>OX104067.1:111886834-111902835 GCA_944474145.2 Dicrocoelium dendriticum
GACAGGTCAATTGCATAGTACCGAGTTTGATATATAGCAATTGACTTCAGCATCGTCCGTCCTAGCTGACCAGGAAAACCATAAGGCATGAAGCACATTCTTTTGCAAGCATACAGAAGGTAGAAACAACCGGATGCAAATCGATCCAGCTGTCGCGAGCGCACGGAGGCGTAAACCCCTTGCTGGGTGCTGGGGTACCCTGTGAATTATACCAAAGGCAAGTTTTAGCTCAACCTGGTGCCCCGTGGCGACAGAATGGGCTAAAGCGGCGTAGGTAATTGCCTCAGCTTTTCCTTGATGCAACCACAGAGGGCAGTGTTCCATCACGCGTTTGGACAAATGCCCTGCCGTTCGACCAATATAAGTAACACCTCTAGCGCACTTGGACGGATAATTAACCATAGATGAGGTCAGCAATGGCAGCATGTCCCCATTGCGTGAACCAACAAGTGGTTTAGTAGAAAATCTACACATTAACTTGGCGGCTAGGCATATTAAATTTACTTCAACTGAGTGACTTTTGGTTAGGCGCTCGGCAGCAGCATGCCTTTAAAAAGGTTATCGTTAAACTAACTGCTGCTTAGCGGCAGTTAAAACTGGTACGGGCTTGTGGTTTTCTTCCAAATTCTTTGCAGCTAATCTTTCAGACGGCATGCGCTTAACCGACGTCATACGGTGCAGTTCAGTACAGCGCAATTAGAATGAAGTTAGTGCAATTACTCATGGCAATGAAGGATTTAGCTGCAGAGGAGAATAGTCGTCCTTGGATTATGTCCAGCATATTACCAGTACTCATGTACATCGGAGGCTTTTGGCTTTAGAAAAAGGCTGAGACAGGAGAAATCACAAGTGTTGCTTCCCAACAGGGCCGAAGGTACGTACCCTACTTTTCTAGCAGGAAACTAGATGCCACTTCACTTGAAGTTTTATGGCTCTTTTTAAAAGCTTCGGCAGCTATACATTGGTACTACCAACTTCCTTACGAGTTGAGATTTAAAAACTAAATGACCCACCGAATGAGTAAACGTTTGTTGGATGTGGATCGCGAACGTTTTACGTGCTGTTTGGTGCATTGTTGCAACCAATGTCGTGAAAATCGTGTCCATAATCGTGGTTCATTTACAAAAAGCACCTAGATGTGCTGAAGGGTCTTAAACGCAAGGAGGATGTCATGCTGTGCAAACCGGACAAGGGTGCCTGGCTTGTGTTATTGGAGAGAAAAGACTATATTGCTAAAATCAACCCTACTGAGCGATAAAACGAAGTTTCCCTGCGACACTAGGAAAATCGTACAAACGGAACAGATCGAAAAATAGGTAACTAAGTGCCTCCAGCAGCGCCTGGCTAACCGCCTGCATAATCGACGCCTTGTGTGACCTTGCGGCACAAAGGCACCGAGACTTTACGGCTTGCCAAAATCCATAAGACCTACATCCCGCTCCTTACTATTCTGTCATTGGCCATGGCTTAACTCCCACTACCACGCAGTTGCTCAGTGGCTTGTAGGCATTCTCGAGTCGGTGCGACAACAGCTTATGACTTACAGCCTGCGGGACAGTTTTAATTCGACGAGAGCATCAAGGAGGCCAAAATTAATGCGTGTAGCTCTGCATCGAAGTTGTCTCGATTTTCATTACCGTCCCGCTGATCAAAACTAGCAATAACATTTGCGGGCACATAACGAAGTCCGAAATTATGATTTGCATACTTGTGTTTGAATTGAAAACCTTATTGCTGGGGTGCGCATGGAATGGGTAATTTCTATTTTATAGTAAATTTTACCGGCAGTAGGACGGTGTAGCCATGGGGTTCTCCTTCGGTCCGTTGTTCGCAGATAGATTCATAGTCAAAGCAAAGCGAACAAAATTGCAAGCGGAGGTAAAACCTTGAATACTAGCAACGTTATATTGATAGTATAGTTGTATTGACGGATAACTGCATACATCTGGATAACGTTCTCGATGGTTTAACCTGGCTCATGCAGCACAGCAATTTATTCACAAGGAAGAAGCTTGCAATCCGCTTCCGTATTTAGATGTCTTGTTAACCAAGAGACCAGAAGGCTCCATTCATCGGAAAGTCCATAGAAATGATACGTGGATTTGTCAGTGCACGAATTCCAGCAGTTTCGTCCCGTTAAGATGTAAGCGAAAATTAATCCACTGTCTTACTACAAGAGCATGCAGAGATTGATCGCATGAACCTCTGGATGATAAACTAGCATTTATACAGAATGACTACCGTGAAACATTTGTTGCAATGAATTTGAAAGGAAACTCCAAGCCGGTACCAGTTTTAACCGCCGCGAAGAAGAAGTTAGTTTAACAATAACCGAGCGCCTAACCAAAAGTCACTCAGTTGAAGTAAATGCAACATGCCTAGCCGCCAGGTTAATGTGTACATTTTCTACTGAACCACTTGTTGGTTCACGCAATGGGGACATGCAGCCATTGCTGACCTCATCTACGGTTAATTATCCGTCCTTCACTGGTTTGTTGACTTCTTCTGTCACTGTATCTAATAAAAAACTAAAGGTTCAATAGAAATCAGATGCTGTCCGCCGGTTCTCTCCCTTAGCACAATTGTCCTTCGTTCTTCTTATCTTCATTACGTTTACTGCAGTGATTCATTTTGGGATCCACACATATTTGAGCTTACCCGGAGATACTAGGAGACATTCATCCTTTCTCCATCCTGTAATCTCCCAGATTGCCTGTATCACTTACCTACGCTGGCTTGTTGATGTGTTCTGTGACACTGTAGCAATCCACTTGTAACCAACTAGCCTAATAGACTGGCTACATCAGGCCACCGAAATATTCTCGCAGCGCCATGTTCTGTCGATCCTCTTAAACCTAAGCAATTCTGCTTAGCAGCAACTAGTTATCATAGACTCCACGCATTTCTGGAGCTTACTACGAGCTGCTCTCTTCTATCTCGAACATACTTTGTGGCTGTCTGCGTCACATACCTCCACTTTTTGCTGATTTATGATGGGTAATTGTGGGCATATACTAGCAACTAAAAGACTTCATGCAAATTCCATTGCTGATCACTGATACTCACACTTGCAGCGACCTTAACTGTTCCTCGTCTTACCTCTGGCTCCCGTGCTTAGCAGCAGTCCTTCTTCATAAGCTACTATCATCTTTGCGCATATGCTGAGCTGCCCAGGTCCACACTTTATCCCTCCAAGCTTTAATCCCTGGGACTGCATGCATCACATACACTCGCTGTCTGTTGCCCTAATCAGGTGTCCACTAGCAATTATAAGGCCGCACCTAAATGCCATTGCTCATCCGCGACACATAATTGACGGTAGTACAGCTCTCTCACTGGCTTCTCCCGGCTCAGGCCTCCTTAATTATACTCCATTAGCACCACCGCATGATTTGATTTGCTGCACGTCGATGCGTCGTAGTCTATTATGCTCTAACTATCTAACAACCTCTTTGTATGCCTGCGCTTTACTTGTCCGCTGTCATGTTATCACGAAACCTCTCTTGGCTTTCTTCTGTCGTGCAAACATATTCAGGTATTCAGCGTAAGCCGCTCTTCTGCCTCACATTTCTAGACCTTTATCTACCCATTACTTGCTGTATTGTCTTAGGCATTTTTTTACCTGCAATACTCCAAGTCTCGGGCTAGCAGTCCATGGCTCTATCCAGCTTGGCACAATTACCCTAGCAATCTGGCTGCTGCAATTAGGCCTCAGGTTCTGATATCCTCAGCAACCTTAATGTACGCATGTATTCTGGCTATTCGCGGTCCTTCCGTCAATTAGCCCTTCTTAACTTTTTATTTCGGCACTCTCTCACCTGGTCAGTACAGAGACGCCCCTTAGCTTCTCATTTACAGGTGTTCATTCCTCAATTATTCGCTGCTATGTTTGCGAAACTTACCCATGTATGAGTCCAAAAGTCTCACTGGCTTCACTGGGTCAGCATATTTTACGCTCCCCAGCGAATCTTCCCACGCAATAGTTGCATCATAGCAAACTAATCCTGTGTTTTCTTTGCTTAATGGCGCAAAGCTCTGCATCCAAGGTATACGGTAGCAACCAACCTATAGGGCTTTGCTTCCGATGAATATTCAAAAGACACTTCTAGCATAATCATTGTTACACATTGTACATCATAGGTTTCCTCTGAATGTTAGACCATAGAACATAAATAATGCTTGTTCCCACGTCTGTTCTTTGCGGCCCTGTTTGTCTCTCACCTTCCCTTTCGCTGAGGTCTGGAAATTCTTGGGGATCTGGGATCGGACCGTGAAAGAGCTTTTGCCTGGGACAGAACATAGAAACCCGCAAGGACCTACACAGAACACGGCTGTACAACAAGTGGATAAAAATGCACTCACTACCATGACCGTCGTCCAGTAATGGTAGCTGGACATGACGCCTTCATACTCCTGCGAAGTATATATAACCCTGTAAATTCTAGAAGCAAGAATCGGAAGTTTTGCTCACCTGGACACGAAGATGACGAAGGTCTAACCCTCCATAGGCCTCAGCCATTATGGCCGCCCCGAGCAAAAATAACCTGTTCAGCTAACAGAGGAAATTAGAAGGCAATTGATGGCGGTTAATCGAGGGTTACATCAGTCGACGAGCTGCTCTGCTTGTTTTACATTAGTGTACAAACTGATTTCTGGCAGTGTTTCAGGACGTGGTGGGTTTTCGCCTAGCAAGCGTTCTCCCTAGAAAAAGCCACAAATGTCCGCTTAAAAACACTGCGACGTGGCGGATGTGACACACCACTAAATAAAGTCACTGCCCACAACTAAATACTGGCAAGCCGACCAGAATCCTAATGTAATATTTTCCTGACAAGTTTTCTCTACAAACGGAATGCCCAACCTGTTTACAATACGCCCACTAGAACCCAACGTATCGTCATGTTTTGACGAATTTATGCCTCAAGATTAATTTTACAATTTCCAAATCTTGGACAACTTTCTGCTTACTGCCGATTACATACATAGCAACGTGTTTGTTGCGAAACATAAATTGCTTGTGAACGTTGATCACGCCTGGTCAGGTGTGTCTCGGAAATTCGAGAATATACTATTTATTTATTTATATTGGTCGAACGGCACGGCATTTGTCCAAACGAGTGATGGAACACTGCCCTCTGTGGTTGCATCAGGAAAAGCTGAGGCAATTACCTACGCCGCTTTAGCCCATTCTGTCGCCACGGGGCACCAGGTTGAGCTAAAACTTGCCTTTGGTATTATTCACATGGTACCCTAGCACCCAGCAAGGGGTTTACGCCTCCGTGCGCTCGCGACAGCTGGATCGATTTGCATCCGGTTGTTTCTACCTTCTGTATGCTTGCAAAAGAATGTGCTTCATGCCTTATGGTTTTCCTGGTCAGCTAGGACGGACGATGCTGAAGTCAATTGCTATATATCAAACTCGGTACTATGCAATTGACCTGTCAAATCTCAACTTTTGTCCTCCTCGCCGAATCGTTAATTAACTATGTAATTTAAGCCAATAAGTCAATTTCAGTTCTTTATTTTACCCTTAAATATGATGGTAAAGATCTCCAGAGAACCTTTGAATAATTGTTCATTTATGATTTTGTTTGTTGTTTATCCAGCTTTTATAACTCCGCCCCCTCAAGCTGAATTTGCTCAGGTATTTGGGACGTTGCCCTACTTGTTTCGGCCAACTTTACTGTCCGGTTACCATACTTGGTGAGCCTCATAGGCTTTGATATTATTTCTTGCATTCAGCTTTGCTCTTTCCGAAAATGAACGTTTCTTATTGCGCATTCGATTTTTCTTTTTCAGCAAGAATGCAACTCTCACTCCGTTGCGGTGATCTACTTGCACTTTCCAGTCTATATTTCACTGACTTCTCTTATGCTACCGGTACTTAATCGTTTTGGCGCTACGGACGCAACACACTGGCTCTTGTACACGGGAAGGCTGATATACTCGTTCACCTTCTCTTGTTACTGCTTTTTCCCGCCTTTATTTGTGTCCTAATCCAAAGCACCGGCTAATGGAATCTCGTCAGGCCGGCCATGGGCTTTCCGCATTCATTCAGAGTTCTGATAAGCTACATCTCTTCGTTTGGCTAACCAAATGGATTGTTCACATTTCTTTCGGAGACTCGTTGATATTTACACTTTATCCTTGATCGTGCCTGACTTGGTGTGTCTCTATAAATTTGATAATAAAATATTTATTTACTTATAAGTCTTTCTCTTCCCGCACCTAACCTTTTCTTATCGCGCTTTCTGTTTTCATCCATTCTTCAACTGGATGGAGAGCTTCAAATGCCCTGCCCTGAAATCTTCGCAATGACCAGTCTATTTCGCTCTGACTGCGTGTATACTACCTAGACTTAAGCGGGATAGGCACGGCAGACGCAACCTTATGTTTCCGTTACCACTAGAGCCTGATGGACCTGTCTACCTACAGCGGTTATAGCCCTTATTCCCTGTTCCATTGTACGTTATACTCCAATGCTCTAAGTAAGCCAGCTTTCCAGGTCGGCCTGCTCTCCGGTTTTGCGTAAACTTCTAAGACCACTCTCCGATTTTGCTGTTTTAACTATCAATTTAGGTTACTTGGGAGCCTCGTGGGATTTTACAAGCGTTATCACCAATTCTTTGCATTTGCTTCTCATTTTGGTACGCTGCTATACGAACTGACTACAGTTGTCATGCTTTGTAATCCAGTTGGCCTCAGCTTCACCTAAGCTGATGATTGTTCCCTGCTGGGTTCACTAGGGATGCTTGTGGCATTCCTATACCTTTTCACCACTTTAGCTGTGTGCTTTCCCGAAGCTTGTAATTTTTGTAGAACGTTGTGAACACCCTTATTCCACTTCAGCCCATGCAGTAGGTCACAGTAGGTTTTTGTGCGCTATAGTTGTAGTTTGAGGCACATCCGAGACGTCATCTAAGACGGCACCTGTAAAGCATATTTACTGAAGAAAATTACGTTGTACAACGAAATAGGTATCACTCGATGCAATCACCTATCTACAGTATTTATAGATGCATGCTAGTCTGTGTGTCTGCTTGGTTGCCTCTTGGTGGTTGCTTGCTTTTTAAGATTACTACAGTTACGGCGGCCGGCGCATGACGCTTCATCATCTGGCAATAGTTGCTCCATCCTCCCCAGCCATTTAATTTGAAACCATTGATATCTTTTCCGGGACCTCATCAGTAATTTGCCATCCTGATGCTTCCAATTACTTTCCACATGGATACTCCCTTTGGCAATTTGGCGAGATGCTGCAAGTGCCGTGTCTAAACAAATTGGTTAACTTTGCCCCGCAGTCACACGGCCACAACTTACGCCCTGGAATTGTACTTACATAGATTGCTTGTTTCACTACAGAAATTGATGCTTACACCACAATTACTTTACTTGAAATGGAGAGTTTTGCTGCATTTCACCGGTGCGCGAACATTCCGGTTTAGCACCAAATCTATCTGCAACGATATTTTAATACTTCCCTTACCTGGAGCTTTTTGGATAGCATATTGTGGAGTCCTTACTGGACATGCAACTCGTTCCTCCTGACAATAGCTGAACATTGGAGGAAATATATTCCGCCGCTGTAGACAGGTTGTGCTCTTGCATGGCCTGAACACAAGGGTACGGTCCTACTACACTGACATTCCACTGATGGACTGAAATCAATGATGCGAACTTCCGGTGTATGGTGCATTTCTAAAAGAATCATCTGCACTCACCATCTGACAGTCCAGTGAGGCTACCTGGACACGAAGTTTTCAGGCCAGGACCAGTAAATCACGAAGGGAAAACCCAATATTATTTATTGAAAATCTCTACACGCCTGCGCAATCCTTCACCCCACTTTCATGAACAGTGCACCTCTTGACTGCGTTCGACGATGAATGGCGGACGTGGCTTAGGCAGTTAGGTTAGCCAGCGCAGGTGCCTGGAACTTACGTGATGGCGAATAGCCAACTTGACATTCGGTCCTTAAGATACGTTGCCAGTTATACAGTAGCATTCAACCAGATAGACAGCAGTTTTTTCAGACTTGGTGGGCTTTCGCCTAGCCAGCGTTCTCCCCATAGAAATCCACAACTGTCTGGTTAACAACGCAGCGACGTGGCGAATGTTACCCTCCACTGAATAAAGCCACTTCCCAAAAGCACACTGCCAATTTAACAAAGGCGACCTATCTCCTCATTTCAGTATATTTGGTATATGTACACTGAAAACATACTTTTTTGTTGCTGCCATCCATCTCCTCTATATGTATTACGCCGTTACACAGACTTGAACCCAGACTTCCGCCACTTCATTAAAGCTTAGGTTCCTGACCAGTGCGTGCGCCATTTTGGTAATATCTGTATCTTGTGCGAACAGCTTATTTCATACCAAGCAACTTGCCTGTTGCGGAAAAATCCCATGTAAGGTTTTGAGCATGCCAGAGGTGGGTGCCTCGAAGTATTTGCGAATCAATTATTTATTTATTTATTATTTATACTGTGCGGGATACTAAATAAGGAAACGAATCAATCATAGCAAGGAACGGTGTAGTAAGATACTCACCAAACCGAGTTTCGTTAATGGATGTGCCGTCAGTAAACCAAGTGGACATTTGTGGTTAAATGCACTGTAAAATCATGTTGCAAACTAATGAAAGAGCAGGATTTCCGGTACACTAAAAGGACTGCACCCAGAGGACTGTAGATAAAAGCCTTGGATGGAGCGGATAGTATAGAAAACGGAGGATGATTAGGCGTGCGAATAGTTGCATGGTTTGAGCAAGAGCTTTCAAGATGGGCTGTGTAGCAGAGTTTGTTGGCTTCAGGCTTTTGATATTACTTATTTATGATGATGGTGTGAACCAGATTGCATCATCGGTATGACGTCGTGTTGGGCTGGTCGGACTGCAAAAATCTTGCTCGTCCAGAAAAAGGCAGACAGGACGCACCACCAGCTACAGGCTCGACGGTGCCTTAGGAAGTGGTTACGCCCCCACTGCACTAGTACAGGTCCGCGTCCCAAAAAGTAGTCCGGAGTCTTCTTCGGCAACACCTAGCCGGGCGTTTGGGGACCAACCAGCCCGTGGCTTTACTCAAACGAAAGCGACTGACTGTTATTGGTGTAAGGAAGGTGGTCTTGGGTCGGCTGGCGGGTCACTCGGGGACCGCCATTAGCCCGTGGACGGGGCACTCAGGGTTGCCTCGGCAGTTCCGGTGGTTGCGGTTCTGGTAGGTAGAAATCAGAGGGCACTGGACAGGGTAAGTGGCTTGACGCCGGTGAGGGTACATTGCATGCATGATAAAAGCAAACGTGCAGTTTACGTTATCCAAATGTTTTTGACTTTATGACGTTGTTGCCAAACTATGGTGGAGGAGACACACGTTTACCACCAAAGAAGAAAAGCGCGTGTTAATGGAACGTGCAAACGTTTACAAAACCTAAGAAACGGACCGGACGTTTTACCTGTCTTCTGCGTCCTTGGGTTGCTTGGGTTTGAGGCGGGTAGGTTGACGATCAAGTGGAGGGGGTTTCGGGATGTTCAGTGCTAGGAAAATCACCGCAGGTGCGAGTGCTTGTGCGATAGCATCAGGATGGGCTGCTGTTGGTTCCTCAAAGAAAACCACTTTTGGAACGTCCATAGACGCTGTTGTTCAGTGGTCATTCTGTTCTAAAGTGAAATGTTTCGAACCGCTTTACAGGCCTCCGAAACTGTCAGTGTAAGTAGGCTGCAGTGGAAACCGCACGGCGTGGGTGCGGAAAAAGACGTGAGTGAAGGCAGTGTCCACTGTGCATCTACCCTTTAGTAATCATCTCAAGGAGTGGCGCCGAGCGTAGTGAATGCATGCGTTGAGCTAGTGTGGACGCAAAGTAAGGCGGAGGAATACTTGATGACGCGGGGAAATCGAATTCTTTCGGCAACGAGCGTCGTGCCGTAAACCAGCACTGCTGCACATTGCAAGTTAGCTATGACGCTGCTGTGTATGCCAAAGAGTACGAGAGAATCCTTTAGACTACAGCTATGGCCGGAGGAGCGGCAGTGCGACGATTTAAGCCATATATGGAAGCGTTCAACTAACTTGTTGCCCGAGGGTTGATAAGTTTGTTACCAATGCGACAACAGTCTAAACAGTTGCAGAACGTATCAAATTGTTAAGTTTCTAAAGACGTTCCTCAGTCAGTTTTAATGGTGACTGGGCAGCTTTGGTGCCATACCCTCCGATCTACGCAGGATTGGATAACAGCTCCTTAGTCTGTTACGAGAACGTCTATTGGCCATCTGTGAAGTGGTCGATACAAGTAAGGATGTACACGGATCTGTGTGGAGTAGACAACAGACTTACCAGGTGTAAGTGTACATGCGAGAACCGGGAGTAAGGGTTTGGAAAAGAAGTAAGTGGACTGCGTGTGTGACGATGTATTTTGGAACGCTGATATTGATTGTGGGCACAAGCCCGGTATGAGTCCCCTTGTTTACGCGTGGCCAAAAGAAACTTTCGGTGACCGGGATGTGCTGTAGAGCGCAGTATCTCAAAGACTGTGATGCTGAAGCAGACGGACACGAGGTATCTAGCAAGTTTCACATAGAAAGGTTCCTTCTGGGCTTTGGAGAGACACAAGTTGCACTTGCAGCGAAGTGGACCGCAGAGTACTCTGTATGTCTTCATCTTGAGCCTGAGCCGATGCCATAGCTGTCAGGTCGACGGTAGGCAAAAATTGAGAAGTGAGGTTGACGCGTAGGGGTGGTTCGACGCGAGATGGTCAACGCCTGAGACTTGACATTTGTCATTAGCAAAATGAGTGACAAAGTCTAGCTGTCTTGTTTCCCGTGGTAAATATTTTTGGCAAGAAGAGTTCAAGGCGAAGATAAGGGGCATGTGGCCAGTGTAAACCATGAAAGCGCGGCTTGCGAATGGATCCGTTAGTGCAGAATGGCTAGGAACATGGCGAGCAGTTCCCTGCCAAATTGCTGTAGCGGGATTCCGCTGGCTGCAGGCGCTTGGAGAAGAACCCAAGAGGTTGCCAGCGCAAACCAGTGTGTTTCTAGAGGACGGATCCTCCAGCGACGTTTGTCGCATCAGTCGTAAGAGCGAGGGTTGCAGTTGATTTGGACTGAGCGAAAGAGCTATGTTAGAAATAGCCTCCTTGCACTTGGCGAAGACTGTTTGTGCTGCATTAGGGAAAGCGAACTTGCGGTCATTCCCTCTGAGTAGGTCAGTCAGAAGCTGCATAAGCTAAGCGTAGCTCAGAATGCAGCATCGATAGTGGTTGACTGAACCAAGAAATCGGCCATGGTGCTTGAATGAAGTCGGAGCTGGAAACACCTTGATAGCCCTGATCTTACCAGGAATGTCTCCAATAACAGACGAAGAAACAAGGTGGCTTAGGAATACTACCGTTGATTTGCCAAGTTTGCACGTAGTCGGGTTGACTGTGACACTGTGTTGGATCCAGCCCTGGAAGAGAGTTCGAAGATGCTTGGGGTGCGCGTGTTCCGATGAACTGTTTAGTAAATTTCATCTAGGTAGGTATGAGCGAAGTCTAGGCTACGAGTGATATCATGGATGAAGCGTTGGATGGGTTCTGTAGCGTTGCATAGTCTTAATGGCATTTAAAAAATTCACACAAGCCGAAAGATGTGATACCGGCTGTTTAAGGAATGTCACTTTTTCTCCAGGTATTTGGAGTTAGTAGCAAACCCGCTCGCTTATGATGAAGATAGTCCTACCTGTTAAACGCGCATGTATGAGCAGGTATGCCCATTTGGGACGTTTTGCCGATTAGTGTGCGGTAATTACCGGAAGAACGCTAGCCAACAGATTGTTTGTTGACCAGCTGCATGATCAAAGACCAAGGGCTGTCGGAAAAACGCATGATACCCGGTACAAGCGAGTGTTTCAAATCCGCCCTGACAACCGTTAGATTCTCGGACGATGGTCGGCGTGGACGGCAAGAAACGCGTGGGACATTCGTCCGTATGTGTTGCTTGACTTGGGATGCCACGGGCAAGGTTGCTTCCGTTGGCTGAACCAACTTGAAATGCTGTGCAAGGAGGTAAACGTAACTTGACGAGGTCTGTGGAAAGGCCTAGACTATGTTAAAGATAGGCCTTTGGCGATGCTGTCATGTAACCTGAGTTCCGTTGTAGTGTCAAATATCATCTGAAGTTTCGCGTCGCCCAACTGGTCGAAGCGTCTGAGAAATAAATAAATAAATAAATATTTTATTCTCGACTATGCGAGGCACGCTCGTGGGGGCATGATCAGATATATACAACGGTACAAACATTTTAATGCAATTGTAACAGTAACGTAGAAATTTTTCATATATCCATGATTGGAACTGTACAATGTTGAAAATGCGAAACAATAAGTTGGTTGTCGTGAGATACGGGACCTCAGCTAATAAGAGATTGAGAATCCTGAATGATCCATTGAAAGGTAATGGAAGAGCCCGCACACAAGGAAGGAAAAGGGCAACGTGTCGTAGGATGTAAAACGACAACAGTATATACAAATGTAGAAGTCCCAGTGTAACGATCCTATGTAGAATTGTGACGCTAGTTGACCTGCCAGTGTAAAGTTATGGGCTGTGACTTTATTCGGTGGCGAGTCACATACGCCACGTTGCAGTGTTGTTAAACGGACATTTGTGGCATTTTGTAGGGAGAACGCTTGCCAGGCGAAAACCCACCATGTCCTGGAACACTGCCACCAATCCATTGAATGGCAAATTGTAACTGGCTATGTTTCTTGTTAAAAGTCTGTTTGCTCGGTTATTCGCAGTCAGGTTGCGTCCCATTTTTTTCCGCTGGTTGATGCAATAACTGGTTGCCTACTGCGTTCCTGGGTCCTGTCCACTGGTAGGTCGGGTACTAAACATTTTTATTGAATATGATGTGTTGATCCTTCGCAGAACCACATGAAGTCTTCTCTGATTATGTATATTTGCCGGGGAGCGAAGAATTCGTGTCCAGCTACCCTCATTGGACATCGGTGGTTGGGTGCAAATAGTTAGAGTGGAAGTGAGGCCATGGTCCAGGTAAGTACTTGTTGGTTAATTCTTCCCATCCCAGGCGGAGGCAGTTCCTCAGTTCGATCCCGAAGCTCTCCGATGTTCACGACCTAAGAGAAAAGGAAGAGAGGAACAAGCGTTAATGCCGAGGATGGTAAAACGGACTGTACTGACCGCGATTGCCCAGAGGAACGTGCGCTGGAGTCCTAGGTCCAGGGTAAGCAACCGATGTACGTAGGTGGCTGTGTGTTACCACTGGCGGCACTTAAGCTTGTCGAAAGAGGAGCGATAGGCGCACCTGGCATAGGGGAATGACGCTGACTTTCGCCCCTGTATCGGCTAAATACTAGAACTCGGAATCATAATCCCTAATGTAGATGAAACGAAGTTAGGCTTTGCTGACGCGGTTAGTTGCTATTACCAGCCTGCCTGGTGTATCATATGTAGCGGAGTAGCTATATGGCTGTGGGTTGTTTCAAACATTATTACCGAACTGCGTGTGGTAAATGCAGCAAATTGTAGCACAAGATTTTGTGCGACGGGGCGATGATTCAGAGAAGCTGCGGTGCTCATAGTTTAAGATAAGCCTCGATCTAGAGCTGAAGCGAAGCCACCTGCGATAATAATGCCCCTATTGCTGACGACTGGTTAGCCGCAGGTGTCGGTTTGGTTGCGCAAGCGCAAAGCTGCTTATATGCTTTGGTTTTAGTCTTCTTGTGTTGCCGTTTGATGACACGGTCCGCTAGATCTGCAATTGCTGTGGGTGGCAGGTCGCTTGCTACTGCAATAATAATCTGAATGTGCTCATGAAAGTGTTTCGTCCACAGCGTGCGGAGTACCCCTACCTCCAGGTCAAACGTGCTGATGAGCTGTTGAATTTCGCGCAACAAGGCTGAGGGCAGCCTATCTCATTTGCAGCTTACTGAGGCTCCAAAAGCTTATAGGTCTCAAGCCAATGACTCTTTTCTTTTGCGCATCGACTGTTACTGAACAAGATGCTCATTGGTCCAAGCGAAAGACCCAGACTTGTTTCCGTCTGATTCCTTGCCTGTATGCTTAGTCCGAAGCTGATATTTCCGGTCTCTGCATGAGTCTTGCCCCTCGGCTTCACTACCAAGTTATTTCGCTCACATTAACGTCTCTCTCGCATTCAGCATCTGCTTCGGTCCTTATAGCGACATTTCGCTTTACAGCTGCTGCAATTATTTCTGTCTGTTCTCTCACTTGCATTCAACACTCATTGACTCCCCAGCCAACATTATCTTCTGCCGTCTGTCTCTCTTAAATCTCGCTCACAAGTTGACTTCTTCATCGAAACTGTACGTATCCAATAGTGGTCGAATGTCTTAATGCTATGGCTGCACCAGCCACTGATTCATTCTTTTCTAGAGCCACTATCTCTGCTTAGCAGCAGCTGGTTTTCATAACTCCCATTTAACTTTGCGGATATCCGGAGCTCGCTCCCTTCTTACAATGTTCATTCACTTGGATTGTTTGCTTCACAGCTCAGATGGTTTGTTGACCTATTATATGCCACCGTAGGATTCACTAGTAACTGAGGGCTTAGTCCAAACTCTATTGCTGGTCACTCTTCTCTCTCTTAGCGCGCCGTTATGTGTCGTTCGTCCTACTCGCTTCAACTCCTCTTGACAGCAGCTAGTCATTGTGGGCACCATGTAGATAACAAGGCGCAACCCATTGACGCTCGAACCTTCATTTTCTTTTGCCGTCTGTCTCCCTTAAGCTTCGCTCGCATGTTGATTTCTTCATCGAAACTGTAGGTATCTAGTCGTGCTCAAACGTCTTAATGATATGGCTACTCCAGCTACTGATACACTCTTTTTAGAGCCACTATCTGCTTAGCAGCAGCTAGTCGCGATAGCTTCCATTTAACTCTGCGGATATCCGGAGCTCTGTAGGAGTCGCTCCTTTCTTACAATGTTCATTCTCTTGGATTGTTTGCTTCACAGCTCAGATGGTTTGTTGACCTATTATGTGTCACCTTAGGATCCACTAGAAACCAAATGCTTAATACGAACTCCAATGCTAGCTATTCATCTCTCTTTTAGCGCGCCGTTATCTTACTCTGGTCAACTCTTCTTGGCAATAGCTAGTCTTTGTTGGCTCCATGTAGATTGCAAGGAGCCACTCCTTGATTCCCCAGCCTTCATTATCTTCTGCCGTCTGTCTCTCTAAGCTTAGCTCGCATGTTGACTTTTTTGTCGAAACTGTAGGTATCCAATAGTGGTCAAAGGTCTTAATGATATGGCTACACCAGCCACTGATTTATTCTTTTCCAGAGCCACTATCTGCTTAGCAGCAGCTAGTCGCCATAGCTTCTATTTAACTCTGCGGATATCCAGAGCTCGCTCCCTCTTACAACGTTCATTCTCTCGGATTGTTTGCGTCACAGCTTAGCTGGTCTATTGACCTATCACTTACCTTCACTGGCCTATAGATACACACAGCGACCCTATAGGCCTACACTAGTGACTAAGCGTCTGATTGGAATAGCTGCGTCTGGCGACAGAATCACTCCTAGCGCTACCTTCTGTCGGTGGTCGTAAATTCGGCATCTCTCTTCAGAAGTAGCTAATGGCCACTGGCCCTACGCGTATGCGATGGTCCAGTGCTTGTTAGTAGCCACCCCGTATCTCAATAACCTTTATTCCTTTAGAATATCTGCATTCAGTCCTTCCGCTGCCCTGCCACCAGTTGGTCTTTAAGACTCTCCCGCAGCAACCTATTTACTTTCGCTTATTATGTCCCCCACTCGGATTACACTAACTACGTGCTGTTCATGCACCTGACAATCACTACCAACTTTCTAACTCTCTTTGGTCTATCCCCAAGCAATTATCGGCTCATATCAAACGGATACTCGTACTTTACTTACTGGTACAACGCTCTTGTCTCTACGCAGGCGACAGCAATCCACCTATGCCGCTTATGATTCTATAGGATACTTATAAGACATTGCAGCGTAATTATTGTTGCAC
>OX104067.1:111902912-112001693 GCA_944474145.2 Dicrocoelium dendriticum
TGGCACAATCAGCGGAAAGCCTGCGAATGTAAAAAGCGGGGCTTTAGGTGCGGGAACTATAACGAAGGAGCATTCTTCTTAAAAGATGGAGGAGCTGCTGCAACCTATTTAACCATGATAGGCTCAACGGTACTGACCGCATATATAGAAGCTCATCCTTTAGATAATCCATTACCAAAACCGGATAAAAAGGTGGCAGGTAAGACAACAATGTGATCGCAAGTAATGAGTCATAAAACCACCGGAACGTATTCACAACGATAGAAAAGTAACATGGCGGGAGATCAGTTCTGCACTAGGGTCCTCAATGTTTGGGTGGCCCCTGGATACTAGTCAGTAATTAATGACGCATAAGGGACGTGCAATATACGGGACATAATAGAAATTGGCGACTGAACCCAACGTATATTGTGTAAGCTACCAAACTAAGGAGCGAATCAATCAGAGCGATAACCGGTGCAACATGTTACTTACCAAAACGAGGTGGGTCAAAGGAGGTGCCGCCAGTAAAACAAATGGATGTTTTGAAAAGTAAAACAACTGTCAAATCCAATGCCGCAAAACAATGACAGTGCGTGTTTCCCGGTACACTACAAAGTTTAAAATTTTCTTAATCTTCCTTTTGGATCTTATGCCTTCAACTTTGGCTTGAAAGCCTAGTGTAAAGAGCCTGAGTGCAAACTGTTTATTCAGTTCCGTCAATTACTAATGTAAAATAGCTTAGAAGTTCGGTAATTGCATAAGTTCGTTCAAGTATTGCTTCACTCTGCGATCTTTTTAAGCTTATTATTTCACTTTTTACTCTTGTTTTTAGTAGTGTGGTATATTGTGCTTTATTAACCTGGTGTGAGTATTTATTCATCCTATGCTGTCTTGCCTGCATTCATATTTTATCGTATGCTACTAAACTACCCAGTTTTTTATTATGGTATACAGGGCTGCTACCTACACGTCACGCTGTCATCGATGGCTGGCTATCTAAATAAATAAGTAAATTATGTATTCTCGGCTCCGAACGAAACATGCCAGCGAAGCATGATCAAATGGCTACATTCAAATCGGCAAAAACAACTGTAGTCAAACTTAGTCTTCACCTAGGAAAGTAAATAAATAAATAAAGATTTTGTTCTCGACAAAGCATGCCACGCATTTTGGGCATGATCAACCTAGTGCAATATTGTACTTGCTACTGTGGTTAGAAGCACCAAGAGCGGGAGTAGTACGGATGGAGTCTGTAGTGTGGGCCCATATGGCCCAGAGATGGTACGAAGTGTAAGAAGTGATGTACGTGTGTTATAACTGTTCGACCTCATATTTGCCTCAGTGCGGAAACGGGGTGTTAACACATATGGATAATGGCTGATATCCTGGGATCAACGGTAATATTTGGGTGTGTTTCTAGACCACCCGATATCTCCGTTAAGGCGCCAAAGCATTTATGGTTATTTTGCGCACGCATCAAAATTTTAGTGCGAATACAAACTGACTGCAAGAGATTTCAACCTGCCTACTACAACGAAGTATGCTGGCCTACTAGCATGTATCAATTTTGGAGGCTGGAGGCAACATGTATTTGCTCCAACCAGGGCGAAACCTTGTCTTGACCTAATATTTACTCTAGGCATTCTATGAACGCGAGTGTCAGCCGGCCGTGAATTTCTATGTAGTGATCACAGATTAGTGCTTTTCTCGGTTTACTTAAAGCAACATAATATCTACCCTACCAAAACAGACTCAGTCCTAGTATACCGCCCCATGCAACTCGCTAACTGGACAAGCTTTGCTGTACGCGACCGATTAAGAAATTGGGATGCATTCTTACTGTCTGATTCTGTGGAGCGCTCAGCTGGGCTGTTTTATGAGGAAATATTTCGCTGTCACGGCTGTCTAGCTGCCGCGTCACATTTAATAGGGCAATCATTTAAAAGTGTGACACAAACCAGAATGCGTAACAGAATGCGTCAGCTTAGACGATCCCATTACAAAACCTTCAATTTTGCCCACAGCATGAGAGCGAACGAGATTGCACAACAGCTTTCTGTCAGATTTGAGCTGCTGCAAACAACTCAAGAAATAGCCGCACTAAATAGTGCGAACAAAGCTAAGAATCTCAGCTGGCTGCTGCGCTCTCGGACTTCTAGATATAGACGACAGACATCTTCCTTGAAAGATTAGTCCCCACGGCACATATAGTAACGCAGAAATTTTATGTGAAGTCTTCAACTGACACTTTATAGAATCGCAGTGTTTAGCAATGCTTTCAACCTTTCAGGTCTTGCAAGTACCCGGTAGCCAGTCGCTGTCCTCTGAACAGTTTGATATAAATAGTGTCCGTTCTGCGATTTCAACTTCCAAGTCATTCTGGAACCCTGGTCCAGACGGAATGCCGCCCAGTCTACTTAAGTATAGTGGTGGAGATATCTCTATTCTTCCTTTGAAGCTCTTTACGTTATCAATGCAGAAAGGTCAATGCCCGCCCGCTTGGAAACTGCCCATCATTATGCCAAGGCATAAGAGCGAAAGCCTGCAGGAAGTTGCTAACTATCGCCGGATTAACCTCACTTCCGTTATCTTGCGTTTGATGGAAAAGTAGATTAAAGCAGCCCTTATGGCTCACCTTTATGCTGGCGAGCACGTAAATTAATCACAGCACGGGTTTTTAAGTGCTCGGTCTTATGCAACCTGTCTGCTGGACTTCCGTAATTTAGTCACCGAGCCCATTGACTCTAACCTTTCAGCTGTCATTCTTTAGCTTGGTATGAAACTGCGTTTGGCAGGGTACTGCAAATGCTTTTGATGCACATGGTAAAGACTTACGAGGTAGTCAGTCCGCTATTAGACTAGCTGGGTTCCTATCTAATAGGGCGTACGCAGTTTGTTAATGTTGAGCAAACTATATCTACCCCGACCACCGTCCCTAGTGGCGTGGTGCAGGGGAGAGTCCCTTGTCCTACCCTATTTTTGATTTATAGCACTGACCTCTGCAGCAGCTTGCAGCGCGGTCGCTCCTTTATATTTGCTGACGACGTAAAAGTTATCTACGTCTTTCCCTCTGGTAATGAAGTATTCGCAATTAAAAGTACCTGTGAGGATCTCAAAGCACTTGTAAAGTGGGGCGAACACTGGCAAATGACCTTCTCCGCTCAAAAACCTAAGGTCGTGACCCACAAATTTTCTATACCTGCTGGGTCCCAAACAATAAACGACATCACTATCAAAATGGATGCCCTGACAACAGATTTGGGTTTGTGCTATTTCATGGGCCTCAACCTTGCACAGCAAGTCCAGTAGCACGTGGCAAGTGTAAGGGGATTATAGTTCCACATACGCCGTTACATAAAAAACCGCGGAAGCGAGGCTAGAAGGTCATAAGAGTCACGCCAGGCTTCACCTGGATTATTGCTCTTTTCTATGCAGCAACTTACGGAAGTGTTCTGCTTGAGAAAGCTCAGCGGCGCATTACGAGAACGTTGACGCCGTCGCAGCAAGCGCTGAGGTACCGACAATGGTGCTAACAGCTTAAAATTCAGCCCCTATGGCAAAGGCACATTAGGCTTAAACCGTGCTTCTTACATAAACTAATTCATAGAAAGCCGCACCTAAATAGCACTTGTCTTAAACTATGGAGCGCCGCTGAATCTAAACCACGAAACAAGGGCCATTTAATTATCCCGCTAGGGGCAAAGAAGAGCGACCTAGTTTCTTCTTAGTTGTGTAAATAAATAAATAAAATAAATATTTTATTCTCGACTATGCGAGGCACGTCCATGGAGGCATGATCAGAAATGTACAACCGTACAGACATTTTATGGCAACTGTAACAGTGACAGTAGAAAATTGATCTTATGTCCATGCATGGAACTGTAAAATGGTGAAAATGCAAAATAATAATTTGGCTGTCGCGTGATCGGGACCTCGGCTAATAATAGATTAGAAATTCTGAGTGATCATTTAGAAACTAACTGAAGAGCACGCTCAAAAGTGGTATGGCAATACAGTGAGATCGTGCATAAGTAACACAAAGGTCGACGGTGATATCGTAGAAAAGCACGGAAAGAAGACAAAGGCCTTCGTCTTTTTTCCGTGCTTTTTAAATTGTTGAAGGGAACTAACTGCTTTAAATATCGTAGAAAGCAAAAAGACGACAGTATATGCAGATGTAGAAGTTCCAGCGTAACGAACCTACCTAGAATGGTGACGGTTGTTGACTTGCCAGTGTTAAGTTATGGGCTGTGACTTTATTCGGTGGCGAGTCACATACGTCAAGTTGCAGTGCTGTTAAACGGACATTTTTGGCTTATATAGGGCGAAGGCCTGCCAGGCGAAAACCCACTCCTTCCTGAAACACTGCCGCCAATCCATTGAATGGCAAGTTGTACCTGACTCTGTTTCTTGTTGAAAGTTTGTTTCCTCGGTTATTCGCAGTCAGGTTGCATCCCATTTTTTGGTCGGCTGATGTGTTAGCCGGGTGCATATTGAGTTCATTAGTCCTGTCCTGTGCCCGATTGGTAGGTCGGGAACCAAACTTACTTTTTGGTTATGACGTGTTGATACTCAGCAGAACCACGTGAAGTCTTCAAGGGATATACATTGAAATATGTTGGATGGTTTTGGAACTCTTGAAGGATGGAATATGGTTCCCAATAAAGAATCGCAGATCCTCCGGGGTATTAGTAAAATTGATTAGAACTACAGGAAACCACGGCCAATTGAGATTTCAACGCGGATTGAAGAGCTCATAATGACCAATTGTTTTGGCTTTGTACCGCAGGTGAATGTGCCTTCCGAATTCAAAAGTAGTTCCCCAGGCGAGAGTAATGTGGAAAGATAGCCGTAGGCAAACTGAACCCAAAGGTACAAGCCTCGGAATATTTGTATCCGTGCATGATAAAGAATGCTTTGTCCGGTTAGTAAGTTGTAAAAGGGTTGATAATCTTTCACACTTGTCCAGGTAAAAGAACTGTGTGGCTTGTATTGTTGTAGCAACGATAGCCCATTCCTTGGGTGCGTGTCACCACACCTGTGACAAACCCGGGAAAAGGGAAACGAACAGAAACAGCCACAAAGACAGAAAAGGGATGCTTCTCGAATGCAGCCGATCAATTGCGGCGATGACTGAAATATTGTACCCCATACGTGTAATTTTTATTTAAATATCGCATCTACATGTGTATCATAAGTGGCAAAATACGACGAGAAGCAATCAGAACACGGATCAGTAGAGAAGGAAAGATCGTTCTAAAATAGCAATGAAGATGAAGAAAAGAGAGTTTGAGGGGGCCTAATGCGCATATGCTTAATCGGCTGGAACCAGAGAGAGGAGGACGAGGTGTGCAGATTAATGGAAAGAATAGCACCCAGAAACAGCGACAGGGACGGGCTGCCTCAGTCTTAAATTTGTAGGAATGTAAGCAGTCAGAGAGGACAGGCGCATGTAATTTAGCATCGAATGAAGAAGGAATGCAACAGAAAGCACCTGAATAAAGAAGGGTCGGTAAAACTGGTTCTATTGAGGAGAAGTGGAAAGCCGCCAACCTTCTTCAGGTGACGATTCCTCCTTGTTAATAAAAATAAGGATGAATAATAACTAGTGATGTAATTAAGGTGAGGGTAATAGAGCGTTGCATAAGCTATAACTAGATTAGTTATATCTCAGCATTCCGAGAGAGGTCAGAAAACAAGAGACTGTTCAGACAAAACCATATAAGTCAGCAAGAGGAAGCTAGGCCGCCAAATATAGCTAGGTATAAGGTAATGTGTCATCATAAAAGAAGCAGTTTAGGAAGAACTTGACTAAACGAAACGGCAGTTAGCCTCGGAGTGATGTGAACAGGCCGTTAGGTCTGTTAAAACCTGAGCATAATGAGCACAGCAGTCCAAAGAAAGATGATCATTAAGACAAGAATAGAGTCCCGGCGCACAGAAAGCAAACCGTATAATGTAGATCTAAATACAGAAAGTGAGCATCGGCATAAAGAGAAATGTTAAAGATGAAAGGGGATAAAAGAATAATGATGAATCATGACCAACTATGCTTTTGAAGTGAAGGTTATGAGGCGGTACTTCGGGAGAACCTAAGTCACTTTGATCTTAGAACTCCAAGGTGGGTTCGAAGTAGTAGACCATTCAGACGGGTCCGGGTAAGCCAGCATGGTGAAGCTAGGCCACCAAATTAAGGCGTGAATAAAAGTAATGAATGTCAGAAGAAAAGAAGCTTTCGGGACGACAGCAGCAAGAGGGTAAGCCAGTTAGCATGACCAGGAAAGGTGTCGGGATGAAGGAGCAAAGTGTTTGGAATGTAGACCCTAAAGCAGTGACGTCCCGGATGTCGGGGTACAGTGAGACACAGGGGAATTGTCAGCCGAGGGTAGATAGAGCCATGCTTGAAGAGATTTCCGTCCAATTGTAAAAGTAATGCAAACAGAGTGCGCACAGGAAAACGCTTTATTGATAGGAAGTGGAAAAACCGGCCATATTTTTGGGGTGATGTGAGCAAGCCGTTAAGTCTGCCCATCTCTGACCATTAAAGTCACAGTAGTCAGAAGCAGAGTGACCACTGAGAAGAGATTGGAATATCAGCTCTAAGAGTGAAATCTGTAGAATTTAGATCTAGTTACTAAAGGAGAGTAGCTACACATTTGGCATGTACAGGAAGAAAGAAGACATAGTAATAGGGATGTGCCTTGGCCAACAATGCCTTTTAGATGTCGGTTACAGGACGTTACGTTGGCTAAACCTAAGTCTCTTAAATCTCAGAAGTCCGAGGTAGGTCAGAAAGTAGTAGACCGTTCAGACGATTCCGGATAAGCCAGCAAGATGAAGCCAGTCAGCGAACTGCAAGTATGAATAACGCTAATGAGTGTTATAAGAAAAGAAGCTTTCGGGACGAAAGTGACTATATGAAAACCAAGATAGCATGTCCAGGAAAGGTCTCAGGATGAGGGGAATAGGATGTTTGGAATGTAGACCTTGGAGTAGTAACATCACGGATGTCAGGGCGTATACAGAAACAGGGGACTAGTCAGCCGAGTGTAGATTATATCCAGGTCCGAAGGGCTATCCGTGCAATTGAGAAAGTAATGCAAACAGAGTGCGAACAGGAAAACGCTCTATTGAGGGGAATTGGAAAAACCAACCATGTTCTCAGGGAGATGTGAGCAGACCGGTAAGTCTGCCGATACCTGATCATTAGGGTCACAGTAGTCGGAAGCAGAGACCACTGAGACGAAATTGGAATATCAGCTCAAAGAGTGAAATCTGTAGAATTAGGTCTAATTGCTAAAGGAGAGAATTGGCACAATAAGCATGTACAGGAAGAGAGAGGACATAGTAATAGGGATGTACCTTGGCCAAAAATGCATTTCATTTGAGGGTTACAGGACCTTACGTCGGCAGAGCGCGAGTCATTTAGATCTCAGAACTCCAAGGTAGGTCAGAAAGCAGGAGACCGTTTATGCGAGTCCAGCTAAGCCAACGTCATAAAGCTAAGCCGCCAAATAAGAAGGGGATATAAGTAATGAGCGTCATCAGAAATGAAGCAGCTGGGGATGAAAGTGACTATATGCAAAGGTTGTTGGCCGGCCGAGCAAAATTTCGCAGGTTGAGAAGGACAGTGTTGAGACGTCAGTGTCCAGATCCTTAGCGTCTCGGTGTCTGGAAGTTAACAGGTAGCAGGTGCTTGGTCAGACGGGCTACATTAGATCCAGGCTCGAATAGTTATCAGACCAAATAAAAAAGTAATGCAAACACAGAGCGCGAGATGGAAAAATTGGGAAGAAGTGGAAAAGCCTACAATGATCTCCAGGTGTTGTGAACGGACCTATGGATCTGTCAATGGTTCATCGGTAAGGTTTCAGTAGTCGAAAAGCAAGAGACCATTGAGACGAGACTGGAATGTCGGCTCATAGAAAGAAAGGCGTATTATTAATGCCGGAATGGTGACAGAGAGCGTCGGCAGAATAGACATGTAAGTAAGGAAGTGATATGCTACGGATGTTGAATCGTGATCAGCGATGCTCTTGACATAAGAGTTATATTGCATTACGTCTTTAGAGCCTAGATCATTTAGATCCCATAAGTCCGTGAGAGGACTAAAAGCAGACTGAAACCGGATAGATCATCAAGGTGATGTTATGCCGCCAAATTAATGCGGGAATAAAGGTAATGAGTCATGAAAAAAGAAGCACTTTGACTCGTAAGTAAATACACGAAAAGGCAGTTAGCATGCCGAACAAAGATCTAAAGATAAGAAGACCAAAGTTCTTGAAATGTAGAGCCTAACACGTTAACGCCGCTGGAAGCAGTCAGCAAGCAGTAGGCTGGCCATACGAGGCTAGATTACAGCCAGACCCCGAGAGTTGTTCGTCCAGTTAAGGATGCGGTGGCTGTGTGGTTACATGTCCCATATGTGAGCAACTCCTTGTTGCCAGAACTCATCTTCAGCGACGCAGCTGCCCAGAAGTTCCGCCACCTTTGGGACGCAGAATAGTCGTTTTGTGGTCGGGGTGAAGTGCGTTGCGTTTTCTGATGCCCTGACTGTTCCTGGCAGCTTGTTCCGTACGTGCGCATATCTATAGAGGAAGAAGTTTGAACGAACGTCGTGACGTGTCTTAGGGCGAGAGAATGAGTGAAGTTTTTGGCGTATGGGGTAAAATTTAGCACCAATCGGTTGAAAAATTTGCCTATGCATGAGGCATTGGTTTTGGGAAGTATGTAGAGGAATACGTTGCCTTCCAGAATAAGAGAAATTCAAAACTTGCAGGCATTCAGATAGGAGATACAAAGCTTTCTATGTTTCAGCAGCATAAAAAGCATCTTCCATATATGCGATTCGCAAGACCACATCTTTGAAACTGGCCCTGATGTAGCTTGAGAAAGCCCACGATGTAGTGCAGGACATCTGAACACCTTGAGCTCACAACTCATCCGCTTACTTTGTCCTTACTGTCTTATTATTTAAGTAATTTTAACGATATCCTTCGCACGCACTATCTAGGTTTTGAGTATGGAAATCCGTGTACAATATGAGTTTAGTCTTCTGCGATTTCTTGCTGAACAACTTGAGTTCTCCTGCGGACAACTCCGCCTTATGTCTGCATTATGAAAAGAGTAGAAGCCACCACAAGTGCAGCCTGTAAGGGATAATAAGGGATAACCCCATGAATTCTCTCCATCCGTGACCCTGTTTCTTTTAACTTATCCATTACCGAAATCACAAAACCCAGAAGGTCTCAGTCGGATCAGTCGCACGCACCGCGCAGGTGCTGACATTGTAATTCTGGATGCAAGAGGTACTTAGCCATTACTCATTAGCTCCTGACGTGCTTCTGCCCTCTCACTGACACGTTGATTCGTAGGCTGAATAGATCAATTGGTATCCACAACCCCCGGCTTTTTTTTCAATGGTCACTTCGTCAATGTTTAAACATTTCAACAAACGGTAAAGACTAGCCTGCTGACTGGCAGATTTGCAAACCCGTAGTTGTTTCTAATACAGGGTATTGCCGGACGATGACGAAGCCTGCCGTGCAGACGAATTTAAATCCTTACCTCCTATCTACATCTTCCTTCCTTGTCTTCAGCTTTACGTTTATCACTTTCCAAGTTCTTAGACCACTGGGTCCGTGGAAAACTATTAGGCTTATGACATTTGAGGTACTCCTAGTAAAGGCTTCCTACCAGACCTAAGCCTAACATAAGATGTTTAAAGCGTTTGTTGCCGCTGATGCACCTAAGATTGGCATTAGAATTGTCCAAAACCGTCTAAATGCCGGCTTTAGACGAACCTTTATGCGCCTTTGTAGATGTCGGTTAATGCTCTTTCATTAAGCCTGGACACTAGCAAATTTACTCCGCCGTTTCCAATCACTATCAGCATGTAAACAGCAAAATAATATATATCTTTCTTACTGTTGATAAAGTGAGCACTTTAAAAGTCCTAGGCCCAAACATCAGACATTTACCCCTCCATTTATCCTCTCTTGGCCCCATATACCTAGCTTTTTCTGGTATACATATGCATTTCAATATTCGCAACACTAGTAGAGAGGCAGAATGAAACCCAGATGCTCTTCTTTAACTGCTTTTGCTAGTAAAACACTCGCATTTCCAAGTTCCATTTTACTGGTAAGAAAGCTAACCAACGACGGAGAGGCTCCTGTCACACGGGTTGGCTGGACCACCAGAAACTTTACATCACCACTTTTCTTATGTTGGCCGCCCTTGTGTTATTTATCTTATAGCTGGCTCTAAAGCCTATCCTGCGTTATGTGTAATGGCGCGTAAAAGACCAGCTCCCACTGGTTTTCGCTACTATTTTACTCGTGCTTTGCCTTGCCACTGTTTGCTTAGGGTGCTAGAACAGCTTTTGCCAGAAAAACCACAAAAGAACTAGCCGATGTGACAGTATGGTACTAGTTAACATTGCCACCTGGATGAACACCGCCGGCACTTGCTTCGGAACTTAAAAGTGGAGAAATAGCTCGAAATTAATCATAGCGCTGCACGATAGTGTGCATCAACACATAAGGCATAACAATCCCTTATGTTTGTGCAAGCTCAATACCAATACGTATAGTTGGTAACGCCCCACCAAAGCACAGCAAACTGAATTTCACGCCCCAAAGCAATTTGCTTAATGTTACTAAATTTTCCCATACTGTTATTTATTAGTAATGACAGACTTCTCTAGCTCACCGAATTGAAGACATAGGCTCATGAATATAGAAACGCGGTTCTAAGAGATAACATTTGCGATGTTTAGCTAAGAAATGTGTGTATTTTCTACGCCAAAGTGTGTCAACTGATCCGAAAGTTCTCCTGCATTATTCAGGTAGACTTGTAGAATGAGCAATAAATTTATACGGGTTAAGAAGTGGTGCTTTACAAGTCCCGTTGGATAGTTGGTGGGGATATCAACATAAAAATAATGATGATAAGGCTAGTGAAATAATTAATACTTTATATATGAAAATAAGGACATAACGTTCGCTTTGCCGCAGTCCTGCCATCCACTTAGATTCACAGCACCCACAGTTAACAACAAATAATTCCACGGTAAACTCCAGGTGTAGGATGGAGACGTAGTGTTAAGTAACAAAGTGTACTTGGTCGAGTGCATCTTCCGACCGTCTTTTAAATACTGTTAGTGTCGGTGCAGAGACGACGGCTTCTGTGAGAGTATTCTACGGGTAACGGACACGAATGGAAAAGAAATTTCTGCGGTACTGCAGACCACTGTATTGTTCTGCAAGTTTTAATGAGTGGCCCTTCAGATTTTTATTGCTGCTGAGTTGCAGTAAAGGGCGGCACACATGATGTGGGTCCCGCAGAATCAAGAACGCCATTATCAGGTCACCTTGTAATCTGCGATAGCTTCCACTGAACAATCCCAGTCGTTGCAGCCTCTCCTGATAGGAAAGATTGCGCATTCCAATTGCGTTCTTTGATGCCCGGCTTTGTGGCTGCTCCAGTGCATTAATGTCATGTTTCAGCCATGGATGCCAGACTTGAACTGCGCATTCGACATCGGGGCGAACATACGCGCAGAGCATTCGTCGAAAAATGGAGCTGTAAATTTGTCCAAACGCTAGTCGCAACAGCCGGACGTGTTGGTTTCCAGTCTTCGAGGTCTTTTCGGATTGCCTGGAGCAATCCAAGTCATCTTGAACCAGGACACCCAAGTCACGTTCGAGAGCTTATTTTTGAAGTACATCCGTTCCGGGTAGGCATGAGTAGCAACTCTGATGTCGGATTGAAAGCACCTTGCATTCACTTACGTTGAAATGCAATGCGTTTTGTGTCGACCATTGATACACCGTATCTAAATCGCTCCGAAGCACACGTTAGTCGGCGTTCGCCTGGATCCGACTCCAGCTCTTGATATCGTCGGCAAACAGTAGAAAGTTTGAAGCGATTCCCTGTGCAAGGTCATTATTAAACACCAAAAACAAACGTGGACCTAGAACTGTGCTTTGCGGCACAACACACTCGACTTGTATGGGGACCGATAAAGAGCTCCGAACTCTGGCCACCAATTACCGTTGAAGTAGAAAGTTGGCGATCTAGCTTAAAAAGGGTCTCCGATCCCGTATTGCTGCAGCTTGGATAGTAGTATCCGATGGTCTAGATGGGCGAAAGACTTGGAAAATTCCAGGTAGATCACATCAACACCTTCTCCAGCGTCAGTTGTCCCGGTCCAACTACTGCTTGCAAATTGTAAATTCGTTGGACATGACCGCTGTCAACCGAAACCGTGCTGTTCAGGAGTGATGAGGTTGCAGTTTTCCAGATAACACACCAGTGCATCGGCAACTGTGGATTCCATGAATTTGGAGAGTATAGGAAGAAGGGTTACTGGGCGGTAGTTGGAGGCACCAGTTCTGCTTCCACCTTTGTGAATCGGGGTTATTACTCCAAGCTTCCACATGACAGGAACTCGGTTCTCGTCAAAGCAGCGCCGGAGAAACTGAGCTAAAGGACCTGCCAGGTAGCTTGCTGCTGCTTCCAATGCCTCTTGACGAAAGGTTTTGACACCCGGGGAGCTGTGTTTGCGTAGACAAGTCAGGTTTTGCCGTACAGCCTCTGCGGTGAAAATGATGTCGGTTAGCCCTGTCGAGCAGAAGACAAAGCTTGATAGTTTGCTTGGTGGCAAGGCTCCTTGAAACGTAGGGGCGTATTGCATCTGCAGCGCCTTTGCTGCTTCCACAGCCGTTATTTTTGGGCCATCAGCCGTCTTGATTGGAGGAAATCCCTGCCTCACCCTACGTACGCTATTAACGTGATTGTACAGCAGTTTGTGGTTAGCACTAAAGGTTGTTGTGATGTTCTGCGGATAGGCAGCTGTGTCACTTCTTAATAGTTTAGTGCAGTGGTTACGTTGGGCTACGTAGTTGTCCCAAGATTTCGGTGCTGGAGTTTATCTGTACGCTCGTTATGCTGCTTAGCGTACTGTCATCCATTTTCGGGTTCTGCTCCTAACGAAGGAAACTGATTTACACTTATTTCAAGGATTTAACTTTGAAGCCTGTGCCATCAGCTGACTGCATGTTTTGACGAACTTGAGCTAGGCGACTTCTAGGGTTCTTCTTCGAGGAAAGACCAAGTTGTAACGCTGACGAGCTGGGCGAGTCGGTCGTTCCTTGTGATGGTTATCATTTAGATATACTGCATAGCAGACGAAGTTGAAACTGATGACTGCGTGATCACTGCGACCCAACGGGCAGTCTAAAACCAACGCATCAATCATATGCTCCTCTTTGGTAAGCACAAGATTTAGCACAGATGACCTGTTACCTGTTCTGAACCGAATGGGAAAAGTGATGCGGTTGTAAAGAGGGACAGTAGTTACTAGACCTTGTAGGTCTGTTTTGAATTGTTCTCAGATCGTGGCAGGGGATTTTAACCAATGTATATTGAAATCATCCATGATAAGAATGTGAGGGTACTTTTGTTGTAAACTGCACCCTAAAGCAGCTGTTAGGTGGTAGTCGGTTTCGGGGGTTGAGTTAGAGACGCGGTACACCAAGACCATAAGGCAAGCGTCCCTGCATTTTAACTGCAACCGGCACCAAAGAGATTCGGGAAGTTGCGAGGCTGAATCCTCTACGGTTTCGCACTGTAGGTCGTTTTGGTAATTCATGATTACCCCTTCTCGTTTTATGAGCCTGCCGGGTAGAGGAACTTCAGCGTCCGTCATTCCCGTGTGCAACCATGTCTCGGTGGTACCAATGACATCACACGTCTTGGAAGCTTTGTGACCATTCGGTTCATCTAGTGTGTTAGAAAGACCCTGAGCATTCGTATACAAGCAGGCCAGTTTCTCGGCCTCTAGGAGCCCACAGAGGGTTGAAACGGTCACGTGTGGGAGAATGCCGATCGATGTGAGGTCGGCAGTTACTCGTTTTTTGATAAATAAATAAATAAATAAATACTTTATTCTCGACTACGCGAGGCACGCACATGGAGGCATGATCAGATATGTACAACTGTACAAACATTTTATGACAACTGTAACAGTACAGTAGAAATTTGGTCGTATGTCCATGATAATATAAATAAATAGATAGTTTATTCTCAGTTTCATAGAGACGCACCAACTTGGCATGATCAAGGTTTAAAAACTGTTGTGTATCACGATGATATATCGGGTTCAATCGTGCGTATTTGAAACGGTGTCGGGAAGAGTTGATATCTGAATCTAGTCGACTTGCCAGTATGTAGTTGTTGGTTGTGGCTTTATTCAGTGGCGAGTCACATCCGCCACGTCGCGGTATGGTTAAACAGACATTTGTGGCTTTTTATAGGGAGAGCGCTTGCCAGGGATAATGCTACCTCGTTTGCTACTTGATTCGACCAAGGGGCGTCCCAAAATTTGTTTAGACCCGCGTCAGAGTCAATTAAAGCAGCAGACAAGTTGCGCTTTTGTACATTCCTCGGTATGCTTTCTGCTTCAGTTGCTTTAACACTTGAGCTGTGCCAATTGTTTGCGACCTTTAACCAAATTTCGGAAGGAAGATGTTTCCGATTTCTCCGCCATCGATCCAAAACCTCCTTTGCTTGTTGCTCTGACTGAAACAAAAGTTTTAGGATTCTAGGGCCGCATCCTCTATAATCCGATGAGAGAGGTATCTTGGTGAGCGATAGTGCCACAACATTATCCAAAGAAAGTGTTGCACGAATGAACCGCCACTGTTCTAAATCGTGCTTTCCGGTCTCTTGAACACCGTTAGAAGGAAGTTCTGGCACGCCAGGTATGAAGATTATGTTTAGGCGGTCTTGCTTGCTGTGCTCCTCCTCGGTGTTTCGTTTTGGTTGTCGCGCACTCCAAGGGACATCAGGATAGATACGTATCCCACAGGATTCATGCTTTAGCGCGCTTACGGAGAGTAAAACGTTTTCTACGTTGCTGGAGGATTCTAGAGTTACCCGAATAAGTCTGGGTTCACCATAGTGTGGCGAGTTTGGATGACAAGTAATTCGTTCTAAGTTTATGGGCTAAGCTTTGATACTCATCTGCATACACCATGAGTTCCATTGGTCTTGGTCGTCTGATAACTTATCCCGCAATATGATGGCCGTAGATTCAGAGACATTTGAGCATACAACAGTCCGGGCACTCTTGTTGGATCACTTTTCCATCGATGTAAAAGGTAGGGTACCAATTTGTCCTGACTCGTTTACAAGCGACTGTTCGCTGCTTTTCTCTCTATTCGAGTTAACGGTGTTTAAACTGGAAGAGGACGCAACGGCGGCCTCTCGGTGGACCCTTGCAGCAATCTCTGCATATGTAACCAATGTTCTGGGAGGCTTAGACTTGACAAGAGATATTTAAGCTACAGGTACGAAGGGTTGGCGTTTGGCTGCTTCATCCTTCAATAAATAAATAAATAAATAGTTTATTCTCATCATTGTGAGGCACAGCGTCAATGACGTGATCATAGTAATACAGACATGTACGGTCGGCAATTGCACAAATTAGTATATTTTGACAAATAGTATTGGTATGTATGTGTCTGTTGACATGTAAAAGTATGTTTATGTCTGTATTTGAAAGTAGCCGTGTCGCGGGATTAGGTAAATTTGGCTTTTTGTGCGTTTTATTTGTTGGTTACGTCATCAAAGGGGAAGCATTAGAACGCTTCGCATAGGATGACAATCGGGATGTGTGAATAATCCTCCGGAAAATGGAACAGGCAGTGACTTTATTTAGTAACGAGTCACATCCGCCACGTCAGTGTTGTTTAACGGATATCTGTGGTTTTTGTTTGGAGAACGCTTGCCAGGCGAAATCCCACCACATTCTGGAACACTACTGCCCAACCAGTTGCTGAAACGGGATTTACCCGAACCACCCAGCTGACACCACGAGAAGGATGTTTGGCTAGCCAGCTTTGTCACTGCCGAATGTCAGAGTTAGTGGAATTTGCTCACCCAGGCGTTTTGAATGGTGCCTAAGTTTCGTTGTCGTGAGTACTGTTTGGTTCTCGTAGGTACAGTCTGTTTTCGCCCGGCGTTCTAACAAAGTTAGAGAAGCCAACGATGGAGTGGTAGCTGAGGGTGGTTCAGGGGAAGTGGATGGTTCAGCTTTCCGTTGCTTAGAAGCTGCTACGCCTCTGTGGTGCATAAGCGCTTCCAGCAAAGTAATCTTATTGCTTCTCCTCTGCTCTGCTTTTGCGGTTAAACGGTCGCCATTCGCAGCTAGGATAAGCAGGCGCCTAATGAGGGGACAGTGGAACACATGCGGCCTTGATTTACACTTTAGAAGCACTTAGGGGCTTAAAAATACTAAACTCCATATTCATAGTTGTTTATGTCGCTTAGTAACCACTAAAAATTATATGACGAGGCCTTCTAACCGCCGGTTATTTATAAGCTCTCCTGAATTCCAATGCAGACATGATATTTATTACGGGATTTCTACCGTTTTTGCGCAGAATTATAGCTATTTGCATATATTTGCCATGTATGCTTGCACGGTGCACTTTACGGCCACCCACGAAGTCCCTAGTTGTTGCAGGGTATTACGGCCTAGTTAGAGCATCGTTAGATAGCTATATCTATTTAGAAATTATGCAGTTTTGATACTTTTACATTTTGTTTTCTTTTTGCTGCTGCCTGTTTGCGAAGCAGAAAGCAATTTTTTGCGAAAAAGAATAATGGCCTTATTCCTAGACCAAGTTCCTACTGGGAATAACTCACAAATACTGCACGTATTGCATTGTTTTTACTTTCAACGTAATCAGCGGTTAAAACTTGTCCTGAGCGGCTTATTTTCGTGCCATTTTACGCAGTATTCTAGTCTTAGAAAAGGTTTTCTTTTTCTGGGATTTACTCAGGTTGAAAGTATTCGTCAGGAATCGATATCAGCGCAAGAAAAGTTCGGCTATGTTTGTTGTTAATCTGTATTTTTCTAGTTAATCAGACCGCCTTATTATGTCTCCTAACAAATCCTTTTTATTTTGAACCGCATTTCTCAAAATTATTTTTAACTTTTCGTACCCTTATAATTCTGTTACTCTCGTTTCTTCTATGTGGGCACCAACATTTGTGGCGAATTAGCGGGTCAAAATTTCAATGCATTTAAAATGAAGTTGTGGTGATTTTGATTCTGTTCCAAAGAAAAATGGCACGACTACAGTTATGCGCAACTTTCACAACAAAATAACAAGGAGCTCAATATCGCCCGAAGAAACCAGAAATATTTCAAGGTGGACGCCTACGACTCCAGCAGCTAAATAAATAAATAAATAGTTTATTCTCGTCACTGCGGGGCACACGATCAAGGGCGTGATCATGATATTACAGATATGAATGACCGGCAGTTACACAAAGTAATGCATTTTGACCGATATTATGGTAATTTTGTGTTGAGATGTAAAACTATGTTTAACTGTGTATTTGGAAGGGGACATGTTGTGTGAGTAGATGCATGTGACTGTGTGGGTTATTGTTCGTTGTGTCCGCCATCAAGGAAAGGAATCAATAGAACGCTTTGAATCGAATGACGTTCGTGATGTGTGAATGATCCTCCGGAAAAGTGCTAACTAAAAGCATATACTCGTATTTTGCCTACTTCCATGCAAGAGCATAGGATTAATGTAAATATTGATATGAACCCTTACGTTTGCAGCCGCTAGCCAGTCTAGAAATATACCTGTTTGTTTATTTATTTATGTAAAAGGTTGTAGAAAGTAGAAGTCACGATCAAAATTCACGCACAATAATATGCCTCGAGGCATATTATTGTGCGTGAATTTTAATCGTGACTTCTACTTTCTACAAACTTTGCCCTACTCACAAACCTCTAACATTATGTAAAAGGGTTGCTACCCACCTTATGTGATACTCGAATCGGTTCTTAGTAAATGTTCTAGCCCAAAGCAGACCTCGTGCGCTGTTACTCGCAGTTAGCTGTTATTCTTTTTCCAGCCTCAAGCCAGACAGTAAGAACATTACAGTGCGTCCTTCTGTGGCCGCGTTGGGTTTCGATCCAGTTCATTCAGTTGGTGGGTTCTTTACGAGGGTAATCATCAAAGTTGCCAATTATTGTTCATTCAGTCGTTGAAGAATTGACCCAATTAAGTGGGCGTACCTGTGGGAAACTTAGAAAGAGACACAACGGACAAGAACAAGCCAAGAAGAAATGCAATGCAAATGCATAGGAAGAAACCAATACAATGCAAAAAACAGTAAAAATTAAACGCTATGCGTACCTCAGTTTTGTCCTTATATGCCATATAAACATGTTATACTAATAACTAAATGATGGGAAACTATGATGGCCCGTATATGGTTGTTTACTACTGTCGTGCTACGTCATGCATGGTTATTAATTTTAACACCATTGCGAGTCCTTGGTAGCACGTGCAAGCTAGATGACGGGAAGCCGGTAGCAAGCTGGGCCGTGGTTACGGGCAAACGTAGATTGCATGTCAGTAGCTACACAGCTAGTGCCTTTCTTGGAGGTGATAGAGAGCCAGTAACAAGCGAAACACCAAATAAGGCTAAGGCCAGAAGCGGTAAAAACGTAAGTAAAGTTAGAGAAAGGAAGTAGCAGGCTGGGCGGCTACTTCCCAACTATCGATCATGGTGGTGATAGATATAGCGGTCAGGTAAGTCCAAGATAATAAGCCTGGAAAGAAGTGCATGAAAGATTTATTTAAGATTTTTTAAGATTTATTTATTTATTTATTTAACATGTATGACTATTTCGCTGCATTGAGTGTTTTAGCTGGGTTTGTGGTGGACCAGAGGCAGATAGCTAACATCAATGTCTGGGTTAGAGCCGGTAGCCTGTGTAAGTGAAGTAAAAAAGAGCCACACACTAGGAGGTTACTCGGGGCGTAGCAGTTATACTAGAGCTGAAAATAAACTGAGGAGAAGCGGCGGATAATAACATTCTCAATCCGGAAGGAGAAATTAATAAGAATCCCTGATCATAGAGACCGCAGCCATGAGGTGGAGGGTTCAAAATGCCATCAAGTCTGCTGGTGGGGAGCAAAACGGCATCAAAAGTTTATTGAAAGTCTGTTAAGTTGCAGTGGGAATGGGCCACTGGCTACTGGGCTCTCCAGAGCTAAGACGACATAGTAGTGTAAGATGTATGTAGGAAGGGAGCAGCAAGCAACGATGTCCAAATTCAGAAAATTAGATGCTAATTAAAAATGTAATGCCGAGTGGACCTCAAGCATGAGGCGACGGACTGAAAGTGCTGGCAAGTCGGATGATTGTGCCAGATGCAGCAGCATACTGCAAATGGAAGAAAGTGCATTTGGAATGGAAGTCAGCCAGGCGCTAATTGGCTATCTACATCTTAAAGAGTTACTCAAGAACAACAGTTGGATTGAATAAGCATCATCCTCATCATCATACACGTTAGCTAGAGGTGGGGAACACCACAGCTACTGTGCCGCAATACACGGAAAAGAGAAAAAAAGAATTCAACTGGGGCAAGCCGGCTGAGCCACCGGTACCGGATGGGCATCGTTCCGGTAAGCAACCAGCCGGCTACTATGCATCAAAACAAATTACCCTGCAAAATCAAATAAGGTTAGATAACGAGATCGTGGTTGGCGGGAAGGCTAAATGGGATGGGGTGGGACAAAGAAACTCACAGCACGAACGCCACTGAGGTCGGCTCCTAGCCATATCAGCAAGTGTGTTCAACCAAACGTGTTCATCGTCTTTCGGACCCAACCAGGGAGCCGAGACGCTCCAACCGAGGCCAGCTCAGAAGTGAGTGCCTTCATTCCTCTCGACCAAGTCATCGCTTGGTCACCCGCCCGTTTCTTCCATCGACAAACCCGGCGCGCAAACAACGCACGTCGCGGGAGTCGGTGGGCTGGCATGCGTAACACGTCGCCGAGCCATCGGAGCCTGGTGCGTGAAATAACGTTGCTGAGCGGTTCAGTTCCTTTTCCTGTGCCATAAAAAAGGCGTCAGACACGCTCGTTGCTCACTTGGTGTTCCCTACAGTTGTGAGCTAAATTACGAAGGCACCGGTGGTCGAACATAAATAGCCTCTTCAGGTCCGCTACTTTAAACGGCCAGGTTTCACAACCGTACAGTAGGGTCGAACGTATTGCTGCATTGGACACGCTATCCTTCAGGGTGAGAGTGATGTCGCGCCGGCGCCATAAGTGGCGAAGGTTAACAAAAGCCCTCCGAGCTTTTGCTATACGATTCGTGATTTCATCTTCAATCCCACGGGCGCTGATACAACTTCCCAGGTAGTTGAATTTCCGAACGACTTCTAGTTGATCCACACAAAGGGTCAGCGCAGGAGGCAATCCCTGCTAATCTTGGAGGAAAGTTTTGCACTTCGAGGGTGCAAAGCATAGCCCGAAGCGGCTGACAGCTAGTGCTAATCTGTCCGGAGCCGCTTGTCACATTTGTGAGCTGTCACAGATGAGGGTAATATCATCAGCATACTCTAAATCAAGGCGTCGTTCTCCTGGGAGTAGCTCTACACTTTCTAAGTCGTGTCCTGTAAACACGATTTCCATGACTTCGTCAACAGCGAAGTTAAATAGGAAAGGTGACAGAGGGCATCCTTGTCTCACGTCGCTGGAGATATTAAAGGGTGATGATAACTCGCCTTAAGCCCTCACTCGGTTCGAGCTACGAGCATATAATGCTCGGAAAACATTCCCATATTTCTCGGACGCACCTCTCCTGAGTAGACAGTCCCAATGTGTAAGTCTATCCACCGAATCGAGTGCACCTTTGATGTCGAGGAACACGACAATGGTGGGCCGCCAATATATGTGACGGTGCTCCAACAACTGACGCAAAGTGCAGATATGGTCAATGCAGCCACGACCTCGACGAAATAAGGCTTGCTCTTCATGAATTTGGCTTTCAAGTGTGTTAGCCTGTAAAGGATGACAGAGGCGAGCAATTCAGAAGCGATGGAGATCAGAGGGATTCATCTATGGCTGCCACATTCCGATTGTGAGCCTCCTCTGAAAATTGGGACTGTGACGGAGCGGCTCCAATCCGTTGGGACAGTTTCCTGCTCTCACAGTTTGACTAGTAAGTCATGGACTGAGTCACTCCTAGCGCCAACATCTGTCGGTCGTCATAAATTCTGCATTTCTCTCAGAAGTAGCTAATGGCCACTGGCCCCACTACGATGATCCAGTGCTTGTTAGTAGCCACCCCGTATCTAAATAACCTTTACTCCTCTAGAATATCTGCATCCAGTCCCTCCGCTGCCCTGCCACCAACTGAGCTTTAAGACTCTCTCGCAGCAACCTATTTGTTTTCGCTTATTATGCCCCCCTCTCGGATTACACTAACTACGTGCTGTTCATGCACCTGACTCACTACCAACATTCTAACTCTCTTTGCTCTATCCCCACGCAGCTATCGACTCATATCAAAGGAACTCGTACTTTACTTATTCCTACGCAGGCGATAGCAATCCACCTATAGGGCTAATGATTCTATAGGATACTCAAAAGACATTTTCAGCATAATTATTGTTGCACAGTGTACATGCTTTTGTCTCAAGCCCAAATGTTATAACACAAGACATTAACAATATTCAACTCCATGCCTGTTCTTGCGGTCTTCTCTCGGTTGTCACTCACTTTCCCTTTTCTCTGAGGTCCGGGACATCTTGGAGATCTGGGATTGGACTGAGGAACAATTTTGGCCCAAGACGGACGTAACAACCCACAAGGACTGACATAGAGGATAGTAAAACTCCGCAAGGACCAACCTACAATCACCATAACCCTTGTCCAGTATGGAGAACTGGACATATCCTCATACCCCCATACATTGTACATCTGAAAAATCTGGACAGCGGAAAAATTGAAACTTTTGCTCACCTGGACATACAACAAGAAGAATAATCGCGATGTCCCTCTCCTCCACCGACCTCAAAAATCATGGCGACCTTGATCAAAATACCCGTCCAACTGTCAGAGGAAATTAGAAGCCATTACCGGCGCGAAAAGCCGAAGGTAAAACTAGTCGTCAAGCGGCTTTGCCAGTTCATCATTATGGTTCAAAACGCTTTACGGCAGTGTTGCAGGACGTGGTGGGTTTTCGCCTGGCAAGCGTTCTCCCTATAGAAAGCCGCAAATGTCTGTTTAAAAACACCGCGACGTGGCGGATGTGACTCGCCACTGAATAAGGTCACAGCCCACAACTACATACTGGCAAGTCGACTAGATTCACATATCAACTCTTCTTGACACCGTTTCAACTACACGCGATTGAACCCGGAGTATCATCGTGATACACAACCGTTTTTAAACCTTGATCATGCCTAAGTTGGTGCGTCCCTATGAAACTGAGAATAAACTATTTATTTATTTATTCTCTCATGGACATACGACCTATTTTCTACTGTTACTGTCACAGTTGTCATAAAATGTTTGTACAGTTGTACATATCTGATCATGCCTCCATGAGCGTGCCTCGCATAGTCGAGAATAAAGTATTTATTTAGTTATTTATTTATCCACAAGAGCAGTTCACCCGAATTTGAAGAGTGTTGGAGGAAAACCATCAGGTCCCGCGGCTTTATTTAACTTCAACAGTCCGATCTCATGTTTGACTTCTAAGCGAGAGCGTGGATCCAAAGGAACAGCCCAGGGTGTGGGTTCATCAGTAGCCGGCGAGAAATCTAACCAACAAGATTGATTAAATTGCCTTTTAAATTGTTCAGCCCAACGCTCTAAGCGTTTTGATAAGTTGTGGATAGGCTGTCCACTCTCGTCAAGTATAGTTTCACTAACACCAGGTCTTCTGCTTTCCGTTTCCCGTATCAGACGGAATAAATTACGATGGTCACCAAGGGCAGCTCTATTTCCATCTCTGTTGTACGATTAGACCATCAGGATTCGCGGTGTCTCTTCAGTCTAGCACAGAGTTCCGCCCGGAGCTCCTTGCGACCTTCATTGTGTTCGCTTCCAGTCGGAATATGCCGGCGAGCATCGATAAGTTCCAGAGACTGTGAAGAGACCCTATGTCCATGTTGGAGATTAGACACACTACATGAGGAATTTCCTGCTGCCAGTAAGGTCTGGTGAATATGAGACCAGTGAGCTTCAATTGCATCCGGTGAGCGTTTATCAGACTCGAATGACAGTGTACTTTGATAGGCATTCAGAACAGCTGGTTTCGCCAGTTGGCTGGTGTCAATGCGCTCACAGCATCGTCTTGGGCGTCCGCCAAAACGCATCCGCATGTGAGCACATACAAGTGCATGGTCCGTGTCCACACCTGTGCTGCAAATCGAGCGACAGTTCTGAACGCAGCCTATCCATCGGTAACTTATCGCAATGTGATCGAATTGCGTCAATAGCTGGTTCGAGGCTGGTGAGCGCCCAGTCAACCTCCGGCGGGTGCTGGATCTAAACTTGGTACAGCCCAGAAATAAGTGAGCATCCTCACACAAATGAAGTAACTGCTCATCGTTATCATTACGGGAGCCTATGCCATGTTGGCCGCCCAGATGCAGCTCATCTGTGGATAATTTTCCAACTTGAGCGTTCAGCTCCCCAGCCAGCAAAAAGATGCCTGAGCTTCGTCTGTGGCTGTGGAGCTCGTTCAGTTGACGACAGAAGTCGTCTTTTACCGAGTCATCGCTACAGTCTGTCGATGCATAGGCATCGATAACGAATAGACACCTGTTAGTCCCACGTGACTTTGAAGCTTTGCACGAGCCAGCCAATCGGACCGCACACATCCGGCTACTGATTTGAATCCAATCAACTAGAGTAATTCCAGTTCGTGGACGCAGGGCAATGCCAACACCGGCTTGGCCGGTGCTCGAAGCTGCATCGTCACCGGATAGGTGCAACGAGAAAGTTCTGCCAGTGTCACGTGAAGGGGATCGTAGAGTGATCGCAGGGCTGGAGTCGTGAAGGCGGGTCACCGATAAGCAGCAGATATCGATCGAGAGGTTCTCAAATGTTCGAGCAAGTGCTGCCTGTTGACCGATCTGAAGCAATGTGCGAATATTAAGGCATTGAATAAGCAGCGGTCAATGATATACTGACTCAGGCTAGAGGCACTGCTAAGCATGTAAGGACGCAGTATAAGCAGGCCTGAGGGGAATAAATAAATAAATATTTTATTCTCGATTATGCGAGGCACGCCCATGGAGGCATGGTGAACACTTTCGCAACTGGGAAGGTTGTGTGCGAAGTACCATCATAGCCTAAACGCAACCTGTTAAAATGAAATGACAATGGACCGCCTGCTAGGCGGTTCATCGAAATAAATCAGTACATCTATAGATAAAGAGATGGAGGTAGAAGCGGCAGGCGTCTGCATTGGAGAGAGCAGGGAGAATGAAAGGTTTCGGAGACCTCATGCGTGGGAGCTAAGAATGGAAAGCTTGGTGATTTGGCTGGTTGGAAGCGGTGCGGCAACACAATGGGTATAATAGCCAGTAAAGCTTAACTGTGCCTGAACAGCCATCTAGATAGCACTTCAGGGCGTAGCCGGTATATGGGAAATAATAGATAGAGATGAGAGGCAGCGGAGAACAAAGTGCACCACCCGGAAGGAGCTGATAGGAATGTAAGGTCCAGGTAGCAGCAAGCGTGAGGTGAGTAGATGAAGGTTTCAGCTAGCCGGATGGTTGTGCGTCATGCGACATCAAAATTCATAGGATAGTCGGTTACAATGTGGGGAATGAGCCGCCAACTAGGTGGTTCTTCAAGTCAAATCAGGCGTGCCAATGTTAATCAGACAGAGCTAGGGAGTGACAGGCATAAAACTTCGGAAACCTGAAGTTAAGAATAATAAGAATGTAAGGCCACGGTTACATGAAGCTTGAGCTGAATCAAAGAAGTTGTCAGGAATTGCAATGCGTATGAGCGATGTGACATCCTAATCCAACCATAGGCATGTACGGATGAACTGGTAATGGGTCACAAGCTAGGTACTTCTTCAAAGCTTAGCGCTCGTAACGGAGTTTAGAAGCTGCACAGAATGGTATTTAGCGTAAGAAGGGAGATGATACTAACCGTAAGAACAAGGAGACTACAAGGTTGAGGTGGAGGAGCCAAAATATCAGCAAGTTAGTTGGCTGTGCGGAATGCGGCATGACAATCCATAGGGAAGTCTGTTAGGTGCAATGGGAATGTCCCACAAGCAGGATGGCTCTCTAGAGAATAAAGGGCATACTAGAGTGATCTAGAGGTAGCTAGTTCATAGCATGCAGCAACGTTAAGCATTCGGAAGTATATGCCAATTAGGATCTAAGGCCCAAAGAGGCTTCCAGCTGGAGGTGAGAAGAGGAAAACGATGGCAAGTCGAACGTTTGTGAGCGATGCAGCATCCCAAGTTAAACGGGGGCGGGTAAATTTGGAATGGGAGACAATTAGGAGATAGGTGGCCCTAGAAAGCTTAACAGACATACTAAAGGGAAGCAGGTGATAAGCAGCAGTTGCTAATGGTATCCGGAGGGGTAGTTTGTCAAGAATGTAAGACGGAGATAGCATCGGGTATGAGGTGGAGGGATGAGGATATAAGTGGGATGGTTGGTTGTGAGTGACACACCACCTTAGTCGTAAAGGAAGGCGGTTAAAACTAACAGAAGGCCACATGTTAGTTGTCCGACGCCTTGCAGTTATACTAGAAATAGTCGGAGCTAGTGCGCGCTAGGCATCCTTATTCGGCAACTGGAATACGGTACTAATAAGACGGTAATGCCAAACTGATCCCAAGCGGAAGAGGAAGGAATGGATTGGTTTTCAAAGCAGATGGTTGCGAGCATTACGACATCCCTTTACAAGTGGAAGACTGTAAGGCGCAGCAGATGCTAAACAGACGGAGCTGAAGAATCCGGGGAAGATACTAACTAAAAAAGTAACATCAGAGAGACCTCAAGTATAAGATGAAGGGTGAATATATTGACGTGCCGAATGTTTGCGAGCGTAGCAGCTGACAAGGAGGTTCACGACCCGGAAGGAGATGATAAGAATGTAAGGGCGAGGTCTCAGCAAGCGTGAGGTGAGATGAAGGTTGCAGTCAGTCGAATGGTTGAGCTATGCGGCATCACAATCCAAATGATGGCCTACTACAATGACTTGGGATAATCCACAGGCTAGGCGGTTCTTCGAGGCACCTCAGTCGTGCTAGTGTTAAACAGACCGAGCTGTGGAGTGACAAACAGAAACCGTCAGAAACCAAAAGTTGGAAATATTAAGTACGTAAGGCTGCAGATACCTGCATCCTGAGCTGAAGTAAGGGAGCTGTTAGGAATTCCAATGCTTTTGATCGATGCGGCAGCACAATCCAAATGAAGGCCTAGAATGATGAAATGGGAATACATCACAAGCTAGTGGTGGCGAAGATCAAAGCAGTAAGGGAAGATAAGCGTAAAGTGACAGGAAGCTTGCAGAGATTAGTGTATTTTTACAGCTCAGCACATAAATAAATAAATATTTTATTCCCAACGAAGCGAGGCACGCGTTTTAGGCATGATCAGCATATTGTAATATTGTACCTGGTGGCAGGGTTGGCAGCATCAAGAGCGGAAGTAGTACAGATGAAGCCAGTAGTGTGGGCCCATATGTCCACAGAATGCGAGACGTAGAGATAAGAATCATATCACAAATGTGGGGTATGTTGGTGAGGAACTAGTCCGAGGAGGCTGTGTGCACAGGCGAGTCAGATGAATGAAGCAGGAGGGAGAAGCTGCAAAAATATTTAAGAATAGTGGCATGTAACTGATCAAATGTGTAGGTGTGTTCGTATGAGAGCGTACCTGCATTGAATTTGTAAATGTGGCATCAGTCAACTTGCCATGGAAGCTAGTAACTAGGAAGAGATCGTCAAAAGCTGTATGACTACTGCTCTGCGTCTTGCGTTGTACGTGTGGTTCTGATGAACCAGGGGAAAATAGCCAAAACGAAGTTGGGGATGAGCGCGGATAGTTGAGCTTGGTGCTTCATTATACCGGTATGACAGATTTGCTGGGGAGTTAAGTGAGCTTCAGTATTTGGGTTGATGGGGCGCTGCATCGCGCAAGGTTAGTTAAATAAATAAATAAATAAATAAATGGTATATTATCTGTAAAACGAGACACACCTCTAAAGGCATGATCAAATATGCTTACAGGCATAGCTTCTTTGGAATATTAAAACATTTCGTTTTAATGAAAGTAGTAAACGAAAAGATGTAGTCCATATGAGCGAGCATGTTGTCACGTAATAGTCAGACCAAGGACCATGATGGCGCTGTGACGCGCAAAAACTGTTGCGTCAAGATAGAATTGGGGGGTTAATTTGCCATGTAGTGATCCATGAGCACAGGAGCCAACACAAGGTTTAGTGCAAGCAGTGACCATTACGAAGCCGGGATGATCTGTACTCCATTAAAGCATTCTTCATAGTATAATCAGTTGCACAGGTTGGATGTAGAAGGCTGAGGACTGCGTCAGCGTGAAATGTATAGCTGTGTCTATTTTGTGGCGAGTCACATCCGCCAAGTTGCAGTGTTCTTAAGCGGACATTTGTGGCTTTTTATAGGGAGAACGCTTGCCAGGCGAAAACCCACCACGTCCTGGAACACTGTTGCAGCTTCCGTTGAATTGTAGTGCTAGTCGGCTATGCATCGTATAGACCGATTTTGCACTCTATTATTCGCAGTCGGTTGAAAGCCAAAATTCTTCCTTCGTTGGCCGATGGCTTATTAATGATCCGGCAGTAGTCGTTGAAGCCGGTCAATAAAGTAAAAGAGTCGTAGAGTCGAATAATAATGATGCAGTGAGTAAACACATTGTTAGTAGAGGTCGGCTTTTTCTATTATATTGTCCGGCTCACAACCCGTGTCCAGCTATTCACGCTTGACTTGTCATAGGGACGGTGAGTGCAGCTGTTTCTAGTGTCTGAATATGTGCATAACAGGAAAAAATGCCATTCTCCGCACAGTGGACTAGTAATTCCTTCAAATGTAAGTGTAATTGTCTCCATGGCTAAGTTAAAACTCTATGAAAGATCATCGGAAAAGCCGCTTATACGCGCGCAATGCTGTCCGTGAAATGACATCAGAAAAGCTCCGGGTGGCTGGAGAATCGGAATGTTTGCGGCAGTGAAGGTAATCACGCCAGAATTGTCTGTTCTTGGGTTGTAATACAGTGGATCCATGTGAATATATTATTCTAGGTGAGTAAATTGTTCTACTGTGAGTCCGTGGCGAGCTAAACCCATTTGTTCATAGCCCGTTGTGGTCGCTTTACCAGAATAACGGAAAGAGCTCCATTTGGAACGATGTGTTGGTTCTTCATTACCCGGAGAAAAGATCAGGCGTTCAAACCATCTGGCTATTGAGAGTGGGTCGATCAGTCCCAGCGGATAAACGTTCTTGTTTCGGCGGATGCAACTGTTAAAATCTGGGGAGAAAACGGGCAACAAGTTTCCGAGATTAGAGTAGAAGCGGTGAGTTAACACATGGAAAGCCAATGATATGCTGTGTGCAGATTTATGCTCAAGCTAAAAATCAGTAGAGGCAGGTAAGTGCAAGGTTTGTCGGCTGGAAGCAAGCAGACGATTTCGCCGCCGTTTGCCGCAACGATACTAAGCCGTAAAAGCAAGTGGCAGAGGTGCGTTAAATAATGGAAAGCCAATAGACTACTGAGCGCAGATTGCTGGCAGTTACCAGTGAAAGGTTAAGCAAGTGTGGTGATCACACTTGTGGCGTTGGGGTTGTATAGGGAATTCAGTGCGACAGATGGATAGCGCGTTTGTCTAAAAGGATCTATCCAACATATATTCAATTAGTTGACCAACTGCGTGCTGAGGAACCAACGAAAATAAGCTAGAGAAATGTATATTAGAAGGTTACTAAACCTTATTATGGTAGATAAGGCACCAAAAGTTGACTAGCTAGAGACTTAGTGGTAATGTGCTTTGTGCAATCGAAGAACCGACGTTCTCTTCGAAGCCCGCGGACAAAGTCCGGATGTTGCCGCTGTGTCCATTACAAACCCGTGCGTCATACGAAGACACAAAACACTTCCCTAATGCATTAACAAGCTACATGTTTATTGTATTTAGGATTGATTTACGCATCAAGCGGTGGAATATACTGGTAACTACAAGCCCCTTTTAAACGGGAAACCATTAGCTGCCAGCTGACTCGCTTGAAGTCTGTCCGTTTCCAGTCAGTCTTCTGCGGACCAGTGGTGAGATCTGATGCAGCTGCTGGGGGCAATAGTGCATTCGGACCCTAGCGGGCCCCCACCCCTGTCCTCCCTAAATGTGCCAAAAACAGAAATTGGTGGGAAGGTTTTGCGGGTGAGATGCGCGCAACATCGTGAACGCTTTGGCTCATCCACACCGGTTCGCACATACAACGGCAACCAAAATATGGATTGTGACCATGCTGGCAAGTAAACCGGAAAGAGAAGCTTACGGAATGGAGGAGTACTGACAACAGTTCTATTCCATGTTTAGGGTCTGTAAAATGTTTGCCTATTTTTGGTTTTCGTATGTTTTGTTCAGAAAACTAATGCAAGCGGGGAAGGCGAAGCTGAACGAAAACTAATCCTTCAAACGTGTTGGCCAGTGAACGCTCCTAACTGACCTAGTCCACTTCTGCAGTTTGGGTGATGATGTTGTCCACTTAGGCAGTATGTCGGATCGCGTGGCTGGGGAGTGGATGAAAATTTGCCACCCAGCTCCATAGGAATTGATGGAGCTGAGATAGAAGTCTCAGAAGGATTGTTCTCCTTGGAAGCACTAGCGTCAGGGGAGCACGTATCTTCCGCCATGTGCTGCGTAGTTTCTTCGGAAGATGAGCAACAAGCGTCAGCGAGCTCAGGTTCCATGTGGGCAGACTTGAGGTCGTCAATGTTAACCGCTTCACGGTTGCGATATCAGTCGATGATAAATATACGGTCCTTACTTTGTAGAAGCTTGATAGGAGCATAAGGTCGCTCAAGTGGTCTACGGAGACTAGCAACACGGAGGAAAAATACGGGCAATGCTGTTGTTTTCTGGTGTCAGTAACCTTAACCTGACGCATGCTCACGGCTAACGGTGGAGCTTGGTGCACAGCATAACTGGGAATACTTGGAATCGCGGTGAAGAAGTCACAGGTAAACCTAGGGGGTATCCATGTGCCAGTTCGGCGCTGGAGGTACGCAGTTCCTTCTTGATGGTTGATCAGATGCAACGAAGTATCACTTGCAGAACTGCAGTCCAGCTCAGTGTATTGATGACGCTGAATGAAGCTTTCAGCTGTCGAGGGTAACTTCCACCATGCCATTCGCCTGAGGATGATAAGCGGGGGAGTACAAATCCTTCGGCATCCAATGAACTTAGGAAGAATTTGAAAGTCGGAGGTTCGAATTGCAGACAGCGGTCAGTAGACACAGTGGCGGTACAGCTATGTGAAGCGACCCAGCGCTCGACAAAAGCGCGTGTAACGGTTTTCTGCAGCTACGTCCGGAATGGGGACGGCTTCGGGTCAACAGGTACAATGATCGATCATGGTCAAAGTGTAGAGCATTCCTTTGGGTGGAGCCAACGCTCCATTTCTGTCGAGATGTACATAGCAGAATTGCGTCGAAACAGGTGGTAAGCGACCAAGCGAAGCGGATACTTACCGCTGTACCTTGGCTGGTTAGGACGTGAGCCAAGTGCTTTCCCAACCCATAATCTTACATTGCATCTTGGGCCAAACCTATCGGTCCGATATGTGTTTGGCCGTGTCTTGAACGCCTGGAGGGGCCAAGTTGTGGAGCGTATCGAAACTAAGACAGTGAAAGTTTTCAGGGACGAGGGGTCGTGGTCGTCCTATAAAAATTGCGCATAAGGTTGCGCCAGCGGACGATGGCAAGTGGTGTGGGGATGCCTAGACAACGAACCAGAAGCCTCTGTAGAACTAGGAGCAGTTGATTGCGCAGCTGCCGTGGCAGATACACCCATTGTCTGTTGGGCTGGACTAATTGCCGGAACACTTGGCAGAGCATCAGCGATAATATTCTGTTGGCCAGAAATGTGTCGAATGTCGGTTGAAAATTGGATAATGAACTCCAGGTGACGAACCTCGCACGGTAAGTGTCGGGATGATTGATTTCGAAAGGCGAACGTTGGTGGCTTATGGTCGTTGAAGATGACAAACTGGTTACCTTCGAGGACGTGCCAGAAATGCTGCATCGTTGCATGGATAGTCAGCATTTCTCAGCTGAATGTGCTGTACATAAATGCTGCTGGTTTTGAGCGTCTCCAACAGAAAGCCAGTGGCTTCCAACATTTAGTATTCGCCTACTGTAGGACCTCGCCAGTAGCGAGGCTCGATGCATCGACGGCGATGCTAAGCGGCGGTTCGGCGTCAAACGTTTGAAGCTAAAGCATCTTTACCGTTATTAAAGGTTTCAACAGCGGCGGGGGTAAGTTCTACATCCCCATTATTGCGACCGTAGAGGAACTCTGTCGGGGGTCTGAGTAAATCAACGCACTGCGGAAGCAATCGTCTATAGTTATTTAGCATGCTGTGGAAACTGCGAATATGCACAACCGTGTTCGAAAGCGGAAGGTCACCGATATCATGGACTCTGTCGTCTGAAGGCTGTATGCCATATTGAATAAATGCTATGACCAAGGAATTCTGTCCCATCCTGGTCTAACGGCACTAGACAATTTGATCTGGAGGTCTTTACCCAGAGGAGTGAAGCATCCAAGGCTGTCTACAAAAATGCCTCCAAAGCGAATGATTTCCACAACATAACTGAAGCAATCCATAACTGCCTGACCCTTGGTCCAGCCTGTCAAGCGTCCATTCGCTTGCTTATGGCTTGTCAGCAATCGCCGGCTGCTCAATCGACAACGTCTTAATGACATGTCTACACCAGCCACTGATACATTCTTTTCTAGCGCCACTATTTACACTTAGCAACAGCTAGTCGACATAGATTAAATTACCCTATGCGGGTATCCGGAGCTCGGTAGGAGTCGCTCCTCTTTTTACAAAGTTCTTTCTCTTGGATTGTTTGCGTTACTGCTCAGCTGGTTTGTTGACCTTGACCACGCAAAGTTAGAAACTGTGCGTTTTCGACTTTTTGTTGCTTGTTCCGCCATATAGCTGCTATTTATTAGAGTAATTAAACTCGTTGTCTCGATATTTAGACCCGCTATACTCTATGCTTTTTAGATCCTATATACGGCAAAACTGTGTTCCTGGAACACGAATTATGAAGCTGTGCTATTCCATAATGACTAACAAAAATGGAATAAAAGATAAAGCCGCCCGAGCCAAACTCCGGGGCAAACGTAGACGTACTCATTCGAATACCGCAGTTTCTATCGATCACAGCTCTGCCCCATGCACTGCAAAGGCGGATAAGGCGACCAAACGCCCTGCTGCAAAAGACAAACTGAATAAACTGCGCCCCTGCAGCGTCCTTCTTATAGACCCTTTGAAAGATGCACTTAACAAAATCAGTGCACTCTCAACTGAAATGGTTGCTTTCAAAAAGGAAATGGCTGTTACCAAAACAGAGCCAGCAAAACTTATGCCATTGGCTCAACTAGCAGGAATAAGGACACACGGCAACGCTGACGAGCTCAAAGATGCCGGTGCCCTTCTTACTATCATAACAACTGAGATAAACGAGCGCACCCGCCGTGCCCGAACCGTGCTCGTCTTCAACGTTCGTGACAATCTTCCCTTGGAGAAAGTCACCTGCCTACTTACGTCCATGTGTAACGTCCCTCCTGACATGTGCGTGATTAAGCGGCTCAGAAAATCGAAGATAAGTCGCAATTGCCCCATCCTTATCGCATTCAAAACTCCAGAACTGGCTACAAGCTTCATAGCAAATCGATTTACCTTATGAACTAACGCAAACATTGGGCCTATTCTTATAAAGCCTGATCTAAAGCCGTTGCAAAGAGCTTTCCAACGGGCTACTAATACCAAAGCAAGGAAACAGCCTCATGATTCATTGCCGGTTTTCAGGGCTACTGCTTGCCCTACTAAAAGCACTAACGTGGATCTGGACGTAACCCCCTGCGTCACGCATCTACGACAGCATTACATCCCGACCCAAGCCCCACAGCCCTAATAGACAAAAAGTCAACTTACGTTCCAGATTCGCCCCCGCTAACGATACGAGAAGCTGAGTCAATGCATAACGCCTCCGACATGAATGACACCGATTCCGAATCTATCAATGTAGACATCCTGATGATCAACTCCCTTCCCTCCCCCTCGTGCAAAGCCGTAACCACCCTCGCAACAAGACCGACTACCAACATAGGTCAACCGCTGAAACACGGCACACCTCGTAATGGGATGCACTCCCCGCTGATGCATCACCATAACAAAGATAACCCTACCCAAGCAATGTCTTCATAGCACAAACGGACAGCTGATAAGCCCCAAACAACATTTGTACCAATGGATCGCATGAGATCGAAATCCTTCCGATCTCAAACGCCGCCCCCAAGTAGATTTCGACCCAAGCGGCCCAATCACTGCGCAAGCCCTACCTACTCGAGAAGCCCAACAACGCTATTAAGCCCCAGAAATATAACAAATGCTATGGCTTTCAAGAACCGAGGACGTTCTACCAGTCACTACAACAAAATGGAACTATGAACAGCCTGCGCTGCGTCAACGCAGTGATTTCCCTGATAACCAACTATCCGGCTGGTACGCTATCGCTTAGTCGGCCCTACAAAAAGTGCTATGGCATCCAAAGGTCAAGTGCACAATCCCATTCCCAATCCCCACAACCTCTCGAAACAGTGGGGAACAAAGTACCCTCCCAAAGAGGACGCCCTTCGGAAAAGCTGTACCGCTCCATTAACACCACCCCGCACTCCCTGGCCATACGTCCCCTGAACGAAAAATACATCCGGATGACAAGCACTACATCCGGACCATGCCATCCACGGCCCCCTTTTTTATGGGATGCAGCAAGACACGACCCACCTTGCCAATTCCACCAAGAGTTCTCGCCAGCTCTCTATTACCTCCAACAACTCATATGCTCACTGCTACTAACCCCCACTGTTGGCTTCAGCCCTCCGAATAGGTTCTAAACTCAATATTATCACATCGGCCTCATTAGAGGCCGACTGCCATCAGCTGCCTCCTCAAGCACTTCTTGATCACAATCCTATATCACACCCTCCACCATTTCTTACCACTTCCATGTACCCTACGCCCGTTACACCCTATTGTGCAACTTACACAATCGAACTCTTCCATCTCTCCTTGCGTTGAATCATACAGTATGCTGCTTATTAATGCGCGATCTATTACACACAAGATGCACTTCATTGGCCCATTTATCCTACTCTCATACCCACAGCTGGTTCTCAACACAGAAACGTGGCACCCCTCAAATGCCTCTGACAGCTTACTAGGTATGCCTGGCTACACTGCATCCTGTAACGGACGAGACAACCAGCGGCTTGACGGTTGTCTTATCTATCTCCGGGACGGATTTGGTGCACCCGATTTCGAACAGTTATCTATAGGTGACCCTGAAGACTCCATCTGTATCCAGACGACGGGAGGTCACCTTCACCTCCTTATCGGTTGTGTATACAACACTCTACACACATCTAGCAAAAAAATTAATAAGCTCACTAAGCCCTTCACTGAAACCTCCCAAATGCCCCCACGGCACAAGATAGTGAGCGGCGATTTCAATATGCCACTTATCCCCTGGAACGACTAGGTTGCCCCACTCAGATACAGAAGTTTCCTTCACACCGTCCACGCAAATAACTGGACCCAACAAGTTCACGCTCACACCAGGCTTTCTAACACCCTTGACTTAATCTTTACACAAGGTGTCTCTGATGCTGTTGCTGGTATATTAGATAATATAAATGGCTGCGACCACAAGGTTGTCAAACTCATATTTACACTTTTTACTCCACACTGCGCCACTTCTTCTTCTGTCAAACAGTTTCGAATGTTCAACCCCATTAACTGGGACCGCTTTGAGATATTAGTGCAATCCGCGAACTGGGACAACTTCTTTTTAGCTACCGATGTAGACGCAGCCGCACACGTCCTATATCTAAATCACTTCAGCTGCCTAGATATGCTCGCCCCACTCACCTGCAAAAGCCGCTTAAAGATGACAGCGAAATCAGCTAAGGCCTACGGTGTACTTAGGAAGATCAAAACAATGTGACAGCGATACTCCAGAACTAAGGAATATCACATCCTTGTTCGCATGAATGAAATCCTAACTAACTGGCAAACTGCGCAGGAAGCAACCAAGCTTGTTGAGGAAGACGCCGCCCTCAAATCTAGAAATAAAAGCCAGTCACTAGGGCAACTACTCCGACAAAGAAGCAATCAAAAATCTACGCCTGTTGCCTCACTCAGGCTTTCTGACACATCCATTATTAGCGATCCATCAAATATATGTGTGACCCTCAATGGATACTTCTGCAATTCTTTCATTGACGCTAATGGAACCGCGCCTGCTTCGCCAGCTGGGCGCATCAATGAATCACTCAACACTATTAAGTTTGACATGCGTTCTAGCACCCGAGTAATCAGCTCAGTCAAATGCTCATCACATTCCGGTCCCGATGATCTTCCCTCTGCGCTGCTGATATTCGGTGTCAAGAACATACCAGCCCTACTTCTCAACCTATTCACGCTTTCCATGACTAACGGGATTTATCCATCAACATGGAAACATGCCATCGTCAGCCCCAAACACAAGAAAGGCCGTCAGCAGAACATGGAAAACTCTCGCTCCATTAGCCACACGCCTATAGCTTCAAGAATAATGGAACGAATAGTCAAAGAAACCATGCTCACCTTCCTGCTTACTCGCAACCTCATCAATCGACAACAACATGGATTTCTGCAGTCTAGAGCCTGTCAGACCTGCCAATTTGAGTTCCTCAATCATGTAACTCAACTGATTGACAACAAGCAAGTACTAGCCATCATCTTCCTAGACATGACGAAAGCCTTTGACAAAGTACCACATAGAGAACTCTTGATGAAGCTGGAATACTACGGTATCTCTGGAAAACTTCACACTTGGTTCTCATCACATCTTGCAGCTCGCTCATAGTCGGTAATGGTTGGGGAATTTATGTCACTTCCTAAACTAGTCAAAATTGACGTAATATAAGGTAGCGTTTTAGGCCCTCTACTTTTCCCGCTATATAGCAAGGAGTTGTTCCAGGTTTTCAAACATGGGACACCCTACCTATATGCGGACGACTGCAAAATTGTCTTCCCATTTCATCCGTCAAACTTCCACACCGTCAATTCCCATATACAATACGACTTAAGATCGCTGACTGCATGGTGCGACATATGGAAGTTTGCATTCACACCATCAAAATGCAATGTCCTTACGTACCGATGCACCATGCCTCCCAATACCTTAATGCTGCAAGGCACGCCATTAAGGAACTGCCTAACGGTGCGTGACTTAGGCGTGCACTACACCTGTTTGCTGAACTTCGCGGAACAAGTAGTTTATTCCGCAGCTAAAGCACGCTCTCTCATTGGTTACATCCTCAAAACCATGACAATACAGGAATCTAGAACTGTGCTCTACAAAACATGTGCCCGGCCTCTGCTAGAATACTGCTCTACAGTATTCACCAACCTTAGAAAATGCAACCGAATAGCCCTCGAGAAGGTTCAGCGTACCTTCACAAAACGCCTCCTGGGGCACTCAAGTCTAAGCTACGGTGATCGGTGCAACACCCAGGCTCGACCCGTTATGACTGCGCCGATTGAAAACCAACCTCGCTTTCCTATACTCGCTCATTAAGAATATCAGTGGGAGCCAAATAATCCCTGTCTCAGGCTTATATATCACTTCGTACCCCCTACGTGATAGACCCCACTCCAACCTCCTCGTGGTGCCAGCTGGGTGGTTCGGGTAAATCCCGTTCCAGCAAATGGTTCGGCGGAAGTGTTCCAGGATGTGGTGGGATTTCGCCTGGCAAGCGTTCTCCCTATAAAATGCCACAAGTATCCGTTTAACAACACTGTGAGGTGGCGGATGTGACGCACCACTAAATAAAGTCACTGCCTCTTCCCTTTTCCGGAGGATCATTCACACATCACGGACGTCATCAGATTCAAGGCGTTCCATTTATTCCTCCCTCGATGGCGAACACAACGAACAAAAACACACGCAGTCACATTTATCTACTCACACAACATGTCCCCTTCCAAATACAGAGTTAAACATAGTTTCCCATCTCAACAAACACATAATTCCCATGCTATTGGTCAAAATGTACTAATCTGTGAAATTGCTGATCATACATGTCTGTAATACCATGATCACGCCCTTGACGGTGTGCCTCGCAGTGACGAGAATAAACTATCTATCTATCTATCTATCTATCTATCTATCTATCTATCTATCTATCTATCTATCTAGCTATCTATTAGCCTACCAAGAACGCGCAGCTGCATTCGCTCCAAAGTCTACCTCTACAGATACGCACACGTATGGAATAGGTTACCTCTCATAATAAGGGCATCTATGAATATAAACCAATCCCGCTTCTCTATTAGCAAATACCACTCTGTCACACAACTCCAAACTACTGAATATCAACTGTCCTGAAGAAGGGTTTTTTGAAACTGGACCAGACCACTTATAATCGCCTCTTCTTACATTCCCACACTATCCTCTGCCCGACTCCTCATCTCTCTCCTAGCGCGCCAGTATCCGTCGTTTATTTTACTCGCGTCAACTCCTCTTGGCAGTAGCTAGTCATTGTTGGCTCCATGTAGCTTGCAAGGAGCCACTCCCTGACTCTCCAACCTTCATTTTCTTCTGCCGTCTGTCTCTCTAACCTTCGCTCGCATGTTGATTTCTCCATCGAAAATGTAGGTATCCAATAGTAGTCAAATGTTTTAATGCCATGGGTACACCAGCCACTGATACATTCTTTTCTAGAGCCACTATCTCTGCTTAGCAGCAGCTAGTCGCCAAAGCTTCCATTTAACTTTGCGGATATCCGGAGCTCGCTCCCACTTACAATGTTCATTCACTTGGATTGTTTGCGTCACAGCTCAGCTGGTCTATTGACCTATCACTTACCTTCACTGGCCTGTTGATACGCTCATCGACCCTATAGTCATAAACTAATAACCAAGCGTCTGATTGGAATGGCCACATCTGGCGACCGAGTCTCTCCTAGCGCCACCTTCTGTCGGTCGTCGTAAGTTTGGCATCTCTCTTCAGAAGTAACTGATGTCCATTGCCCCACGTATATGCGATGATCCAGTGCTTGTTAGGAGCCACTCCGTATCTCAATACCCTTTATTCTTTTAAAATATCTGCATCCAATTATTCCGCTGCTCTGCCATCAATTGAACTTTAGGACTCACTCGCGGCAACCTATTTATTTTTGCTTATTATGCCCCCCTCTCAGATTACGCTAACTACGTGCTGTTCATGCACCTGACAATCACTACAGATATTCTAACTCTCTTTGCTATATACCCAAAATATTATCGGCTCACACTAAACGGATGCTTCGTACTCCACTTACTGGTACAACGCTCTTGTCTCTACGCAGGCGATAGCAATCCACCTATACGGCTTATGATTCTATAGGATACTTATAAGACATTTCAGCATATTTATTGTTGCACAGTGTACATGCTTTTATCTCAAGCCCAAATGTTATAACACACGACATTAACAATATTCAACTCCATGCCTGTTCTTGCGATCTTCTCTCGGTTGTCCCTCACTTTCTTGTTTCTCTGAGGTCCGGGACTTCTTAAGGATATGGGAATAGACTGAGGAACAGTTTTGGCCCAAGAATGGCATAACAACCCACAAAGACTTACATGGAGCATGGTAGAACTCCGAAAGGACCGACCTACAATCACCATAACTCTTGTCCAGTATGGAGAACTGAACATATCCTCATACCCCCATACATTGTACATCTGAAAAATCTGGACAGGGAAAAATTGAAACTTTTGCTCACCTGGACATACAACAAGAAGAATAATCGCGATGTCCCTCTCCTCCACCGACCTCAAAAATCACGGCGACCTCGATCACAATACCTGTCCAAATAACAGAGGAAATTAGAAGCCATTACCCGCGCGAAAAACCGAAGGTAAAACCAGTCGTCAAGCGGCTTTGTCAGTTCATCATTATGGTTCAAAACGCTTTACGGCAGTGTTGCAGGACGCGGTGGGTTTTCGCCTGGCAAGCGTTCTCCCTATAAAAAGCCGCAAATGTCTGTTTAACAACACCGCGACGTGGCGGATGTGACTCGCCACTGAATTTAGTCACAGCCCACAACTACATACTGGCAAGTCGACTAGACTCGCATATCAACTCTTCCCGACACCGTTACAACTACACGCGATTGAACCCGATGTATCGTCGTGATACACAACTGTTTTTAAACCTTGATCATGGCTGAATTGGTCTGTCTCTATGAAACTGTGAATAAACTATTTATTTATTTATTTTATCATGGACATATGAACAATTTTATACTGTCACTGTTACAGTTGCCCTAAAATATTTGTACAGTTGTACATATCTAATCATGCCTCCATGGGCGTACCTTGCCTAGTCGAGAGTAAAGTATTTATTTATTTATTTATTTAACGCAAACGTGACTGCCCTTACACCAACTGGGTGGTTCTGGTCTACCCTGTTCCAGTAAATGTTTGGCGGCATCGCTCCAGGACGTGGTTAGTTAATGTTTGGCAAATGTTCCCCGTATAAAAGGCCACTGCTGTATGTTTAACTGCACTACGAGGAAGCGGATGTGACCCGCCTCTAACTAACCTCACCGTCCCATAATTACCAAAGCAACCAAGCACACTCCCACCACGGAGGTCTCTTAACCTTTCTCATATTGTCCACGCAACCAAGCGCCGTTGTATTGGCACAGATACAAAGTAGAATAAATGATAGACATATGCGCTTCTACATACATGTATGAAATCTCAGCTCCAACATTCATTGCTAACGCACTACGTTTTATACATTCCCAGACAGTTAATTGTAACTTTAACATGACCAGGCCTATATAGGCGTGTCTCGCATTGCGCCAGGATAAATAATTTATTTATTTTGTTATTATAGACGGATTTTGAGAGGTAGATTTTCTGGAGTGACAGTGACACTATTGGCAGCAAGCTTTTAAAGATGATTGTTAGGTGCTGTCAATGAGTTACCTCAAGTGCTCTGGCTACTGCTATATTTTCGATATATGAATAGACGAATTCTAAGCCATGAATAGCGGAATCTCTAAAACGCTGAAACGTTTGCGCTGTGTTGCACAAATTAAAGGACATGCGAAGAACTTCGAACAAACCAAAAGGTATAAGGTTAGTGCTTTTAGCTATGTCTTCGTCGGTGACCGGGATCTGGTGGTAAGCGCGTATCAGATCGAGTTTCGTGAACACACGGGCACCGCGTAGGTTAGCCGTTATGTCCTTAATGTGCGGTATGGGATACCGGTTGGGAATGGTTACGTAGTTCAGAGCGCAGTAGTTGCCACATGGACGCCAGCCTTTCGAGATTTTCAGCACAGTGTCAAGTGACGACTCCCACGAGATCTTCGAAGTTCTAGTTATACTTACTTCGAGCATGTGTTCGAATTCGGCTATAGCGATACGAAGTTTATCCGGTGTAAGCCATTTGGCATTATCATTGACAGGCGGTCCTTTCGTAACAATAGGATGTTTCGCGGCATTGGTTGCGGCCGGCATCTGAGTGACTGCACGAAAGAAATGTGGAAAACCATCGAGGAGCATTTGCCCGATGAGTGGGCTCCTCTCAGTCTGGTACATGGGACCGTTTGCCTTAGAATCGGTCAAAGTCCCAACGACAGTAAGACTTGTTAAACGGTCGACGAGACTGTAACACTTTGTATCTACAAGCAAATCGAAGGGATGAGAAAAATCGAGTCAGAGGATGGGTATTTGCAGGTTTGCAACGAGGCCTAGCAGTTTAAACGATCGCCCTAATTCAAGCTTGAGCGTGCGGGCGCGTTGACCATACACTAGGATGATGGTTTCGTTAGCTGCTTGCGATGAGCTAGTCACCTACGCAGTGGCGTCATTGTGAGCGCGTGAGCTAACGCTAACTTCTGTGCCTGTATCAATCTAGAACTGTCGTTCCTTTTTCGGGTAGGTAGTAAAAAGGGAGATTGCCAAGACCAACGACGTCCTTCGCTCCTATGTGCTGGGTTGTCCGTTTGTCTGTGTTTGGAGCTAAAATAAACAAGAAGAACGGCACGATCTGGCTTGCGGACTTAATAGCTTGCGGTACCAGCAATAGGATTGTCTAGGCAGGGACTTCGAAGAATATCAAAACCGGGCTCGGATTTTCGGACGAGATTGGCGATTAGATAAAGAAACTGAGGTCTTGGTGTCGTTTATTAACTACGGCCATCTGCGCCCTAGGTTCCGCTAACAACATCAGAGGTCGATCGTATTTGCGAAAGTTGGGCTTCATGTTCCCAGATACGGTAGGCGGTATCAGCCAAGAGAGACAGGTGAGCATCGCCATTAGCGGAATGCACGTGGCATACGGCAAGGTGTAGGCGTTGTAACCACATCTCCCGGAGAAACTCAACGGCTGCGGAGGTGCGGTTTGCTACTCTGCATTTTTCTCAACAACTGCGTTAGTTTAAGAACACCGAGTTGCTTGACGCTGAAGAGTTTGTCACCCTCTGTCGGTCGGACAACGCTGTTTTTCGCAAAACTGCGGCTTTAATCGTTTCAAACGTTCGGCGATTCTCCAACAGATCTAGGACGTCATTCAGTTGGTCTGTAACCTGGGAAGGAAGCGCGGCAACGACATGGTGGAATTTAATTTAATCGGCCGGAATATGACCCAAACGGAACTGCTATTCTATCGGCGAGCAACTGTCCTTAGAATTAACTAAATAAATAGTTTATTCTCGAATTTGTCGAGACACACCAAGCAAGGCATGGTCAATATTTACATGCAATATTGCTTCGCAACAACCACTTTGCTATGAGTGTAGTCAGCAGTAAGCCGAAGGTTGTACTGTCTGTGGAAATTGTGTAAGTAGTCAATGGACAGAGTCTTCAATGAATGACAAAAGGTTGAATGCTAGCGTGCGTAGTGTAAACAGTCAGGGCACTACATGTGTACTGAAAACGATACATATAGCCATGGTGTAACTAATTATTGAAAGTGTCAGGGCACTACAGAATAATGATTCTGGTCGACTTGTCAGTAGGTTGTACTGGGCAGTGACTTTATTCGGTGGCGAGCCACATCTGCCACGTCGCAGTGTTGTTATACGGACGTTTGTTGCTTTTTATAGGGAGAACGCTTGCCAGGCGAAAACCCACTACGTCCTGGAACACTGTCAGAAATATCTCGTTGCACTAATATACAACTGGCAGACCAGGTAGTCGACTGGTTTCACACTCAGATATCCGCATTCAACTGACCTTCAATTTCCTCTGTTAATCGATCAGATATCTTGGGCAAGGCCGCCATAATGGCTGAGGCGAATCGAAGATGTGGGCTTCACGAAGAATCGTCTTTGTGGGTATCCAGGTGAGCGAAACGTCAGTTTCTTGCGTCTGGATTTTTCAGGAGTATGTATTCTTTTCAGGAGTGTGAAGTTCTCGAATCAAGCTAAAATCACTGAACAACGGTCATGGTATTGCGTGCTGTTGTATCCGTTTGTTGCACAGCCATGTGCTTCATAGGTGCTTATTGGTTGTCCTGTCCAGGACAAAATCGGTTTCTCGGTCCAATCTCAGATCCCCAAGAAGTTCCGGATCTCGGAGAAAAGGGGAGGTAAGAGACAACCAAGGCCGCAACGAACAGGCGTGGAAACAAGCATTGTTAAACTCCTATGTTATGACATTTAGAGTGGAGACAAATGATGTACAATGTGCAGCAATGGTTGTGCTGAAAGTGTCTTTTGAATGTTTTGCGAAAGCTGTGGCCCTATAAGTTGGTTGCTACTACCTACAAGGAATACAGAGCGTTGCGCCATTAAGCAAAAACGCAGTATCAGTTTACTATGATGCGCCTATTGCGCGGAAAGGCAGAAAGCAGAGTTCAGGGACCAGCGGCGTTTGAATGATGGATAGACGGCTGGTGGCCAGCCTACATCGAAAGAGATGGTAAGTCAGTGGATAGATAGGACTCTGGCACTGAGTAAAAATTATCGGGTGATCCAGACAGAAAGGCGACACGAAGTTACTAGGAGTATAGTGCTATGACCTACTGAAATAGGAAAAGCCTATGAGAGCTGACCTCCTACCTAGGTAAGTGTCGAAACCTTTGCTGTAAAAACGGATCCGGATTAATATGGGAAAAAGGATTGATCGATAGAAGTGAAGTATTATCGATCAGTTAAAGGAAAGTGAACGTGCAGAACAAATGTATATGTAGCGTCGCGCAGAGAAACAAGTCATAGTATGGAGCTAAGAAAATGATGAGAAATGAACACCTAGAAATGTGAAGCTAACGGGCGTCTGTGTGCTGACGAAGTGAGAGGAGGGAAGAACCAAGAGGCTAAGAAACATTAACTGACGGAAGGGCAGGGAATGGTTGAAATGCAAGCGTAGAGTAAGGTTGCTTAGAGTATCAGAGCAGTGAGGACTAACCGCAGCAGCTAAGGTGCTAAGATAATAGTACCAAGCTTGATAGTGCCAGCGAATGCTTCCCGAGAGTTGTGTGATGGCAAGTAATAAGGTCTAAGTCAATACATCAAGTAAGGGATAAATGCACAGTAAGTAGGGTGAGGCAAAACAGCGGCTTGCGCTTAATACATGGATATGCCTGCACGACAGAAGAGAGCAACGAATAGCTTCATAAAGAAAGGACAACGAACGGATGAATCCCAGGCATACGTTAAGGCTCTTAACTAGTTTAGAGCCATAATAGGCGATGCGCATATAACAGGATCATGCTGGGGTGCTAAAAGAACAAAACTTGGGAAGACTGAGCCGGGAGAAGCCAGTGAGAATGCTGAACTATTATTACTTAGGTGTCATAGACGAGTGACAGCTGTGCATCTAGCAAGGAGCAGCTGGGCACTGACCCGGATGAGCTAAAGAAGGTCGCCAGACGAGAGCTAAGAAGGTCGGATAAAGAAAGGACAACAGTCAAGAAGAATGATTGAGGGAGCCGTATCATATAATGCTGAACCACGGCGGTGTATATGTTCTCAATTTATGCTATGGTGCTGGGATATTACTAGTTTGGAAAGAGCCTGAGGAAGCTAGTCCAATAGCTGGACGATTACAGGTGAAAAAGTTGAAGAAGTAACAACAATTAAGAGAAATGAGTACGTCTAGAGTATAGAGGCTAAGGAGCGGCAGAGCACTGACTTGAGGAGTAGGAAGGAGTGCTAGAGAAAGCTAAAACGTTTACATAGAAGGAGATGTTAGTAGACTAGCGGTACTGACGCAGAATGCCGAATCCGGGTTTCTTTCCTCCATGGCGAAAATTACTGAGCCAGCACAATGGAAACCCAAAATTAAAAGTACAGAATATTAGAAACGTAGACCAAAATTGTGTCCGAATTTGAAAGGTAAAGTTAGTAAAAGACTCATTTAATTTGTGGTATTAATTATAAGTGGTATGCCATCAATTATAATTTGGGTGTCACGAATCATAACGCGTTAAACTTGCCGAAACAGAATCAGCTGGCAAACCAAAGGCGTGCTGCAAAAATACAGAAATAAGCTGGAAAAAGATTTATTAGTTGTTTAATCTTAAGACGAAAAATAGGACACCGTAAGGTGACGGGCTGTGGAGTATGTAAGGTGCTGAGTGGGATCGAAGAACCGCCTTCTTTAAGAAGCCCGAGGAAGAGTCAGAAGGTTGTGGCTGTACCTCATATATACATGTTCACCATGCAATTGTACAAACTACTTACTTCCGTAATACATGAGAAAATTATGATTTCATGCTATTTAGGATTGATTTGCACATCAAGCGGGGAATCACCGGTCACTGCAGATGATTGTTATGGTACCGTAACCTTTGTTATAGATTAGCCCAGCATTATAGTGAGCTTTATGCCCGGCTTTCCCAAGTAAAGTGGAGTTGTTTCCACTGTGTGTGTTTAGCTGATACTTGTCCTCGCTTGACACACAATCGAACTTTTGATTCAATTACTCCTGTCACGGTAGTACATGATTCCACTTGATAGGTAATGTGCGCACAGGCTAGACATAGTGGAAAAGTTGCTTCGTGACCAGACCCTTCTACTTGAGATGGCGTCCCAAAGTCTATGCGTTGCAGTCGTCCTTGGGATGTTACTTTCGATGTGCAGAAGTTGATATGGCTAGACAAAGAAACGTCCTTGTCTACAGTAGGAAAGAGCCAGTCGTATGTTAAGTAAAACTCGATAGGACGCAGGTAGAAGGCGAGTGTACGATCTCCTTCGCATAGTCTAAGTACTGTTATACCTCGGTGTCAAATGAGTGTTTGGCGTTTGCAGCTAGAGAGAAACAGGTATGCTTTGCCAAAAAGGTTTTGCAAGACCTATGCTGGTTGAGTGCAGGAACCCGGTACTGCTGGGCCCACTACTTAACAGGGCTGCATTTGTTGCAATTCGGACAAATGGAGCAGCTTGGCCTCCTAACCGTTCCAATGAGCGCGTTAGACTACACTGTACAGGATCGTGCACCGTGAGACGGAAAAAATGGATTTTGTCCAGTCTGTGACGGACCAAGAACAATAATCCTACCGTTGACCAGTAGAAATTCACAGCCACTGGTGGCAATCCGGCACCCAGCAATGGTCTTCTGTGACGTGCGGAGTGCAACCACGCTTTAAGGTGGAATGTAATGTAAGCATCCGAGACTTCATCACCCATGCTTTGCCAAATAATGGCTAACTAATTAACTAAATAGTTTTGTTTTGAATTTATCGAGACACACCAGCCCAGTAATTATCAACCTTTACATACAATTATGTCCCGCAACTTATACGTTGCTATATTTGTACTCGAAATTCGTAGAGGCTGCAGAAATTGTAAAAGCTATCATGAGGTATAAGGTCGTTAGTGCATGACGATACGTTGGGTTCAATCGTGCACAGTGCATACCGTCATCGCACTAGATGTGTAGTGAAAACGACACGTTTAGACAGGGTGTACCTTATTCTTGTACGTGTCGAGAAAATATTGAATTATGATTCTAGTCGACTTGCCCGTATGTAATTGTGGGCAGTGACTTTATTCAGTGGCGAGACACATTCGCTACCCAAATAAATAAATAAATAAATTTTGTATTCTCGACTAATCGAAGCACGCCTGCGCAGGCATGAGCATGTTAAGAGTACAAAATATGATCGGTTAATGTACAATGGAACAATGGGAGGTTTGCATATGTTTATATATGAACGTATGTACGTTTGCATGTAGGCGTATTTAGTTTTGTTTATGGGATTTGCAAAGGGTTCCTGTCGTTTTGCTTGAATGTGTTTGAAGGTGTCACCAGTGTTAAATGGATGCTTGCTACCTGTGAACTTGAAGCGATTGTCCGGATAAGCAATGGGTGACTTTAGTTAGTGGCGAGTCACAACCGCCACGTCACGGTGTTGTTAAACGGACATATGTGGCTTTTTATGGGGAAAACGCTTGCCAGGCGAAAACCCGCCAAGTCCTGGAACACTGACGCCGAACTATTTGCTGGAACGGGAAAATCCCGAACCACCCAGCTGGCACCACGAGGAGGTTGTTTGGCCAGCCAGCCAGCCGTCTTGGTAAACGGACGTTTGTGGCTTTTTATATGGAGAAGGCATGCTAGGCGAAAGCCCACCACGTCCTTTAACGCTGTCGGGAATCCGGTTTTACACTAAGGTTCAACTGGCAGAGCAGCTTGCCGACTGGTTCTACACTTGGTTATCCGCAGTCAAATGACTTCCAATTTTCTCTGTAAGTGACTCAGATAGTTTGGTCAGGGCCGCTATAATCGCTGAGGCCAATCGAGTGTAGTCGGGTTGCGGGTGTCATGGTGGCACGTTAACAGCTATATGGTCGGTCGGTTTTGCTTCCTGTTATCAGTACCCGTATATTCCTCTCCGGCACTCTTCCTTCTCCCTTCCGTGCTTCTTTAGCTGCTTCTTTTTACGTTGGCTTTATACTATGTGGCTCGAGCTTACAACCGTCTACAAAGTATTTATTTTGCGTTGCAGCTTGTCACACTACTTGGACACGCAAGCGCTCGGAACGCCGGAACAAAGGAATATTACACGAGGAAGGGAGATTCACAAAGAGTCCTCTTTTTGGTTGTCCAGGTGAGAAAACCGGCAGAGGCTTGCGTCTGGATTTTTCCGGTTATATATACTTTTCAGGAGTGTGAAGGCATGATGTCCAGCTAGCATTAATGGACAACGATCGTAATAGTGAGTGCAGTTGTACCCATTTGGTGTACAGCCATGTTCTTTGTAGGTCCTTGCGGGTCAGTATGTCCCATCCGAGACGAAAACTCAGCTTCGCCATCGAATCCCAGATGCCTAAGTAGTTCCGGCCTTTGGAGGATATGGAAATTGAGGGACAACCAAGAACGCAAAGAACAGGCGTGGAAACAAACCTCGTTAAAGTCCTGCGTTATAACATTTATAGTGGAGACAAAAGGATGCTAAATGTGGAACAATGGTTGTAGTGAAAGTGTCTTTTGAACGTTCTACGAAAGCGCAATGGCCGTATAGGTAGCTTGTTACTGTCTACATGGAGTGCAGAGCGTTGCGGCATTAAGCAAACCACGCATTATCGGTTTCCTTTGATGCAACTGTTGCGCGGGAAGCAGGAAAGCAGATTTGAAAGGCCGGTGGAGGTCGAGCGGTGAATAAATGGCAGGTAGCCAGCTTACTTAGATTGGGAGCGCAGAAAAAGTAAGTAGTTATACATAGCTTGCGATGAGAGAAAGTTAAGGTCAATTGGTGGTAAAGCTGCGGAAAGATAGGCCTCAAGCGAAAGTAAAAATGGTCGGGGCATCTAGACAGGAAGGAAACATGGGGTTACTAGGAGAATAGTGTAATGGCCGACTGAGCTGGGAAAAGTCCGTGAGAGAGCTGCCCTCCTACCTGAGCAAGTGCCGAAAACTTTGCTGCGAGATGGAAACAGAACACTTACAAATAAGTGGTTAAGGAGTGTATGTACTGACCAGATGAGAAAGGATTGATCGCTAAAAGTGTAGTAATAAAGAGTAATTAAAGGAGAGCACATGTGCGGAAAAAATGTATACGCAGCATCGCGCAAGGAAACGAGTCATTCTATGGTGCTAAGGGAATGGCACTAGGATATGCTGATCCAGGAAAAGCCAGTGAGTAAGTGTCTCAGACATAGCAGCGCGTTAGTGATAACTGAACGCCTAGAAATGAGAAGCTAACGGGCAGCTGTGTGGTGACCAGGTGAGAGAATTGATAAACTAAAGTGGTAAGAAGGTTTAATTGACGTAATGACATCGGATAGCCGGAATACAAGCCTAAAGTAAGGTTGCTGAGGATATCAAAGCATGACGCTAAATCGCAGCGGCTCGCAGAAAAGCAAGTCATGTTAGTGTGCTACAATATTAGTGCCAAGCTGGATAGCGCCTTGGAATGCGAGCCGGAGAGCTGGAGGATTGCAGGTAAAAAAGCGTATGACGTTACAGCTGGTAAAGGATAAATGAACATCTAGAAATGTGAGGTAAAATAGCCGCCTGCTCTGAATACATGGGTTGTGCTTGCATGATAGAAGAAAGCTAAGAAAGGCTTCAGGTGGAAAGGACAACGTATGGATGTAGCGTAAGCATACTATATAGTTGTTAAATAGTTCAGAGTATAAGTGGCTAAGACTCAGCGACGCGTAGACTATCAACGCATGTTGTGGTGATTATGGAATATAACTAAGGTAGCCTGAGCCGGGAGAGGGCAATGAGGGAGCTGAACTACAATTAAGTAGGTGTCGCAGGCGCGTTAGTGACAGCTGAGCACCTGGCAATTAGTGGCCGTACGCTGACCTAATTGGGTAAGAAGGTCGCCAGATGAGAGTTAAAAAAGCTTGAATGAAAAAGGTCAGCAGACAGGAAGAATGCAAGCATACATTAGGCTTACCGGGGTAGTCACATCATACAAGGGAGAAGTGCGGCTCGTAGGTACACCATTCATGTTAGGGTGTTAGGATACTACTACTTCGGATAGAGCCAGGGAAAGTTAATCCGAGAGCTGGAGGCTTGAAGGTGAAAAGTCGAAGCGGTTAAAATGAGTAAGTAATACGAGAGCGTCTAGAATAGAGCGGATAAGGAGCGGCTGTGAGCTGTCCTGCTGAATAAGGAAGATGCTAAAAAGCTAAATTGCTTACATGGAGAATGGGCATCAAACTGGCGGGTTGTTTGCATACATTAAGCTTACTGAGGAGGTAGCAGCGCATGAGGCAAAGGCGCTCAGATACTGAAGTCCTGTTAAGGTGCTAAAAGGAATAGTGCAACCTATTTCTTCTTTCTGCTTTGACGAAATGGACGAAGGCGAACATATGTTTTACGTTTCTCTCCATGAGGCGATATCCACCTCTCATCTCCATGGTCTCCTGCTTTCCGAATACGAAGCAACCGCGTTCCAAAAGCAATCATTTCTTCTGTCTCGTGGCTGCCTATGTTCGTTTCCTTTTTCCTGTGATTGTCACAGGTACGGCGACATGCACCCAACGAATTTTCCATCGTTGCAATAACAATACAAGGCATACAGTTCCCTTATATGGACATGAGCGGAATAGCATCAACTTTTTACAGTGTCTCGTTTTAGCTAGAATATACCATTTAGTTATTTATTTAACCGGTCAAATCCTTCATTAGCTTGCATGGATACAATTTTCCTAGGCTTGAACCATTGGGTTGAATTTGTCTGACACTGTCTCTTCCACATACCCCTTGCCTGGAAAACTCCTTTAGACTTCGGAAGGCACCTTCTCCTGCAGACACAAAGCCTGAACAGTTGGTCATTCTGAGCTCTTCAATCCGCTTTTTCCGCTCAATTGGCCATGGTTTCCTATATTTCTAATCAATTTTACCACATACCCCGGTGATCTGCGATTCTATCTTCGGAACGATATCCTATCCTCCAAGACTTCAACACATATCAATGTAAATCCCTCGGAGACTTTTGTGGTTCTGCTGACGATCAACACATCATATTCAGGAAAGAATGCTTAGTTCCCGACCTACCAATCGGCCACAGGACTGGACCCAGGAACGCAATAGTCACTCGCCTAACACATCAGCCAGCAGAAAATAGGACGCAACTTGACTGCGAATAACGGAGTAACGTTCAACAGGAAACATAGCCAGATACACAATCTGTGGTACAGATATTGTGCCATCGGAATCATGGCTGAATAGGAAAACGATAGGAAGAAACATAGCCAATTACAACTTGCCATTCAATGAATTGGCGGAAGCGTTTCAGGACGTCGTGGGTTTTCGCCTGACAAGCGTTCTCCCTGTAAAAAGCCACAAACGTCCATTTACAACACTGCAACGTGGCGAATTTGCTTCGCCGCCTAATAAAGGCACAGCCCATAACTTCACCTTGGCAGGTCAACTAGTGTCTTCATTCTAGCTAGGTTCGTTACACTGGAACTTCTACATCTACATATACGGTCTTCTGTTTCTACGAATTCACGCATATACTGTTGTCTTTTTACTTTCTACGATTTCACCGTTGATTTTTGTGTTACTTATGCACGACCTCACTGTATCGTCATATCTCTCTTCCGCGTGCTCTTTAATTCTCTTCCAATGGATCATTTAGGATTCTCAATTTATTATTAGCCGAGGTGTGACCGCACTATATGGCAGACAGCTTATGTCCTAACAAACGGGACCCGATCGCAAGACAGCCAAAATATTGTTTTACATTTTCACCATTGAGAAGTTCCAATCGTGGACAGGTGAACAATTTTCTACTGTCACTGTTACAGTTGCCATAAAACGTCTCTACACTTGTGCCTACATGATAATGCCTCAATGAGCGTGCCTCGCATAGTCGAGAATAAAAAATTTTATTTATTTATTTTTATTTACAGTTGTCTAAATGTAAAAGAACTTCCCGCGCCTGGGTATTTGATCTCTGCGGCAACTGTTCTTAGCAATAATTGCTACAAAGCGTTAACTGGGTGGGATAATCTCAACGCGCCAAGCGCTTGCTGCTCTACACACGCAGCACCAATAAGGTTCCTTACAAAATGACCCTGTCCTCTCCTCATTATGCACTTCGCTCCTTATTCTTCTTCTATCGGGCAGTCACTTGTCCGTGCCCTGCTCTGTCCTAGTCTCATTTGACTGGCCTGCCTCTCTTCGATTTACTCCAGACTACGGTTACGACTTTGTAGACATCTGCCTATGCCCCCTCTTCACGAGAGCCTGCTGGCCCTGCTCATTCCTTTCTAACACAGCCACCTCTATCTCTAATCTATCCAGTGTGTCCATTCCTGCTGATTCTCTCCGACAAAATTCATAGCTTACCATTACGCCTTTCTCTTTATGAGCTGACTTTCTAGTCTGGTCTGAACGACCTACCTTCCGACTTCTGGGACCCTAATGATCAGGGGCCGGCAGACCCAATGGTCTGTTCAAATCACGTCGGGAATATCGCTGACTTTTCCACTCATCAATGAAAACTTTTCCTTTTCTCATTTTGTTTGCATTCCTGTTTCTACTGGTTAGGCAACTCTCCGGATCTGGCACTACTCTAGCGGCGTCTGACCAGCCACTTGCTTTCTGACAACTTCCTTACATTCCAAACGTTAACGATCTTGGCTTTGTTGTCCTGGTGCTCTGTCCCCCTTATCCTGAGACCGTTCCTCTGCATGCAACCGCCTTTTCATATAGCCACTTGCTCCCTAAACTGCTTTTCTGATGACACTCATTACTTTATTCCCACCTTACTTTGGAGGCCTAGATTCAGCTTGCTGACTTACCCGGGTTTGACTGTACGCTCTCCTGTCTTCTGACATCGCTCGGACTTCTGTGATCTAGACTCTGCCGACGAAAGTCTGTTACCCTCACCGCAAGACCACCGCTGGTCATGGTTGAACCTTATTATCATGTCCCCTTTTTTCCTTAACATGTCCATTTCTGTTGATGCTCTCTGTCAGCACTTAGACTTTACTAATACGACTTTCACCCTACGAGCTGACATTCTGGGCTCGTCTCAACGATCTCGTACCTTCCGACTTCCGTGACCCTAATGATCAGAAGCCGATAGCTCCAACGGTCTGCGCAAGCACCTGGAACATATCGTTGGCTTTCTTTTTCTTTCTCTTCTCACCCATAGAGCCTTTTTTCACACTCTAGTCTGACTTATCTGGTTCTGGCTGTACGGCCTCCTGCCTTCTGACCACTCTCAGACTTCTGAGTTCTAAATGCTCTAGTCTCTGCAGACGCAATGCTCTGTCTCCCCGCCTCCAGAGCACTGCTGCTCATGATTCATCACTAGTATATCCGCTTTTATCCTTAACACTTCTATCCTGTTGACGCTCTGTTAACGTTCTGACATTTATAATACGGCTTTCTCTCCATGAGCCGATATCCTCCTCTCATCTCCATGGTCTCCTGCTTTCCGAATACTGAGCCCATACTTTTAAGCCATCGACAGGTACAAAGGTCTGTTCGCAACATCTCGAGATCTTTGTAGGCTCTTCCACTTCCCCTTAAGTGTCTCCTTCACGATTACATTCTTTCATTTTCGCGCTCTGTCTGCCTTCCTTTATCCATTGGACGGATAACACTTCGGGCCTGGCTCCACTCTAGCCTCGTCTGACCAGTCTCCTACTTTCTGACTGTTTCCAGAAATCAGAGACGCACGTGTTCTAGGCTGTGCAGTCACAACACACCCTGTCCCTTAGCCTGAGAGCTTCGTTTGATATGCTAACGGGCTTTTTATATAGCCTCTGTAGTCCCGCAAATTTTCTTTCTCTTAACATTCACTACTGTTATCTCTACTTTAAGCTGACTGCCTAGCTTCATCTTGCTGACTTATCCAGTCTCAGCTAAACGATCTTTTGCTTTCTGACCCTTCCCAAACACTTCTGCTTCATCTTCAATCTTTCATTCCTTACTGATCCGTGTTCTGCTCGATTCTCGTCGTATTTCGCCACTTATGATATACGTGTATATGCGATATTTCAATAACAATTACATGCATAGGGGTACAATAGTTCAGGCATCGCCGCAATTGATTGACTGCATTCCAGATGCATTCCTTTCTTCTGTCTGTGTGGCTGTCTCTGTTCGTTTCCTTTTTACTCCCGAGTCTGTCACAGGTACGGCGACACGCACCCAAGGAATTGTCCTCCGTTTCGACAACAATACAAGGTACACAGTCCCTTTACCTGGACATGAGCGGAAAATTATCAACCTTTTTACAACATACTTACCGGACAAATCAATCAATATCTTGCACTGATACAATTCTTCCGCGGCATGAACCACTGAGTTCAATTTACCTGACAATACTTCTTCCACATATCTCTTGACTGGAGGACTTTCGACTACGGAAGGCACATTCTCCTGCCAATACAAAGCTTGAACAATCGGTCATTCTAAGCTCTTCAATCCGCTTTGACCGCTCAAATGGCCGTGGTTTCCCCTATCTCTAATCAATTTCACTACATACCCCGGGGGATCTGCGATTCTTTCTTCGAAACCTATCCTGTCCTCCAAGACTTCAACATATTTCAACGTATATTCTTCAAGACTTCACGTGGTTCTGCAGATGATCAACATATCATATCCAGAAAGGAGACTTAGTTCCTGACCCACCGATCTGGCACAGGAGAGGACCCAGGCACGCAATGGCCACTCGCATAACGAATCAGTCAGCAGAAAAATGGGACGCAACTTGACTGCGAATAACGGAGCAAAAAACGTTCAACAAGAAACATAGCCAGTTACAACTTGCCATTCAATGGATTGGCGGCAGTGTTTCAGGACGTGGTGGGTTTTCGCCTGGCAAGCGTTCTCCCTATAAAATGCCACAAATGTCCGTTTAACAACACTGCAACGTGGCGAATGTGACTCGCCACCGAATAAGGTCACAGCCCATAACTTCACACTGGCAGCTCAATTAGAAACATCATACTGGATAGCTTGCTCTTTAATTATCTCCCAATGGATCACTCAGGATTCTCTATCTATTATTACTCGAGGTATGACTGCGATATATGGCAAAGCGATTATGTCCAGACAAATGGATCCCGATCTCACTACAACTAAATCGTTCTTTTGCATGTTCACTATCGCACGGTTCCAAGCATGGACATATGAACAATTTTCTACTGTCACTACAGTTCCCATAAAATGTCTGTACAGCTGTACATTCCTGATCAGGCCTCAATTGGCGTGCCTCGCATAGTCGAGAATAAAATATTTATTTATTTATTTATTAGTTCTGCTGACCCTCTCGTAATATTGTGACTGTACCGGTCATTGATCTGAAGACTGAACACCGTTCCCCTCCCTAGTTGTTCCCCTCACTCTATCAGGAACCCAGAGCTGTGTGCCAACCATATTTCTCCCACCCCTTGTGCTTATATATCACTAACCAATTCAAACTCTTCTACATCTAACATGTAAATTTCTGCTGACGCTCTCTAGTTTTCTTCCCAACTTAACTTCCCTATTAAATCGCAATATTTCGACTAATACAGCCTCATGTGTTTCGGCTCATGTTTTGTGACCTCTGATTATTGTGCCGTTACCGGCCGATATTACGATGATTAAATACACAGACCACATTACCTTACAGAGCCTCGTTGGCTTCGCTACGTCTAATCAGTAAATCTTTCCCCACTGACCCCGTTCTTCCCTTACTTCGCTGTCTTCATTCCGTCTTCCATCGGATTGCATTTCTTTAACTAGACAGTCAGCTCTGTCCCTTGCATTAATCTAATCTCATCTGACCAGTCGCTTGCTTTCTGACTGCTTGCATACTACCGAGAACTAACTGATCTAGGCATTACATATCCAATCAGCCGATTCCCTTAACCCAAGAAGCTACTAGGAGATCAAACTACTAATGACCAAACTGCCTAATGGAAAGGTTACATCTGACCACCAAAAGTTTCCGTAGCGCAATTTTCTGTCGATCCACTTAACCTCGGAGCTACTAGGAGACATTCCTCGTTTCCTCATCCTGTAATCTCTCAGAATGTCTGTATCACTTACCTTCGCTGGTTGGTTGATGTATTCTCAGACACTGTAGGAATCCACTTGTGACCAAAGTGTCTAATGGAATGGCTACATCAGGCCACTGAAAGTTTCTCGTCGCGTCGTTTTCTGTCGATCCTCTTTACCTCAGCACTTCTATTTAGTAGCAACTAGTGGTCATAGGCTCCATGCATCTCTACGCATATCCGGAGCTTGCTATGCGCCACCCTGTTTTATTCCCAACCTTCATGCTTCGTGACTGTCTGCGTCACATCCATTGCCGTCCGCTGACTTATGCTGAAACACATAAGGTATCCACTAGCCACTAGAAGGCTTCACCCCAATGCGATTGCTAGTCGTGGATACGCTCTATCTCGCCTTGCATCAGTATCAGTTCTTCGCATTACCTACGCCACCACTTTCCAGCTGCAGCTGGTCATTGCAGGTAGCATACATATCTACGCTAGGAGCCACTCTGCATCTCTCCAATTTACTCTCTTGAATTGTTAGCATAACATACCTTCACTGGTTTGTTGGCTTCTTCCGTCACTGTAAGTATCCAATGGAAAAGCTAGAACACATGATAGAATCCCGTTGCTGCCCACTGGTTCTCTCTCTTAGCACAATTATCCATCGTTCTTCTTATCTTCATTACGTTTACTGCAGTGATTCATTGTAGGCTCTATATACCTTTGCGCTTATCCAGAGCAATTAGAATACATTCTTCGTTTCTTCATCCTGTAATCTCTCAGAATGTCTGTATCACTTACCTTCGCTGGCTTGTTGATGTGTTCTGTGAAACTGTAGGAATCCACTTGTGACCAAAGTGTCTAACGGAATGGCTACATCTGGCCACCGAATGTTTCTCGTAGTGCCAGTTTCTGTCGATCCGCTTAACCTAATCACTTCTATTTAGTAGCAACTAGTGGTCGTAGGCTCCATGCATCTCTGCTTAGTCGGCCTCGTAATCACTAAATTCATTTGGACTTCTGAGACATCACTTCCATTGGTTTGGCTGACCCTATGGTGCTGTTGACACTACTTGGAGAGCCTCGTAGGCTTTTCCACTCCTTACCAATAAACCCTTCTCACCCTGCCCCTAACCTTTTCTTCTCCCGCTTTCTGTTTTCATTTCTTTTTAACTCGGACCTCCGGCTTTACTGTCCTGCCGTTATCCTCTCTCACCTGACCCATCTGTAACTTTCCACCTGCTTTTATTTCCTATTATCCTTGGCCTTTTCTCTTATTGCGCTCCAATTTGTATTCCCACAGCTTACACTCATTGCGCCTATCTAAGTTATCCCCGTGCGCATGATCGCATTCGCTCTGAGCTCGTTCCTGAGTATTAGCGGCACTCGGACCATTGCTAATTGTTGCTTGACTAGTACTTCCATTAGTATGCTCAAATTACCACTCTTCCTATTCCCATGCTCTTTACCTTATGCTCGCACTGGTATACTATTGAGACCGTAAGTGTCATAACGACACCAAATGCACGGCAGTTTTGGCCCCTGTGACCATTTTCCTAGATTCTGAAGGCTTTTAGACTGTAGAATCATGAACGCTTTAGTGTAATTACTCTTACGGACTACTCCTCGTATTGCCGTCAGCATTCATTCGCTCCTAGCCGATTCCTTGTAATTCCTTTTCCTCTTGGAATGTTACCCTACCTATCTTGCTCCCGCATTCGGTCTCAACCTAGTTGTCCTCAGTTTCACCTAAGATGTCTCTCGCATTCTGGCTTCTGCCATCATCATCGGTTTACCAGTTTCTCTAAAACCATCGCATCATTCGCTTAACTTTTGTTAAAACGCTTTGTTATATCGGTCTTTTGACCCTGCGCGTGCAGAACCTTCTTCCCACGTAGTAGCTGTAGTCTGAGTCACACCAGCGACGCAATGTATAGAACGCGCTTGCGAATTATGTATACAAAACAAAATTACATAAGTTTGAAGGTATCATAGGCACCGGTGAGCGCCATTAGTCTGTGTTATTGCTACTTGATTCATTGCTGTCTCTGTTTGGCCACCACTTGTCCGTTGCCCGTTTTTCCCGAGATTCCCACAGGTACGTCCGCCAAAACAAGAAGATTTATCCACTGGGACTGGCCGACCCATCCTCAAACGCTTGGTCCTTTCTCCAGGAAATGAAAAACCCACACACTGGTCCAAATGGGGCTTATTCAGCCATTCCGGAGGCGCTACCTTCATGAGGTCTAGACAAATGGGTTTAGCTTGCCTCGTACTCAGAGAACAATTTACTCACCTGGAAGAATATATGTACATGGATCCCCCGTTCCACAATTGAAGACAAACAACTCTGGCATGATTACCTTCACTGCCTCAAACATTCCTATTCGCCAGTCACCTGGAGCCATTCTGATGTCGTTTCACGGACAGCGTTGCGCACGTATACGTGGCTATTCCGATGGCCTTCCATGGAATTTTCACTTGGCTACGGAAACAGTTACACTTACTTACATTTGCAGGAATCCCAAATCCAATTTGCGGAGAATGGCGTTTTTACCTATTAAGGACATATTCAGCCACAAGGAACAACTTCACTCACCGACCCCATGACAAGTCCAGCTAGGATAGCTGGACATGGATTGCGAGCCGAGCATGAATATAATAGAAGAGCCGGCTTCTATTAACAATGTGTTTACTCACCTGCATCATTATCATTCGACTCTTCGAACCTTGCATCATTGACCAGCTTCAACGACTGCTGCCGTATCAGAACTAAGCCATTCGGCCAACCAACGAAGAATTTTGGTTGTCAACCGACTGCGAATAATAGAATGCAAATTCGGTCTATACGATGCATAACCGACATGCACTACTGTTCAACGAAAGCTACGGCAGTGTTCCAGGACGTGGTGGGTTTCCGCCTGGCAAGCGTTCTTCCTATATAAAAAGCCACAAATGTCCGCTTAACAACACTGCAACGTGGCGGATGTGACTCGCCACAAAATAAAGTCACAGCTATGCATTTCACACTGACGCAGTCCTCAGCCTTCTACATCGAACCTGTGCAACTAATTCTGCTATGAACAATGCTTTGTTGGAGCACAGATCATCTCTATCTTGTAATGGTTATTGGTTGCAAAAAGCCTTGTTTAGGCTCCTGTGCTCACGGATCACTACCTGGCGAAATTACCCCCAACTTGTGTTTTGACGGATTTTTGCGCGCCACAGCGCCATAATGTCCCTGGGTCTGACTATTACCTGACAGTATGCTCACTCATACGGACAACATCTTTTCTTTTATAACTTTCATCAAAACGAAATGTTTTAACATTCCACAGAAGCTATGCTTGTATGCATATTTGATCACGCCTTTATAGGTGTGTCTCGTTTTACAGAGAATATGCTATTTATTTATTTATTTATTTATCCGGAGCTTGCCAAGTGCAGCCCTCTTTCATCCCCAACCTTCATTCTTTGTGACTGTCTGCGTCACATTCATTTGCTGACTGTTGACTTATTCTGGGACACTTTAGGTACCCACTAGCCACTAGAAGGCTACACCCCAATGCCCTTGCTAGTTGCGGATACTTTCTATTTTGCTTTGTATCATTATCAGTTCGTCGTATTACTTATATCCCCACTTTTTAGCTGCAGCCGTCCATAGTATTTAGCATACATATCTACGCTAGTAGCCACTCTGTATCTCTCCCACTTACTCTCTTGAATTATTAGCACCACATAAGTTCACTGGTTTGTTGACTTCTTTTGTCACTGTATCTAATTCATAACTAGAAAGCTCAATGGAATTCAGATGCTGTCCGCCGGTTCTCTCCCTTAGCACAATTATCCTTCGTGCTTCTTATCTTCATTACGTCTACTGCAGAGCTTCATTGCAGGCTCCAAACATCTTTGAGCTTATCCAGAGCTACTAGGAGACATTCCTCGTTTCTCCATCCTGTAATCTCCCAGATTGTCTGTATCACTTACCTTCGCTGGCTTGTTAATGTGTTCTGTGACACTGTAGCAATCCACGTGTGACCAAAGTGTCTAATGGACTGGCTACATCAGGCTACCGAATGTTTCTCGCATCACTATGTTCTGTCGATCCTCTTAAACCTAAGCAATTCTGCTAACAGCAACTAGAGGTTGTAGGCTCCGCGCATTTCTGGAGCTTGCTACGAGCCGCTCTCTTCTATCTCGAACATACTTTGTGACTGTCTGAGTCACATACATCCGCTTTTTGCTGGTTTATTATGGGTACTTGTGGGCATACACTAGCAACTAAAAGGCTTCATGCAAATTCCATTGCTGATCACTGATATTCACACTTACAGCGACCCTAACTGTTCCTCGTCTTACAACTGGCTCCCGTGTATAGCAGCAGTCCTTCTTCATAAGCTACTATCATCTTTGCGCATATACTGAGCTGCCAAGGTCCACACTTTATCCCTCCAAGCTTTAATCCCTGGGACTGCGTGCGTCAATTACACTTGCTGTCTGTTGACCTAATCAGGTGTCCACTAGCAATTATAAGGCTGCACCTAAATAATTAAATAAATAAATAGGTATATTTCTAGACCTGCTAGAGGCTGCACCCTAAAGGGTTCAGATCAAGGCTTACATAAATCCGATGCTCTTGCATGGAAGTAGGTAAAATATAAGTATATGTTCATCGTCAGCAATTACAAATGGATTGGCATTGTTTGATATACAGCTACGGGGTCGCAGGCGCCCACCTTGACATGTTTCTGTCTCCTGCGTGCGATATTGAACTCCTTGTTCTTTTGTGAAAATTTCGCGGAGGTGTAGTTGTGCCTTTTCTCCCTGGAACAGAATCCAATTCGCCGAAAGTGCACTTTACATTGATCGCACATTAATTGGCCACTCAGTTGCTCCAATTGTGCGCATATGGAAGAAATGAGTGAAGGGATTATAAGGCATACGAAAAGTTGAAAACATTTCCGATAAATGCGGACAAAAATAGAAATAATTTGTTAAGAGAAAAAATAAAGCTGCGTGCTCCAGTAGAAAAATACCAATTAACAAAAAAATACAGCCCTACTTTTCTTACGCTGATATTGCTGTCCGGCGCAAAATTTCAACCTGAGTTATTCTCAGATAAAAGAAAAAGCCTCTCTACAGTTAGAATACCGCTTAAAGTGCCATAATATTACACTGGTCTAGACCAGCATTAGCGCTTGATTACGTTGAATGTAAAAGCAACACAATACGTGCAGTAGTTTGCGAGTTATTCGCAATTAAATGATGGTCTACGAATAAGGGCATTTTTATTTTTCGCTAAAAATGGCTTTCTGCTTTGCAAGCAGATAGCAGAAAAAGGAAAATAAAATATAAAATGTAGAGAAGCGGCGTATGTTCTAGATAGGCATGGCTATCCAGAAATACTCTAATTAGCCCGTAATATCCTGCGACAACTACGGACTGCGCAGGTGGCCGAAAAGTAAACTTTGCATGCATACATGACAAATATATGCAGATAAGGGATGATCTTGCGCGAAAACGCTAGAAATCCAGCAAGGAATATTATATCTACAAGGGAATTCAGGGGAGCTTGTAATTAACTCACGGTTAGAGGGCCACAGCATACCATTTTCAGTGGATACTGAGCCACATAAACAACCAGTAAAATAGAGTTTAGCATTTCTTAATCCTCTAAGCTTTTCTAAAGCTTACAAAAAGCCCGCATGAGCCAGTTCTACCTGAGTAACCCTGGGGATCTTTTAGATCCGTTGACAGATTTCGGCTTACAAAATACACACATTACTTAGCTAAACATCACAAGATTTATCCCTTAGAGCCCATTTTCTATATTAATGAGGCTCTGTCTCTAACATCAGTGAGCTATAGGAGCCTGCCACCAATAATAAGAATGCCATTGCTCATCCGCGACACATAATTGACGGTAATACAGCTCTCACACTGGCTTTTCCCGGCTCAGGCCTCCTTAATTACACTCCATTAGCACCACCGCATGATTTGATTAGCTGCGCGTTGATGCGTCGTAGTCTATTATGCTCTAACTATATAACAAGCTATTTGTATGCTTGCGCTCTACTTGTCTGCTGTCATTCTATCACGAAACCTCTCTTAGCATTTTTCTGTCGTGCAAGCATATCTAGTATTCAGCGTAAGCCGCTCTTCTGCCTCACAATTCTAGACCTTCATCTACCCATTACTTGCTGTATTGTCTTAGGCATTTTGTACCTGCAATACTCCAAGTCTCGGGCTAGCCGTCCATGGCTCTATCCAGCTTGGCACTATTACCCTAGCACTCTGGCTGCTGCGGTTAGGCCTCAGGTTCTGATATCCTCAGCAAACTTAATGTACGCATGTATTCTGGCTATTCGCGGTCCTTCCGTCAATTAGCCCTTCTTAGCTTTTTAATTCGGCACTCTCTCACCTGGTCGGTACAGAGACGCCCCTTAGCTTCTCATTTACAGGCGTTCATTCCTCAATTATTCGCTGCTATGTTTGCGAAACTTACCCATGTATGAGTTCAACAGACTCACTGGCTTTCCCCGGGTCAGCATATTCTACGCTCCCCAGCGAATCTTCCCACGCAACAGTTACATCATAGCAAACTGATCCTGTGTTTTCTTTGCTTAACGGCACAACGCTCTGTATCCGAGGTAAACGGTAGCAACCAACCTATAGGGCATTGCTTCCGATGAATATTCAAAAGACACTTTTGGCATAATCATTGTTACACAATGTACATCATATGTTTCAACTAAATGTTCGACCACAGGACATAAACAATGCTTGTTCCCACGTCTGTTCTTTGCGACCCTATTTGTCTCTCACCTTCCCTTTCTCCGAGGTCTGGAACTTCTTGGGGATCTGGGATCGGACCGTGAAAGAGCTTGTGCCTGGGACAGGACATAGAAACCTGCAAGGACCTACATAGAACACGGCTGAACAACAAGTGGATAAAAATGCACTCACTACCATGACCGTCGTCCAGTAATGGTAGCTGGACATGACGCCTTCACACTCCTGCGAAGTATATATAATCCTGAGGAATCCAGACGCAAGAATCGGACGTTTTGCTCACCTGGACACGAAGATGACAAAGGTCTAACCCACCAAAGGCCTCAGCCACTATGGCCGCCCCGACCAAAAATAACCTGTTCAGCTAACAGAGGAAATTGGAAGGCAATTGACGGCGGTTAACCAAAGGGATAAATCAGTCGACGAGCTGCTCTGCCAGTTTTACATTAGTGTACAAACGGAGTTCAGACAGTGTTTCAGGACGTGGTGGGTTTTCGCCTGGCAAGCGTTCTCCCTATAAGAAGCCACAAATGTCCGCTTAACAACAATGCGACGTGGCGGATGTGACTCGCCACTGAATAAAGTCACTGCCCACAACTACATACTGGCAAGCCGACCAGAATCCTAATGTACTATTTTCCTGACAAGTTTTCTCTACAAACGGAATGCCCAGCCTGTTTACACAACGCACACCAGAACCCAACTTGTCGTCATGCATTGACGAATTTATACCTCAAGATTAATTTTACAATTTCCAAAGCCTGCACAACTTTCGGATTACTGCCGATTACATGCATAGCAACGTGTTTGTTGCGAAACATAATTGCTTGTAAACGTTGATCACGCCTGGTCAGGTGTGTCTCGGAAATTCGAGAATATACTATTTATTTATTTGTTACTGCGGACGACGTGTTGCATCTTATCACCATACACAGCAGACAAATCGTTGACTTGAAACACTTTGAATGATAAAACTACCTTACGATGCGGTTTTGAAATATGGGTCCTTCCGTCGTTCCTCTTGTGGCCTGAGCTCCTTGAGAGTGAAAATTATGAGAGGAAGTTCCGGTTCAAGACCTTGGGACTGCCGTTGAAACACCTGCAACCTGGCTCCAGGTGTACGGCGTTGGCCGAACTGTCCTGACCGTCTAAAAATAAAGCTGAGTGCAATGCGATGCGCCCGTGACTCCTTAGCTTTAAGCGCCTTCAGTTCATGCAGTAACCCCACATTGAATGGCGCCATAGCAGCACTCATAGTTAGTGAGAGTACTTTTTAATATTGGCAGTATGAATGCGATACTTGCGGCTTCTGTTGATGGCACTGAATGCTGCATGGCTCTCCATAGAATCATGTGACCGTAAGTGCCCGGTGCAGCAGTTTCTAGGCGGGAGTACTGTGAAGTGCGCATCAGCGTCGGTTAATCTTTTGGCAACCATGTTTCCACAGTTGTACGAGTCCTATCAATAGACGGACAAACGACTCAGGCGCCTGCGATTTTGCAATAAGCTTCCTCAAATTATGGACCATTTGATCGGAGTCCCAGTAGTCTTTACATAGTTGGGAACGTTCTCAGACGATTCCAATATGTGAGCAACCATAAGCAATATATGTTGCCACTACTTTTATCGTTTTGTCGCTTAGCAGCGGAAAACAAAAGCGCTTTTTCATAGCTGAATTCCGAGGTCCTTCCCTTTATCGCACGATAAACGTTGCTACGAGACGGAAACTTCGCAGTTAATTACAAAACTTTTCGATGCGTCCTGCTGAAAAGGAATACAAATCTATCAAACCAGTTACCACGTGAAAGCTAGGTGTGATTAAAAAACCCGGTTTCACCGGAGCTAAACTGTAGCGCATAACACAGCGACAGAAGCGACTATGGTTACAAAAACGAAAATGTGCAGATAAAATGACCTACAATTGCACTTAAACCCCACGTGTTATGGTCAAATACTATCGCATAAAATGCCTACAATTCAGTTGTTTAATAACAAATGTCAAAGTAAACGAAGTTAACTTTAACTTAGCCTTTATTAACCAACTAGACTGTCGTCTCGTTTCTGTCCAGTTTGCTACGTTTACTGCTGCGATTTTACTGCCATTGGTTGGCAGCTGGAGAGAAACAGGGATGCTTTGCCAAAATGTTTATGCGTTTAGGAACCCTGTACAGCTGAACCTGCTACTGGACAGGGTTGGGTTTTTTCTTGTCAGCCGCATTTATTTCATTCGTTCTGATACGACAAATAGATGTATTTTTATGGGTCTCTTTAATGTTCACGAGGTTGCACGGAGCAAATACTGCACAGTTGCCCCTGGAGGTATTTCTTCTAATTCCCTTGGCTTATCCTTACAAGCGTCCCTTCATCATTTGGTACAAAGGCCAACTGGCTTCATGGAGGGCCAAAAGCCTTCTAGTTTAGATTTCATCCACGATAACGATGGACGTTTCACGAGATGAAGTGTAGGATTGCCCCATTGGCTATAGTGAGCAGGTTTGCCTAATATTCAACTGCGCCCTACGTCGGGGACTTGAAGAGTGTATGGTCAGAAGGCCAAACATCTAGCGCGCCGGGTTTCGAGCACTCAGGGACAAGGTTGCAAAGCAACCCTGCATCGTTTCAGAGGATGATAATTTTCAGTTGGCTTCAGACAAGTTCAAATCCTTCGTTTGCTAGATTTCGCTCCATTTCAATTAATCTCAGCGAGGAATAAATTGGGGCAAAGCGGCGTTGGTTTGACTCTGAGGCGCGCAGGATACTCAGGAGGCCTTCTAGGTGTTGGACAAGTTACGCAGCAGCTCCCTCAGAAAGCAACTGTCATCGCTACCGAAGCGTGCGAAACGTATGTAAACAGCAGCTGCGGGTTTCTCGCAGGAGTTGTGAACTAGCGCTGGCTCGATCCGCATCGTCAAACCCAAAACGGTCCTTTGGCTATTTTAAACGGTGATGCGATGCCAATTGGCCTATCCCTCTGCTGTTTGGACCTGACGGTCATGAAGTATCAACCGATCAGGCCACTTACTGCTTACTTGCGGAACAATATGCTAGGTTGTTTGTTCATGAATCGCCGTTGCCTAATATAGAATGGCAAGCAAAGATAGTAGTAGCTTTTTATGACGGACCTTTCCATTTCAGAACCTCAGGTACTCAAGTTAATGTGTGGCCTGAATCCCGTTAAAGCTTCCGTGATAGATACCCCCATCCCGAACTTTTGTACGAGCTGGCTGAGGTGCTGTGTAAACCGATTAAATGTATCGACGAGAAGTGTCTTCGTAGCTACGCATTACCTGCCCACTGGAGAAATGCTATCCTGTGCCCTATTTTCTAAAGGTGATAAGCACCTACATGAAAGTTAGACCGGTCAGCCTAACAAGTGTACTAGTAGAAGTATTAGAGCAGCTGGTAAGGGATGCTCTAGAGTAGCGCTTGGCTAAGTTCATTTTGCTCAGCGCGCCTCAACCTGGGTTCCGCAGAGGCCACCCCTGTTTGACTAACATGTTTGTGGCCTGACAGTGCTGGCCTGAGGATGTAGATCAAGGACAGGCGATGGATGTATTGTTGGTCGATTTTCCTAAAGCCTTTGTCACCGTGCCGCATTACCGTCTTTTGTTTAAACTAGAAGCCTACGGCGTCTCAGGTCCAGTATTGAAGTGGATTTTGGCTTTCCTGGAAGGTAGGCAGATGAGCATTCGAGTGAGTTCCACGCTGTCATTTAGACAAACCTTCCGGTGTGGTGTTCCCCAGGGGCTAGTACTCGGACCTGCTGTTTGCATTGTATGATATTTACCTCCCTGAGTAGCTTGAGGTCTCATCCCTTACGTTTGCGGATGAGTTAAAATTGTGGAATATAATGAGCGACTCTGTTTGACGCACGAATTTGCAGACAGCTCTCGACAAGCTTTGGACGTGATCCGACTTGTAGCAGCTGCCAGTCAACCTTGCCAAGTGTTCGGTCCTGCGCATAGGATGATGCACTTCCACAACTCCTTACGTACTTGGCGGACAGGTAGTGCGCCAAGTGATTGGACACATTGACTTGGGTATCTCGCTATCCTCTGACTTTAAATCCAGCGAGAACTAGACAAATGCTATCATCAAAGGTTTCCAAGTGCTGTGGATGATCCGCAGGTAGCTCAGCCTCATAACAAATGAAAGGTTTGTTACATTGTTCGCAGCCTTTGTCAGACCACACTTGGAGTTCTGCGTGCATACCTCTCCTCCATGCTTTGTACGCACCAAATTGACACGTAAACGAGTTCTGAGGGTTGGTACAAGAATTGAGGCAACTCTTGTACCTTGATAGGCTGCTTAGGTTGCAGATGTTTGTGTTGCACTACTGGCAGCTTCGGGGAGACCAGATACATGCGAACCGGATATTGACTGGATAAATTAGGCCTTATCTAACTAGACGGTTCTATCCGGCTCAGATGCGATCGCTTCGTGGTCACCCTCTGAAGCGGCATAAGCCGATCTGATCGCTTTAGAGCTGACGTCCGTTTGTCACGGGGGTCATGGACTCATGGAACACACTACACAGCGGAGCAGCATTAGCGCCAACGGCGAAGGAGTTAGAACATCGACTCGGCTCGCATGGGTTGCAGTTTCAAACCTTTGTGCTTGGTTCTTAACTCCTATCAATGTATTATAGTATCATTTTATAGTAGTGAGCAAGAGAAGAGTCCTGTATCATCTCCTTTGCTAGGTTCCTGACTTCCACGTCCATTTCCTTGGGTTCGCACATCTGTTACTATTATTGTCTTATCCACACATTTGTTCCTGTACTACAGCCATCATTATCCTGCTTTTGTTGATTCCATTCTCTTGGCCTTTATTCTTATGCACGTGGCCGGTACAGCGGGGACTGCTAGTGCAGGCCGCGAGGACATTGATTAGATAACCTTGATGTGCTTCGTGTGTGCTGATTTGGCTCTTCTCGGTCTCAAACCGCTCCCGCGAACTCCATTCACTTTCAACGACGCATTGAAAAATAAACACATGGGCGTTTTCCTACCGTTCTTGACCAAACTGAACTAGAACATGCAAGTCGTCCAAGGCGTCCTTACTGCGAATAGCATCGCCCTTTCCAGGCTCTCGGGTCTTGTGAGGTTTTCGATGTACTCGTGAGTAGGGGATTTTTGATGTAATTAAGTGAGGTACTTCGCAGCCAGCTTCCAAATCAGATAGTCATCCACATGCCCGGAAAAGCACTAGACTGCAGTTTCAGCCTGTTGGGCCTCATCAGGCTGAAACTGCAGTCTAATGCTTTCCTCTGGTAACACAAACGTGATACTAAACGTAGAAAACTGGGCATAAACTAGACAGGTGTCCAATTTAGGTATTAATGCATTATTTGCAGCTAAATGCTATTAGTTTGACATCTGTTAATAAATTAATAGTTGGTATGCATTATATTTGATATTATTTGCCCGTAACCCCAGTGGTGTAACTGCATCGGCAGGTCATTTTATTTTGCCAGTTGCGGTTTTGTAACCTTGGTCACTGATAATGCTTGGTTTTGCGGTATTGTGTAGCTCCCTTGAAACTGCGTTTCCGCGGGCGCACCTATCAGGTTTTCCTGTTATAGATTGTTTAATATATATCTGTTCATTTTCATCATATCACGTCGACAAAGTTATCAATTAACTGCGCAGTTTCCGTCTCGCAGCACCATTTACCGTGCAGCAAAAACAATGGCATCAGGATTCAGCTACGAAGAAGTGCTTCTGTTGTCATCATCTAAACGACAGGAGGGTAAGCGGATCTTTAACAAATATTAAATATCACTGCTTACACAGCTCAGCCACCTACTAACGTTACCAACTGCTGTGAAGATGACAGGGACCCCGATGAAGTGGTCCATAACTTGAGAAAATCGATTGCGCATCTCAGGTACCAGCATCAATTTGTTCGTCCACTGTTGGGGCTGTTGGAACCGTGGATGCCAGTTTTGCAAAGGATTACCCGACGCTGATGCGCACCTTAGGGAACACCGCATACGCGTTGTTGCACCGGGCACATACGTTACGTAGGTCTGCTGAGAGGTTTACAGCGTGTATGCTCTGCTCTTTCACTAGCCGCTGATGACGCTGATGACTATCAGCTGCATATTGACTGATTTAAACCTTTTAATGCAGCCAAGATGCATATATGGCCTATCTTGTGTCGTGTCATAAAGCCAGGGTTCACAAACCCATTCATTGTTGGTGTTTATGGTCGGACCTCAAAAACGAATGACGTGGAAGATTATTTGTACTACACGATTGATGAGATCCGTTCTTTGCAACGCAAAGGATTATATTACCTGAAAGCCGTTATCTATGTCTGTTTAACAACACTGCAACGTGGCGAATGTGACTCTCCACCGAATAAAGTCACAGCCCATAACTTCACACTGGCAGCTCAATTAGAACCTTCATACTGGATAGCTTGCTCTTCAATTATCTTCCAATGGACCACTCAGGATTATCTATCTATTATTAGTCAAGGTATGGCTGCGATATATGGCAGAGCGATTATGTCCAAACAAATGGATCCCGATCCCACTACAACCAAATCATTCTTTCGCATGTTCACCACCGCACACTTCCAAGCATGGACATGGGAACAATTTTCTACTGTCACTACAGTTCCCATAAAATGTCTGTACAGCTGTACATACCTGATCATGCCTCAATTGGCGTGTCTCGCATAGTCGAGAATAAATATTTATTTAGTTATTTATGATACCCCTGCACGCGTTTATTTGCAACGAAAGAAAAGAACACTCCGGTTATTACGGCTGTTTAAAGCAGTTAGTTCCCTTCAACAATTTGTAAAGCACGGAAAGACGACAAAGGCTGGTAGATGCATGCATTTCGTATTGTCTCCTCAGTACCATTAACAATAACCGATAAGCATAGATATAGCTTACAATGGGTGCAACCAGACAAGCTTAAGATGCAAAATGAATGACGGAAGTTCACACCTACGTCCAAGGTCAGCCTAAAGCTGCCTTGGACGTAGGTGTGAACTTCCGTCATTCAGTTTGCTTCTTAAATAAATAAATAAATAGGTATATTTCTAGACCTGCTAGAGGCTGCACCCAAAGGGTTCAGATCAATGCTTACATTTAAGAAAATAATACCAATACGTGAAGAAAAGTAGAGAAAAGAAAATCGAAGTACGAAGATGCGAGTTACTCAGGAAAATGGAAAGGTTTCGTGTTGCCACCCAAGAGCGTCAAGTTGCCGCTCAAACCCCTTAACCGTAGATTCCCTGATAACACTTTCCGGAAGCATGTTCCAGCGGTCGATGACTCTGCGTGACAGCCGGATTTCCGCCCTAATCCGATCGGACCGCGGTTTGTCCAGCTTCAACGAATGACCGCGTAGAACAGACAATCTAGCGGGACTGAATAGCCAAGATAAATCTGGACCAACCTTCCCAGTCAAGATACGGTAGGTTAGGATTAGGTCTCCTCTAAGCCTTCGGTAGTGCATTGAATGCATTCCCAAACTAAGTAGACGCTCGGGGTACGTCCGTCCCCGTAATCCCTCGACTAACCTAGTACCCACTCGTAAAACCCTCTCCAGCTCCATTTTGTCCCGGACGAGGCAGGGCGGACAAGCCTGGACGCAGTATTCCAGATGAGGCCGAACGAAAGCCGAGAACAGCCTCGTAAAGATGCCGCCCGTCAAGACTCCGAAAGAACGTCGGATTAACCACAACATGCGGAAACCTCTGCTTGCGGCCTTCTTCCAGTTGTCGCCGGAGTGTAAAGCCGAAGAGTGTACGACGCCTAGGTCAAGCTGGCTAGATACACGGGGGAGTTCGACCCCACCGACCAAGTACTTCGCAGGAGGACAACCTCCTCCAATTCGAAGAACGGAGCACTTTGCCTGATTTATGGGCAGTAACCATAAAGTAGACCAGTCCCAAAGCTTATCCAATGCTCGCTGAATAGCTTCGGAACCCCCAGGAACATCAACAATGTTCCACAGCTTCAGGTCATCAGCAAATAGCAGCGATGGTACCTCAAGCTCCGTGGGTAGGTCATTCACATAGATAGAGAACAACAGCGGTCCAAGGACCGAGCCCTGCGGCACGCCGCTGAGGACAGACTGCCTAAATGATAGGCCCCGGCCTACCCGTACACACTGTTCTCTACCCTCCAAGAAGGCAGTCACCCAATGAAGGGCGCGGCCAGATACCCCGTAGGAGGACAGCTTTTGCGCGAGCCTCAAATGGGGTACCTTGTCAAATGCCTTCGAAAAGTCGACGAAAAGCACGTCCAGTGTGTGGCCGTTATCCACTGCATCCGCCCAATTTTCGCGAGCCACCAACAGATTCGTCAGACACGAAAATCCCTTCCGGAATCCGTGTTGTACATTGCTAAGTAGATTAAATCTACTCAGATGACTCTCCAATGAATCTCTCACCAGTTTCTCGAGGAGTTTGACTACTACACTCGTCAGACTAACTGGCCTGTAATTTGCAGGCAGACCCCTGTCCCCATGTTTAAAGATGGGACAGATGACAGCTTCCTTCCATTCGGAAGGCAATGCACAACTGTCAAGCGATTTCTGAAACACAATAGCGAGCGGTCCACTTAGTTCCGCAGCCAACTCATGTAACAGTTTCGGGTGAATTAAATCAGGCCCAGAGGCCTTAGAAGGGTTCAGCCCTTGTAACAGCCTACGAACTGCAGTCTCCGCTACAATAAATTCAGATAGTTCTGAACCCTCTGGGGTCCTGCAAACCAGCTCAACGCCTGTCAAAGAGGTTTCCCTTACAAACGCTGCCGCATATTGCCCACTGAGTACGCAGGCCTTGTCATAATCCGTATGCGCATGAGTACCGTCATCACGCATCAACACTGGAATTGACATGTTCGAAGCGCAGCGCCTTTTGACATAAGCGAAGAATCTTTTTGGATTCTCTGAAGCATCGTCCGCTAACCCTTTTTCAAAATTGAGCCGAGCATCCCTTAGGTGTTGCTTACACCTATTTCTAGCTTTACGGTACCTGTCATAAGTATCGGTGGACGGAGCGTCTCGGTAAGTCCGCCAACATCTAGACCTCTTTGTGAGCAGATGCCTGCCAGTGGGATCTATCCAGGGCGGCTGTGCTCGGGCCTCCTTTCTCCTTGTGACTGGTATGAAGGGAGCAGAGACCTCTGTGAGGTAGGACTTAAATTTATCCCAGGCAACCTGGACAGTATCGTCGTCTGAGATCTCACAATGGAAACCAGAAGCCTTGGCTCTCATTGATTGATAGTCTGCTTGCCATATGTTCGGGCGAGACTCAACAGTACTCTGGTAGCGTCTAGACAGAGTACAATTGAAGAGCAAACAAACATGATCACTGGAACCCAGTGGAGGTCCGTAAGTAATGTCATCAACAAAATCGAGTGACTTAGCGAATACAAGGTCCAAAATAGACGGCACTTGGGCGTCCATGTACCTAGTGGGGAGGTCAATGAACTGGTGCAAAGATACTTGGAGCGTAAGTTCAAGCAGATCAGCGCCGAATGTGCCTGACGCTGAGTCGCAAGAAAGATCTGCCCAGCAAATCTCTGGGAGGTTGAAGTCGCCCATCACCAAACACTTATTTGCGGACTGGGAGCGAATGAATTCAAGTACCTCTTTGGATACGCTCCCAGGGCTTCTATACACAATTACAACTGTAACCTGAGCCGAGGATGTGCTAATAACAGCCGATAGAGCTTCAACAGTTTTGTCTGCCGACTGAAATAAGCAAGTCTTCAAAACGTCAAGTTTACAGCTCACATAAAGAGCGACGCCCCCTCCCTGTCGGCCAGCAGAGCGATCGCATCTAAATAGTGCGTAGCCAGATAGATGTACTTCACCATCCGTGATGTCCTGAGACAGCCACGTTTCAGTGAATGCGAGTATATCGGGATGAGACCCATCTACAAGCAGACCTAACTCGTACACCTTATTCCTTAGGCTGCGCACATTACTTAGCACTATCTGAAGTTTTTCGTTAGATCCAGACCTGGGTCGTGCGCTACCAGTACTGGCACTGGTAGGGCGGAAAAGGACCGCCGGCTGACCACCCGAAAACCCACTAACCGGAGACCTTGTTCACCGGCCGCTCGCCTGCTTTTGAGGTCCTTGATGGCCTCCCTTAGCTTCAGCCTATCGGCTAGCGGAAGGTCCGGCTGAACGCTAATATTTGTACCTTTCAGCTTAAACGCAAACCGCATGAGAGCATTGCGTTCCTCCGGGGTAGAGAGTACCACACGAAGTAGCCGCGGTCGCGGGTTTGGTACGTTAACTGGGACGTTCCCCAGTCTAATTAGCTTCCTGACAGTAACGCCTGGAAAACCAGGCGGAAGAAGCTTCGTTACGCACATTTTAAACCATTGAAGGTCGTCCAACATGCGATCAGCGGAAGGACAGCAGTAGATTCAGCCGCGTTACGGAATATAACGCTACTATCCGTGAAAGAATCGCCACGACGGGGTGTATTAACCCCACGGGTCTTTGATTCGGCACTCGGAGCAGGTGGCTTCACTACTGGTGATGGAACTGTCTTTAGCCCCTCCGATGATGTAGCAACGGCAGCGTATGTTTTTCGCTCCATTGTCGATGTCTTACTTTTGTTAGGGTCATCGATTTCACCGGAAGGCTTTATAGCAGATTTTATCTGCTTTTTCTTCTTGATAACAGGAGTAGGGTCCCGTGAGGCTTTTTCGCTTTGAGCAGAATCAAGCACACCTTCAGAATATGTCTTCTCGGTGAGAACCAAGATTTCCGGCAACTTCGGCTGACAAGTAGTGCGTGTTGTGATCTTCGCCTTCGCACAACCTTCAGACGGTTTGCCAAGTAACGACACTTGGCTTGTTTCCGGTGCCGAGACAACTTCTTGTTTAGCAGAGAGCTTACGAGGTTTCCTGGCTCTTCTTCGCTTAACTCGAAGTGACCCTTGAACCAGCAATTCGGCGTCGATCAGCGTAGGTGTAGATACGACGTCCGAAGCTGCTTCATTTTGGTGGTCGGTAGCCATCTGGACCGGTGACATAATGATAGGTGCCACAAGCTGATCATCGGTGTAAGCGATCAAATCTGCTTTGTTGGAGACCGGAAGCGTCGTCATAAGCAGATCAATCTTATAGCGAAGATCAGAGAGCATCGAGAACGAACGCTCTACATTTCGCAGCCGGGTATCAAGAGATTCATCTCTCGTACGAAAGGCTGAGCGGCCTTGCCGGCGGCTGCAGCAATTGGCACAACTGAACAGCAACTTTTCGCTAGAGGCCAGCGCTGCGTACTGCTCGGTATTTAGCTCCGTACAAAGCTGATGGTACCATCGGTTGCAGACATCGCATTGCATACCGCCTGAATCGTCAGTTACTGGTACATTGCAGCTTGGTCCGCCACATAGTGCGATAACCTCAGAATCCGAGCCATCAGGAACAACAGCCTCGGTGCATTGCGAGACCGACATGGGGACTGGAACGATAGGAGAATCCCGTGAGTGTTCCATCTTGAGTGGATCGTTGAGCCAGGAATTGATGAAGTGCTCAGTTATTGATGGATCTAAAACGGAAACACCCGTATCGCACCCTGGCCAACCAGTTAATGCCCACGTTTCCTGCCCTAGCAGTCCCTGCTGTGGCAGTCACGTGAAGTAAGCAAAGGATAGGAAGAGAAATCGAAGGTACAGAATAGGGAAGTGCACTTAAATAAGAAAATAATACCAATACGTGAAGAAAAGTAGAGAAAAGAAAATCGAAGTACGAAGATGCGAGTTACTCAGGAAAATGGAAAGGTTTCGTGTTGCCACCCAAGAGCGTCAAGTTGCCGCTCAAACCCCTTAACCGTAGATTCCCTGATAACACTTTCCGGAAGCATGTTCCAGCGGTCGATAACTCGGCGTGACAGCCGGATTTCCGCCCTAATCCGATCGGACCGCGGTTTGTCCAGCTTCAACGAATGACCGCGTAGAACAGACAATCTAGCGGGACTGAATAGCCAAGATAAATCTGGACCAACCTTCCCAGTCAAGATACGGTAGGTTAGGATTAGGTCTCCTCTAAGCCTTCGGTAGTGCATAGAATGCATTCCCAAACTAAGTAGACGCTCGGGGTACGTCCGTCCCCGTAATCCCTCGACTAACCTAGTACCCACTCGTAAAACCCTCTCCAGCTCCATTTTGTCCCGGACGAGGCAGGGCGGACAAGCCTGGACGCAGTATTCCAGATGAGGGCGAACGAAAGCCGAGAACAGCCTCGTAAAGATGCCGCCCGTCAAGACTCCGAAAGAACGTCGGATTAACCACAACATGCGGAAACCTCTGCTTGCGGCCTTCTTCCAGTTGTCGCCGGAGTGTAAAGCCGAAGAGTGTACGACGCCTAGGTCAACCTGGCTAGATACACGGGGGAGTTCGACCCCACCGACCAAGTACTTCGCAGGAGGACAACCTCCTCCAATTCGAAGAACGGAGCACTTTGCCTGATTTATGGGCAGTAACCATAAAGTAGACCAGTCCCAAAGCTTATCCAATGCTCGCTGAATAGCTTCGGAACCCCCAGGAACATCAACAATGTTCCACAGCTTCAGGTCATCAGCAAATAGCAGCGATGGTACCTCAAGCTCCGTGGGTAGGTCATTCACATAGATAGAGAACAACAGCGGTCCAAGGACCGAGCCCTGCGGCACGCCGCTGAGGACAGATTGCCTAAATGATAGACCCCGGCCTACCCGTACACACTGTTCTCTACCCTCCAAGAAGGCAGTCACCCAATGAAGGGCGCGGCCAGATACCCCGTAGGAGGACAGCTTTTGCGCGAGCCTCAAATGGGGTACCTTGTCAAATGCCTTCGAAAAGTCGACGAAAAGCACGTCCAGTGTGTGGCCGTTATCCACTGCATCCGCCCAATTTTCGCGAGCCACCAACAGATTCGTCAGACACGAAAATCCCTTCCGGAATCCGTGTTGTACATTGCTAAGTAGATTAAATCTACTCAGATGACTCTCCAATGAATCTCTCACCAGTTTCTCGAGGAGTTTGACTACTACACTCGTCAGACTAACTGGCCTGTAATTTGCAGGCAGACCCCTGTCCCCATGTTTAAAGATGGGACAGATGACAGCTTCCTTCCATTCGGAAGGCAATGCACAACTGTCAAGCGATTTCTGAAACACAATAGCGAGCGGTCCACTTAGTTCCGCAGCCAACTCATGCAACAGTTTCGGGTGAATTAAATCAGGCCCAGAGGCCTTAGAAGGGTTCAGCCCTTGTAACAGCCTACGAACTGCAGTCTCCGCTACAATAAATTCAGATAGTTCTGAACCCTCTGGGGTCCTGCAAACCAGCTCAACGCCTGTCAAAGAGGTTTCCCTTACAAACGCTGCCGCATATTGCCCACTGAGTACGCAGGCCTTGTCATAATCCGTATGCGCATGAGTACCGTCATCACGCATCAACACTGGAATTGACATGTTCGAAGCGCAGCGCCTTTTGACATAAGCGAAGAATCTTTTTGGATTCTCTGAAGCATCGTCCGCTAACCCTTTTTCAAAATTGAGCCGAGCATCCCTTAGGTGTTGCTTACACCTATTTCTAGCTTTACGGTACCTGTCATAAGTATCGGTGGACGGAGCGTCTCGGTAAGTCCGCCAACATCTAGACCTCTTTGTGAGCAGATGCCTGCCAGTGGGATCTATCCAGGGCGGCTGTGCTCGGGCCTCCTTTCTCCTTGTGACTGGTATGAAGGGAGCAGAGACCTCTGTGAGGTAGGACTTAAATTTATCCCAGGCAACCTGGACAGTATCGTCGTCTGAGATCTCACAATGGAAACCAGAAGCCTTGGCTCTCATTGATTGATAGTCTGCTTGCCATATGTTCGGGCGAGACTCAACAGTACTCTGGTAGCGTCTAGACAGAGTACAATTGAAGAGCAAACAAACATGATCACTGGAACCCAGTGGAGGTCCGTAAGTAATGTCATCAACAAAATCGAGTGACTTAGCGAATACAAGGTCTAAGATAGACGGTACTTGGGCGTCCATGTACCTAGTGGGGAGGTCAATGAACTGGTGCAAAGATACTTGGAGCGTAAGTTCAAGCAGATCAGCGCCGAATGTGCCTGACGCTGAGTCGCAAGAAAGATCTGCCCAGCAAATCTCTGGGAGGTTGAAGTCGCCCATCACCAAACACTTATTTGCGGACTGGGAGCGAATGAATTCAAGTACCTCTTTGGATACGCTCCCAGGGCTTCTATACACAATTACAACTGTAACCTGAGCCGAGGATGTGCTAATAACAGCCGATAGAGCTTCAACAGTTTTGTCTGCCGACTGAAATAAGCAAGTCTTCAAAACGTCAAGTTTACAGCTCACATAAAGAGCGACGCCCCCTCCCTGTCGGCCAGCAGAGCGATCGCATCTAAATAGTGCGTAGCCAGATAGATGTACTTCACCATCCGTGATGTCCTGAGACAGCCACGTTTCAGTGAATGCGAGTATATCGGGATGAGACCCATCTACAAGCAGACCTAACTCGTACACCTTATTCCTTAGGCTGCGCACATTACTTAGCACTATCTGAAGTTTTTCGTTAGATCCAGACCTGGGTCGTGCGCTACCAGTACTGGCACTGGTAGGGCGGAAAAGGACCGCCGGCTGACCACCCGAAAACCCACTAACCGGAGACCTTGTTCACCGGCCGCTCGCCTGCTTTTGAGGTCCTTGATGGCCTCCCTTAGCTTCAGCCTATCGGCTAGCGGAAGGTCCGGCTGAACGCTAATATTTGTACCTTTCAGCTTAAACGCAAACCGCATGAGAGCATTGCGTTCCTCCGGGGTAGAGAGTACCACACGAAGTAGCCGCGGTCGCGGGTTTGGTACGTTAACTGGGACGTTCCCCAGTCTAATCAGCTTCCTGACAGTAACGCCTGGAAAACCAGGCGGAAGAAGCTTCGTTACGCACATTTTAAACCATTGAAGGTCGTCCAACATGCGATCAGCGGGAAGGACAGCAGTAGATTCAGCCGCGTTACGGAATATAACGCTACTATCCGTGAAAGAATCGCCACGACGGGGTGTATTAACCCCACGGGTCTTTGATTCGGCACTCGGAGCAGGTGGCTTCACTACTGGTGATGGGACTGTCTTTAGCCCCTCCGATGATGTAGCAACGGCAGCGTATGTTTTTCGCTCCATTGTCGATGTCTTACTTTTGTTAGGGTCATCGATTTCACCGGAAGGCTTTATAGCAGATTTTATCTGCTTTTTCTTCTTGATAACAGGAGTAGGGTCCCGTGAGGCTTTTCCGCTTTGAGCAGAATCAAGCACACCTTCAGAATATGTCTTCTCGGTGAGAACCAAGATTTCCGGCAACTTCGGCTGATAAGTAGTGCGTGTTGTGATCTTCGCCTTCGCACAACCTTCAGACGGTTTGCCAAGTAACGACACTTGGCTTGTTTCCGGTGCCGAGACAACTTCTTGTTTAGCAGAGAGCTTACGAGGTTTCCTGGCTCTTCTTCGCTTAACTCGAAGTGACCCTTGAACCAGCAATTCGGCGTCGATCAGCGTAGGTGTAGATACGACGTCCGAAGCTGCTTCATTTTGGTGGTCGGTAGCCATCTGGACCGGTGACATAATGATAGGTGCCACAAGCTGATCATCGGGGGTAAGCGCTCAAATCTGCTTTGTTGGAGACCGAAAGCGTCGTCATAAGCAGAGCAATCTTATAGCGAAGATCAGAGAGCATCGAGAACGAACGCTCTACATTTCGCAGCCGGGTATCAAGAGATTCATCTCTCGTACGAAAGGCTGAGCGGCCTTGCCGGCGGCTGCAGCAATTGGCACAACTGAACAGCAACTTTTCGCTAGAGGCCAGCGCTGCGTACTGCTCGGTATTTAGCTCCGTACAAAGCTGATGGTACCATCGGTTGCAGACATCGCATTGCATACCGCCTGAATCGTCAGTTACTGGTACATTGCAGCTTGGTCCGCCACATAGTGCGATAACCTCAGAATCCGAGCCATCAGGAACAACAGCCTCGGTGCATTGCGAGACCGACATGGGGACTGGAACGATAGGAGAATCCCGTGAGCGTTCCATCTTGAGTGGATCGTTGAGCCAGGAATTGATGAAGTGCTCAGTTATTGATGGATCTAAAACGGAAACACCCGTATCGCACTCTGGCCAACCAGTTAATGCCCACGTTTCCTGCCCTAGCAGTCCCTGCTGTGGCAGTCACGTGAAGTAAGCAAAGGATAGGAAGAGAAATCGAAGGTACAGAATAGGGAAGTGCACTTAAATAAGAAAATAATACCAATACGTGAAGAAAAGTAGAGAAAAGAAAATAGAAGTACGAAGATGCGAGTTACTCAGGAAAATGGAAAGGTTTCGTGTTGCCACCCCAGAGCGTCAAGTTGCCGCTCAAACCCCTTAACCGTAGATTCCCTGATAACACTTTCCGGAAGCATGTTCCAGCGGTCGATGACTCGGCGTGACAGCCGGATTTCCGCCCTAATCCGATCGGACCGCGGTTTGTCCAGCTTCAACGAATGACCGCGTAGAACAGACAATCTAGCGGGACTGAATAGCCAAGATAAATCTGGACCAACCTTCCCAGTCAAGATACGGTAGGTTAGGATTAGGTCTCCTCTAAGCCTTCGGTAGTGCATTGAATGCATTCCCAAACTAAGTAGACGCTCGGGGTACGTCCGTCCCCGTAATCCCTCGACTAACCTAGTACCCACTCGTAAAACCCTCTCCAGCTCCATTTTGTCCCGGACGAGGCAGGGCGGACAAGCCTGGACGCAGTATTCCAGATGAGGCCGAACGAAAGCCGAGAACAGCCTCGTAAAGATGCCGCCCGTCAAGACTCCGAAAGAACGTCGGATTAACCACAACATGCGGAAACCTCTGCTTGCGGCCTTCTTCCAGTTGTCGCCGGAGTGTAAAGCCGAAGAGTGTACGACGCCTAGGTCAAGCTGGCTAGATACACGGGGGAGTTCGACCCCACCGACCAAGTACTTCGCAGGAGGACAACCTCCTCCAATTCGAAGAACGGAACACTTTGCCTGATTTATGGGCAGTAACCATAAAGTAGACCAGTCCCAAAGCTTATCCAATGCTCGCTGAATAGCTTCGGAACCCCCAGGAACATCAACAATGTTCCACAGCTTCAGGTCATCAGCAAATAGCAGCGATGGTACCTCAAGCTCCGTGAGTAGGTCATTCACATAGATAGAGAACAACAGCGGTCCAAGGGCCGAGCCCTGCGGCACGCCGCTGAGGACAGACTGCCTAAATGATAGGCCCCGGCCTACCCGTACACACTGTTCTCTACCCTCCAAGAAGGCAGTCACCCAATGAAAGGCGCGGCCAGATACCCCGTAGGAGGACAGCTTTCGCGCGAGCTTCAAATGGGGTACCTTGTCAAATGCCTTCGAAAGTCGACGAAAAGCACGTCCAGTGTGTGGCCGTTATCCACTGCATCCGCCCAATTTTCGCGAGCCACCAACAGATTCGTCAGACACGAAAATCCCTTCCGGAATCCGTGTTGTACATTGCTAAGTAGATTAAATCTACTCAGATGACTCTCCAATGAATCTCTCACCAGTTTCTCGAGGAGTTTGACTACTACACTCGGCAGACTAACTGGCCTGTAATTTGCAGGCAGACCCCTGTCCCCATGTTTAAAGATGGGACAGATGACAGCTTCCTTCCATTCGGAAGGCAATGCACAACTGTCAAGCGATTTCTGAAACACAATAGCGAGCGGTCCACTTAGTTCCGCAGCCAACTCATGCAACAGTTTCGGGTGAATTAAATCAGGCCCAGAGGCCTTAGAAGGGTTCAGCCCTTGTAACAGCCTACGAACTTCCGTCGCCGCTACAATAAATTCAGATAGTTCTGCACCCTCTGGAGTCCTGCAAACCAGCTCAACGCCTGTCAAAGAGGTTTCCCTTACAAACGCTGCCGCATATTGCCCACTGAGTACGCAGGCCTTGTCATAATCCCTATGCGCATGAGTACCGTCATCACGCATCAACACTGGAATTGACATGTTCGAAGCGCAGCGCCTTTTGACATAAGCGAAGAATCTTTTGGATTCTCTGAGGCATCGTCCGCTAACCCTTTTTCAAAATTGAGCCGAGCATCCCTTAGGTGTTGCTTACACCTATTTCTATCTTTACGGTGCCTCTCATAAGTATCGGTGGACGGAGCGTCTCGGTAAGTCCGCCAACATCTAGACCTCTTTGTGAGCAGATGCCTGCCAGTGGGATCTATCCTGGGCGGCTGTGCTCGGGCCTTCTTTCTTCTTGTGACTGGTATGAAGGAAGCAGAGACCTCTGTGAGGTTGGACTTAAATTTATCCCAGGCAACCTCGACAGTATCGTCGTCTGAGATCTCACAATGGAAACCAGAAGTCTTGGCTCTCATTGATTGATAGTCTGCTTGCCATATGTTCGGGCGAGACTCAACAGTACTCTGGTAGCGTCTAGGCAGCGTACAATTGAAGAGCAAACAATCATGATCACTGGAACCCAGTGGAGGTCCGTAAGTAATGTCATCAACAAAATCGAGTGACTTAGCGAATGCAAGGTCTAAGATAGACGGTACTTGGGCGTCCATGTACCTAGTGGGGAGGTCAATGAACTGGTGCAAAGATACTTGGAGCGTAAGTTCAAGCAGATCAGCTGAATACTGTATTTTTTTTGGAGCAAGTAGAAAATAATTCTGTACAACTCCATCGGGTGATAATCAAAAAAACATTTTTAAAAAAATAAATAAACACGTCCGGTGGTTATCATGAGATAGTTCAGCAACTCCTTCTGTAGCACACAAAATGCTTGTTTACACAGTGAGTCACAAGTGGGTGATATCGTTGTCAAGTGGCAACCGTTCTCTGAAACGTATGTTAGCGAAGTGTACATCCAACAAAGATTTGAATTTCTGCACAGATTCGGCCTCGACGACGTGTTCTGGCAGACTGTTCCAGGCGTGTACAACCCTCCGCTCGAAACACAGGGGGTGTGGGATTTTCTTCAGATCAGGTACCACGAGTTTGTACCTGTGCCCACGTGTGGTGCATGGTACTCGCAAGTGGAGTAACGACCTTAGCATGGGGAAATGACCGAGATGTAAAATACGGTAGGTCATGATAAGATCCACTCGAACACGGCGATATGACAAGGTGTAGAGCCCAAGTTTCATGCACCGGTTTTCATACGATAAGCCTCTCAAGCTGGGGATCAACTTGGTGGCGATGTGTTGTACTCGTTCGATCTTTTGCGCTTCGCCGCGAGTGATCGGACAATATGCAGGCGAGCCGTACTCTACCATTGGTCTGACGATGGAAGAGAAGAGGCGAGTGGCGACGTCCTCAGACCAAGTGCAGAAGCTGCGTTTCAGCGCCCAGAGCATGCGCAGTCCGTTTCGATACAGTTTGTTGGTGTTGTCGACGGACTTCAAGTCGCAGCGTGAGAGTACACCTAGGTCTTTCACGGAAGGTGTGGGATGCAGTGGTTGGCCGTCTAGGGTGTACGTTCGTCCGTGAACAGCCTTCCCGAGACTCATGAATAGGGACTTGACCGGGTTGACCGGTAGGTGGACTTCAGCAGACCATACTGCGAGGCGGTCGAGGTCTTGTTGGAGAATGTCACAGTCATCGAGAGTATTAATTTCTCGCCAAATTTTGAGGTCATCCGCAAACAGTGCACACGGCGACCGTAGAAGCTGGGGCAGCTCGTTGATGTGGATGAGAAACAGAGTGGGTCCCAGTACCGTACCTTGAGGTACACCACTGGTCGAGGGATACCAATCGGTTAGATGGCCGTCCACCTGTACCCTCCACTTTCTTCCAACGAGAAATTCATGGATCCATCGATGTAACGATCCTCCGACACCACACGACCTTAATCTGTCTAGAAGCAATTCATGATTGACTTTGTCGAATGCTTTGCTGAAGTCGATGTAGATTACGTCAACGGACTTTCCCCGGTTCAGTGCTTGCAACCATTCCTGTCTCGTCACAAGTAAGTTTGTAACACAAGAATATCCCATCCTGAACCCGTGTTGTGCCGGTGTCAGAAGTTCTTTCGATTGTAACAGATGTATTAGACGCTTTTTTACTATCTTCTCGATCACTTTGGCCAAAACGGGTGTAAGACAAATTGGCCTGTAGTTATCCACCTTACTGGGGTCGCCACCTTTCGGGATCGGCCTCACCACCGAACGCTTCCAATCGTTTGGCAATGAGCCCTCAGACAATGATTTGTTGAATAGATCCGTAACCACAGGCGAGATAATGGCAGCTAGTGATTTGATAATTAGCGGATGAAGCCCGTCAGGCCCTGCAGGCTTGGTACCGTCAAGGTTCGCAAGTAGCAGGCGCACCTCGTCGACATCACAAACCAAACTGTTGAGTTCTACAGGAATGTTACTCGCTGAGATGGGTATGGACGCCGCGTCGTTTGCAAACACGGAAGCGAAGTGAGCGGCCAGTGCGGACGCGCGATCGGAACTGGAAGTTAGCAGGTGTCCGTCCGCGTCTTCCAGACATGACACGTCACCTTTGGGCTTCAAACGGCGTTTCACGTAAGCAAAGATCTTCTTTGGGGCCATCCTCGCGTCAGTTGCAAGCTTTTCTTCGAACTTCCGGCGCTTTAACAATTACACTTTGTTGCAAATATTTCGCTGTCTTTTATATGCTTCGTAATCAGTGGCGGAGCCAGAGAGGCGAAATGCGTCCCACATTCTTCGCCGTAACCGAGCCAGCCTACCATATTCCTTGTCGAACCAGTGTGGTTTGATTGGTCCGACAAATGTGCCTGACGCTGAGTCGCAAGAAAGATCTGCACAGCAAATCTCTGGGAGGTTGAAGTCGCCCATCACCAAACACTTATTTGCGGACTGGGAGCGGATGAATTAAAGTACCTCTTTGGATACGCTCCCAGAGCTTCTATACACAATCACAACCGCAACCTGAGCCGAGGATGTGCTAATAACAGCCGATAGAGCTTCAACAGTTTTGTCTGCCGACTGAAATAAGCAAGTCTTCAAAACGTCCAGTTTACAGCTCACATAAAGAGCGACGCCCCCTCCCTGTCGGCCAGCAGAGCGATCGCACCTAAATAGTGCGAAGCCAGATAGATGCACTTCACCATCCGTGATGTCCTGAGACAGCCACGTTTCAGTGAATGCGAGTATATCGGGATGAGACCCATCTACAAGCAGACCTAACTCGTACACCTTATTCCTTAGGCTGCGCACATTACTTAGCACTATCTGAAGTTTTTCGTTAGATCCAGACCTGGGTCGTGCGCTACCAGTACTGGCACTGGTAGGGCGGAAAAGGACCGCCGGCTGACCACCCGAAAACCCACTAACCGGAGACCTTGTTCACCGGCCGCTCGCCTGCTTTTGAGGTCCTTGATGGCCTCCCTTAGCTTCAGCGTATCGGCTAGGGGAAGGTCCGGCTGAACGCTAATATTTGTACCTTTCAGCTTAAACGCAAACCGCATGAGAGCATTGCGTTCCTCCGGGGTAGAGAGTACCACACGAAGTAGCCGCGGTCGCGGATTTGGTACGTTAACTGGGACGTTCCCCAGTCTAATTAGCTTCCTGACAGTAACGCCTGGAAAACCAGGCGGAAGAAGCTTCGTTACGCACATTTTAAACCATTGAAGGTCGTCCAATATGCGATCAGCGGGAAGGACAGCAGTAGATTCAGCCGCGTTACGGAATATAACGCTACTATCCGTGAAAGAATCGCCACGACGGGGTGTATTAACCCCACGGGTCTTTGATTCGGCACTCGGAGCAGGTGGCTTTACTACTGGTGATGGGACTGTCTTTAGCCCCTCCGATGATGTAGCAACGGCAGCGTATGTTTTTCGCTCCATTGTCGATGTCTTACTTTTGTTAGGGTCATCGATTTCACCTGAAGGCTTTATAGCAGATTTTATCTGCTTTTTCTTCTTGATAACAGGAGTAGGGTCCCGTGAGGCTTTTCCGCTTTGAGCAGAATCAAGCACACCTTCAGAATATGTCTTCTCGGTGAGAACCAAGATTTCCGGCAACTTCGGCTGATAAGTAGTGCGTGGTGTGATCTTCTGGAATTGGAAGGTCAGCTGCCAAGATTAGTGGTTCCCCATATCTTTTGCCGAGAGGTCAGGTGGATTTTAATCACGTGTGGAAGAAGAACATTCAGGAACGTTCGAAATCGATGCGATAATCGTTAATAATCGATTAATCGCTAAATTAGGGAATTTCCAAGGCAATTCTTATTTTCTCCCAGACCCCTACCCTCCTGAGATATGTTCCGAGGTGTAAGAAGAAAGCCTAAGATTAACTTGCAGTCTTCGGGACGGTGTTCTCTGCCTGTCGGTCCACCTCCTTGGCAGAAGCGCCCGAGAACTTTGTTCCGATATTTTTGTTCTGGATTCGTTGCTCGACCTTGTGCAGTCGTCCACTGTTACCTTCGGCAGGTTGAAAGTTTCCACCAGTTAATCGAACGGGAGGTCAGTAGCCCTTTCTTGTTCTGGCTGGCACAATGTGGGACGTAACTGGTTTGCATACCGTGGCCAGACCTGTGCGCCCACCTTCACGTCGTACATGACGTTTCCGCGCTTGCTTTTGACCGTCCCTGGCGTCCATTTCGCATGGCCTTCCCGGTAGTCACGTACTAGCACCTTCTGTCCAAGCGTAAAAAACCGCTTCTTCGCTCCATGCCGCCGGTTAAACTCCTGTTCCATTCTGCGGTTTCTTTCACAGACAGAGGACTTCGAGCCCGGTCGGATGGCGTCTAAAGGCATGCGGAGCTTTCGGTTCATCATAACCTGTGCTGGAGAAACTCCCTCTAGCGCTTGTGGATTCGGTGTTGATCGGTGGAGGAAAAGAAACCGGTCAACCACCTCCTCTATATGTCCCTCCCATTTTGATTTGTGGAGAGCTCGCTTGAATTTATCGACAAACCTTTCTGCTTGACCGTTCGACTGAGGGTGAAACGGCGACGAGCGAACGTGCTGTATGGCGCATTGCTTGTAAAACTCCGTAAAAGTTGCTGAAGTAAACTGTGAGCCATTGTCAGCGAACATTGTCTCAGGACAGCCGAATCTGCTAAAGGCTTGGCGCAGTTTCGATATGGTGGCACTGGTGGTGGTGTTATCCATGAGAAATAATTCTGGCCACTTGCTTTATGAGTCGACTATAATGAGAAAACTTCTCCCGTTGATTGGCCCTGCAAAGTCGACATGGATGCGACACCACGGCTTAGTAACTATTGGCCATGAATAGAGTTCTGCTTTCGGTGGCGCTTTCAAGACATCGGCACACTTTTGGCAGCGTCTGGCTATTTCTTCTAACTGTTTGTCCATTAAGAGCCAATATACATAACTGCGGGCAAGCGCCATCATCCGGTTGATTCCAGGATACCCGGGAGAGTGGCTAGTTTTTGACATGAAAAATAGGCCTGGCGGTGCTTAGTTTTCAGGTACACCTGGCTAAATGGTGATGCTTTCATAACTGGATTAGAAACAGATGTGTATAAGTCGCTTTGTGCTTAAGTATGTACGAAAAATTGTAGTTACTAAGATATATTAGTTGTGAATTTCGCTATCAATCATCGCGATTTTAAAATATACAAAAAATACAATACTCGGACAATAGATGTGGATACCCCTTATCCAAGCAAGTAATTTATTGCAAGCACAAACTTTACATACAGGAAACAAATGTATTTACACTTATTTTCTCCATAAATCAGCAATTTACACCACTTTTATTTAGCAGTTGCCTGCTTTCCATTATGCCGTAAACTTCAAGTACGTTTGTAGTCATCACTTAAATATATTATAACCGTTTTCACAAAGCAAATCCATATGGCATTATTTTCTATTCTTCCGCACCTTAATACCACCAATATTAGGAATATATTCTGCGGCCACTCAAACAAACTTGGCTGTTACCGAGGACAACGGTAGCAAAACCCTTCCCCGCCATGACAAAAATTCGCCCTTCCCGGATACCCGGCGTGGAACTGTCGAATAAGGCGCTCCTGAAGTGCCTTGGGGATGACCACTCTTTCCGAAAATAGTATGTAATCGTTTACAATAGAGAGTGAGTGTCTCCTCTGAAATTACTGTTGCAACTCGGCAGATGGACATGAACGTGGCTAACTTGTTTTGTGAAACTGAGTAACCTTCTTGAGTATTGGGTCCCGAAGTGTTTCGGTTCGTACAGCTTCTGCGGTAACCGGTAGAGAGTGCAGTGCATCAATTACTAGAAAGTTGACGTCTGGTTCAATCTCCACCGAGGCAATGATTGTGTCTTCATGTTCTTTCTGACGGGTATCAATTATGCGTGACAGTGCATCTGCTTGGCCAATGGAAACTGTCGACTGATATTGGATCTCGAAATCATACCCCATTAAGGTAAGGGCCCAACGTTGTAGCCTGTTGGCTGTGTAGGCCGGGATGCTTTTTCGAACCAAAGATAGCAAGCAAGGGCTTGTGATCTGTCAGAAGCTTGAAGCGGCGGCCGTATAGCATTTTGTGGAATTTCTTAATCGCGTACACTATGGCCAATGCTACTTTCTCAATCTGACTGTAGTTCTTCTCGGCTTTCTTAAGGGTTCTGGCGGCATCGGCGATTGCTTTTTGAGATCCATCGGTGTACGTGTGTGCAATTACTGCACCGATCCCCTGGCTTGATACATCTGTGGTTAGGACGATCTCTTTGGAGGGATCGAAATGTGTCAAAAGCAAGTTTGAAGACAACAGTGACTTGACGCATTGGAAGGCATTCTGACATTCTGCTGTCCAGTTCCAAGATTGTCCTTTGGCTAGTAGCTTGTTTAACGGAGCACGCAAGCGGTGCATCTCAGGCAAAAATGCGCTGTAGTGGCTGATGAGCCCACAAAAGGAACGCAGAGACTGTAGATCTGTGGGTGGAGGCATTTTTCTAATGGCTTCGATGTTTTCCGGATCTGGTCGACGTCAATCCCTTTCGAGGATAAAAAAGAGGTATTTGATGAGCGGCGTGAAAAACGTGCATTTATCCTCACGGATCCGGAAGCCGTACGACTGTATGCAACCAAGCACTTCATCCAAGCGCTTGAACAATTCTTGCCGTGTTCGACTTGTCACTATGATATCGTCCAGATATGCAGCGGTTCCAGAACCCCCCGCTAGCATAGTGTCCATCAACTGTTGGAAGATGGCTGGCGCCATTTTCACACCAAATAACAAGCGGTTGTATTGAAATAGCCCACGAAGAGTGTTGATCGTCAACAACTCCCTCGAGCCTTCGTCAACATACACTTGCAGATAAGCATCGGATAGATCAAGCTTTGCAAAGTACTTACCACCATTCAGCTTTGCGAAGATATCCTCCGGCATATTTAAGGGATACTGATGGTCGTCCAGCGCGGCGTTGAGGCCAGTTGAAAAATCAGCACAGACGCGTACCTTGCCAGTTGCTTTCTTCACTGCTACAATAGCTGCGGCCCATGATGAGTAGTTTACGGCTGTGATGACCCCGGCAGGTTCCAGTCGATCGAGCTCTTGCTCAACGATTGACATGGCGGCATATGGTACTGGTCTTTTGGTCTTGAACACTGGTTTAGCACCTGGTGGCAAGTTCAGTGTTGCCTTGAATTTCGTACAGTGGCCCAAGCCATCCTGAAAGACAGAGGCAAATTTTCGCTTCAGGGTACGTGTCATGTCTTCGACGGACTTTGCGGATGGGTCTGGACTTGCTGGAACTCGGTTGCAGACCTGATTCAAAGGGACATCGAGGAGTTTCAACTTTTCAATCCTGTCGAGGCTAAGAAGATTCGAATTCGGCCGGTCTGAAATGTAGCATGTTCCCGACTTCTCCACGCCTTGGAATGCAAGCTTGCAAATGAGTTCCCCCACTAAGTGTAACACACCGCCGGATGCATTATGTGCAACTTTCTGAGACTCGACCATCTACGGCCTCTTTATGTGATTCCATGTGCGCCTGGAAAAGCTTGTGATGTCTGAGGCCGTGTCAAATCGCAGTTACCTTGTGATCCCATTGATTACCACAGTGATGAATCGTCGTCTCGGTTTGCACTCGCTTTGGAACGCGGCAACTATGGACAGAGACTCGGCGCCATCACTTAAAGAATTAACCTTTCGATAAGACTTCTGCACTTTCTTCGACCGGACTTGACTGCAGCATTCATCGTTATGCCCACGCTTATGACACGTTTGACAAATATGATGTTTGAAGGGACAAAAGCGAGCGAAATGCCGTTCGCCGCATGACCAGAATGCCGTGGGCGGTTTCTTCGTAGGCCTCTTGAGTGGTCTGTTTGCGTTGGCGGTCCTGGCTTTTTTCACAAGTTGTACGGTATCTGGTGATGCTAGGCCATTGCGTTCGACCATGGCAGTGTCGTGTTTTAGAGTGAGCAGTCGTTTGCATTCGCTAACGAGGGCCTTGTAGTGGAAAAGCCAAACGGAAAGGGCTTAGCTACATATAAGAACTCAGTCTATAAATAAGAATGCTGTAGCTGACCTTAGGTAAAGCACGATCCTCGCTAGGATGTCAGTTATTCGCACAATCTGGTCGGAAGACGGAACTTAGTCGGCACAATAAATCGACGCGTTAGATCCGATGATCGATGGACGAGGCCAGCAGACAGACGACGACCAACGGCACAACACGCGCAGCGGAAACCAGAAGGCGAATCTAAACCCGAAAAAAGTGTTGTATCGGTCGTTGGTCAGTTAAAACAAAACTGTACAATAATAATGGAAGTGAGAATAGTAAAGTACAATTGGGAAGAAAGATATGTACAAGCGCTACAGCCTTCAGTGTCAGATCAGGGTCCTGCTCTAGCTTAGCTAAAAGCCGCGTTCGGATCTCAGCATCACTGGGCGATTGTAGAGCACCGACGAAAATGAGACACTTAAACTGATCGTCCGTTAAAGAGCGTAGTTTGAATCGTTTACACTCACGGTTAATCATGTCTGCTAAGGCCCCAAAATCATCAGATTCCTGTTTGACTATTTTCAGGCATTGATAGCGAATACTAAACAAGGACACCGACTCACCAAAAATTTCCTTCAACTGCGACACTGCTTCGTCAAATGTCAGATCCTTCGGCTGTTTGGGCAAAATGTGGTCTATAAACCTTGAATGTTCACTTATCCCGAGCTTGCAGAGTAGCAATCTCACCTTCCAGGAGTCGTCCTGACGAATGAAGTCCGTCCGGAACATGTCTTCCCAGCGCTTGAACCACGCTTCAAAGGTGAGACTGAGACTGAGACTGTATTTAAGAGCAAGTAGAAAGGTTTCTGTACAACTCTATCGAATTACGAAAAATCAAAATTTACTTGTGAATTATCAGCAGTTGTGCATCCAGAATCCGCGTCATAATTGAATTCAGTGATCGCTTTCTTGAGAAGATCAACAGAACTCGACTGCATGTCCCGTGCGCTGCTCCTGTTGTCTGCAAACTCAGGCATTGTGTCAGCTTTTCAATCATTTTCATTTGCGTCCCCATTTGAGCTTGCTGTTGAAAAAGCAGCTTCTGAAATTGTTCAGCAGAAAAATTCATCACCTTTCCACTTTTCTCCGTCACCGTTTGTTATAATCTTCGCACTAGACGCAGTTCCAAAAAAACCAATTCACTGCTCTACAATACTTCTAGCCCAACGGAAGGAAAAAAGCAAAACTCCAACGACCCTGACAAAAGAATGTATTAATCGCAGCCAACGAACACTGTACAACAACTGCGGGCCTTGGCTGTGTTTATAGGTCTCTACTGACCTACTTCTAGAGTTGGAAGGTCAGCTGCCAAGGTTAGTGCTTCTCCATATCTTTTGCCGAGAGGTCAGGTGGATGTTGATCACGTGTAGAAGACGAACAATCAGGAACGTTCGAAATCGATGTGATGATCGTTAATAATCGATTAATCGCTAAAATGGGGAATTTCCAAGGCAATTCTTACTTTCTCCCGGACACATGTTCACAGGCTCCTAGGGAATAGTCGTATGTAATATCACTTAGGAAATCGTAACTTCGAAAAAATGAGATCCAAGGTAGACGGAAGTTGGTTGCTCATATATCTAGCCGCGAGGTCCACGAGCTGATGCAAAAGCAGTTGCAACGTTGGCTCAAGGAGATCCGAACTGAAAGTGCCCACTGCCGAACTGCAAGATAGATCAGCCCAGCAGACTTCAGGGTGGCTGAAGTCAGGTCAGGTCAGATGGACGATAGAGGCCCCTAGTGGCAAGGCAAACGGTGTGAATTCAAGATGGCGAAGATATCCGAAATGCCGCATGGACGTGATTAGTATTGCGTGGAGATGTGTATTGTTTAGTCAGCTTAACCTGAAAATGTGTGTTTGAATGCACCAATATGACGATTACTATTGGTAACCATTAGCACAAAAATGAACGATGTCAATAAATGAGAAGGACGATGAGTTATTATCTGGTAGGTAAAAATCACACAATATCATTGGTCCCTCTTTGGAAAAGGAAGCAGTAAGCTGATATATCTCTGGCAGCTGTGCTTAGCTTATTGACAGTCAAAATGCTTGTTGCATTGCTGGGATCCATTTCGCATGGGGAAGGTTCTGATCGATATTCTGGCAAGCTCCGTGGTCGTAGTATGGTACATAAAAGGGTTATAGAAGTTATTAGATTACAGTGCGATGTTAAGTAATGAAAGTAATACACCAGCTGTTTAGACACGGATAGATATATCGGTTCACGACAAGTGAAGTAGCTTTCACGGGGCTTCTCTTCTGCTCTCTACTACTCAGTGAACTCAAAGATTAATTGCACTAACCGTTTGAAAATTAAACGTCGCTGTGATCGGAATACGTCGTGCTATCCGTAAATGTAAATGTATTTGAGGCTGTACGGGAGGTATGTTAATGGATCGATGACCCGCTCAAGAAGGAGCATTTACGGGATTCATCCTATCGTTCCAGCCCCACTTGAACTTGAACTTTGGTTGGTTATAAATTAATAAATAGGTATATTTCTTGACCTGCTAGAGGCTGCACCCTAAAGGGTTCAGATCAATGCTTACATAAATCCGATGCTCTTGCATGGAAGGAGGTAAAATATATGTATATGTTCATTGTCAGCAATTACAAATGCATTGGCATTGTTTGGTATACAGTTACTGGGTAGCAGGCGCCCACCTTGACATGTTTCTGGTTCCTGCGGGCGATATTGAACTTGTAGCGACCTGGAGATTCCCCCGTATGACTGTGTAAACTATTCTAAAATACATTCAAATTATAGCTTTCTTATGTATTAGGGAACTAGGCGGTTTGCCTGTTGGAACGTTGTTCCCGTTTGTTGAAAACACGAACGCCATCTCCGCCTTTGGCGCGCGCGACTCGATTGCGAACAACGCTCTGTCAACGCACTCGACGCCATCGACATTCTCCCTAGCTAGCTTTCTCCGGGTGCCTTATTTTTAGCATTAGCTAACGCTCCTCCCGTCCAATAAACTTTTCCCTAGCTTACTGTTGTGTCTTCTATCCATTATTTTTGGTTGGCCGTCTAGTCGCGTACCGGATATATAGCGCACGATTTACGCGCTATAAACTCCTTGTTCTTTTATTGTGAAAAATTCGCGGAGGTGTCGTTTTGCCTTTTCTCCTTGGAACAGTATCCAATTCGCCGAAAGTGCACTTTAAATTGATCGCACATTAATTGGCCACTCAGTTGCCCCAATTGTGCGCACATGGAAGAAATGAGTGAACGGATTATATGGCATACGAAAACTTGAAAACAATTCCGATAAATGCGGACAAAAATAGAAACAATTTGTTAAGAAAGAAAATAAAGCTGCGCGCCTCAGTAGAAAAATAACAATTAACAAAAAAATACAGCCCTTCTTTTCTTACGCTGATATTGCTCTCCGGCGCGAAATTTCAACCTGAGTTATTCTCAGATGAAAGAAAAAGCTTTCCTACAGTTGCATACCGCATATAGTGGCACAAACTTACACTGGTCTGGACCAGCTTTAGTGCCTGACTACATTGAACGTAAAAGCAACACAATATGTGCAGTAGTTTGCGAGTTATTCGCAATAAAATGGTGGTCTACGAATAAGGGCATTTTTATTTTTCGCTAAAAATGGCTTTCTGTTTTGCAAGCAGATAGCAGAAAAAAGGAAAAGAAAATATAAAAAGTAGGGAAGCGGCGTATGTTCTAGATAGGCAAAGCCATCCATAAATGCTCTAATTAGCCCGTTATGCCCCGCGACAACTACGGACTGCGCAGGTGGCCGAAAAGTAAACTTTGCAGGCATACATGACAAATATATGCAGATAAGGGATGATCTCTCGCAAAAACGCTAGAAATCCAGCAAGGAATATTATATCTGCATGGGAATTCAGGGGAGCTTGTAATTAACTCATGTTTAGAAGGCCACAGCATACCATTTTCAGTGGATACTGAGCCACATAAACAACCAGTAAAACAGAGTTTAGCATTTTTTAAGCCTGTAAGCTTATCTAAAGCTTACAACTAGCCCGCATGAGCCAGGTCTGCCTGAGTAACCCTGGGGATCTTTCAGATCCGTTGACAGAATTCGGCCTACAAAATACACCCATTACTTATCTAAACATCAGAAGAGTAACCCCTTAGAGCCGATTTTCTATATTCATGAGGCTCTGTCTCTAACGTCAGTGAGCTATAGGAGCCTGCCACCAATACTAAAGAAATAAGCATGGGAAACTTTAGTAAAATTTAGCTAATTGCATTTGGGTGTGAAATCCGTTTTGGTCTACATTGATTGGGCTTTAACAACTCTACTTCTGGTGGTTGAGCTTGCTCATACTTGAGGTATTGTTATGCCTCATGTGTAGATGCACACTATTGTGCAGCTCTTTGATGAATTTCGATTTATTTCTCTCCATTTTTAAGTTCCGAATATGGTGCCGGCGGTGTTCATCCAGTTGGCAATGTTAACTAAATAAATAAATAAATAAAATTTTTATTCTCGACAAGGCGAGGCACACCTTTACAGGCATGATCAAGTTTAGCTAACATAGTGTGATCACAAATGTACAAAAAGTACATGTTTGCATAACAGTGTATGTAAGTGTACGGGTGTATACAAGTATGTAATTTTGTATGAATGCAGCTTGTGTCTTTGAATATGCCGCAGCATTTTGACTGTTTGTTATCCTTAGGAATGTGAGCATAAGCGATTGATGTCTGCGGGTTGGATAGCACTTTCCGGATATCCAGCGTGTATGGGTGTATATACGTATGTACTTGTGCATGAATGTAGCTTGTGTCTTTGAATATTCCACAGTTTTTGACTGGTTGTTATCCTCAGGAATGTGAGCATAAGCGATTGATGTCTGTGGGTTGGATAGCACATTCCGGACATCCACGGGCCAGTGACTTTAGTTTGTGGCGAGTCACATCCGCCACGTCACAGTGTTGTTAAGCAGACATTTGTGGCTTTTTATAGGGAGAACGCTTGCCAGGCGAAAACCCACCACGTCCTGGAACACTGCCGCCGAACTATTTGCTGGAACGGATAAAACCCGAACCACCCAGCTGGCACCACGAGGAGGTTGTTCGGCTAGCCAGCCGACTATATCTTTCGTGATTTTCCTGGCAAGAGCTGTTCTAGCACCCTAAGCAAAGAGTGATAAGGCAAATCAGGAGTAGAATAGTAACAAAAACCAGTGGGAGCTGGTCGTTCACCCGCCATTACGCATAACGCATGGTAGGCTTTGGAGCCAGCTAAAAGATAAATGACACACGGACGGTCAAGAGAAGAAAAGTGGTGATGGAAAGTTTCTGGTGCTCCAGCCAGCCAGTGTGGCAGGGGCCTTTCTGTCGTTGGTTGGCTTTCGTGCCAGTGAAATGAAATCTGGAAATGCGAGTGTTTTACGAGCAAAAGCAGTTAAAGAAGAGGATCTGGTTTTCATTATGCCTGACTACTAGTGTTGCCAATAGCGAAAGGCAAATGTAAACCAGATAAAGCTAAGTATATGGGGCCAAGAGAGTATAAGTGGGGAGCAAAATGTCTGATTACTGGGTCTAGAACTTTTAAAGTGCGCTCATTGTCAATAATAAGAAAGATATATTTTTTTATTTTGCGGCTTACGTACTGATAGTTTTTGGGAACTGCTGACTATAGTAACTAGTGCTCAGACTTAATGAAAAAGCTTCAATTAGGGCAACAACGCTAGAACCTGGCATTTCCCTTGAGGATTAATGTTGTTAAAATGTTTTTAGTAGACGTGACTCACGGGTCACAAGTATAAGTATTCTCAAGAGACCTATTGGACTAGGTATTTGGAAAATACTAAGGGGTAAAGATGGAGACCAAGGAACCAAAGTGTAGAAGAGAAGGGAGAAGTAAAGTAAAGTTTGTCCGTTCGGATTGCTTCCCCATTGCTATGCAATATCCTACCTGGTCAGTGCCTACAGGCTTACGATGCTCCCATTCAATAGTACTAGGCTACCTTACGTGCTGATCTGTTGAGCAGTAAGAAACTGGGCGCCGAGAAGGAGCTTTAAAAAGAGTTTGAGCTACCGATTAGTGTTTCCAGGTTGCGTCTACTATTTCAAGACTTCCCATTTAACTAATTGTCGGTGGGAGCCAGTAAAGCGCTCAGCTACTACTGGGGTAGGCTGAATACCTTTTGTGGTCGGATTAGCAGTCCTAACATCTGTAAGATGCGTGCAACTGATCGGGCCAAGATCTATAAATAAATAAATAAATAAATAGTATATTCTCGAATTTCCGAGACACACCTGACCAGGCATGATCAACGTTTACAAGCAATTTATGTTTCGCGGCTTTCTTGATACAACATTGTGGCGTCGCGGAGGCAAAAATGAACCTTTCCATCCAACCCCCATCTCCATTTTGGACTGATTGCGGCAGCAGACCGACATCGGATGCCTGGTTCCGTTGGAAAACATCCTTCCTAAACTACTTGGATTTAATCAGCGATCTCCCTACTGCTCTTACTGAGGATAAAAGATTGAAGCTGCTTCGTCATTTACTCGGAGATGAGGGACAGCGACAATTCGATGATTTGGGTCTCCAAGGATGCAAATCGGTTATGGACGCCTTCAATGCTCTCGATCGTGCATGGAGTTACCAAATGAACGTGTTTACCGCGCGATATATTTTCTCCCGAATACACCAAGAAGCAGGCGAACCCTTGAATGATTTCATTGCTCGGCTGAGTCGTGCAGTACGACCGTGTGCCTACTCGTCTATTCCACAGAAAAAGATTGAAGGCTGTATGCTCACTCAGCAACTGATCACTGGAATCGCTGACAATCGCATACGTGAGGGGCTATTGCAGGAAGACGCTTGCACACTAACGTGGGATCGAGCTTGCGAATTAGCCCGAGTAAAGACAGAAATTTCATTGCAATCGAAGCAGTTTTGTTCCACCAGCTTAGCTGAAGTGGCGAGAGTACAATCTTTCCGGCAACGTCCGACAGACAAACTTTCTTGCTATCGTTGTGGGAGCACGTCTCACAAAGCTAATTTTGCCGGTTGTCCCGCACGCAGCCTCAAATGTAAAAACTGTGGTAAAATTGGTCACTATGCCCGCTGTTGTCGATCGCAGGCTGTCGCGCTCATTAAAGATGATGATACACCGGAATGCCATGTTACCGATCCAACTCAAGACAATATCTATTCAATCACCGCTGACTCCATACCTTCAGGTTGTGTAACCATATCCGTTGTTGAACCGAAGTTTCCAGCTGCTGACATTCGTACTGTATTGTTCCTTACTGTTAAAGGTGCTGTTCCATTGGAAATGGAACTTGATTCTGCTTCTCCAGTTACTATCGTGCCTTTCCAATTTTATGAACGCTACCTATCACAGCATACTTTACATCCCACCTCACATTCATTCTGGAGTTATAGTGGGAACACACTAACCATATTGGGATTTATTATCGTGCCTTTGCAGTTGCATTCTGTGATTGCCGATGTCGCAGTGTATATTTCTTCGGACAACAGACGACCCTTGCTTGGGAGGAATGCTATGGTGGCTTTGCACATTGTACCATCATTCGACCGCATGCTTATCTCTTCCGTCAACGTAGCACACTGGCAGGAACATTATCCGCAGCTCTTCCAGAAGTCCATCGGCCGTATTCCATGTGGTGTGCATCGAATTCAGCTGAAACCGAATGCGAAACCGATCGCCATTGGTCAACCTCGACCCATTCCGCTAGCGAAACGTGAAGCGGTCTCTGCAGCCCTGCAAGCGATGCTAGCAAATGATTTGATTGAACCCATCGATTGCTCTGAGTGGGTGCATCCAATGGTTTGTGTCATGAAAAAAGACGGTACCGTCCGTATATGCAACGATTTGCAGGCGCTGAACAAACAGATCGTCGTAGAACGCTTTGTTTTACCATCTAATGATGAACTCACTGTACGTTTAGCTGGTGCAACTGTTTTTTCCAAGCTAGATTTGAAAAGTGCGTTTTTCCATATGCCATTGGCCGATGATTCCAAACACCTAACTGCCTTCCTCGCTCCTGATGGCCTATTTCAGTACAAAGTCTTACCCATGGGTTTGAGTTCCGCGCCCGCCGCCTGGCAAAAGTTCATGACTCACGCCCTGGCAGGTATCGATGGGCAGGTTGCCTACATGGATGATATTTGTGTTTTCGGCCGCTCACAGGAAGAACATGATGAAAGGCTACACAAAGTCCTCCAGCGCCTCAGTGATCTCAATTTGCGTCTGAACGCAGAAAAATGTCTCTTCAATGCACCAGAAATTCAGTTTTTGGGACACGTCATTTCACGCAGTGGCATTCGACCAAGTGATGAAAATATCAGGGCCATCTCTGAAGCGCCAACACCCAAAAATTTGACAGAACTAAAGTCCTTTTTAGGAATGTGCTCTTACAACCTGCGTTATCTGCCGGATTTTGCGACTGTGGCAGATCCATTACGACAGTTAACAAAGAAAGGATCGTCGTTCGTTTGGGGCAGCAATCATCAAAATGCCTTTGATGAACTGAAAAGGAGAGTTGCGTCTGCTCCCTTAGTTGCCATTTTTGATGAATCTTGCCGCACCTTTGTGTCCACTGACGCGTCTGATGTCGGTCTCGGAGCTGTCCTCTCACAAATACAAAACGGAGAGGAGAAAGTTATTGCCTACGCATCACGAAAGCTATCAGATTCCGAACGTCATTATTCAGTTGGGGAAAAAGAAGCTCTTGCATGTGTGTGGGCCTGTGAAAGGTGGCATTTATTTCTGTTCGGTCGTCGTTTTATTCTGCGTACTGATCATTCAGCCCTAACAGCTCTTCTCAGCAATGGATCTAAAGGATCTCGCCCAATGCGAATCGATCGCTGGTATGCCAGGCTCCTTAACTACGATTTTGAAATTGTGTACCGGCCAGGTTTGCAAAATCAGATTGCTGACGGCCTATCTCGCTTACCCGTGGGGTTGGAGGATGAAAAAGAGAGACTCAGAGAGGCGGTACTAGTTTCCAGTCTCGGAGCTAACCTGTCTGCCTTGACGATCGAGGAACTACGAAGGGAAAATTCTAACGATTCTTTACTGCATGAGATTATTGAATATGTGCAGCAGGGCTGGCCCAAGAATAACAAAATCCCCGGTGAGTTCATTCCGTATTATGCAATTCGACATGAACTATCAGTGGTAGACGGTTGCCTGATGCGCGGTTCGGTGTTTGTAGCTCCGTCCCAGTTGATAGCCAAGATAATAGCTTGCGCACATGAGGGACATCCAGGTATAGTTCGGACCAAAAATCGAGTAAGACTCTATTTCTGGTGGCCACGAATGGCATCTAGCATTGAGACATTTGTGGTCAATTGCAATGCTTGCCGATTAGCGGACAAAAGTTCTTTGCCCGTTAAAGCCCCGACACAGCCAATTGCTTACCCGATGAAACCATGGACCAAAATCGCCATTGATATTATGGGCCCTTTCGCTACTGCTCCTACGAATAAGCGAAATCTACTTGTTGCTACATGTTTTTACAGTAGATGGCCTGAAGTACACATGTGCGACCAAGTTACTACTTCGGTTGTGTTACGTTGGCTTAAACACTTGTTCAGCCGTTTCGGTTTACCGCATGAAATAGTAACGGATAACGGGCCACAATTTTGTAGCCGCGAATTCGCAGATTTTCTACATTGCCATAACATTAAGCACTCCAGAACTGCGCCCTACAATCCTGCAGCCAACGGCATGGTCGAACGTTTAAACCGGTCTTTAAAAGAAGCTATACAAGCCATACACATAGGAGGTTCGGACTGGGAAGATGCAGTTTTAACTGCGGTTTTTTCCTACAGAACATGTGACCACAGAGCCACCGGAAGAACGCCAGCGGAGCTGATGCTAGGAAGGCCCTTACGCACAAAGTTAAATGCTGCACATAACGTTTTATCAGCGAGAGATGCCGAAGTTTCAAATCGCATAGCATCTTACCAAAATTCCTACGCTAAATTATCAACACCAATGCAGCCCGGGACATACGTTCGCGTCAAAAGCAGAGCAACAAAGAAAGGCACACCTTCGCTTTCCGCTCCACTGCGCATCGACCGTACGCTTGGCCCGGGCACCTATCGATTGGAGAACGGCCTAATTGTCAACGCGCGTCGACTCCACACAGCTCACGGACCAGCTAATCAGCCCGACCGATCCGCGCGCGAAGACCCGGCTGAGTTACCATTACCACGAAGCCAGCTGCGTCGGTCCGCGAGAACGGTGAAACCTATTGATCGCTACGAACCCGGTTGAGGCAGCTTTTCGGAGGGGGAACGATAATGTGGTAACCATGTGAGCAAGATCGATTGGCTCAAGCTCATTGGTTGGCTTGCTGACTCATTACTATTGGTTGTGTGCGTCTGTCGCTTGACTCTCCGTTTAACAAGAAGTTGACTCAGATGTACACTGT
>OX104067.1:112002189-112160563 GCA_944474145.2 Dicrocoelium dendriticum
TGATAACGTACGCTCGTTCACATTTGCATTAAGATGTCAGCCAGCTTTTGCAATGGTGTGGGATTGACTGACTCACAAATGCGGTATTTACTCCCTGGTCATTTCGTTACCTAGTCGGACGGGGAGAAGGGAAATCAGGCTGCAAATACCCTATGGGTAAGTGGACAATGTACTCCTCGCAGCAGTCTGCTTACGTATTGCTTTCATGTATTGTGCGTCCACATTTTTGAAAACGTTCACTGGGCCGTGTACGGCAAAAGTACGACCGTTTCCGGTACCTTATGAAAGGAAACCGTGATATACTAATAGCTTCATAGCGATTAGTTAGGAGCATTTGGCTTACGCCATAAGGAGAAACCTCTTCCTGTAGGCTTCCCGAAAGCCTTGAATCGCGTCCCTCACGTGAACGTTACCCTTTGGTAAGGTAGCCCATTAACTAAGTGATCTCTTACTTTCGCTTCGTTATTAGCATGAGCATCCTTGCAAGTTACTTAGAAGAATCGTAGCATGGCGTCGAAAATCTTAGTATGGCTTCCTAAGTACGAAGAGCAACCTTCGTATATATTGAGAGAAACCTTAGTATAGCTTCTTCAGTAAGGTGACCGACGTTCGTACGTGCTAAGAGAATTCACCGTATTGCTTCGTAATTACGGAGCGCAGCCTTCGTATATACTAAGGAAAACCTCCGTATTGCTTCGTATTTACGAAGAGCAGCCTTCGTATTTACTGAGAAAAACCTTCGTATATACTAAGGAAAACCTCCGTATTGCTTCGTATTTACGAAGAGCAGCCTTCGTATTTACTGAGATAAACCTTCGTATTGCTCCGTCAATACGGGGAAACGCCTTCGTATTTACTAAGAGAAACCTTCGTATTGACTAAGGAAACGCTTCGTATTCCCTCCGTCATTACGAAGGCTGCGCTTCGTATTGACGGAGAAAAATCTTCGTTTACCTCCGTAAGTGCGGTCCGTCTGTCCTGTGATTGGTTGCGTATGGCAGACGCATACACGTGCGCACCAAAAACTACACAACCGATTGGCGGACAACCACCTTCGTATTCCTCGTGTCACTCAGCGGCAAACACTAAGCTTTTACGAAGGTAAGTCTCAGTTAACCTTCGGAAAACCTTCGTATACCTTCGTACTGTGTCCGGACACGTATAACGAAGAAAAATCTTCGTATACCTCCGTATTTGGTAGCAGGGACTGCTAGGGCAGGAAACGTGGGCATTAACTGGTTGGCCAGGGTGCGATACGGGTGTTTCCGTTTTAGATCCATCAATAACTGAGCACTTCATCAATTCCTGGCTCAACGATCCACTCAAGATGGAACGCTCACGGGATTCTCCTATCGTTCCACTCCCCATCTGAACTGAACTGAACAAGATATATCCAAGAAGGCTGCGCCCGTGTCACCCGTCTCTTAATGAGTGGGATGCGGGGAGCAGCGATCTCAATGAGGTATGCCAGACTGTCTCAGCGGTGATCGCGAAACGCAGGACTGAAGTTTTGACTTGCATTGCGTTCAAGCCTGTCCGCCAAATATGTGGATATGCCTCAGCGGTAGCTCGAGGACACTTAGTTAGAGCACATCAAAGGATATGAAGACATGGTGTTATAATCTTCTCACTAGACGCAGTTCCAAAAAATAACAACTCACTGCTCCGCAAAACTTCTAGCCCGACCAAAGGAAAACGCCAATGATCCTGACAAAAGAACGTATTAATCGCAGACAACGAACACTGTACAACAACCCTACCCATCTATGCCTTCAAGCCACTGCCCCACCAGCAGTTCATGTTAGCACGTGGAACTGCTTGTACACCAACGCTTTATCGCTACGGAACAAGGTGTCCGAACTCTCTTCCCTTGCGCTGGACACGCAAGCTAAAGTTATATGTATAACCGAAACCTGGTTCTGCCCAGACGTTGTGGACGCCGAGGTAGCTATCCCGGGATACGTGCTCTTTCGAAACGATCGTGAAAGCGGCAAAGGCGGCGGCGTAGCTGTGTATGTATCAGACCGCCTCACATGCGTCCCTCTCAAATCTCCGGAACTACTATCTCTTCCCGAATCCCTCTGGATTCGCGTCCGCGGCTCTGGTTCCACCAGTCTCACCCTTGGAGTGGTTTATCGCCCTCCCTCAGCTGCGCCAGAATGGCTGCGGTGCTGGAACGCCGCCCTCCGAGCAGCTACTTCAGATTTGGGTGCCCCCCTACTTGTCGCAGGTGACTTTAATTTCCCGGAGATAGACTTTACCTCTGGCCAAGCTCGCAGTCAGCACAGCCTTGAGTTTCTTGCCAGTGTTCTAGAACATGGCCTAACCGAACACGTACAGCAGTACACTCGGTGGCGAGACGGTCAAAACCCGTCGAAACTCGACTTGCTGCTCACCAACGAGCCACATCTAATTGACAACGTTAATTTGAGCGCCCCAGTTGGTGCAAGTGATCATGTAGTTATCAGTTTTCGTGTGGTGGCGAACGTCACGCTCAACGCTAAAGCACTACCCATCAGGCTTAACTTTCGTCGAGCGGACTATGACGCCATCAAAGATTTCCTCTCACGAGTCGACTGGTCCCTGGCAGCACAAACCCCCACAGTCGACGACCATTGGAACTACATCGCCGCTCACATCCACGACGCAATTAGGGCACACGTCCCCACAGTGCGCGCTTATGCGCCGAAACGCCACAGGCAACTTCAGCCTGCTACGCTTAGGCTGATCAGGGAGAAGAAAGCCCTCTGGGACAGATTCTTACTTTTTGGCGACTCTGATTCGCGAGCACAATACTGTAGAGTGCGAAATTCCTGTATAGCAGCTGTTCGCCAGGACAGAAAAGCGTACCAGCTCTCTCTCGCTAAAAGCTTCACCGATAACCCCAAGGTCTTCTTTAAGCATATAGCGTCTCTCACTAAATCGCGCGCTGCCGTTGGCAGCCTGCTCGGACCCGTAGGCAATACCACAACGTCGGACAAAGAAGCTGCGGAATTGCTGAAGACTCAGTACGAGTCCGTTTTCGGCACCTTCGCACGCAGTACAATGGAAGGCGCTAACTTTACCCCCGTCACTGCCAGACATCCCGTGCAGTTTACATCAGAGAAAGTCCTGGAGAAATTAAAAAATTAAGGACAGACAAATCGCCTGGTTTGGATGGGATCCCTCCCATTTTTCTACGTGAGTGCGCCACTGTACTGGCCGAGCCGCTTGCCTTACTGTACAGCCGCTCCTACACCAGTGCCGAATACCCGAACGCTTGGAAGCAAGGGGTCATAACGCCGATATACAAGGGTGGTGACAGGACAAACCCCTCTAATTACCGCCCGATAGCACTGCTTTCCACTGCCTCCAAAGTAATGGAGAGTATCATAGACGATTTCTTGCGCTGCCATTTAGAAAGTCTGTCCTTAATAGCCCCGGAACAGCACGGGTTCCGCAGGGCTCACTCGTGCACCACGAATCTTCTCGCAGCCCTTGATTCCTGGACTGCAGAGGCAGACAATCATACTCCAACTGACGTGGTTTACGTGGATTTCTCAAAAGCATTCGACCGGGTCAATCACGCACTGCTGTTGAGTAAACTGCCGAGTTTGGGGATCGACCAGCAAACAATCTGCTGGCTAAGTACCTACCTGTCTGGCCGCACCTACCGAGTTCGTGTAAACGGCGCACTCTCCAGCGCTCTGGCTGCAACGACCGGGGTGCCCCAGGGATCCATCCTCGGGCCCCTGCTGTTCAATTTGTTCATCAACGACCTCCCATCCTGTATCAGCAGCCACATACTGCTTTATGCGGACGACGCTAAGATATGGCGACCTATCCGCAGGCCAAGTGATCAGGCACTTCTCCAGACAGATATCGATGCTGCTTATTCTTGGGCCTCGAAAAATTCGCTCCCGTTTAACATCGACAAGTGCAAAGTCATGCACATTGGGCAAGGTGTGGCTAATCCGTACAATATCGGCGGTGTGCATCTTAAAGTCACATCCCAGGAACGCGACCTGGGGACCATAATATCCGCCGACCTGAGCCCGAGCGCCAATGTAGCTACACTGGCGCGAAAGGCTAGCGTTCGCCTGGCCCTCCTTGGACGTGCACTAGGGTCTTTCCCTAGAGAGACATTTGTCCGTCTCTATAGCACTTTAGTACGTCCGCTGCTGGAGTACAACATACTTGTCCAGCCGCCGTACCTGAAGAAGGACGAGGCCATGCTGGAAACTGTACAGCGCAGAGCCACTAAGAGAGTGGACGGACTATCCCACTTCTCGTATGAGGAGCGTCTGGCGGCCCTTAACCTCTTCCCGTTGAAATATCGCAGGCTTCGTGGCGACCTTATCTTAGCTTATTCCGTCCTGACTAATAACAGACACCCAAACGCAGGATTGCTGGTCCGCGCCCGTACAGATCATCTTCGAGGGCACTCACTCAAACTGATGACTCGTAGCAGTCGCCTTCTGTGCCGAAGAAACAGTTTCAGTGTGCGTACTGCCTTCGCTTGGAACGCCCTCCCCGAAGCTGTTGTCTCAGCGCCCAATACGGAGGCCTTCAAACAGCGCCTAGACGCTTGGCTCTTACCTCGCTGGTCTTCCACGTTGCTAAGATCTGGCCATTTGCCAAGCTAACACGCGGCGCTTCCATCATTTTGCTTCTATCCAACTTTGCCGAATTTACCTACACCACTCTCTTGTTTCAGGTATCCACGTTCCCACAGTCAACTCGCTGAATTCTTGTGCTGAACACCACTACTGCGTCGAGACCCACAACATCTGGTACCTACCGACGAGATCAGGACCTTGCCGTAAGATCCCGAGGCAGAACCACCGAAAAGCTACGCTTACTCGTTCTGCGCAAACACGTGAAACCCGTGAAACAACTGCGGACCTTGGCTGTATTTATAGGTCTCTACTGACCTTCGACTTCAGTTCAGTTCAGTTCAGCTCAGTTCAGAAGGGGACTGGAACGATAGGAGAATCCCGTGAGCGTTCCATCTTGAGTGGATCGTTGAGCCAGGAATTGATGAAGTGCTCAGTTATTGATGGATCTAAAACGGAAACACCCGTATCGCACCCTGGCCAACCAGTTAATGCCCACGTTTCCTGCCCTAGCAGTCCCTGCTTTGGCAGTCACGTGAAATAAGCAAAGGATAGGAAGAGAAATCGAAGGTACAGAATAGGGAAGTGCACTTAAATAAGAAATTAATACCAATACGTGAAGAAAAGTAGAGAAAAGAAAATAGAAGTACGAAGATGCGAGTTACTCAGGAAAATGGAAAGGTTTCGTGTTGCCACCCCAGAGCGTCAAGTTGCCGCTCAAACCCCTTAACCGTAGATTCCCTGATAACACTTTCCGGAAGCATGTTCCAGCGGTCGATGACTCTGGGTGACAGCCGGATTTCCGCCCTAATCCGATCGGACCGCGGTTTGTCCAGCTTCAACGAATGACCGCGTAGAACAGACAATCTAGTGGGACTGAATAGCCAAGATAAATCTGGACCAACCTTCCCAGTCAAGATACGGTAGGTTAGGATTAGGTCTCCTCTAAGCCTTCGGTAGTGCATAGAATGCATTCCCAAACTAAGTAGACGCTCGGGGTACGTCCGTCCCCGTAATCCCTCGACTAACCTAGTACCCACTCGTAAAACCCTCTCCAGCTTCATTTTGTCCCGGACGAGGCAGGGCGGACAAGCCTGGACGCAGTATTCCAGAGGAGGGCGAACGAAAGTCGAGAACAGCCTCGTAAAGATGCCGCCCATCAAGACTCCGAAAGAACGTCGGATTAACCACAACATGCGGAAACCTCCGCTTGCGGCCTTCTTCCAGTTGTCGCCGGAGTGTAACGCCGAAGAGTGTACGACGGCTAGGTCAACCTGGCTAGATACACGGGGGAGTTCGACCCCACCGAACAAGTACTTCGCAGGAGGACAACCTCCTCCAATTCGAAGAACGGAGCACTTTGCCTGATTTATGGGCAGTAACTATAAAGTAGACCAGTCCCAAAGCTTATCCGATGCTCGCTGAATAGCTTCGGAACCCCCAGGAACATCAACAATGTTCCACAGCTTCAGGTCATCAGCAAATAGCAGCGATGGTACCTCAAGCTCCGTGGGTAGGTCATTCACATAGATAGAGAACAACAGCGGTCCAAGGGCCGAGCCCTGCGGCACGCCGCTGAGGACAGACTGCCTAAATGATAGGCCCCGGCCTACCCGTACACACTGTTCTCTACCCTCCAAGGAGGCAGTCACCCAATGAAAGGCGCGGCCAGATACCCCGTAGGAGGACAGCTTTCGCGCGAGCTTCAAATGGGGTACCTTGTCAAATGCCTTCGGAAAGTCGACGAAAAGCACGTCCAGTGTGTGGCCGTTATCCACTGCATCCGCCCAATTTTCGCGAGCCACCAACAGATTCGTCAGACACGAAAATCCCTTCCGGAATCCGTGTTGTACATTGCTAAGTAGATTAAATCTACTCAGATGACTCTCCAATGAATCTCTCACCAGTTTCTCGAGGAGTTTGACTACTACACTCGTCAGACTAACTGGCCTGTAATTTGCAGGCAGACCTCTGTCCCCATGTTTAAAGATGGGACAGATGACAGCTTCCTTCCATTCGGAAGGCAATGCACAACTGTCAAGCGATTTCTGAAACACAATAGCGAGCGGTCCACTTAGTTCCGCAGCCAACTCATGCAACAGTTTCGGGTGAATTAAATCAGGCCCAGAGGCCTTAGAATGGTTCAGCCCTTGTAACAGCCTACGAACTTCCGTCGCCGCTACAATAAATTTAGATAGTTCTGCACCCTCTGGAGTCCTTCAAACCAGCTCAAATAAATAAATAAATAAATACCTTCTCAGAAAACGCTTTAAGTGCTGGCGACCTTGCCAAGCGGCTTCATTAACCATGACCTACGAAAGCTATCGAGTGGTAAAAAGTAAATGGAAGCAACATCTTAGAACTCTTCGCCTTCAGTGCGAGGAGGATTTGGCTGATACAACCGTAACAAATCCAAGGCAGTTTTTTGCTTACGTGAAAATGCGCAGCCGTACAAACTCGTCTATATTGGTTTTATTACGAGCGGACTTGAACCTCGGGCATACCGACTATGATAAAGCTTGTATACTTAGCGAACAGTATATTGATGTCTTTTCTCGTGAGGCCTCTCTGCCTCAGGTTGAGCTGGTCACAAAAATCCCGGAGGATTCTTGCCTAACTGAAATCAGCATAACGGAGACACAAGTCTTCGGGTTATTTCAAGGTTTAAATCTTTCCAAAGCTTCTGACTCTGATTTAATTCATCCAAACCTGCTGCATGAATTGGCTGCTGAGCTGAGTGGCCCTCTGAAATGCATGTTTAGAATATTGCTCGACAGCTTTGCCTTTGGAATGGAAGGAGGCGATCATCTGTTCAATTTTTAAGGACGGTGACAGCTCTGCCCACGAACTACCGGCCTGTCATCTTGACAAGCGTAGTAGTTAAGTTGTTTTAAAAGTTGGTCAGGGATTCAGTGAAGAATCACCTGATTAGGTTTAACCTCAGTTCAGCACAGCACGGATTCTGTAAGGGATTTATATGCCTGACAAATTCACTTGTAGCCCGTGAAAGCTGGGCTGGGGCGGTAGACAACGCTCACGCTATCGACTTGCTTTTCGTTGACTTCTGGAAACCGTTTGATACTGTTTCATGTCAACGACTCTCATTGAAGTTGAGATCGTATGGGATATCTGGAGCCGCCCTTAAATGGGTGTCTACTTCCCTAGAGGGGAGAGAACAGTGTGTACGCGCGGGGCGTAGTCTTTCACTTAGCCAAACTGTTCTTAGTGGTGTTCCGCAGGGCTCGGTTCTAGGGCCGTCATTTTCGCAACTTATGTCAAGGAGCCTGAAGTACCGTCCCTAATGTTTGCTGAAAATCTCAAGCTCTGGAATATTGTGGATATCCCTGTTGGCTCTGAGGCACTTCAAAGTCCCTTGGATAGGCTCTGGGATTGGTCAACCTTATGGTTAATACCTATAAATCAGGCGAAGTGTTCAGTCCTCCGCATTGGAGGTGCTAGTCCCCCACGCGCTATGTATTTGGTGGAAGTGAAATCCCTGTTGTCACTCAGCAGGTTGATCTAGGTATCACCCACACCTCATTGCTTCACTCTGGGGACAATTGAGGAAGGCTGCTTGTAGAGGGTTCCGTATGATGTGGTTTATTCGCCGCTCCTTCGGTGGTCTAATGGGCAATATCTTTGTGAAGTTGTTCTCAGCTTTTGTGCGACCCCACTTAGAATGCTGTATCCAGGCTTGTCCACCTTGTCTTGTAAAGGCAAAATGAAACGAGAGGGTTTTGCAAGTGGGTACAAGGTTAGTGCAGGGATTACGGGGGCAAACGTATCCCGAACGTTTACTTAGCTTGGATACGTATTCAATGCACTACCGCAGAATTAGAAGAGACTTGGTCCTCTCTTACCGTATCCTAACGGATAAGTTCGATCCAAGCTTGTCCTGGCTATTTAGTCCCGCCAAGCTGCCTGGTCTCCGAAGTCACCTGTTGAAGCTGCACAAACTGCGTTCTGACCGGGTAAGGACTGAAACTCGCTCGCCGCGCCGAGTTATTGAATATTGGAACTCGCTTCCGGAGCACATCATTACAGAGTCTACGGTTGTGAGTTTCGAGCGTCATTTAGGTCCTCTTGGATGGCAGTACCAAACCTTCCCCTTCTAACCGACTTGTATCTTCAACTTTCCATTCGTTTTTCTAGAAAAATCTCACACCTTGGTATTATCAGTATTTAGCTGACATTCCTCTTGTTTTTCTATCTTACCCTTCACTCTTACTTCACATGAACCGGCCTGGCAGGACTGCTGCGCAGGGAAATGTGGGCAGTAATTGGTTGGACAGGGTGTGACGCGGTCTCTGTTTTAGACTTTTCAACATCTCAAGCAGCCCTACCAATTTCCGATCCAACGATATACAAAAGTAGGAACATTCACGGGATCATCCTATCGTTCCGGTCCCAACTGAACTTGAACTTGAGGACGCGAGTGACAATTCGTGGCCTGCATTTGGTTGTGGATAAAGTTGCTCTTGATGGAAATGCGAATCACACCTCTATGGCGGGAGAGGGTAGTGAAGATGTGGCGCCGGAACTTCAGGCGGTGCGTTCAGAAACAATCGGGGTCTCACGTCCCATAGCAGTGGCCCCGAATTCCATGATTGGTATGACCATTTCACATGGTAGGAAAAATGAAAAACTTCACCTAAACTGGCCCGTACAGAAAACCCGAAGTGCAGTCATGTTAGGCCGACTCAGTTAAATGGGAGAACACCCTTCGGGAGTTTATCCAGCAGGCCCAGGCGGGCGAAGCCAAGAAAGGGATTATCCCGTAATACTTTACAGCAGCTCAGCGTTGATTCATCGACTCAGGCAGCCGACGGAAATGAAATGGTACAAAAAACAAGTTGTCCACTCGGGCTCTGTGCCCGCTTCCGGGGAGACTAAGCGTGCGGTATACTATTTGCCGTGGTATGCGTAACAAATGGGGAGAGTTAGGGTCGCGTTGTGAGTATGTTGATGTGGCCGTTGTGTCTGAGTCCTGATTTTCTCCAGATGACCTTATTAGTGATCTGCTTATAGGCTTCGCGTGCTACAGAGCTGACAGGCCCGGGTCAGACTGGTGGAGGAGTCCTCTTGCTTATAAATTGCCAATCTAAACACTGGGAGGCTCCTTTTACCATGAGTTCTGCTAACGTTCAGGTGGTATCCTGCTATCTAAGAGCATGAAATAGGTTGGAGATTTTAGTATATGTTTACCGCAGCCCATCCTCCACCCGAAAAGAGGACAAGGATCTTGGTACGTTACTAACACAGACGACAATGGCCACACCTAATTTTCTGATCGTTGGTGACCTAAACTTTCCTCATGTTGATTGGCAGCTTGCTGAAAACGGGACGGGTACTCTGGAGAAGGAATTAGTGGATTGGATGCACGAAACTGCGTTCGAACAATACGTCAATGTTCCGAGCAGGAGTCATATTGGGAGTAGACCTTCAACCCTTTATATCATGATCACCAGACATGGTCACTTGATTGACCTACACGTGGAGCCACTCATAGGTAAGAGTGATCATTTCATTTTGACCTTTTCCCTGAACACACCGAGGCTTGCAGAGAACCGTCGAATGGGGAGGGATTTAAATCGTATTGATTTTACGAAGCTGCGGTATGGAGCCTTTCAAATCACTTGGATCCCCCATCAGGACCAGGCCACTTTGGAACAGAGGTGGCTTCTACTCAAAAGTGGACTCGTGTAGTAACTGAACGGATTCGCTCCTTTACGCCATAGGAGACATCTTGTGAAACCCTGATGGTGGAGGAGAAATATTGACAGAGCGATAAAGAAGCGCAATGCTGAGTGGAGAAAATATCAAGAAACTCGGGACTTCTGACGTTGGCTGCCCGTCGCAACGAGACTGGACCTTAACGTGGTGCGACGGTTTGCGTACCTCATTGACCCATTGAGCTATACTGGGTGCTGCGTCCGGGCACCTACTACCAGGTTGGTCAATGGTGAGAGGTCAGACAAACTCAGTCTCCTGGTCCTCCAGGTTGGGGTTTTGAAATGGGATGGCGTCCATTTCTGTAAAACTAAATCATTGCCACCTCCTCGCTGCCTTGCGGACAGGCTTTTGAGCCAAAGGCTCTGGATGACGACCCCAATCGTTCTCCTGTCTAGGTCTGAGCGCCCTGGCAGTATCTCAGCCCACATACAACCATGACATTTTATTCGAACATAAACTTCATCCTGCATCGGACATCGCGCAAATTATCAAGGGTCGCCTTATCTGCTGCATACAACAGGGCGGATAAAAGAAAACATGCTACTGCTGGCGCCTCCCTTCTTTCTTTTCCACCTGTTTCTCTTACTCCCATTCCGACCTCCATTACTAATCTTCCTTCTATAATTCCCAGCTTAATTGACAGCAACCGAAGTGCCACTGAAGTAGAACCATCTGCAGCCACCATCCCACAGCACCTATCGGACGCCTATCGGCAAAAGTCCCTTATAAAACCACGGTACTCCGTTTCCATGGCGACGTTTAACATTTGCACTCTAAGACAAATAGGTCAACAGACTGCACTCACACATATCTTGGACACACTGGGTATTGATGTGCGTTGTGTCGATAAAGTAGGAGCGCTACTACGTGTCTACCAACATCTGCATCGGATGGCTAGTGAATCAGTCTTGCCCTCACAGGCGCACTGTCCAAGTAGTTATACAATGCGGGAAATTATTCTCAATGTGCCAGAGGTCTTTACAGCGTTGACCAGCTTGAAACCTTATAAATCAGCTGGTTCTGACAATGTACTTCCCGCCATAGTTAAGCCGCTGGCTGATATCCTTCAGTATCCTGCCGCGGAGTTATTCAACCACTCTTCAAGAAGGCAAGTTGCCACCTGATTGGAAGGCGGCGACCATTGTTGCCATTCACAAGGTGAGTTCTAGGTCGGTGCCTCTTAACTATAGACCTGTTAGTTTGACGAGCATCATGCTGAATTGCTTGGAAAAGCTTATAAGAAATAGGATCTGTGAGCACTTGACTGAGCACAATCTATTTGGAGCGGAACGGCATGGCTTTCTTAAAAAGAAGTGTCTTACCAATTTATTGTGCTTTTTAGTTGAGGTTACTCGATGTCTTGATAGTGGGATGTCGGTAGAGGTGTGCTATTTGGACTTCAGTAAAGCTTTTGACTCAGTGAATCATCGATTTTTAATTGAGAAGTTGACATGCTTTGGATTGCATCTTCAACTGTTACTGTGGCTTGCTGAATTCTTACGTGGAAGGACATTTAGAGTCAGGGTTGGGGAAGCAAGTTCTAGTGTTGACCATGTCTACAGCAGTGTTCCCCAAGGTTCGGTACTGCGTCCATTGTTATTTCTTATGTTTATAAATGACCTGACTTCTCTTCTTTAGGATCCCTGCTATATCTTCGCAGATGACTTAAAGCTAGTCAGGAGGAGAAACCGAGCTACATTGGCTCAGGACATCATCACTATGGTGAATTGGTCGAGCCAATGGGATCTACCACTAAATGCCAATGAATGTCAACTATTGACCAATAGTGTTACCGGAATTGTAGTGCAGTCTCCTGTGGGATCTCTCTCTGATTGCAGTGTACTGATGAATCCCGCGATCTAGGTGTCATCATAGTGAACAATTTTCAGCCTTCAGCACAGTGTCGGCATGCTGCCAATAAATCGCGACAAGAGTTGTTTCATCTTATGAAGGCACTGAGTAACACTAAAGCAGAAGTATTCTAGCCGTTATATAAAGCAGTGGTTAGGCAACATCTGGAGTATAGTGTTCAGGCCTGGACACCGTACTTCCGTAGTCACGCCATGTGTATAGAAAATATTCAGAAACTTGCGACGAGGATGATCGAAGGTCAACGAGGGAAGTCCTACAAAGATCGTCAAAGTAGCTTGGGATTATTTTCCTTGGAACGGTAGGTTGAAAGGGGATTTGACAGAAACGTTTAAAATCATTAAGGGACTTAGTGGTATTAGTCCCACCCATCTGTTTGAGTTAGCTATGTCGGACCACCTGCGCGGGCATCGCCTGAAGCTCAAACATCATAGAGCTCGTTTGGACATCAGGACAAAATTTTTACGAACCGAGTGGTTAACATCTAGAACAAACTTCCTTCTGATTTAGTGGAATGTGAGTCTGTAGAAGCCTTCAAAAGTGGATTCGATGAGTGCTGGTCTGCCCTTTTCCCAGAGATATTGTAATTGTAATGGAATATGCAGTGTACTTTGATGCTGACCCATCAAAGTGGATTGGATTGCATTTCGAATCTCTGTTTCATTTCGGGGGTTGGCTGTGGAGACAGGCCAAGCATCATATATAGGGGCTGGAGGTATCACATGGTGCTGTGTTAGGTGGTTGGATTAAAGAGCGAAATGCTCTGTCCAGTGACCCAGTCGCTCGTGAAGCTTTGTAATCTTCATGGTAATCTTCATGCCATCTGATTTGCAAATCGTCTGGCTGATAGCATGGAAATTGCAACCACTGGCCTTGATGATGTAAAATAGACGACGGAAGTTGCCAGCAGATGCAGCAGCTTCAATCTCATCAGCTTGTTTTGACCAGCAAGATTCACGATCAGTGCGAAGGCTTGTTTTCAGCTGTTGCCTAATATACCGGCGGTGTTCGTCGTACTCTGCGCCAGCAGGCACCGCCCGTCAGTGATCCAGCAATTTGGAGAGTCTTCCCAAGGTCCAGCTTTTGGGAGTGGAGCGAGCGAGGCCACAGCTGGACAAACCCGCCGACAGCGAGGCTTGTTGCAAACTTGACCAGTGTTGATCAACATCCGGATAGTGAGAAAGAGCGAGATTTTCACCATTGGGTCCTCCAATTTGTAGGTGTTCAGTCGAGTGTGTTCTGACCTAGGCGAAGCACCGAAACGCATGCAAACGGTCGCACATACCAATGCATGATCGGTATCGATGCATGTTGACTAAAATGATCGGCTGTTGCGTACGATGCCGCGCCACCTGCGACTTATAGTTATGTGGTCAATCTGTGACCAGAGTTGGGTTGATGATGGGGGGCGCCAAGTAGCGTACTGGCATCCAGAATGGCGAAAGCTGGTGCTGGAGAGGAATAGTTGATGATCAGCACACAGACTGAGCAGTCTCTCCCCATTGTCTGAGCGAATATCATCATATCCATGCGGTTCCCCGAGATGACGCTCACATGGCAGCAGACGACCGACACGCGCGTTGAAGTCACCTGCCAAAACAATGATGTCTGTTTTATTAGCCCTTAGGAGCAGCTCATAAAGGTTCTGGTAGAACTGGTCTTTGACGGTGTCCGAGCTACAGTCAGTGGGCGCGTAGACAGACATCACCAAGAGAGCACGCTTTTCGACTCGACATCTGCTAACTTTACAAGAGCCATTGTGCCTCTTCGTACAAAGGCGGCTATTGATCGGAATCCAATCAATCAAAGCAGTCTCGGCTCTAGCACTGAGGGCCATTCAAACACCAGCTTGCCCAGGTGCGGCAGAGTCGGCGTCACCAGAGAGGCGTAGATGGAAGCGGGTGCGTTGGTGGAGCAGTGACACCAGCTGGTAGACGGAGTTAGAGTCCTGGAGTCGTGTTTCATTTAAGCAACAGATATCAATTCCAAGGGTCTCTAGCGTGCGTGGAAGTGCAGCCTGCTAACCGATCTGCATTAATGTACGTACGTTGAAGGCTGCAAGTTTGAACTGCATTCCGGGTTGCAGGAACGAAGATGGGCGACTTTGAGACCGGCAGCTCTCTGTTGAGTACTGTGTAGTTGAGTTGGCAGATGCCACGGGAACAGGTTCATCAGTGTAGGTGGGGTTGATCGCCATAGAGGACTCAGCTAAACATAGGTGTGAATGGCACAAGGGACGGGCAGGTAAAATGGTGGCGTGTGTTTGTGCAGTTGGCATAGTGACATGAGTGAATAGCCTAGTAGAAGCAAAACAGCGGGTGATTGGTTGTGATTGTAAGTCCATGGTTCGTCAGTGGGCGAGATACTACCCGGTTACCCAGGCCGAAGTAGAGGGTTGTCTTAGGGCCCCACCCCGAGACTTTGATCAAACATCTAATCTACAAGGCAGCAGCGCGACATAAGGGTCTCGCAACCCGTTGGGAGCCGGTGACCAAACGAGTGGTTCATAACCCTTTAAGACCGTATAGGACCAGGGACCCAACACACCCTTGTATTACACTGCCACTCAGAGAGGCAAGGGACAGTGACTTTATTTAGTGGCGAGTCACATCCGCCACGTCACAGTGTTGTTAAACGGACATATGTGGCTTTTTATAGGGAGAACGCTTGCTGGGCGAAAACCCACCACGTCCTGGAACACTGCCGTCGAACCATTCGCTGGAACGGGATAATCCCGAACCACCCAGCTGGCACCACGAGGAGGTTGCTCGGCAAGCCAGTCATACATAGACAAGAATCGGTCCACCCTGTTCCCCGAATTTCTGTGAGGAGAGTTCATGGCTCTAACGACGTGCTAGTATCTTATCGAAGAACCTGCTATCATCTTGAAGTACTAGAGCTCTGTTTCGCTTACTGGCACATGAAGCGGGACGCTCGTTGGGCGAATGCTTATTTCACCCCTGGATCCTGTCCATTTCTGTCTTGATGCTTCTACTGAGTTTGGTCGTTTGAACCTCCAACGGTCGTTGATGGTTCTTGTGTGCTTCTGCCCTTTTTTGATCCACTTAATGTTTTCGCCGTATGCCTGTGTCCATTATGCTTAGAACGTTGCTTTATGGTGATTGAACAGGTTTGGGGCTTCTACAAATCGGCTGGAACCAATAAGACACATCCTGCCATGGTCAGCCGCTCGCTACTATACTAGAATCCTGTCTTAGACTTGCTCAAGATGTCGCCACAGAAATGTAGGCTTTCACAACTATGGAAGGAGGCAACTGTTTTAACAATACACAGGGGTTCTTAACCAGTCCCTGTCAACTATTGGCCCATCAACCTACGCGATGTTCTGCTTAAATGCTTGAAAAAGCTTATTAAGAACGAATTCGTGAGCACTTGATTGTTCGTAACTTGATAGAAGCGAAGCACTGCGATTTCGTCCCGAGGAAGCCATACCTCACCAATCTGCTGTGCTTTACGGATGAGATAACACGCTCTCGACATTGGGATTTCAGTAGAAGTTTGCTATTTACTTCAGTGAGAACTGGAAGAAGGCCACATGCGGTGGATGATCTGCACACCATTCGGAATCATCACAGGGATATGTTTGTTTGATTATTCTTAGCCTTCGTTAGGCCGCACTTGGCATACTACATTCAGACTCACTCACTTTGTTCAATCAGGAACAGGATGCCAATGAAGTGCTGACTGTCGGAACCGAAAATGGTTCATGAGCTGCGGAACCTTTTGTGCCAGGAAAGACTACTTAAGCTAAGATTGTTCTCAGTGTATTGTCATCACCATCGTTGCGACCTGATCTCAACCTGTCGCATACTGACCGGGAAACTTTGGCCTGAGTTAACTTGACTTCTTCAACCAGCTTGGCTACAATCTCTCTGGGGCCACCGGTTGAAGTTACATAAAACTCGATCTGATGGAGTCTAGACGGACTTTCGTTTGACACACGGGATATTACGTACGTTGAATGCGCTACCCGAGTACGTGGTGTTGTTGTCAACGGTTTAAGCTTTCACCTACCTGGCGCTCTTGGCCTTCAGTCCCAACTTATTCTCTTCATATATATCGTAGCCCATTCGCCCTTATCGTATTATTAAATCACTGTTTCTTTTGGTACGTATGTCTTACTATTTTTGTACTTCTGTTTCTTATTTTACTTGACCAGTGTGACGTGGACTGCTGTGTAGGCCACGTGGCTGTTAATTACTTAAAGCTCAAGTGGGACTAAACCGATAGGATTATCTCCTGAGTGTTCCTACTTCAGCGAATCGTTGAACCAGGATTTGACGAAGAGCCTTGTAATGTAGATAGACCTAACAAAAAGACCGCAGCACCTTGATTCGCCAATTACCGTACTAGCAGTCCCTGTTGGGCCGGTTACATGAAGTAAGAAAGATGAAACAGTAAATCGGAAGGCAAAGAGAGGAAAGTGGATAAATAGTTATAGTACTAACACACGTAAGGAATTAAAAAAGGAAATCTAAACTTGACATGAGTCTGTTAGGAGCAAAGAAAGGTTTGATGTTGCCACCCAAGAACATCGAGCTGGTGCACAAAACCCTTAACCGTACGTTGCCTAACCAACTGATCTGAATGCGAGTCCCAACGCTCTACAACTCGGTACGGCAAACAAATTTCCGTTTTTATCCGATCTGATTCAACATGTGACCGTGGAGACAGGGTAACTTAGGGGGACAAAATAACCCAGACAAGTCCGGGCCGGTCTTACCCGTCTAGTTACGATAGGTGAGAATCAAGTCCCCTCTTATTCTTCAGTAGTGCATTGAGTGCATCCCCAAACTAAGCAAGCGTTCGGGATACGTTTATCCCGCACACCTTGCACTAATCTTGTACCCACTCGTGAATCCCTCAACAAGTCCATTGTGGCTTGGATAAGACATAGTAGACAAGCCTGGATACAATATTCCAAACGGGGTGGCACGAGAATAACTTCACAAGCGTATTGGTTGTTAAGACTCCGAAGGAGCGGCGGATAAACCACCTTATGTAGAACCCCCTACGAGCAGCCTCCTTTCAATTGTCCCCAGAATGAAGGGCTGATGAGTGGACAACGCTTAGATCAGTCTGCTGAGTGACAGCATGGAGTTCACCACCGCCAACACCATATTCATGTGGGATGACTATCAGCTCCTATTCGAAGCACAGGACACTTGGTCCGGTTTATGGACACCAAACATGACAGACCATTCCCAGAGCCTGTTCAAGGCAATCTGAATTGCGTCAGAACCCCCTGGGATATTGACAATATTCTAAAGTTTAAGTTCGTTAACAAACATAAGTGACTGTACTTCAAGCTCGCCTGGAAAGTCACTTACATAAATCGCGAACAGCAATGGCTCTAATACCGAGCCCTTCGGAATCTTATTAAAGACAGCTTTCCTAAGCGAAATGCTACGCCCCACGTGTATACACCGCTCCCTTCCCTCCAGGAAAGCGGACACCCATTTAAGGGCGGCACTTGATATCTCATAAGACCTCAATTTTATTGAGCCTATGATGATGGACATTGATGAAAACTTTCGGACTCTAAGAATATTACGTTTATAAGATGGCCACTGTCTACGGCTTCGGCCCAGCTTTCACGAGCCACAAGTAGACTTGTCTGACAGTAAAATTCCTTACGGAATCCGTATTGCGCGGCACTGAGGTTAAGTCTGTTCAAGTGGTTCTCCGCCGAATCCCTTCCCAGTTTTTCAAGCAACTTGACAGGCCGGCAGTTTGCAAGCAGCTTGTTATCACTGCTCTTAAAAATCGGACGGATGATGGCCTCGCTGCATTTCGAAGGCAAGGCAGCTATCAAGCGATTTTGAAATCACGCATGTGAGAGGAACAATTACTTCACTAGCCAATTCATGCAACAGCGTCAGATGAATTGTATCAGGGCCGAAAGTTTTAGATAGATTTATGCCTTGCAATAGCTCAAAGACTTGATTCTCCGTTATACTAAACTCTGGGACTTTTGAGGCCAATTCAACATGTGGTAAAGATGTCTCACGAATGAAGATCTTGATATACTGTTTGCTAAGTATACAAACCTTATCCTAGTCGGTGTGTCGTTGTGTGATTCGAGCGTGCTGATCTGAATCCTAGACTGCAGTTATCACGGACGAATAATATCCTGCCTCAACAACGTGCTCCGGAGGAAACGTCACTAGAAACGGGATTTATTGTTCCTGTTCCACTTGAGCTTGAACAAAGTGGCTGAAACTGTATGATTGGCTGCCGAACTCGTAGTTGTTGTTGAATGCGTTTCTATATCAGTTTCTGGATCAGCCCACCAGGTTCATGGAAGGACTGGCTCCATCCATTCGATCCAAAGCTACTGTCACACTGTGCGCAGCAAAAACAACGTCAGCAATCCAGTCATTCGAACTAATTCTTCGCTGACGTTCAACCTACGGAACGAAAATCATAGGACGGGTCATGGCGTAAAACCTTAATGCCCTAAGCAATCATTCAAGGTTAAGGTGCCTAGTGTTAGCGACATACCGTCACAAACAGCTGGCTATCGTATAAAGATAAGGCGGTATCTGCGAGACAGCTTTCTTGCGGTTTTTACTGTCACGCGTCATAATCAACCATTACCCCGCAAATAACAAGACGGGTCAAGTGGACTCCACACTGGAATGCGAATCGGATCCATGACTCCGAGTTTCGCTGTCAAAGACTTCATTTCCTGCTGTCAAGTTAACTTTAACCCACATTGGGCCTTGTACCACCCTACATCTGGCAGACTAAACAAGACCCTCCTAGATAAGCGATGACCAGGCATATGTAACACGTGCCCGAGCCAACGCAACTTATTCAGTGCTGTCTATTGTTCTATGGAACTAACATAATTATCACTGTCGAGCACATCATTGTTGTGGACGCACTGGTGCCATCCAACATCAGCAATGCTCTGTAAGCAGCGGTGATCGAAGACTTGATGGCGCCTCAGATTCTCAAACTGAAGGGGCCAAGCCTCATTACGATTGTGTAGGACGGCCCTCATTGTGCTTGATTATGGCGCGGGGCAGTGAAATCCGCCAGAAAACTGTCTCGTTGATATTGCATCATCTTTGCACGACAGCCAGATGTTCGTGACGGTATGTTACCGATATAAGGTGTAGGCGCCTTGACCCTGAATGTTTGCTTAGGGCATTAAGGCTTTCATACGAATCCCCCTTCCCTCTTATTATTTTTCGTTCCGCTAGTCACTGTGGTTGTACGGCAACGAAGCAGCAGTTCAAGTGGCTGACTTACTGCTTTTGGCGATAACGATGATAAATGGGACACTTTTCCTGAAGGACGCTTTTTATGTATCGCGAACATCTGCAACGTCAACAGTTGTCTTTCGTTTGTTAGTCGCAAGAGAAAAGCTTGTATGATGAGGTTAAGACGAGAAGATAATCTTCTTATGCTGTCCGAAAGGGTTGCGTGCTTTCGATGAAATCCATCAATCATCATCAACATCAAATCCGCAACAGCAGTACATCAGTTATTTGAACTGGTGCTTCGCTGCCATACAACAATGATGACCTAAGGAATAAGGAGTAATAAGAGGGAGAGAAAGGGAACTTGCCTAAAAACCTTAATGCTCCAAGCAAACATTCAGGGTCAAGGCGCCTGCACCTTGTGATATCAACATACCGTCACAAACAGATGGCTATCGTACAAAGATAAGGCGATATCTGCGAGACAGCTTTCTTGCGGCTTTTACTGCCACGCGTCATAATCAACCATTACCTCGCAAATAACTCAGCACGAAACGCACTTTAAACTGGCGGTCCGACTTGGAGACGACAGGAGTCAATCCTTGATTCCAACTCCGAGCCATGCCTTATAGCGTTTCGAGCCAAGCACAAGACTGGTCATGTGGACTCCACACTGGAATGCGAGTCGGATCCAAGACTCCGAGTTTCGCTGTCAAAGACTTCATTTCCTGCTGTCAAGTTAACTTTAACTCACATCGGGCCTTGTACCACCCTACATCTGGCAGACTAAACAAGACCCTCCTAGATAAGCGATGACCAGGCATACGTAACACGTGCCCGAGCCAACGCAACTTATTCAGTGCTGTCTATTGTTCTATGGAACTAACATAATTATCACTGTCGAGCACATCATTGTTGTGGACGCACTGGTGCCATCCAACATCAGCAATGCTCTGTAAGCAGCGGTGATCGAAGACTTGATGGCGCCTCAGATTCTCAACTCGAAGGAGCCAAGTCTCACTACCATACAGCAGAACGGCCCTCAGACGGGGAAAAGCTCCCTTCTGTTGCAAAAGTTGCCACATCTTCAAGAAGTCAGTCCTGGCTTTTGCAGTGCGTGAACTGACTTTAGTTTATATGCACCCATTGTTGCTGATGCAGTTGCCAAGGTAAGTGAGTTGATCAACCACTTCGAATTCCTCCTTAGCTAGGGTCATTTGGTCATCAAGTGGCTGGTGGTCCTGCAGCAACACTGCACTTTGAAGGTGCGAAGTGCATAACAATTACTGGGACCACTCTAGACAGGCTATTCAGGGTTAATGGGGCGGCCGCAACATGGTCAAAAAGCAAGACGATATTGTTCGCGTAATCAAGATCAACTAGCCTTCTACCAGGTGACACTTCAACGCCTACATCGTGCGATTCCGCAAGGGGACAATCCATGCTGGGTGACGAAATTGAACAAAAATGGGGAAATCGGACAACCCTGACGGGCGGGAACCTGCCTGTTTTTCACCAATCCGTGATTCCCGTTCCACAGTGAATCGGCGGACGAGAGTCGAGGTCAGTAAGTTTGTCCACTTGAATTAAGATAAGATCCCCTTCAGGTGACACCAGCAGTATTTTCTCATTGCGCCTATCCGGTGACGATGCATCTTCGAGCTCCGGTCAAGCTGGTGTTGGCATTGCCCTGAGTCCCCGGGCTGAAGCTGCTCTGATTGATTGGATTCCAATCAGTATCCAAATGTGTGCGGTCCGATTGGCTGGCTCGTTCAAAGCTTCCAAGTCGCTTGTGACTAACAGGTATCTATTCATCATCACTGCCTACGCGCCCACAAACTGTAGCGATGATTCGGTAAAGAACAACTTCTACCGCCAACTGACCCAGCTCCTTCGTCACAGAAGAAGCACGGACACTGTTGTGCTGGCGGAGGATCTGAACGCACAAGTTGGAAAGTTGTCCACTGATGAAATGCATCTGGGCGGTCAGCACGGTGTAGGCTACCGTAATGAGAACGGTGAGCGGTTAATTCATTTGTGTGAAGATGTCCGCTTATTTCCTGCGAGCACTAACTTCCGACACAGCACCCGCAGGAGGGTGACTTGGCGCCCACCAGCCTCGACCAAATATGGACGCAAATCGAACATATTACGATAAGTTACCGATGCAGAGGCTGCATCCAGAACTGTCGCTCGATTTGGAGCACATGTGTGGACACCGATCATGCACTTGTATGTGCTGACATTCGGATGCGTTTTGGTGGACGCTCACGACTACGCTGTGAGCGCATTGACACCAGCCAACTGACAGCCATCTTTCGTGAATGCGTATCGAAGTACGCTGACATGCGAGTTGAGTAAGCGCTCACTGGAGACAATTGAAGATCACTGGTCACATGTTCAGCAGACCTTACTAGCAGCAAGCAAATCCTCATGTGGTATGTCTGATAGCCAACATGAATATTAAGTCTCTTCGCAGTCTCTGGAACTTATCGATGCTCGCCGGCATACCCCGGCTGGAAGCAAACACAGTGAAACTCGCAGAGAGCTCGGGGCAAGACTCCGTGCTAGCCTGAAGAGAGACGGCGAATCTTGGTGGTCTCCTCTTGCGTCAGAGATGGAAATGGCCGCTGCCATTGGTAACCATCGTAAGTTATTCCGTCTCATACGGGAAATGGGCAGCAGGAGACCTGGTGTTAGCGAAACTATACGTGACGAGAGTGGACAGCCTATCGACAACTTGTCAAAACGTTTGGAGTGTTGGGCTGAGCATTTTGGAAAGCAATTTAATCGGCTAGAATTGTTCGATTCTTCTCCGGCCAGTGATCGCCCTGCTCCGTGGGCTGTCCCTCTGGATCCACCCTCTCGCTCAGAAGTCGAACGTGAGATCGGACTGTTGAAGTTGAACAAAGCCGAGGGACCAGCTGATTTTCCTCCAGCCCTCTTCAAATTCGGTGGCTCTGCTCTTATTGATGCTTTACACGAGTTCCTAGTGAAACTGTGGGGGCAGGAAACTGTCCCAACCGACTGGAGCCACTCCATTATTGTTCCCATCTTCCAAGGAGGCTTGCGTTCGGAATGCGGCAATCATAGAGGAATCAGTCTGATCTCCATCGCCTCCAAATTACTCGCCTCTATAATCCTTCGCAGACTGATTGGCGCTCGTGCAAGCCAGATACGTGAGGAGCAAGCCGGGTTTCGCCGGGGTCGTGCTGCGTCGACCACATCTTCACCTTGCGTCAGTTGTTGGAGCACCGTTACACATATTGGCCGCCCACCGTAGTCTTGTTCCTCGATATCAAAGGTGCCTTCGATTCGGTTGATCGAGGTGCCCTTTGGAATTGTCTACTCAGGAAAGGTGTGCCCGAGAAATATGTAAATATTATTCGAGCATTATACGCGCGTAGCACGGGCAGAGTGAGGGCTTACGGCAAACTGTCGCCACCCTTCAATATCTCCAGCGGTGTGAAACAAGGATGCCCGCTGTCACCTTTCCTCTGCAACTTCGCTATTGACGAAGTCATGGAGATTGCATTTACAGGACATGACTTAGAGGGTGTGGAGCTACTCCCAGGAGAACGACTTCTTGATTTAGCTTAGCTACATCAAACCGTTTCTGGCGACGCTGCTGGGAGCCCCCAAAACGTAGTGCAACCTTGGCACACACCAGCGCGTGCTCCGAAGCGAGGTAAGTACTCCAGACAGATTTGCAATCCTGTGTTACCCCGCCAGCGATACCTAATGGCGATGTGGTCAATTTGTATCCACGGCTGGCCAACTGATGGGGTTTTCCAAGTGGCGCTTTGGCGCGAGGATCCCCGAAAGCTAGTGCTCGACAAAAAAGGCCGTGATAGGCGCAGAGCTGAAGTAATCGATCACCGTTGTTAGTTCTGCGAGTGCCATGGCCGTGTTGACCACCTAGTTCATGTTCGTCAGCTTCAAGTCTACCGACCTGCGCGTTCAACCCCTGGTTAGCACCACGATGTTAGTACGGCGTTTTTTTACGTAGACGATCGGCCAGTTGACCATAGAACTCATCTTTAACTGATTCCGGGTTGCAATCTATGGAAACGTACGCTGCGACAATGAATAGACAGCGTCTGCTGGCTTTGCGCCTGGACAGTCGCACTGAAGTTTCAAGTCGAATCGCGCATGGTCAACTGTTGACAGGGATCCAGTCTAGTAGCGCGGCCTCAGCACGTGTGCTCAGCGCAATCCCCACGTCAGCATTACCAGTGGCTTCGGTGGTTGAGTCTCCAGATGGGCGCAAAGTGAAAATGCCAATGGGATTCGCAGACGGTGAAACTAGTCGCAGCATCGTGCTAGAGTCTTGTAAACTGGTCTCGCTGGGACAGCAGACATCAATGGCTGTAGTTTCTAGAGTGCGAGCAAGGGCTGCCTGTGATCCAATCTGCATCGGTATCCGAACATTGAAGGTTGCCAGCTTGAATTGAGAACAGGGCGCTAGAAATGGCTTGTCAACACTACTTGGCGCATCTTCTGATCTAGGCTCCTGATCCGTATGGCGAAAACGTTCGCCCAAGGCGGCACAATGTTGTGAACTCGAAGACGGAGGGGGAAGACCAAGAATGGGGGAGTTGAACAAACGTGGAATAAAGTGACTAAACGGTGGTGCGGTAAAAGGTGGTTTGGCAGGTTCAGCCGCCAGCACCTCTGCCGATGTGAACTGTTTGAAAGAGTGAGAGCAGTTCGAGCGGGAGCGGAGAGAGCGAGCGTAGAATTTTTGAGACGTGGATCCATAGGTTGTGTGGGCATAGTACTTATCGGTTCCCCAGGCCGAGGAAGAGAGTTAACTTAAGGGATTCCACCCGAAGTCTTGGATCATAATGATCTAACTTGCAAGGCAGCGGGGTGTTTGACGTATACCGCGATCGTTGGGGGCCGGCTCTTTAGGTGAACGGCTTTCGAGTAGTGACAAGTTACTCAGGACGCCCAAAGAGTCTTAGTGAAGCAGCAAGAACTACCGAGCTCGCCACGAAGCACAAAGGCCGTTGACAGCCGGGTGGCTCATACGTCTTCATAGAAGCTGGTGGCCATCGAGGTTGTTCCTCCACCCTTCGTTAAGTACTCACTTCTGTGACCAGAAGTGAGTGGTCACTGATCTTATAGCCGGTCACATTGGCTTTGACACAGCCTCTTGCGAGCTCTTGAGGTATTTAGCGAGGAGCCAGGTGACCAGTCCCGAACCTCCCACGCTCTAGGACGCTGCCGCTGATAGTCCGCGACTGTTTATTCATCTCGTCTGCAAACAGCTTAGAGTTGTTCACAGTTACCTTCACAAGGAAGGGGTTCCCCGATCCGCAACCTGGGGACGCGCCCGGTGGCGTACAGCTCCACCGAACCAACCAGTAATCAGTTCACTTCCGGTGGCCGAGATCCTATTCCACTGATGCTCAGTGTCATTAAGACAAGACAGCGAAAGTTCAGTACGCAGTGCCTTTTGGTAGTCTTGTCTGACCGACTGCTGAAACAGTTTCTCAGTTTCCAGTCGGAGGACACGTTTGGTGCGCCTCCCGGTCAAGTTTATGCGTAAATGACAGCTTACCAAGGTATGATCAGAATCGACACAGGTACTCCAGTACGAGTGGCAATCCAGCATGGAACCACGCCATCTGTAACTTATGGCAATGCGATCAATTTGGATCCATCGCTGTCCAGCTACAGGAGGATGCCAAGTGGTACTTCGTCGCCCACTGCGTCTAAAAGCAGTGCGGTGCGCCGCACACAGTTGCAGCAGACGCTCGCCGTGGTTAGTCGGCTCAGAGTTAAGCGCATAATTACCACCCACCTGAGCTCCTGAAGAGCCCAAGAGACCTACTTGTGCGTTCACACCCCCTGCAACTACTATAATATCTGAACTGTTGGCACTGCATAGTAGCGTGTTCAGTTCGTGTTAGAATGTGCCCCTGGCAGCAACAGAACTGCAGTCGGTGGGAGCATAAGTGGAAATCAAAAACAAATAGTATTTTGTACTACTTCGCGAATCAACGTTGGTCGGTGTCCTCAACCGGACTGCACACAAATCGGAATCCAATCAACCAACGATGGCTCAACTTGGAGATTAGAATGATACCTACACCAGCTTGACCCGTGAGTGCTGCATCGGCGTCTCCGGATGCGTGCAACCAATAGCGAGAGGACAAGCCGGGTGCAGGTAATTCAACAACCGCCTTAGGGTCATTGATCCCAGTTTCGAACACACAATGTACGTCAGTATCCATTTTGTCCAAGGTGCAAACGAGTGCATCCTGTTGACCTGTTTGTATTAGAGTACAAACGTTGAACACCACCAGAGAAACGGGACAGTGTGACCTTATAAGGGGCTGTTGCCAACTGGCATCCGATGGATGTTGTTGGAAGTTCGCTGCAGTTGGTTCTACTCCTGTGGCAGTCAATTAAGCTGGGAACTATAGGTAGGTGAGTAATGGGGGTCGGGATGGGAGTAAGAGAAACAGATGGAAAAGAAAGAAGGGAGGCGCCAGCAGTAGCATGTTTTCGTTTATCCGCGCTGCTGTATGCAACAGACAAGGCGACCCTTGATCATCTGCGTGACGGCCGATGCAGGATGGACTTTATGTTTGAAGATAAAGTCATGATTGTGTGTGGGCTGAGATATTGGCAGGGCGTCTGGACCTAAACAGAAGGACGGTTAGGGTCCTCAACCAAAGCCTCCGGCTCAATAGTCTGTCCGCAAAGCAGCGAGGAGGTGGCAATGATTTTGTTTTATAGAAATGCACGGCATCCTATTTCAAACACCCAACCTTTAGGGTCAGGAACTGCGTTTGTCTGACCTCTCACAATTGACCAATCTGATAGGAATAGCTATCAAGGGATTCGGAGGCACCACCCAGTATAGTTCAGTGGATCAAGGAGGTACGCAAACCGTCGCACCACGCTAAGGTCCAGTCTCGTTGCGGCGGAGTCTCGTTGCAAATGTTCGTATCCGTATATGTGCGGGGACGTAGCTGTATTCCCACCTCTCGCGCGACTGCTGATTGTCGTGTAGCAGTGAAGCGTAGGTACAGTGTGTTAGCATACTGCTTGTGCTTTTTTACGGGTTCTAGTAGAGCAGCTGCTACGCTTCTGCTGCTCATTCCGAGAAGCCAACACCAGTCTGACCCACAAGGTATTGGGGTTTCGGTCGAAGAATTTTAGACTCAGTAGCCTGGTCCGCAAAGTAACGTGAGTCAAGTACATCTCTGGAGTGTGATTGTAGTCCCGTGGGATATGTTTGAGGCCCGTCGATACACCTGTGCTTTTTCGAATGCAATATGTTGCGCGCCTGAAACGACAGCCAATCGCAGGTGGGAGTTGTTTGATTTGTACCTTTTTGTCTAGGAGCCGCCTGGCTTTATGTAAGCAATAGTAAATCGATGGGCAAGGGTTTCCCTTTACAGGCTTGTTAGACGCTCGTGCTTCTGCTCTATGCCAATGGAACTTTGTCTATTGCCTGTTAGCTGTTGTCTATCGTTTCTAACTTTATAGAAACGAGACCCATCGACCTCTCCCCAGCCTCCGAAAAATAATCGGTTCAACATCTGTTCTCAGGTTATGATCTCAAGTTATATGATCCGTCCATTTGTGGGCTCGGTTTCTTAGCACCACGATAAATATACCCTATTATTATTGTTATTATTATTAACCAATTGGCTAGTAGTGCGAGCTGACGAATATAAATATTCAAAATAGAGGTTGCAAATTACTAAGCCGAGGTCACCAACGACTCAGATTCTAGTCGTCCTATGTGGAACGCGGGACAATGTAGAAAAGTAAAGCGACTGGACACTCTGTGTTTTGGATAGATGATTACAGGGAATGAAGCGCAGATATGCGCGTACAGGGAGCAGTGTAACATAGCTTGCCAAATGAAGCAAGTGATGGGGGTTTGCTTTTAGCTAAACAAGTTGACTAAGAAAGCGTTCAAAATCCAGCATGGTCACTGAACGAGTAATTTCTCTCAGGTTTATTACATCCTTCACATTTCAAACACAGGCGTTTGTCGGAACTGACTCCCAACAGATTCGTTTGGCAATCCTTTTACACGCTGATTGACCACTTTTGCTATTACTTTATTGGCTTAAGCTATATCATTTCTACCAGACTTACACGTATTTCGCGATTTTTTGTATATGCGTTTGTGGCGCATTCTTGTCGGTCTCACTGGGATCTACTTCGATCAACTGGATATTGCTGTTCGTTATGTGATTACTGTGGGATCTCGTGCTCCTTCAACTTATTGCAACGATTACTTCTGCTCCTGTTCGGATCAGGTATTTTTCACTTTAGTCAACTTGTACTGATGATGATGTGCGCAAGTTTCACCCACACCGAATTATTGTGCTGAATTTACATCTATCACTTTTTATTACAGCATGTCATTAATCCCTCAGTACTTGGATTGTTCGCGCAGCGGAAATGCATTGCCCTTTACCTCCGAGTCTTCAGTGTAAATTCGGACTTTTAGCTTGGTAATGCTGGCAGAACATGCATATCGCGATGGGTGTTTCACCGTTCCACCGAAGTTCAACTTCAAGTAATGTTTGTTTTTTTCTATTTCTGTCACAGAATATTGCCAGCGAGAAGCCGCAAAGTGACAGTGATTTCTTTCGTGGGTGAATGTGATACGATTCTGGGGGATAGGTCTTCATTAAATATCAACAATTACCCTGACCACTACCAGAAGTTGGACATTTCAGGGGTAATTGATTATATTTGGTATTTTATCATACAGCCACACATTGATGGTTTCTATGACTGTGAGCGACAAATCATCTATCTGATCCTCAACTCCATCAACCTGGAAGACCTAGTTCAGGCAGTCAATGACCACCGCACTCATATTGAGGATTTTCTGGTTTCCAGTGACCATGTCACCCTCAAACTACTCTACTACTTGTTCACAGTTTCTCACTTCATCGTCGTAAGTTGTCCAGCAGTTCATTTTTAGATCACATATCCATTCACTTAGGTCACCTCTGTGGGTCTCGGATTGGATGTCAACTACATAAAGACATTTAAAACTTTGGACAAGATGAGGTAAGATTTGTTGTTCATCTTATTTTCCTAGGTTAAAAATGCGACATTTGATGGATAGCTACCTGCGTAACTTGCCCGTGCCCCGTGATTGGCTCAACACAGGCCGCGCTTCTCTTACGAAGCTGCTATTCGTTTTCAAGCTCCTCCCAGCTATGGCCAGAAAGCTGTCAAAGGTATCCATTGTATCAGCTTGTATGCTTGTACAAGCAGTCTTGAATTTCTCTTGTTATCTGCATTACTGTATACGTACGAAGAATTTTGGGCCGGCTAACAGGCAAATTGGGTCAGAGCGCTGGTATTCGGTGTCGAAGTACACCATCCCTCTCTTATTATTATTATTTCATTATTTTATTCTCTTGACTGTTACTGCTTCTAGCTATTGGTTTCGCTGGTTTTGCCAACCCGAAAGCCACTAGCGCTGTGTGACATTGATTTTGCTATCATCGCACATTTTTGGTCTAATGTACCGCTTGCTCAAGATGCACGCGAACTCATACTACACAACAAGGACCACAGACCCCTTCAGCATGATGGCGTCACCTTTTGACTTAATCCTTGATAACCCCTGCACTATCATGCACATCAAACCCCTTCTCTCCGATAATCTGATTGGTCACTTTCATGTATACTTATCCCAGTTACCGATTCAAGCAAAGGATGGTTGCGAAGAACTTTCTTTTTGACACTCCTCGTAGGGCAAATACAATTATGAAATACCAGGGTAAGTCAAAAAGTAACGCCTTCTTCCATCATCAACACAGGTGCATGTGTCACACATCAAAATGAAGCTGGTCCTTTGTTGATCACGTCCCTACTTCTCAACATAGTCACCGTTTCCCTCGATAGCAATGTTCCACTTTCGAATGAGAACATGTGTTCCTGCTTCGTAATTAGCTACTAGCTTTTAGCGGGAGCCGGGTGAGCTATTCCAAAAAACAGATTGGGTTGCAGGGAAACTTTTATTTGTACATCAAAAAATTCCCCGTTGCCTAGCTATAAAAGCGACACCGTTGACGGTCTAGATTGGGGGACGCAGAAAGCACAGCATACAAGGCAGTCGCGCATTGCAATCGAACTGTGCGCAAGCAAAATGGCTGTATTCGACTCAGGCAATCGAACTCTGCAACCAGTTCAACGATCCGCATCGGTCGCCTACATGTACAATGAAATAATTTAGGATTTTACACAGGCAAACGGGGGAATCTCCAGACTGCTGCAAGTAAGATTCCGTTGACTGTGCCTTGAGTCACTACTTTGTTGCAGTTTTCACTTTCTAATCATTGGAATAATGTTTACCTCTCGAACCTTCTTTCATGTGGACGAAAAGATGATAGTCTGGAGGCGCTGAATCTGACGATTATGGAGAATGTGGTAAAGTTATCCACCCGAATGAGGCGATTGTCTTCCTCGTCCTGATGATTATGTGTGATCGAGCATTGTCGTGCAGAAAAAGGACCTTATCGATTGGAAGATGCCTCGTTCAGAGAAGACAGGTACATAACTCTTGATGAGTTTCCATAAAAGACCTTGCAGTGAGCCATGGAAGTACTTACAACGCCGGATCACTTGGCTTTACAATAGTGTGTGCCCGTTGGGTACCGAGAGAACTGACCATCGAACATATGACTGACAGGGTGGATGCGTGCACTGAACTTCCCGAACTCATTCAAAGAGATAACGCATTCTTTCGAAGGCTTGTAACAGATGATAAGACAGGTTCGTTTTTACTAACCGGAATCAAAGTGGCAGTCAATGGAATTGCGCCGCTCTACGTCATCGTGACCGAAAAACTTCAGGCCACAAAAGTCTTTTAGAAAAATCATGGCGACTGTCTTTTGGGATACTGAAGGTATTGTTCCGCTTAATGTTTTGCCAAGAGCAAAACAATAAACATTGAGGTCAACATTAAGACCCTGACGAATCTCAGACCAAGAATCCACCGAATGAGACCCGACTTGTCGATCGACAAGGTCTTACTTCTGTACGACAGTGATCAAGCACACAAATCGTCAGGACGAGGGAGACAATCGCCTCATTCGGGTGGACAACTTTACCACATTCTCCATACTCATCAGATTCAGCGCCTCCAGATTATCATCTTTTTGTCCACATAAAAAAGGTTTGAGAGGCAAACATTATTCCAATGAAGTAGTGGCTCAAGGGACAGTCAACCGAATCTTACTTGTAGCATTCTGGAGATTCCCCCGTTTCTCTGTGTACAATTCTAACTAAATTATTTCATTTTACACGTAGGCGACCGATGCGGATTGTTGAACTGTTTGCTGAGTTTGATTGCTTGAGACGAATATGGCCATTTTGCTTGCGCACAGTTCGATTGCAATGCGCGACTGCCTTGTATGCTGTGCTTTCTGCGTCCCCCAATCTAGAGTGTCGACGGTGTCGCTTTTATAGCTAGGCAACGGGGAATTTTTTTGATGTACAAATAAAAGTTTCCCTGCAACCAAATCTGTTTTTTGGAATAGCTCACCCGGCTCCCGCTTAAAGCTAGTAGCTAATTACGAAGCAGGAACACATGTTCTCATTCGAAAGTGGAACATTGCTATCGAGGGAAACGGTGACTATGTTGAGAAGTAGGGACGTGGTCAACAAAGGACCAGCTTCATTTTAATGTATGATACATGTATCTGTGTTGATCATTCTACCTGTCCCAATGAAGATGGCCGATGTTAGGGAGAGTCAAATCTCCCGGGAAAACTCATTAATTCAGTGGGAATACCAGCTGAGCCAATGATGTACAGCCGAAACATCAAGTGGCTTCAGGAACATTCGTCTCCATACGACGCACTGGCTAGCGGAACTGAACTACAAATCAGGGCAGTTAACCTATCTGTTCTGAAACGCGAACCTTCCTGAGTTGGCCAATAAATATTCACTGGTTTCTACACCACTTGTTTCCGTTTCGGTAGTTAGTTTTGCAGCACGCTTTCGTCGCAGAGCTTTGTCTACTGATTTTTGGCTGAGATTTGGAGTTAACTGAGAACGATTTTAGTTCAACCGGAATCGCAAAGACAGAGGAGATCATACCAGTCGCATTCATTGATCTATTTCGAGCACAACCATAGTGCGATGTTCTGCGCAGAGAGAGGACAAAACTTGCGATATGTTAACATTTCCAATGCTCTCCGCAATCGTATGCGCAATACCTTTTTGTAATAAATTAACTTATATACATGTGGAACGAAAATGCACAGATAAATTTAAGCTTGGCTGATCAAGACCAGGACCATCTGATTTACTGTTTCAGTTGCTTTGGTGCGCGTAATACTGGCCGGTTTACCGCATTTAGTAACGCCTCTCTGATTGCCATTATTTTCGAGTTTCGGATGATCGGTAGCGCTTTGAAGACCTTTGATGAATCCATGTGATGACCAGCCATGACAAAGTGACTTGTAGTAGATGTGGCGGGGCTCCGACTCCCCATTTGATCCATCCCTCCATGTTGTACCATGGATTGTCCCAACCACTTTAGGAAGTGCTCAGCCACCGTTTGAGTCAATCGCCGATCGTTCCTGCCGCGTCACTGCGGGTGTACTGGTGAATAACATGAGAGACCAAACCGACTGACGAACTGTTCGGACGGTAGTTGCGCTCAACTCTCCGTATGGTGTAGATGATTTGTAGACACGCGTGTTACAGTAGACCGAAGTTTGTGACCAATTTCATTTGAAACATTGTCTCCTTTGAACGATAGAAATACGTAAACATTCTCTCCTCAACCATTTGTACTGGTACCTTATCTTTGATTGGTCCACTGTGGAACTGGATAAATTTCTCCAGATAACCATTTGGCACAAAATTCCTATGCAGGAACTTTTCTTCACTCTGCACCGTCTGTGGACTACAAAACCCTTTGGCTCTGTAGAAACGAGTTCTGATGAAAGCACGTTTGTAGGTGACCGGTGCGGAGCTGGTGAAATTCATCTATTCTCCACTCCAAATTGGTTTACGGTGGACACTGCGTTGGAGTGCACCTCCAGCTCGCATTTTGCGAAATGGGATCGCTACTTTTTTCGCAGTGGCACACACACGTTCTTAGTCCTTCCGGGACCCGTTTCGCTATAAAGCATTCGAAATAAGTCATTTTCTGGATATAATAGGCATAGCGGTACACCAGTAAGCAGTCTCATAGCTTCGCTGTCACGTAACCACCACGTGCACTAAGTACACTGTGAGGGTCGCCTGTCTTTTACATAGGATCGAACCCGCAACCTCTGGGGTACAAGGCGAGTATGAGATCCTTCTGTCCCGGTCCGACTATCTACATATGATGTCCACTTCTCAGCAGGTGCTCTAGCATTTGTCGGGGAGGGTTTTAAAAGTGTCGTGCCACAGTGAGGCCGGGCACCTTGCTATCCGTCTCGATATACGTATGGATGTATGTCCATGTACCGGATGCAGGAGGATTGGTATACTATGAGTGACTTAGGTTAGACCGGAATTTATGTTTGTGGCGTTGTGTATTTAGCGGGCCAGTTTCACTAAGGACGTGGACTGTAGCGGCTCGTCATCATCATCAGCAGCAGCAGTACATCAGCCATTTGAACTGATGCTCCGCTGCCATACAACCATGAGGACCTATGAAATAAAGAATAACAAGGGGGAGAGAAGGGGGACTTACCTGAAAACCTTAATGCCTTAAGCGAGCATTCAGGGTCAAGGCGCCTACACCTTATGTAGACAACATGCCGTCACACACTGTAGCGGCTGGGTACGTTTGATTCTTTATTATTACTATTTATATTATTTATTTTGGATTCACTGCAGTTGACAATTTCCTGTGTATTAGGCCAATGGGGATATACCGTTTAAAAGGAACTGAAGGGGAAACGTGTTTTGCTCTTACGGTGGCTGTTGCTGCAGGTAGGGTGTGAATTACGAAATGCTTGATGATGATTGTTTTCCAGTATTCTGCCGATGACATCTTTTTCGGTTTCCAATGTCTCTTGCTTGCATATTTTTGTGACACTGTAGTGCAGACAAAGACTATATTTCGTCTGTTTTGTACTTCCTCGGTTCAAAACCGAGAAAGTACGAGTACTGAACAACCCATCTTCGTTCAAGGGACCCATCATGTCTTCGCCGTTCTCCACCATGAAGTCACTCATCACTGACTGACGATCGTTTTTGATATAATGCAGCCGCAAAATCCATGGGGATTCACCCTCTTGCTTCTGTATGTTAGTCTTTTCACCAATTAGACGTATCTTCTAACTGCGTTCTCCTGCTTTTTTCACTCGTTCTTGGTTTTAGTTGATAAATTGATCTGTTGTTGCGATCATTGTTCCTGTTTGAAAGCCAAACTCGCCTTCGCTTTTAATGACACGCAATCTCAGTCTGGATCGTGGCTCACTTTGAACTGAACTTCGGTCAGTTCTGTCACTGGAAACATATTTGAAGCGGCTAGATATTCAATGTTGCCCGCATGAAAACACTGTACTCCATTACATGTTACGACTTAATGTGATCACATGAGGTATAGATAGCAGTCATTGAAACCGGGACCATTAAAATTTTAGGTTGGACCTCCACCCCTCTAGCCACCAGGTCACAACGGTGAATGTCTGATCGGAGGGTCATTTTGTGATAATCGTTATGTGAGTGAATTGCTACGCTTAATCTCATTCGGGAACAAGATTCACGTTGGAGGCTTTGGATTTTAACGTGGTGCGATGGTTTGCGTGTCTCAGTGATCCACTGAGCTATGCTGGCTGGTGCTTTTTGCACCTTCAGAGCCACTCATATTAGCTTGGTCAATGCTAAGAAGCCAGACAAATTCAGCCCCAGTTTTGGGGTCGGGGTGAGAGTGGCTCCCAATTTCTTAAAACGGATTCCTCTCTTTCCAAGTTTTTCACAGACACTTCTGCTGCACCAGATCTATCTTGCAGCAAATCTGCGTGATCCATAATTTGCGCTTCCGGTATTTACTTCCATGAGACGCACGGTTCGCTGAAGTAGGTAAGATTGCAACTCAACAGGACCACAGGAGTTCCTCGCCATTGTATGCTCGAGGATGAAGAATGGATGGCAAATGACTGCGAATAACCGCTCATGTAATCGGTTTCATGCCAGAACAACATTTACTTGTGGCAATGTTCTGCATTATCTTTCCTCCCTATCAACACTTTTGAGTTCGCAAAAATAATCCATTCCAACACTGAATGATCTTGTGAGGGCAGACAGTTGTCACATCCTTTTACCACGTCTTGGAACTTACGATCCTTCTCAGTCAGCTTGACATGACAATCATTTGATCAAATTTTGTTCCTCCATTGTTTGTTTGTACACATTTAATCATGCCTTTGCTGGCGTGCCTCGTGTAACACCGAGAATATACATTTTTATTTATTTATTTAATTGTATTCCACTTCCAAACCCGCTGCCTTGTGTATAAGTTGTTGAATCAAACGCTTTGGTTTAGCACCCTAGTCGTTCTCCTGTTTAGGCCCGGGCAACATGACATTATCCTACTTTCACATTACTATGAACCATTCTTCAGACAATTTGATCACTGGAACCGCATCTGAAAATGCTTGTTAGGTGTTGCCACCCCCACTCCGAAAAAACTACACTCCTCGACCGGTTTAGCACTTGCTTCCACTCGTCAGCTAGAGAGAGCGAGCAGAGGTGTGACTCGAACTCGGAACATAGGTTTCTCCAACTGACACCGTTAGTCTACACCACCTAGCTTCGCCATCATCGCTTGCTGCAATACCAGTTCATCCTCAGACCGATTACCGCATATTCATAAGCATATATTGAAAATATTTTCAGCTACCGCGTGGTGTCAAAGCTGTAAATTCGTTTCAGGTAGAAGCAGATTTCGGACGTGTCGATGGGCTTCAACGGCCCGGTCGTAAGCACATTAGGTATACCGCCAGATTGTCCGCACCTACGTGGATCCGAACCAGCGACCTCCGGATTACCAGGCAGGGTTCTGATCCTTTCGACCACCTGCAGAGAATGAGGGTCACCATGTAATGAGCACTCAGGACATACACCTAGATCCACCTTGGTTTGTACCAGTCATGCTAAGATAGGCGCCTTGACGAACTGCACTCATGGTCATAGTTGGATTTGTTCAAGTGCCTTTTACTGGCCTCGGCGACAGATTTTATTTATCATTTAGTCTGCTGCTAGAGCACTTGCAACGAACATGTGTGCTGCACTCATCTTTGTACGACCTAATTGAGAGTTATCCATCATTGAATCCCATTTTTGCTAATCCACCATTTATTTACTTGGTTGTTTCATTGTTCGTCACAGCGGTAATGACTCCATCTTTTTATGCTTTTTGTTACAGGATGTTGGCGCAGTGAGAACTTTGGAGCAAAATTTAGTGAATCAGATTTTTAACACGTTCTACGAAACCGGTTTAATAAGCAAGTAGGTGCTACATCATGGCTTCCCTGCTATGTTTCGTCTATTCTTTGTCTTCCACTATCTGGTACTTAGATATAGGTTAAGTTTTATAAACTGGATTGCTATCTGATATGCAATACTTTCTCATTCAATAGGATTATAACATTTATCGAAAGTTTTCCGCAGATGCACTGACATCTGGGCTGAGTAAGCGCCCACTAAACACCGTTGAAGATCACTGGTCGCACACTCGTCAAGCGTTGCTATTAGCAGGCATGTCTTCATGTGGCAAAACAAATTGCAAAACCGGACATTGGGTCTCTACACAGTCTCTGGAACTTATGGATGCTCGCCGACGTATTCCGGCTGGAAGCGAATACAATGAATCTCGCAAAAATCTCAGGGCGAAACTACGTGCTAGCCTAAAGAAGGACCGCGAAACCTGGTGGTCTCATCGTGCATCTGAGATGGAAACAGCCGCCGCCATTGGTAATCATCGTAAGTTATACCGTCTGATACGGGCAACAGGCAGCAGGAGACCTGGTGTTAGCGAGACCCATACGCGACGAGAGTGGGCAGATGATCCACAGCCTGTCAAAACGCTTGGAGCGTTGGGCTGAACACTTTGCTATGCAATTTAACCAACCTGAGTTATCGTTTTCTTCTTCGGGCATTGAGCGCCCTTCTCCTTGGGCCGTCTCCTTGGATCCGCCCTCACGCGCAGAAGTCGAACGTGAGATCAGGCTGTTGAAATTGCATAAGGCCGCAGGAGCAGATACTATTCCTCCAGCCCTCTTCAAGTTCGGTGGACCTGCTCTAATAGGTGATCTACACGAGTTGCTAGTAAAACTTTGGGAGCAGGAGACAGTCCCGACAGACTGGAACCGCTCCGTCATTGTCCCAATTTTCAAGGGAGGCTCCCGTTTGGTATGTGGCAATCATAGAGGGATCAGTCTGATTTCGATTGCCTCTAAATTGCTTGCCTCTCTCATTCTCCACAGACTGACTGGCACTCGTGAAAGCCAAATTCGTGAAGAGCAAGCCGGATTTCGTCGAGGTCGGGGCTGCATCGACCACATCTTCACATTGCGTCAAGTGTTGGAGCACCGCCATGTTTATTGGCGACCCACCGTTGTCGTGTTTCTTGACATAAAAGGTGCCTTCGACTCAGTCGATCGATGTGCCCTTTGGGACTGTCTGTTGAGGAAAGGTGTGCCTGATAAATATGTAAACATTATCAAAGCGCTGTACGCACATAGTTCGGGCAGGGTGAGGGTTTATGGCAAACTCTCGCCACCCTTCAGTATCACCAGCTGTGTGAGATAAGGATGCCCGCTGTCACCTTTCCTCTTCAACTTTGCTATTGATGAAGTCATGGAAACAGCGTTCGCTGGACACGACCTAGAAGGTGTGGAGCTACTCCCTGGTGAGCGACTTCTTGACTTGGAGTATGCAGACGATATTGCCCTAATCTGTGACGGCTCCCAAACATGCCAAACAGCACTGAACCGATTAGCACTGGCTGTCAGTCGTTTTGGGCTATGCTTTGCTCCATCAAAATGCAAAGTACTTCTCCAAGATTGGCAGGGACCCAATCCTGCGCTAACGCTTGGTGGTGATCTGCTAGAAGTCGTTCAGGAATTCAAGTACCTGGGCAGCTATATTAGCACCCGTGGGATTGAAGATGAGGTTACGAACCGTATAGCAAAAGCTCGAGGTGCTTTTGCCAATCTCCGCCACCTGTGGCGCAGACGCGACATTACTCTCGCCCTCAAGGGCAGAGTTTACAACGCAGCCGTCCGTTCAACTCTCCTATATGGCTGTGAAACCTGGCCCATCAGGTCGACAGACATGAAGAGACTCGTCACGTTCGATCATCGCTGCCTTCGCAGCTTAGCTCATGTCTGGTGGGAACACCGCGTGAGCAATGAGCGTGTTCGACGTCGCGTATTTGGTACAGGAAGAGCGAGTGAACCGCTCAGCACGATTATATCACGCACCAGGCTCCGATGGCTGGGCCACGTCTTGCGCATGCCAGCACACCGACTCCCACGACGTGCATTGTTTGCGCGTTGTGGGTGCGGTTGGAAGAGGAGGAGAGGAGGCCAACTGATGACTTGGTCGCGAGAAATGAAAACCCTCACTTCGAAGTTGGCGTCGGTTGGTGCATCCCGACTGCCTGGCTGGGGTCCTAAGGACGGTGAACACGTTTGGTTGGACACACTAGCTGATATGGCTAGGAGCCGGCCCCAATGGTGTTTGTGTTGTGAGTTCCTTTGTCCATCCCCCTCCTGTTTAGCATCCCCCTCCAATCACGATCTCAATCGTTAGGCATAATATGACTTTCTTTTACGGCAGCCAGCTGTTAGCTCTCCGGAACGATGTCCATCCGTTACTGGGAACTCAGCGGGCGTGCCACTGTTTGTTTTTTTTTTTTCTTTTCTTGCCTTTTGTATTGCGGCACAATAGCTGAGGTGTTTTCCACCTCCAGCTAACGTGTAATGATGATGATGATGATGATGATTTCCGCAGTAACTTCCAAATCCGATATTTATTCATGCATCTGAAGAACACTAGACGGCCGTTTCTTCCTATCATGATTCGGCAGCACTGCGCACCCCTCTGCTCCACCGAGAACCGAACCTATGACCTATCGATACCGATGACCTGTACAAGAGCCAGATCATGGGTACTGGAGACAGATCACTATGACTTACCAACTAGCTGCGATATAACATGACTAATTCTCCACTGCCTTGGAAGTCACAAACTTTACAAGTGACATCGTTGTACTCAGAGTTATGACTGTGTATGCGGCTATGTACATCATAGCATTTGGAAGTTGTACGGCCGAATGTTTTACTTACTTGTGAGTGAGGAATCTTTGATATAATTAATGCAGGGTTTTTCGTTACAGCTTCCAAGTTCGACAGTTTTCCACACATCCAGAGAAGCATTAGGCGATCTTTCTATCCCGCCACGACTAATTTCATTTGGGTCTACTCTCATCGACTGCACATCGTGTTGCGCGTCCAACATGGCGAACTATGAAGTCCTCCATACGATGATGATATGCGGCGCTTGTGGATCACTGCACCGGTCCATCCTCGACTTTTTCTTTGGACGAAAGTTGATGATACAGGTTAGAAGCCATCTGACCGAACAGTGGCGTACCACACGACGTGGTGTTTGAGCCTACGTTATTCCTGATTTATTTCAGCGAGGTACCTTGGCTTGTTCGGCCGCATGTGCCCTGTTGACGAACAACCGGGAGATGTGGTCTATTTCAGCAGGACACCAACCGCCTTTCCATATGGTTTGCAGAAGTTCACCTCCCGGTTAACCCATCTAAATCGGTATTCATCATCCTGGAGCAGAGGGGTGACGGCCGAAACCCTATACCATTGATGGCTAACCACTATTCCCCACACCTGTGAATGACCTAGGCGTACTCTCACGCTGCGATTTAACATTCGTGGGCAATACGAACAAGCTACACCGAAACGGAATGCCCATGCTATGGATGTTCAATGTAGCTTCTACAATTTGTCTGAAGAGGTTGCTACTCGTCTCTTCTCGTCCATCATATCGCCCTCCTATTGCCCGATCGCTTGACGAGAGTCTCAGAGAATCGCTCTGGTTCAACACGCCGCAACCGTGCCCATCTCCAGTTTACGGAGCTTACCGTAAGAAAATGTGCTAATAACTGGGATTCTACACCTTGTGCTATTGTCGGGTGAGAGTCTACCTTATAACTACCTACTGCATTCTGCAACTATATGACTTCCACGTGCAGAGGCCGCTGCAAATACCTGGCGGAACACGTGGACACCGTTACCAGCTTGTGGTTTCAGATCTGAAGCGAGTTCCCTACCTCCTGCGCTCGGAACGACGTGTGATCAGTTTGGGACGGTTTGCCGGAGCATTTAGTGAAAGTAAACTTATTACGGCAATTCAAACTATTGTTGGATGTGTATTTCTCCAATGTTAGCTTTCGATGACGATTACCCACTGACAATATTATGTCTCACATTTGAGTTCCAATTTACTGTGAGGTATACTTTTTTTTACGAAATCACTTGAGAACTTGGGCGACGATCAGAGGTGATAAGCGGTAGATAGTTTTGTTATTTAAGAGTTTTTGTTCGTATTTCGATGGAGTTGTACGGATTAAATTTCCGCTTGCGTCCATAGTACAGTATTCATCGATTGATTAAATGACAAAACCGTGTTTTGTCATTTATGCTGTTAAAACCACCGTATTTGGTTAAGCGGTGGTGTTCGCATCCACTAGCAGTTTTATCAGCATGCAACTGTGCGCTCGAACTTACAAGGGAGAGGGCTTGATGATAGTTTTTGTCTCGGACGTCATCATCGTTACCACTACCATCTTGAACCAACTCTTCATCACCGTACAACCATCATTGCCCTGCTAATGTGGAAAAATGTGTCAAAAGTGGGACCTTTTGTGGAGCCTGAACATCCAAAGAGTTAAGGCTCCTACACCACTCCAATAACGCATTGCCGCGAACAGCTGGTATCTCTGCGAACATAAGGCACCACTGATCTGACGGTCTCCTTGAGGCTTTAAGTGTTGTGAGTCCTATAAGCCTTAGTGCACAGATAATTCAGCATTGTTCGCTATTAAACGGGCAATCCGGATGTGAGACGAAAGCAAACACTAGTATCGGATACTAACCATATTCTGTGAAGTTTGGAGCCAAGAAGAAGGTGGACTGGTTGGACTTTAACCTATAAGATGGGACAGAAATCGCCAATCGTTTCCTTCGGTGGCTTCCTTTCCCGCTACCAACCCAACAATTGTCTCGTCAGACTTCATATCTTCCTGTAGCCTGCGAGCAGAACGAGGTTCTCCGTGCGCGTTAAGCTGATATACACAGAATACACGTGATCTTGTGCATTGTTCTAACGAATTGCTCCAATCATCACCGACTAGTGCTTGTCTGCGCAATGCCCGGTATTCCCAACGTGTCACCCGTGCAAGTAATAACCGGGCCCAGCGCTATCTAACTTCGATTATCGAACAAGAACCACTGTGCTTGCTGTAGTTCATGCGGCAGCTCCCATCCGGAAAAGCACTGTGCAGTAGTTGCATCCTGTTTGAACTCTAGTTGGGTGGGTTATTTTTAAATTCTTCGGAGCTGGAACTGTGTTGTTGTGGGTAGCTGTATTCCTATTTCTAACTGTGCCGAAAACACTTGTAGCTCTTCAGATCCCGCCCACATCATCATCATCATTATTATACACGTCAGCTGCAGGTGGAAAACACCTCAGCTATTGTGACGCAAGAAAAAGCAAAAAGCAGATGAACCAGAGACATGCCGGCTGGGTCACCAGTAACGGATGGACATGGTTCCGGAGAGCTAACAACCAGCTGTTGTGCCGCAAAAAGGAGATATTATGCCTAATAAGTGAGATCGTGGTTGGAGAGGGAGGAACAAAGAAATTCACAACACAAACGCCATTGAGGTCGGTGCCTAGTCATGACAACAAGTGTATCCAGCCAAAGGTTTTCATCGTCTTTCGGTCCCCACCTTTGAGCCAAGAGGCTCCAACCGAGACCAACTTTGAAGTAAGGGCCTTCATTCCTCTTGACAAAATCATCGCTTGGCAATCCATCCTCATCTTCAATCTGCACCCCCGGCTCGCAAACAACGCACGTCGCAGGAGTCGGTATGCTGGCATGCGCAACACGTGGCCGAGTCATCAGAATCTGCTGCGTTAAATATCGGTGCTAGATCCCACTTACAGTAGTCTCCCGAGTAATTTAAGATACCACACAGCTGACGGCCTAAGGAGAGAAGCAGTTTTGCTTCTGAGGGCGAACCGTCCTGTGCACAACAGCAGCATGCGTGGCAATAGGGGAAGGGGCGCGTTTTATCTACTTAAGTGGCCGGTCCGTCGTCTAAACTTAACGAACTTGCCCTTTAATCTGACGGCGTGGGTTCGAGCTTGCATAGAGGCAGGACGGCCCTTGCAATATCCTTGACCCACATGTAACCGGTGATGGTTGTGCGACGGTGAAACGTCGGTACTGCCCACCGTTGTACTGCTGATGCCTTTACTTTAGTGATTTATTCAGATTGGCCATCGCCGTCGCTTTTCAGTCAGTGGCATAAGATGCTGATTACGAGGATACTTATAATGTGCGCTGCTGACCAATCTTTACGGACGGAATGGTTGCCCGTATACTCCCTACTCAACTCGTATAGGATATTTTTCTTAGTCTCTGGCTTCATCCACCGCGTCATTATTGCTTCGGTTGGATCTGTCCCCTTAGACGTCAGAGTCCACAAAAATCGTGTACCTTGTTTATTTACTATTGCGGTTGTTGGAAAACTGCCCGCGTTTGATTGTCCTGTTGTATGAAAGAAAAATGACGTTAATTTGTCGCACGTTCTGATCCACTTGCTTATTTTGCACACTTTATATTATTCTCCCAGTAATCCGGGAAACCAGTTGTTTACTCTTCCCGGTCACAATTTTGTTCACGTTCTTCTCGGAAATGAATATCCTACTGGAATTGGACAAAAGCCTGTGGTCCATGATAGCCTTGCGCAGGAGTACCTGGAATTGATTCTGCACAATGTGGGCGCCAATGAGTACAACACGAAACAAGCAAAAAGCTATTTCGATGGTCTCCTTCCGCCTCTTACCACGGATAGCTTGCTTCCGCCTCCACCTTCACCTTGGGATTATCCGCCACCTGATCAACCGGAGGAGCACACGCTGTCCGCTTTCCTCCATTTGCATGTGGCCAATAATTTGGACCAACTAGCCAATAGAGCCACTGGATTCAACCAAGCTCCACTGGTCTACGAGCTACCGACTTGCAAAGCCTGGTTCATGGTAATCCATTTTCACATCCGCCTTTTTGTCTGGCGTTATCTGAAATTGGATGGAATATTCGTAATTCGGATTCGCAGTTTTGTTGGTGTACTGTTCACCTAGCTGGGCAATTCGATTGCAAACGCTTCTTTCTCAATTGTGAGAAAATAATCCCGGAAAATGCATCGGAAGTGTAATAGACAGCTAGGCGAACAAGTTGGTTTCCGGTGGTTCGCTTCAGACCAGCTCACCACAGAAAATAGGAACAAAACTAACACAGAGTGTTTAAATGCGGTGAATCAGTGAAGCGAACTGACCGGTCAATGAGATGAAGTGACGACACTGGCTCAATCAACATTAGTAAAAGTGTTAAGCGCGGCGTCCTTACATGGGGCAGCTTGAGGCCATGGTAAATGAAGAGGCAGTACAAACAACTTTTGAGCACACAAGTTGGGGTTGTGGAGCCGAATAGCGATCGCCTCCGTTATCGCTAATAGGTGACCTCGGAGAGCTCGCTTGTGGCGTCCAGATATCCGGTAGACAGGCCGGAAGACCGCGCTGGCTACTATCTTTCTCACACTAGTGTATAACCACGTCGGGAAATGTTCCGTTACTCTCTCAGGCAGTCGCCTGGTCATCTTTCCAATATAACTTACTCGACAGGAGCAAGAGAAGTGGTACACACAGAAGGTAATATGGACATTGGTATCCTGTGCTTGAGATGTTGACTCACGAATGACGTAGAAGTGAAGCTGACACGGAGGTCAGCTGCAAAGTAGCATCCTGCGATGGCATTATAGAGCCTTCGGGTAGTTTGTTCCGTTATCACATCGCCCTCGAAGGACAGTGATAAGTAGATTAACCGCTTTCTGCCTCATTTGGTTGGACTTTTGCTGCTCGTGGCTGCATGTGTCCGGATCAATCTGTCCGGATAATCGTTTTGTTCGAGAACACTCCGAATGAAACTGAACTCATCCGAGAGCGTGTTCTCCATGCATATTCTCCTCGCTCTTTCCGTTAGACAACGCGTGATGTTTCTTTTTCGAGTTATTGTAACGAACCTTGCGAAATGGGTTTACTGGCTGTTCGAGGTTGTCTTTCTGCATACTCTTCTCCGTACTGTCCCGTCCGATGGAGACATCTAAGAGTGACAAGGAGATGTTACTTACAAGTTCTGTGGTGAACACTATGTTGTTGTATGCAGCGTTGTAGTAGGGTAGCAGATCTTTAGCGCATACCCAGCTATGCGCATCACAAAATATGTCATCAACATCTCGGCCGTAGTAAACCAATATATTGATACATTCATGTAGATGGGTGTTCTCCGACTTACTCATAAAGACGTCGGCGAGTAGCGATCCTAATGATGAACCCATAGCTACCCCGTCTATTAGTATGTAAAACGTCCCATTAAACTGGAACTGAATGTTCTTCGTGCACACCAGTATAACTTGATTCAAACGATCATTTGGGATATCGACGTTGATGCTGTGCACTGGGATAAAGTCACAGGTAGTCAATAGTCTACTCTATCGGGAAAAGTGACGCTACATCTGAAGAGAACATCTTCCGTCCAGCTAGCTCGGGATTTTGTACTGAATCACGAAATTTGGGAGTATCCCGAAGGCTATGCCTAACTATGGCTTTCCTGACCTGTTCGGGACGTTTTACAGACCAGATAGCCGTCAAGTGATACGGTGTGAGAAGGCAGTAGCCAGCGCGGTGCTGTGGAATTTAGTCAACTCAAATCACCAAGTCAATTTACGAGAGGCCTTCCGGCCTATCTACCGGATATCTGGACGCCGCACGCGAGCTCTCCGAGGTCGCCTATTAGCGACAACGGAGGCGATCGCTATTCGGCTCCACAACCCCAACTTGTGTGCTCAAAAGTTGTTTGTACTGCCTCTTCATTAACCATGGCCTCAAGCCGCCCCATGTAAGGACGCCGCGCTTAACACTTTTACTAATGTTGATTGAGCCAGCGCCGTCACTTCATCTCATTGACCGGTCAATTCGCTTCACTGATTCACCGCATTTAAACACTCTGTGTTAGTTTTGTTCCTATTTTCTGTGGTGAGCTGGTCTGAAGCGAACCACCGGAAACCAACTTGTTCGCCTAGCTGTCTTTTGCTCCTAGTTTCTTTATCCATTGTGTTACATTTTCGTAACGGGAGCTGATATAATGGAAATCCGAAGGTGGATATCACGTGTTGGTGTTACTAATGGAACTTTACTCTGATTTCTTATTTATTGTTTTTTGCATTTGTACTTGGATTGTTGCTATTGGACGAAAAAATCTCATTTTGATGTGAATGATACTCTCGCACTTTTATTTACGTATTAGGTGCAAAATCACCATCACGCCTATGTGGTTGAATAAAAACACAGTGTGACTGGCATCGGAAGCGTCACGAAAGGAGTGAAAACATTTATTTGGATGCTTGGTTCGACTAGCTCGTCATGTGATTTTACATGAAGATATCGCGTTCGGTCAAGTCATTAGTTGTAAACTTTATCTGACATTGAATAGCCGAAGACTCATTAGTGCTCTTGTATTTTACTTCATTTTCCAACCCGATGAATTTTCCCGCTATTTTCGCTATGTTCCACTTGCGTTCCGTCTCTATTTTCCTACGGTTATTATGTATTATTCTCATCGGCACGACCCACGACAACTGTGTTTCACCCACCTGGTTTTAAAGACCCTGTAAGTCGAAACGAATGACTTGCGGATTGTATACACGCACGGAAAAGCAATCGGCAGTTTTCGATTCGTATGGCCCGTGAGATTTAATCGCCAGACGGCATCCACGTTTATGTTGGATCGAGCTACTAGAACTAACACCGACCCCACACGCGTTTGCACGACCCCAAGAGATAAAGTGCGCTTCTGTTGGCCAATCAAAGAGCAAATACAGCACTACCCAACCTCACTTATAAGTCTCGATTGATGGCGTATGTAACTTTTATATGTTGTACACTTTGCATAGGCTGAACCAGGAGAATGATGCGTAAGCAATTGAACTGACACAATGCGAGTCTTGAACGGAATATTTTGTAAACTGATTGCTTGTAATTGCTCTGGCTGTGTGGTAGGAAAGTTAATTCGTAACGGAGATTAGTCGGGAAAGTTGAATTCTCGTAAGTGCGAAGGTTAGTTGCATCATGTGCGATGGCATGAACGCGAGTGTCTGAGCCTTACGTGATTTTGCTTGCGCGATGTTGTGTGGACATACCTTCCCCATGCCAGACTGGATTCGCTACACTTGTTTTCTTGAATCGTAGTTGCCTGACTGACGCAATTGTTGTGAATGCTGTCAGGTTTTTGCCAACCCCATTTACTGCACCCAGAATACTATGGGCAGTTGCTGCGGCATACTGGCACGATTTGTGTGGACATTTCCTGGTTAAAAGATTGTTATAGCGTCACAAACCACGGCCCAGCACGCGCCTAATCTACTCCAAGTAGGTAAGCCTCGCACACTTTTTGCATCCGTGGTCGTAAAGCGAGCACTTATCCACATAGGAATTGACTGATCACGCAGGTGCATTGGTTCTTCCTTGACGCGCATTACTTCTGTCTTCTGTGTGCCCCATTATGGCTGGTGGGTGCAATACGCGGATTCATTAAACCGTGAATCTTTCATGCGTCTGTCTCTACGTAACAATCGTTGCATGTGTGCCTCAGCCGTATTATTTCGTAGTTTATCATGGTTATGAGGTGCGTGGTTATCACAGTATCGACCACGCTAATTTCCTCTGCTGATGCTTCACGACTGGTATCGTTGATGTTCGCGATGACAGTCGCGCATTCGAAGTATCGGTTCCGCTGGACAGGAGAAATTGTTGTGAATACCAAATTTGCTACTAAACATTTATGCGTAACACAAAACTGTCCGTAACTTCTTGACCGGTTGCGCACGCACGGTTCCGTTCTTTATTAACCCACCTGGTTGGAAGCATCCGGTTCCGCATTCGCATATCACTGAGCCCTCCTGAGGACAGCCACAGGATATGTGCCTACACAGGGACCATGGCTGGCTTGCGCTGCACCACCCACAGCTCCATTCACACACCACATATCCAATGTAAAGCCGAAGGAATAAGCCTGGGAGGTATGTGGGTAGGAGGCACGTGTCATCAAAGGAATCGGCCAACACTCCTTCAACATACACAGGAGCAGCATTCCCCTCTAACTATGTAGGGAACCATGTGTATCAAATATACACAAGGCGGTGGCTGGGCCGTAGTCCGCTCCACACTGGATAGAACCACTTTTTGAGCCTACTTTCGTTGCTAGGACCGTGCACCACGTCTTCCCAAGCCTCGACCCACTGTCTCCTGGAGGCAGTGTAATCGATGTAGGGGTTTCTCAACATGTGGCCTCTTGTTAGCGTTCACATCAAGCGCAGCCACACCGGGGATATCAAACACCCTGGACAGCATTTGAAAGAAAATAGATACGCAAAATTGACAAGAAATATGCAGCAGAATAACAGAGTTGATCAACTCAAACATTGGCATACTTTTTATCCTTGTTACGCAGATCTAAGTTAAGTCGTTGTAGCCCAACTGTGGTAAAGAAGAAGCATGATGTATACAAGATCAACTTCATTATGAGACACACCGTGCTTTTAACGTGTAACTATCTAACAAATCTGCATGTGTCTGAATTTACTTCTTGACCTCTCAGTTAACTAGTGCTTTAAGAGCCTCCAGATGTTCTTTGTTTTACTGTGTACCATTTACCGGACGCTCACACTTCGTAACTGCTTGACTTGCATTTATGGACTAACCTACACTGGAACCTGATAGTCCGATCAAGCTGTTCGTGCGTTTTATCAGTACAAACTCTTCTGCTTACTGCCTTTACGTTTTCCGCTGTAACAGCTGTCCTTCACATATGTTTTGGAAGCGACGCTTACTTCCTACTGGCACCAAGATTTTGCAGCGAGGACATTTTGACCGTTTGTGCTCCCAACGCTACGCTTCGAGCAGTGGCCCTCGTTTTACTCATAAGTAGAGAGATTTGCACGATTTATTTAGCTTATAGCCAAATAGTCCAACTTCAAATCCGGACTGTCTGCATAGCAGTGCAGGATGGGTTGGGTTGTATTGTAACTTTCAATCTTTCGCTCCCCATGGCTCAGTGCCGTAAGCTGCTAGCTAGTGGTTCAAGCCACTAGCGGCCATGGTTTCGGTTCCCTGAAGGGGATGGAGATAATGCGCACCACTGATGAGTCCCGAAGGGGCGAAATGGCCGTCTGATGTATTTTCGAATTGGTAACTGGCATCTCTTGCTTGTAACCTGATTGTGATGAAATAAATGAATCCTGTTTTTGTTCTGGATTTTAGCCTAGCCAAACACCCTGCTCACCTACCCAGTCTGCTTGGGGTTAGCATTTGTGGCTGGCTCTCTTCATTGATCTATGGTAATGCTAATCGATGCATTTTTATCTTTCACATCAATTGTGGCGCGTACAACGCGCTTCTCGTATCCAGGCATGCTACAAGCTGTACACCAGCCTGATGTCAGATGATGCGTTTGGTGCTGACCCGACCCCTGATTTGGCTGCGGATCAGACCGAAGGAAGGCCTCCGGCACCCACCACACTTGCTCAGCTTTGGCAACGTTCCCTTCTCTCTGTACTATCGTCCTCCACTGTTCGCTCGTCCACTTTGCCGGGCTCATTGGAACAAGATTTCGGAGACAAGGAGAGGAGGCTTGCATCTGATCAAGCTTACCTGACCGACCCATTGTATCGACTGTCCGAACTCGGTTGCAGGAATGCACTGAGTACCGCCGAGGCCCATTACAAGAAGGATTTGCCAATGCACTACTCCAACACCTATCACTTAGTTAAGGTAAGTGGCCACCGAATTTATGCACTATCGCTCTGTAGCGTACGTTTGAAATCCCATGGTGCACCTCCATTACAGTACTGTGCACGTGAAGTACGGAACATAAACGCATCACTTTATGGGGCTAACGACGCTTGGGCACGGTTACATTGTAGTCAACCAATAAAAATGTGTGTGCTGGCCAGGTTCAACCAATAGGAGCTCGTGGACTTCATAGCTTGCCAATGAGAACGAGGGGCAAACTCCGGCAATGTCTGATAGGAGGGTAACATTCGGGAAAGTCGTTTGCTCAGAAATATAATGAGATGATTATAGCAGTGAACATTGTGTCCCTCTCTAATCGTATTGGAGCTCGTTTGCAATAACGTCTGTGAATTCAGGGAGTTTGCTTAGGCCGGGATCCCCAAATGCAGTGTCAAGTCACCGAAATTATCGGCAGGAACATAACAGTGTTTTGTTTTTCCTGCGCGATGCGGTTCACGTCTGTGTTTCCATCCACTTGATAACCTAGTGGTGGTGAGCTTACTACACTCTACATTGGCATAGAGACACCGTTGCCGTCCGAATGATGCCTCCCTCAGATTTGCAGGACATAGGTACGAAACGTTTTTCTTTAAGGCATCTGAGCTTGCCTTTTTCTCCATATGGAGGCTTCAGACGCATTGTTATCGGCATCGGACGGTGTTCTTGTGGTACCAGCAAGCTGATATCGAAATCGGATTCGATAGCACTCACTCACTCTTTTGACCTGCTTGAGTAGTCTAGTGCTTCTCTGTGACTCAGACACGTCCCCTTATGTGCTCAGTTTCGTTTAAGCTATCTGCTAGTATGTACATCTATTCGAGAATAGCTTGCTTATCTAGGTAGTTCAATCACCATTCGTGGTTATCTCATCGAGAAGACTACCGCATGCATTGCTGATGTTCGCGTATCAGTCACACAGACCGTTTTGCAACTCTGTAACGAGATCGGTGTTTCTGCATGCATGTATCGTTCGCAAACAAGGCAGACGCATCCGCCGGCACACCGTACCGACACTTCGCTGTTTCGCGACTCCCATCAGTCGCGCGAGGTTGCCCGCATATACGCGGATTTGAGCTCCGCATCCCCGGATTGCTAGGCACGTGCGCACTCCTTTCGGTCACGGGCTTTGCTTTTTAATGGGGCCCAACTGGCATAAATCCTTAACCAGAATGCTGCACACGGAGAACATTAGGAAGGTGACTGTGTTTAGCTAACAATGTTGGCGAGCACGTGGGAGCATTGGCTGAGCTAGACTAGACTTGCTCATATGGTGTCTAGCAGCATAGCCTTCGCTGCCTCGCCGACATCTCTGTCATCGTTATCACATTAACTGAAGGTTAGAAACACACTTTATCCATTATGCCGCAATACATATAGACATACGAAACACCAACCTACTCAAAGTATAGCCAGCATACCAATTAGTAACATATTATGCGTCAAAAGAGAGCTCGCAATTGGAGGGGCAAGATAAGCGGAATGGGGAGGGACAAAGAAATTCACAGCATAAACGCCACTGCGGTTGGCTTCTTGTCATGTCAGCTAGTGTATCCAACCAGACGTATACATCATCCTTCGGACTCAGCCAGGCAGTCAGGACACACCAACCGACACTGACTTCGAAGTGAGAGATTTCATTCTTCTTACTGAAGTCATAGCTTGGTCACCTCTCCTGTTCTTCTATCCACATCGCCGGCGCTCAAACAATATACGTCTCGAGAGTCGTTGGGTTAGCATGCGCGCAACAAGTGCTCCAGCCATCGGAGCCAAGTACGTGAAATAACGGGGCTGAACAGTTTGCCGACCGGTGGCCGAGTGGTCCGCACGCCTGGCATGCAATCCGTAAGCTCACCCGTTCAAATCCGCGTAGGGGCGGGTGTCCTCGCAGTATACTCAGCCCACGCGCGACCGGTGATAGTCGCGCAGCAGCGTAGAACCGTTACGGCGTACAGCCGATGATTTATTTATGTATCCGGCACCTAGCCTAATGGTAACAATCTTGCCTTTGTAATCTTACGGCGCGGGTTAGAGCCTGCGAAGGGACTTGGCGAACCTTGCACTATCCGTAGCCCACGGGCAACTGGTGGTGGTTGCACGACAGCGAACTGCCGTTACTGCATAGCTGCTTACTTCCGCTGATGCTGAGCAGTTTACTCGTTCTTCCTTCGCCAAATACCTTAAACCGAACACGCTCATTGCTCACGCGGTGCTCACATTAGACATCAGCTAAGCTGCGAAGGCAGCAATGGTCAAACGTAACTAGCCACTTTATGTCTCGACTTGATGGGCTAGGTTTCGCAACCTTATCAAGGGGTTGGACTGACGGCTGCATTGTAAATTTTGCCTTTCAGGGCGAGAGTGATATCGCGTTGGCTCCACAGGTGGCGGAGATTAGCAAAAGCACCTTTAGCTTTTGCTATGCGGTCTGTGATGTCATCTTTTCCACAGGTGCTGTTATAACTGCCTTGATACTTGAATTTTTCGATGACTTCAAGCTAATCCCCACCAAAGGTCAACGCTAGAGTGGGTCCCTGCCAATCTTGGAGAAGGACTTTGCACTTCCTAGGCGCAGTGTGTAGCCCGAAACGATTGACATTCGATACTAATTTGTTCAGTGCTACTTGGCACGTTTGAAAGCTGTCACAGAGAAGGGCAATGTCGTCGTGGTCGTACTCCATTTCAAAAGTCTATCACCTGAGAGCAGCTGTACACCTTGCAGGTCGTGTCCAGTGAACGCAGTCTCCATGAATTGGTCAATGGAGAAGGTAGTAAGCAAAGGTGACAGTAGGTATTCTTATCCCACACCGCTGGAGATATTGGAGGACGGTGACAGTTTGCCGTAAGTGCTCACATTGCCCGAACTATGCGAGTAAAACGCTCTGATGATTTTTACGTAAATTTTTGGGCACACATTTCTTGAGTAGACGGTCTCAAAGGGCACATCGATCAACCGAATCGAATGCACCTTTGATGTCTAGAAACACGACAACGATGGCTGCCCGATAAATACGGCGGTGTTGCAACAATTTATATAATGTAAAGATGTGCTCAATACAGCCGCGACTGCGAGAAAACCCGGCTTTCACGGGTGCCACCAAAGTAAGTAAAAATAAATCACCAGCTGTACGCCTTAACGGCGCTTCGCTGCCACGCGACCACCACCAGTCGCGCGTGGGCTGAGTATACCGCGAGGACGCCCGTCCCTACGCGGATTCGAACCAGTGACCTTAAGGTTACAAACCAGACGCGCATACCGCTCGGCCACCGGCCGACCGAGTGCCACCAGGTCAATGAAGAACTACAGAGACGAGCATGTTAGAGGCAGTTGAGAGCAGACTGATCATTCTCTGATTGCCGCATTCAGAACGTGAGACCCCTTGAAAATTGGGACTATTATCGAGCAGCTCCAGTCTGCTGGGATAGTTTCCTGCTCTCACTGCTTCAAAAGTAAGTGGTGCAGTTCATCTACAAAATTAACCGAATTCGAAGACAGCAGGAGGAATTTTATTCGTTCCTGCTCCCTTGTTTACTTTCAACAGTCTGATCTCACGTTCGACTTCTGTGCGTGAGGGTGGATCCAGGGGGATGGCCCAAGTAGATGGGAGATCATTTGCCAGTTGAAAACCTGGCAACTCTAGCAAATTAAGCTGCTGTGTAGTGTTCCTCCCAACGCTCCAAACATTTTGCTAAACTGGATTGGTCGTCCACCCTCGTCACGTGTGGTCTGCCTAACACCAGATCTCCTTCTGCCCGCTTCGCGTATCAGACTATCCGGGCTAAGATAACACACCAAGTAAAACCCATTATTTTAGCAATTAATCGATTATCTTCGATTGTGCACTGATTTCGAAGATTCCGGAACCTCCACGTGACCGCTAACACACGGAGTGTTGGCAATGAAGCTGTTTATTTTACCAGTTGACCTTCCTTTTCTAGAAGCCTATAACTTTGGCGTAGGTCTGGCGCAGTTGTACACCATATTGGCTGCGTTTTTGTTAACACATTTTCCTCGGTGGGGGTCGTTGGACTTCTGATTTTTCTTCGGCTAGGCCAGAATTCTTGCGGAGAATTTTGGTTGATTAATTCGGAATAGCAAGAAAACTTGAACTTGAACAAACGGAATAACTTCTGATGGTTACCAAGAGCAACGGCCATTTCCATCTTTCATGCATGATGAAGCCACCAAGCTTCGCGACCTCTCTTCAGGCTAGAACGCAGTTTCGCCCTGAAGTCTTCGTGAGTCTCCTTGTGTTCGCTTCCAGCCGGAATGTGTAGGCGAGTACGCAAAATCTCCTGGGACTGCTTAGAGACTCAATGCGTAGGTTAGTAGTTCGATTTGCCACATGAAGACATGCTTGCTTCTAATAACCTCTGGTGAATATGAGACCAGTGGCCTTCTACTGTGTTCAAAGAGCGCTTACTCAGCCCGGATGCCAGCGTACTTTGCTACACATTCAGGACTTCTGACATCACCAGCTGGCATGTATTTATGCCCTCACAGCGATACTGCATGCGCCCACCGAAACGAACTGTATGATCGGCACAAACGAGTGCGTGATCAGAGTCCACGCTCGTGCACCAAATTGAGCGACAGTTTTGGTCCAGCCGCTCCAGCGTTAACTGATCGCGATATGGTCGATTTGCGTCCATGGTTGGTTTTAGGCGGGTGGGCGCCATATCACCCTTCTGCGCGTGCTATGTCGAAAGCAAGTGCTCATGAGAAAGAGACGACCATTTTCGCACAGGTGTAGCAACCGTTCACCGTTATCATTACGAGAGGCTACAGCATATTGGTATTCCAGATGCAGTTCATCAGCGGACAGTATTTCCACTTGGGTTTTCAGATCGCCTGCCAGCATCACAGTACCGCACTTTTTCTGTGACGACAAAGCGCGTTTACTTGGTGATGGAAGTCGTCTTTCATCTAGTCAGCACTACAATTTGTCCGGGGCGTAGGCAGCAATGACAAACAGGCATCGTTTGTCCCCACGAGACTTTGAAGCAATGGACGAGCCAGCCAATCTGATAGCGCACTTCCGGCTGTTCATTGGAGTCCAGTCAATCAGGGCAGCTCCAGTCCGGGGATTCAAAACAATGCCCACACCAGCTTGACCAGTGTTTGAAGCTGCGTTGTTTCCAGACAAACGCAGTGAGGACGCGCCGCGGGCGTCGCTTATGGGGGATCGCATAGTAAGCGCGGAACTCGCATCTTCCAGGCGGATTTCCGGTAAGCAGTAGATATCGATCCACAGGACCTCTAGTGTTCCGACAAGTGCTGCCTTTTGGTCAATCTGCAACAAAGTGCGCACGTTGAAGCATGCCAGTCTTAGGGAGGATCGAGGACTCCAAAGGGAAATTGATGAACTGACGTTGTCCGCTTGGTTGAACATAACTTGTCGACCGTACTAGAGAGCGACGTACTGCGATTGCGTGTGTTGAAACTAGGTGACTAGTGACCATTGAAGCAACATGGGGGAGGGCTAAGAATTGGACGGTTGAAAACTGTGGACATGAAAGTGAGGTTGGAGCGGGACGATAAGGATGAAAAAGGTCAAGAGATGGGACGAGGGCTGGAAAGCTTGAGCAGTAGAATTTAAACCCCCATCCACCCTGCTCGATGCAGCGGATAGGGCGACATCAGTGCATCAAGAAATCATGTGGAGAGAATTTCATAATTGAACTCGAATCGCTTCCACCAACCGAATCATGTGCTTCGCACTTTCGGCTACCTCGACGCGTTCTACTGTTTCTGAACACTGGGTTTAAAGGCGTAAACTTCGATGTGGTGTGCAGTAACTTACTACTTTCCAAATGAGCATAAAGAAATTTGGCTAACGGTGGAACCGGGTTGGTGCTCGCTGTTTTCCTGGATGGGTCCCTAGAAATCGGCCACGTTATTGGCTGTATACCGTCTAATGTGTGATGAAATCCCGGAACCAGCAGCATGCTTACATTACTTACCCTATTTTTCACTCCTAATTTTTTCGTCTCATTACTTTGATTTCCTTTTGTTCACGAATTACGAATTATAACTCCAAACATCAAAATTGGAGGATGTAGTTTGTGAGATGATGTCTCCTTTTCGTGTATTATCAATAACAAACATGCAACAGTGATAGATATCTAAACAAATTGTCATATGTGGTCATAGATATGCAAGCGTTTGCGCTTCCAGGATAGGCTTAGAGACACAGTCAGCTGTTTTTGAATGCACATCGGCCCACTTCCGCGATCGATAGCGATTGGCTCCGGTAGCCTGATCACACATGGGGCCGTACATTGCCCAATGGGACTGCGAACGGCTCATCAGAATGAACTCATTGGCCGATAATCAGCAAATGCTTCGTGTCTGCCTAAGCAGCTCGGTTTTCCTATTCATCCGATTCCGTCGTCACTGACTGCTTAACCACATGGAAGTACATTCATTGGTTCTGACACCTAGAATTTGGTCAGTCGCCCAAGTTAGCTGCCTCCACAGATACAGGTGAATTTGCGTTAAAAGTGGGACATCCGCTGCATCGTCATCGGTGTTTTACTCGAACGCATAATCATAAATCTCCTCATGGTGAGCAGTTACAATTCCGCAATATTTTACGCTCTTTTTAGTGAGGCACCTATCTGTTTCTCGGTGACCTTCATAACATGATCACATTTGAAAGATAGCTTCATAAAGATTCGCTTCATCGATTTCGCTTCGTTGTTTCACTTAGTCCCTTAATGCGCTGCTACGAATAAGGTTTTACTTGTCTAGTATCGAACCGCTTATATCTCTCCTGTCTTCTGTGGTGTCTGGTGTACTGGTTAACTAGGCCCGATAAAAGGGTTCTCGGACTAGAGAATGTTTGTGTTATATGTGGATTAACTCGTAAAGTGCAAATACTGACCCATCCAGATTGGCTTTCTCTAAACTGACCTGTTGAAATCGTCTGCCGCCGTGTAAGCAGTAAGTACATTCAGATACGGAAGACAATTGTCTTTTCATTGTCACGTGTCACTGTAAGGTTCGGGTGCATTTTGTTGAGTGTTTTAGTCACATGCAAGATATCCACTTCCGAATCCGTAGTTAGCAGTATATCACTAACATAACGCTTATGTGAATTTGTTGATTTTATGGTCTCACACCGATGACAGGGCAGTGAATGTCCCATTCTACACAAATTCACGTGTAGCTATGTAGACAGTTATTTTGGCCACACAGACCTACGTCTGGGTGTCAGAACCATTGAACATATCCGCATATGGTTACTTAGCCGGAAGGTATCCGTGACGGCAGAATCGGTTGAATCTGGAAAACGAAGTTGCCTCGGTAAGTACGCAGCGATTACTGATCGTCGGTCACTGAGTCAATCCTGGTGACTCGTTCACTATCCAAATGAGCGATCAGCAACCCTACGTGCTGGGGGCCATCGTTATCAATCGCGAACGACCACCGCCGTGCGTTCAAAAATAGCTGACTGTGACTCTAAGGCTACTCTGGTAGCGCAAGCGCTTAACAATCTGTGATCTCATATGACACTTTGTTTATACTTCACTGTTGCATGTTTGTTATTGGTAGTGATGCACGAAATGGAGACGTCATCTCACAATTTGCCTCTGATTTTTTTATTTGGGATCATAAAGAGAACGTATTGTTTCAACTTATGATTACTGTTATTATGAGTTCGGCGATGTACGGCAAATGACTTCACCGTACTTTGGTCCGATGATCTCTATATTTAGACTAGAATGAAGTTATTCGCCTATATCTTTTGGTGCCTCCTGGACAGATTAACTCTGTACCCGGTGTATGTAATTACCTCCCGGTGCTCCCTCTTTAGCCAACTGAGATGTCTATATTCCATTCGGTTTTCTTCCTTTGCTAGCCTCACAGAATGAAACGTATGGTCTATGTCTCTCTCTCACTTCACTACGTTCGTTCCTTTTGCTCTTTTCTCTTCCATAGGTGGTCTCTGCGTTCAATCTCTTCATCAGCCTCGCTCGTGGCCGTCTTGTGTTTCCCACCTTGGCGCAGTTATCCAAACGGTTAGCTCATCTCTACCTTGCCGGCCGGGTCACTTGCTCAGCCGTCTCACTTACCGGCCGCCTGTGTCAACACGAACTGCATCGTTTGCCTGATGAGACGCTGAACCTTCAATCCCTACTCGCAGCAGCAGCCAGCTCACCGGGTGAAATGATGAAATCCCACTCGCTACTACTGCACCAGGGACAATACGTGGCTCCAAGCGGCGCTCACGAATGGAAGTCCAGGCTTGATAATCTGGTTCCCCATGGTCAGTGTGGTGGTTTCCGTGCTCATATGTAACCATGTAGCTGCGCTTGATGTACATGTTGACAAGGGACCTACCTGTCTATTACCCACTTTCTCGTCCATACTGGCTCTAGGAGACAGTTAGTCGTTGCTGGAGGGGACGGGGTGCACGGTCATTGTGGCCGTGCTAGGCTCGAAGAATGGTTCCATGCACTCAGGGTGGAGTGGACTACGGTCCAGCCACCGCCATGTGTGTGCGCTTGATTCCCCAAATACAGCGTACTTGTGTCTGCCTGTGAAGGAGTGTGAGCCGGCTCCGTTGATGAAACCTAGCTCCCATCCACATGCCTCCCGGTCTTATTCCTTCGGGTTTACACTGGATATGAGGTGTGTGGTTGGAGCTGTGGGTGGTGCAGCGCAAGCCACCCATGGTCCCTCTATGGGCGCAGGCGTCCTGTGGCTGGCCACAGTGACAGGTAAATCCGAAACCGGATGCCGCCAACCATGTATTCGTGTATACAGGTTACGAATGATGAGTATAACCTGTTATCTGTTCCTCGACTTTCAGATAGTGTTACTCGAAATGATTGCTGGATGCATTCTTGGCTTGTTTTGAAATACCCATCGCGTGGATGAGTTGCGACACGCGGTCTCGATTTGGAATATGACTTAATTTGAAGTGAATCTCGTTCGGTTCATTCATTCATCCGGGACAATTCATTGCGTAATATAAAATTAGCCCTCATACTTTCAACTGCTATGGACCTAGCGTCTAGTGAGTGGAAGTCATGACCTGCCTTCTGCACTAGTAGGAACCTGCGTGGTATTGAACGATAGCCCGTGCTATATCCCAGTTACTTTGCAAGTTATGTCGTTCAAGCAACGTCCACCATTGCTCAGCGACTTAAGCTGCTGGCTACTTGGCGTCATGAATTCGATCCCCCGTAGGGGATCGTAGAATGCGCACCACTGACGAGCCCCAATAGGGCGAACCGCGCGTCTGGTGCTTTGACGGATGGGGGGTGTGCTATTTGTAGCTTGTGAACTGATTGGACGAATACATTAACATTAAATGTTGTGTTATGCACTCCATGACTGGTTTCGGATTTATTTGTTCTCATCAGGCAGAGTGAATCAAACCGGGACTTGCACATAGGACCTTGGGATGTCAGTCGAAGCCTCTAGCCCTAAACAACAGGCAACGCTCGGGACAACGGTTTGTGACTCCTTGGATGAAGTTGTTTTGAAGCACACGGCTTATGCTCAATGTGGACCGCGATTCACTCCATAGTGAAACACATAGACGTCGCGTAACACTACACTCCGCTAGATGTAAGCAGACACGACAGAACTGCGGCTCGAACTGGGCACGTGTAGGTTATCTGCAGGGGCTCCACAGGGCACACTCGTCATGGCGGTGAATGACTGACCGGCGGTTCATGTTGACCGGAAAAATGAAATACGCTTTACAGACGAAAACGAAGCGCGCTGGTTGAAATCTAATTGTACGAATCTATAAACATGCTCCCAAATGTCTCTGGATGTAACGATGGCTGCACAAGGCGAACCAAGAGGCAAGGTTGCCTCAGCAATTACAAGATATTTGCTGGTACCGGTCACCAGGTAAACCTCGATGCATCGAGACCCCACATCCCCAAGCTCCTCGAGGCCAATGCCATCGGTCGACAGCACCCACCACTCCGTGTTCAAAAGCAGCTGACAGTGACACTAAGCTTGTCGTGGTGCGTAACCTACCAATCGGAAAACAATTGACCACCGATCGATTTCCCATTACCTTGTTTTGAATCCTTGGTTTATTTCATGTATGGGGCCTAATAGTATGCGCAGAATGACCTTCGTCTTTGATATCCTTATCCTGGTTTACCGATCTTGTGACTGAATTACAATATACAATCTCGCGATTTTAGACCGCGACTTACTCTGCAGCTAAGCTTTGTCAATTCAAGTTTAAAAAAGATTGTAGACAAGTACTACAAATTGTCGCTCATTTGCAAGATGGTGACATATCTAACGTTTGCGTTAGTTTGGGTTGTAGTCTTAGAAGCTAGATCCTATCCTGACCATCTAGGGTGCATGCGTTCTTTTGTCGTGTTTTTCATGTAAGGTGAGGCTGTTGCATGCAGCGTGCAAAAAATCCTTGCCTAACAACTGAATGGGAAAGTGGAAACCACGCAACAGGGTTATCTTGCGATGTATACGTTCACAATGCATTTATGTTTGTGCAGCGCAAGATCTAACAGTGAAGAGCACTCATAGCATTGTCACCTTCGAAATATTCCCTGGGCAATTTAGGAGCGTGCCCGTTGTCGCTCATTCCCACCGCCCTCGCCTTGGCTTCCCGGTCGCGCGTGTCACGTTCGGAGTAGGAGGGGGAGTTGAATGGTATGGGTAGAAATTCGTCAAATCTACACTCACTCAGACAGCCGCTACACGCCCCGAAAAATCACTGTACGCGTGTTTCATTCTTTCGGGAATCATCAGCAGTGCGCATTCCATCGGACCCCTGGTAGGGCTCGAACCCGCAACTCGACTGTTGCCAGTCCGTGGTTGAGACCACTGAGCTACGGGGGACGGCAACGACCATGGTGAATAAGTTACTAGATGTGATATATCGCCGCTCACTATCCACTGATTTGCGCGTTACTACCGTGCAGAAGACAGGGTAGCCCCCTCACCAAGCGACGAAGGTACCAAACTTAAGCCGCCAGTCGAGTTGCAGCTGAATTATTGTACAGTATATCACTTGAATTGTAACGTGCTAGGAAGGTGAAAATATGTAATTGTAACTAAACCCCACAAACAAAGTTTATTCAGAAGAACTATAGTTTAAAAAATGTATCGTATAGCAGCTTACCTGGATAGCTATAGAAACTAGCGTCAATGTGTCCTTTTGCTGAGAAAACAATCCAACGTCAGTTGTACATTATTTTGTGCTGCTACCCCAGTCATTTTTTCATTGATGAAGTCCAATTTGGACAAGGGATCGTTGCCCAATCCATGCCAAAGTCCGTAGCTATGCAGATCATTCACAAGGTTATTTGCTCTGGAATGCGACACGTGCTGATTACTGTGACTCACGGAGGCATCCGACACGTCATCCTCTAAGTCGCTGTCTTTTTTCTCTTCTAGTCGGTTCTCTAAATTTTTACTGACGATTTCATCTTCAACAGTTGTCAGATCTGAGGTACATTCCACATCGTTGTCAATGGCGACAAACTCTTCTGCAGTTATGACTTGGGTTGTGCAAGCGCTGATCTCGCCCTCAGTGATGACGGCGTCAGCAGAAAGTGCATCGGATGCCAGCCGACTGAAGCCAGCATGCCGAAACGCTTTTATTGTTGCACCGGTAACTTATCTACAACTTTTTGAAACGAACTGAATAGCATCGAACACAGAAATCTTGGTGCTGACATCCACCGCTGACGATGAGCCAGATAACACGTTGTTTTCGATGTGATGAAGAATTCGGTCCACAACTTCCTTCCTGTAACGGATTTTCAGATCCATACTCACACTTGGTCCATGAGTTGAAGGATGGTGGTCGTGTTTGCCGGCAAAAATGTCATTTGAATATTTTTCAAGCCTTCTACCTGTGGATGCGCTGTGCAATTATCCAACAGCAACATAATTTTTCAGCCACTTTGGCCTAGCTCCTTGTCCCATTCGAGAACCTACTCGGTGAAAAATTTTTTCGTCATCCACGCATTTTTGTTAGCTCTGTAAGTTACGAGAAGTGTGTCCACGTTCACGCCAGTAAAACTTACTTTCCATTCAAAACCAGTTTTCTTTTATCCGTTCCTGACATTCGCGCAGCACTGGAGGGTGATCCTATTCATGGCTTTTTTCGATCCGCTGAGCCTGTCGGCAGAAAACACAAAGAGCCCTCTGGAGTTACTCGATAAAAAACCTGTTACGTCCGCATTGTACACGTTGCCGTCATCGAATGCATTTAAAAGTTCAGGCAGTCGATCTTACAGCCAATTTACACAGACTGCTCTGTCCGCGGAACACTTTTCGCCATGCGCACGTTTATACCTAATTTGATTCCTATTCTTCCATCTTTATAATCATCCTTCTTTGGCAGCCAAGGATTTTCCAAGACTTCCCCTAATTCTTCCTTTTTCTTCAGAAGCAGTCTGTAGCTGTTTGGTTTGCTCACAAACCGATATCATCCAGTCCAACTTTTCTGTCAAGGACAAATTCTTTCTGTTACTGGCCATATTTGTGTGTAACCAATAGACTACTGACAAATGTTGAGCGGAAAGATTACGCGACTTTGCTCAGTTCTCGAGTTTTGAATAGGGCCGAGGGCTTGCTCACAGCCGTCTGTACATTTAGCTTGCTTGTGTATTGAATGACGTAGGTAAGCTTCTCTGATCTGGCAATAACGTCGCCGACATCTTTCTTGTTCTTGACTCGATCGGACTGGCTAGCTGTGGGGTAATCGTAATAAAAGATAGTCGGAGCGAGGGCGTAAAATTGACAAAGCGACGAAAGCACAGCCAACGCAGCTGGGCAATTAAGCGGTGGGACGACTCCGGCAATGGGCAATTAGACGGTGAAAATTTAGCATATTTATGAGAAAAGAATTTGTATTTTGAAAAACTGGGCAATAAAGTGGAGTGGGCTGTAAGCCGGGTGGGCAATAAAGCGGGTTCGACTGTACTGTTGTGTATAGGCCTCAGTAGGATCACGCCATGTATCACACCGCCAACAATTGTGTGTGCTGTTGCCGTAACTATTGGCCTCATATGAGTAGTTTGCCATTTCAAGATTTGCGGACGTCATACTTACCGCACCATGTTAGTCCTTTCAAGCAATTTAATACTCGTCTTCGTCTTTGTTATCCAGATCTCGTGGGTAAATGGCGAAGGTACTGGTTAGAGTCCCTTGCGAATGAAACAGTGTCCACGACCCCGCCGGCGAAGGTGTCCAGCTTCGGTGACGGGAAAAATTCACATACCGAAGGGACAACGCACTCAGGCGGCGCCACGTCTCAAGCGGATGAGACCAAACAGCACCTAACCGTGATGCCTCATCGGTCTAACTGGGTTTTGGTCAGCGCTTGCGGTTGCGGTCGACAACAGGCTGAACGAGCCGATCCGTTCGACGTCAAGGAGGCAAACTGGCGCTTCTACTTTGTCTTGGCCAACATGTGCTGCAACAAGGTGAGCGTTTTGATCACATGTGATACAGAGGCTTTCCAGTTACCCACGCCATGTGGCCTACCAGATTTCCGTCCAGTACACCAGTTGACAACATTCGGCCCTGTGTTGTATGTTTGTTTATCGTGATTGGGCGTTTAGAAACAATGAATTTCAGTATTGGTGCCGCTCCCGAATGTATTGTATCCATTTGTGATTGTGTCGACGTCAGATACGGTGTAACACGAGGTTCGTTATTGGGGCCATCTATATTCTTACTAGCGATCTTATTGCTTTATGTTGATGGCAGCAATCTGTGTCGAGCAATCCAAACATTAAGTTCCAAGTCGATCTCGTAAGGATCTGTCTACGGTCAGTCCAGTTTCTGCTTTTATAGTATATAGTATAGTGTAGAGAGCTCCGTTCACGACTTCGGATAGCTCACTTAGAAGCTGGGTTACCCTGACTTACAGACATCTTGCAAAAGGGATCTTGACGTGCTGACAAAAGGATTCCAGCTACTTGGGACATTCTGTTATGGTATCTGATAGGCTGTTAAATGGGCGAGCCTCCTGCTGACATTACCTGGACGCATCGGCTCATCGGCTTTTCCACAATGGAAAGTAAAATGTATAACTGGAGAGAGAAATTCAGGAGGTACGGTCACTCTCTCCATGTGTCGCAGCTCTGCTTGGACAGAACAGTACCTCAACTTGAACATATTTTGTCCTATAAACTACAAACAAACATTAGTTCGCACTGCATTCGTGAGAGCTCGTAAGATTTGCTCTGAAGATATCATAGGCAACGAGTTGGAGCACGTATCATTAACACTCCATAGAAAGGAATACCCTGTGAAATTTATAGCACGGCAAGCAAACACAGAAAACAGGGAGAAACAACTTAAAACGTCCCTAGGAAGAAGTGTTTATCACGCTACCTTTTCTAAGGGACAAAAGTGACAAAGGATTTGGACACCGTCTCCGCCAGATGAAGTGTTCTACACGGATGAACTTGTGTTATTGCACTATATAAGAAAGCTGGTATGGAAATCCAATATGAACAAGCCAGGTCCTCGAGTTAATACCTCATGTAATTACCTCTTTCATTGTACTTGTGGTAGCAACTACGTGGACTGAACTAAGAGAACGATGATGACTAGGATTTCAGACCAAATTCCACATAATGGGATCACGAATGGTCCCAAGCTGCCTTTTGGCTCCATTGCTCAGAACATCCTAGACTGTTCCATATGTTAAGATCCCCATGAATTGTTCTGCATGATTAACAGACAGAACAATGCTCACCTGCTTCAGGTTGCTGAAGCTTCAATAATTCGGCGGCTGAGACCCAAATTAAGTAAACCAAGTGAGTTTATGTTTAGCCTCGCTTTATCTTAGCAGTTCTTTGATTGTTCCAAATGTTAATTGAACAACTTGGAACGTTGTTTCTTATTTTAAAGTTAGCACCATTATTCCACGGATTATATGTTAACAGCTGATGTGGATGCCCGAAATATCTGGATTCAGAGTATCTTGCTGAAAATTTTAATCCCCTTTCTATCTTGAACTTTTGTGCAACTATTTGCTGCACACTTACACCCAAATTTGATTGGAGACACCCGTTTCCATGACTTATAATTGACCTCAGTAGCGTTCGTATTGCGAGTCCTGATTACCGTTCCCTTCAAGGTTGCCTTCACTAGTATGCATAACAACAACATACATATAATATTACTTGATTATCTCGTAATTTTCACTATCTACTCTTCACGAATATCTTACTGCACTTTAATGCGGTATTTTTCACTTCCATCTAACGTATAGAATGCTGCATCAGAAAACCAACGCGTAGAAACACAATTCCGTTCATAACTCATTCGGCTTCGGTATCTTTGCTAATTCCTTCAACTAGTGTGTGTGGATTAAAGTTCGCGCACTCCCGATTGCCATTGCTTTGATTATCTTTTTACAGATCCCCAGCCGGCCATGCGACAGAACATGTAAAACCCCTGTCTTTTTTATCCGTAGCCTACTACTGGTCAAAGGTCTCAATCGAATGAACGTTCTTCCCTGTGTCTACCTGTACCTGATCGCTTTGCCCGCATACCTAATTTACTGGTTAAACTTTAGATCTATATCCGTTATCTTTGCGTGTTTCATGTGTGTAGGGGACCGGTAGGACTAACGTTCTATGTTGCGCAACCCCGGGAGAATCAGGTCAACTGTTGTCAGTAAATAGAATCTACCTGTTGTACAAAGATTGCTATTGATTCCTCATTGTAGTCTATTTTCATTTGCTGGGGCACTGAAACATCTTTGTGTGTGTGTGTTTGTGTGGAGTCGCTGCATCTCACTTGCTCCCAATCCCATGCGGTTATCGTCATGCGTGTGTGATGCCCACGGCGTCTCAACATTTGTCCCACTTGAATTGGCTAACCAACCACTTTCAGGTTGTTCTTTGGTTTTTGTTCTGCTCATTATTTTGCACAGCTCACAAGCATCGCTTTGGTTCCACAATTCCTCTGCGAGTCTAGTCACCACCCATTCTGTCCACCATGTGAGTTCGAATCAACGCAGCCAGAGTTGCCCGTGTCCGACAAGGTCGGACAAGGTGCGCCCGTCGAAGTCGGTTTTGTGGACACTGGGACGAAACCGGTAGCTGTGCTCACTAGACGCATGGCTTCCTTGGGGGTCCGATTGGAAGGTGATGGTGACTCGGAGAAGCCACTTTCTTCTCGTGACTCACTGACGGCGAATCAACAGGAGCCGGTCGGTGCAGGCCTATCACAGCCAGAAGAGAATGACTTTCTGATGCTTCCCGCCACCTCAGTGCTAGGTAATGACAAAGACGTCGACGAAACGGCGGTTTTCGGTGTACCGGCGGAAGATTCAAGTAAGCTTGATTGACCGACATACCTTATAAATGCAAGTGCCAAACGGTTGGTTTTATTGGAGGAAATTTCCCTAAATTTTTAAATGTCCATACACATTAATTAATCATGAATACCAGTTTACTGGGGCATTGTTCGGTGTTGCTATGCGTACCGTGCTTTCGGCATTGCCCAAGTCCTCGTACTGGACTTCGTCAGTTGAAGTTGCATACTTTTGGCACCGCAGCTCGGGATGAACCACCATCCATCTTGTATGCGCGGACGTCGTAGACAGTCACGGTATATATACTTTTTTGTGCTGATATACCGAGAGTTTGCCGGATGGAAGCAACAAGAAGATATATCTATGTGCAGCTACATCAAAGTTCCCTCAGGTCGAAGCGTTAGTGTACACTGTGGTCTCGTTCGAGAGGCGTGGGATGCAACGATTGACTGGCCACATTGTAGCTTCGACCGTGTCCACCCTTACCCAGGCTCATGAATAACGATTTTTCACCGGGTTTATCTAGAGGTTGATCTCTTCAGACTACACAGAGAGGCGGTCCGGATCACGGTAAAGCAGGTCGAAGTTATAAAGCGCGCTATCTCCGCGCCACCAGCCATTGTGTTGTTTTCCCCCCTTCTCATCATCATTTTATTGCGGAAGCTATCTACATCCGCCACCTCAAGCCAGAATTGTGCGTACAAAAACAGTTTGTACGTCCTTTGCTTCTACCGTGGCCTACAACTTCGGCTAGGATTTCCCCTGTACATACTTGCCACTCCCAATGACTCCGTGATTTATTGATTTGTACCCGTGGAATTAAACATTCTGTTCAATACGCAGCCCAATCCGGCACACTTAGCACTTTTCCTCATCATGTAATGTTTGAGTCTGATGAGAATTGCCGAAAAGAATTCTTTACTCAGATTCTGCCTCCCTTGATTCATTTTAATAAATGGGAATCCAGCATACCGAAAGCGCTTGTACTGTTGCACCGGTAACTTGTCTCCGGCTTTTTGAAACGAACTGAATTGCATCGAACACAGACATCTTGGCGCTGACAGCCACCGCCGAGGATGAGCCAGATAACACTTTGTTTTCGATGTGGTGAAGAAATCGGTCCACGATTTCCATCCTGTAACGGATTTCCAGATCCATACTCACACCTTGGTCCATGAGTGGGAAGGGTGGTGGTCATGTTTGCCGGCAAAAATTCCATTTGAATATTTTTCTAGCCTTCTACCTGTGGATGCGCTGTGCAATTATCCAACTGCAATATAATTTTTCAGCCACTTTGGCCTAGCTCCTCGCCCCATACGAGAACCTACTCGGTGAAAATTTATTCGTTCTACACGCATGTTTGTTGGCTCTGTACTTTACTGGAAGTGTGTCCACTTTCATGCCATTTAAACTTCGTGGTTTTTTTTACCTTTTCCAATCAAAACTATTTTTCTTTTCTCCGTGCCTGACATCTTCGCGCAGCACAGGAGGGTGATCTTATCCATGGCTTTCTTCGATCCGCTGAACCGGTCGGCAGAAAAACACAGAGCCCTCTGGAGTTACTCAATAAAAAAACCTGTTACGTCTGCATTGTACACGTTGCCGTCATCAAATGCATTTAAAAGTTTAGGCAGTCCATCTTACAGCCAATTTACACAGACTGCTCTCTCCGCGTAACTCTTCGCCATATGCACATTTATACCTAAATTGATTCCTGTTCTTCCAATTTTACAACCATCCTTCTGTGGCAGACAAGGATTTGCCAAGTCTCCCCGAATTCTTCCTTTTCCTTCAGAAGCGATCTGTAGCTGTTCAGTATACTCTCGAACCGATATCATCCAGTCCAACTTTTTTGTCAAGGACAAATTCTTTGTGTTACTGGCCATACTTGTGTGTAACCAATACACTACTGACAAATGTTGAGCGGAAAGATTACGCGACTTTGCTCAATTCTCGAGTTTTGAATAGGGCCGAGGGTTTGCCCACAACCGCCTGTACATTTAGCTTGCTTGTGTATTGAGTGACGTAGGTATGGTTCTCTGATCTGGCAATAACGTTGCCGACATCTTTCTTGTTCTTGATTCGAACGGGCTAGCTAGCTGTGGGGTAATCGTAATAAAAAATAGTCGGAGCGGGGGCGTAAAATTGACAGAGCGACGAAAGCACAGCCAACGCTGCTGGGCAATTAGCGGTGTGACGACTCTGGCAATGGGCAATTAGACGGTGAAAATTTCACATCTTTATGAGAAAAGAGTTTGTATTTTGAAAAACTGGACAATAAAGTGGTGGGCTGTAAACCGGGTGGGCATTAAATCGGGTTCGACTGTGCTATTGTGCATAGATCTCAGTAGGATCACGCCATGTATCACACCGCCAACAGTTGTGTCTGATGTTACCGTAACTACTGGCCTCATATGAGTAGTTTGCCATTTCAAGGTTTGCGAACGTCATACTTGCCGCACCATGTTAGTCCTTTCAAGCTATTTAATACTCGTCTTCGTCCTTGTTATCCAGATCTCGTGGGTAAATGGCGAAGGTACTGGTTAGAGTCCCTTGCGAATGAAACAGTGTCCACGACACCGCCGGCAAAGGTGTCCAGCTTCGGTGACGGGAAAAATTCACATACGGAAGGGACAACGCACTCGGGCGGCGTCACGTCTCAAGCGGATGAGACCAAACAGCACCTAACCGTGATGCCTCATCGGTCTAACTGGGTTTTGGTCAGCGCTTGCGGTTGCGGTCGACAGCAGGCTGAACGAGCCGATCCGTTCGACGTCAAGGAGGCAAACTGGCGCTTCTACTTCGTCTTGGCCAACATGTGCTGCAACAAGGTGAGCCATTTGGCTCTCATACATTTTGATCACATGTGATACAGCGGCTTTCCAGCTACCCACGACATGTAGCCTACCAGATTTCCGTCCAGTACACCAGTTGCCAACATTCGACCCTGTGTTGTATGTTTGTTTATCGTGATTGGGTGTTTAGAAATAATGAATCTCGGTATTGGTGCCACCCCCGACTGTATTGTATCCATTTGTGATTGTGTCCAGGTCAGATACGGTGTAACACGAGGTTCGTTATTGGGGCCGCCTATATTCTTACTAGCGATCTTATTGCTTTATGTTAATGGCAGCAATCTGTGTCGAGCAATCAAAACATTATGTTCCAAGTCGATCTCGCAAGAATCTGTCTACAGTCAGTCTAGTTTCTGCTTCTATGGTATATAGTATAGTGTAGAGAGCTCCGTTCACGACTTCGGATAGCTCACTTAGAAGCTGGGTTACCCTGACTCACAGACAAATCATCGACTGCGGATAGCGACCTCCGGTCGGTTATTTTGGGCTGTGTTGACAAGGTCACTTTGTGTTGACTTTCTACGTTCATTGGAAGTATTTCGTGGAAATTGAGATACAATTCAGTTTCATTTTCGATTCTGAAATTCCAGACAAGAAATACTGGTGTTTTCATCGCTTGGTTTCGGCGATCTTGCTATCGCCATTTTCTCCGTCAATTGCCTGCCATCTTGTTTTCGGATTATTCACAATGCCGAAGCAGTCATTCTGTGGTACTTGCTCAAAACTAGTCGGATACCGTGCAAATGCCCTAACGTGTGTTTTGTGCCAAGTTAAATTCCACATTTCATGTGTTGGATTATCGGTTGTGCATTTTCATCGTCTTCTCGAGATCCAACGCGATTTCGTCCAAACAATATGTGAAAATTGCCGTAATAAGATACAGCCAGAAAGAGTAAAGCCGACGTGGAGGCCTCAGCGTTTCGTTGCGAACAGCTCCGTGTGTTTGGCTTAACAACCTAGCGCGAAGAGCCTTCAGGTTTCGGCTCAGTCGTCCTCATCTACCCGTGCAAACTCACCGACACGAAGTCCAACCATTGTGAGAAGCCCAGTTGCACCTGGCCTAAATTGTCCAACGGAACTGATGTCCCAGCAGGTGAAAGTCTGAGTGCTGAAGACCAGTGGAAAGATCAGAGGACGAAATTACGAAGGAACGTTGGGCGTTTACGTTCTGTAAGTCAACAGTTAGCCAAACCACTTGAGGCTGGTAGTATACTTCGCCCTGCAAGGCCAACCTCGTCCGACCAGAGGCGTTATAATCTCGTGATCTTTCACGCACCGGAGTCCAGTGATCCATCACCCCAAGTGCGCTACGATCACGATGTCGAGTTTTTACAAGGTTTAATTGATAGACTCCTCAACGCTGGTGAGGACTCGGTAAAAGTGAGGCAGATTACCCGTCTTGGAAAGCAAGGTGATCAACAAAATCGGCCTATGAGAATCACTTTTGTGGACGAAGCCAGTCCAAGACTTATTATGTCTCGCCTAAGTAGGCTGAAAGGTTTGAAGATCCATGTTCGTCCCGACCTGGACCCAGTAGACAGGGAGCGGCTGCCATCATTGAGTTGAAAAGACTCACTGGTGAGGGGGAAACAAATCTTCGTATCGTAAATTTTCGGGTGGTTTCCAACAATCCGCGAATCAGGATAAACAGGCTGCTCACACTTCAAGCACGCCCGGTGGCTCCTGCTGCGGCCTGCGAGTAGCCTTCACAAACGTTTGCAGTATTATGAATAAGCGCGATGAGCTTTGTTGTTTCGTTGCGTCTGAGCGGCCAGACGTAGTGGGACTCGCAGAGACATGGCTGCATGCAGAGTTATACACCCAAGAACTTGAACTCAACGGTTACTCGTGTTTCCGATGCGATAGACTAAAGAATGCCCACGGTGGTGTCTTACTTTACATCCGGTCTTCCCTGCGTGGGAGACTTGTGAGCACCTACCGAAGTGACGATGGCCTGTGTGAGCTACTGTGGTGCTCCATCCGCCTCAGGCGCGGAGAACTGCTTGTGGGCGCAGTTTATCGCAGTCCCCTGAGTCGTTGTTTGGATTGGCTGCCCCATCTTCGGACCCACATGAGTCGTCCACACTTTCTGCTTACGGACGATTTTAACTGTCCTCGAATACGATGGCCTGATGTGCATTTGATGCGTGGACATAGTGAGGTTGAAGCAAAGTTCGTGGATTTGGTACTTGAAACGGGTGCATCGCAACACATATGCCATCCAACATGCATATCAGCACGTTCAACCCCGTCCTGTCTCGACCTGATGTTAACGAGCTACGAACAACGAGTGGGTGACGTTAGGATTCTGGAGCCCCTGGCTACGAGCGACCACACAGTACTGATAGCTGATATGAAATTATCTTTGCCGTATTCACATCCGCTGCAACCACCTCCCAACTACTGGAAAACGGACTTCGATGGTCTAGATCGAGCCGTGAGCTAACTGGATTGGTCTCTGTCACAAGCTGCATCTGTAGAAGACGTTTGAATATGTATGAAAGAGATTGACATCATTGTGTTTCCAATTTGTGCCATTGAAATGTCGAAAGGTTGGACCGATTAAGCCTCCTTGGTTTGACAAGGAGTATAGAAACCTGGCTCGGAGGCGGCGCAGACTGTGGGACAAATTCCTCCTGTCTGGCTCTGCCAGTGATTACGAAGGATATAAATGTCAGCGGAACCTCTGCAATAGTGCAAAAAAGAATAAACGCCGATACTTTGAAGAGCAGGTCGTATTAGCGGCGAAGACCACCCCAAAGAGAATCTTTGCATACGTGAAGCGACGCCTGAAGCCGGCAGGTGATGTGCCAGTGCTGGATGGCCCGGATGGACAGCCCCTAACCTCCAGCACTGAGCGTGCGTCCGCGTTGGCGGCGCATTTTGCTTCTGTATTTGCGAATAACCAGGTGTCTGTTCGGAGTTCGACGTGTACCGATTTTACCGAACTGGATAGTCTGCATTGCGGCGTTGAAGAGGTAGCTCAACTACTCGCAAACCTTGACGGCACCAAACCTGCCGGACCTGATGGGTTTCACCCACTGGTTCTCAAGTCACTTTCAACCATCGTCTCTCCTGTCGTGACTGACCTTTTCAACAGGTCGCTGTCCGCAGGTTTGTTGCCGGTTGACTGGAAATGTTCGGTGGTGAAGCCTATTCCGAAAGACGGCGACCCCAGCAAAGTAGACAATTACAGGCCAATTTCTCTGACACCTATTTTGGCAAAGGTTGCTGAGAAAATCGTGAAGAAGAAATTGCTGCAGTTGCTACAGTCAAACGAGGTCCTGACGCCCGCACAGCACGGTTTTATGCAAGATCGCTCATGCATTACGAACCTGCTTGTGACGAGGCATGAGTGGTTGAAGGCAATAAACAACGGGAAGTCAGTCGACGTGATATTCATCGATTTCAGTAAAGCGTTCGACAAGGTCAGTCATGAGGTTCTCCTTCACAAACTCAGCATGTGTGGTGTCAGTGGCTCACTGCACCAGTGGATCCGCGACTTTCTTGTTGGACGAAAGTGGAGGGTACAGGTCGACGACCATCTAACTGATTGGTATCCCTCTACAAGTGGCGTGCCTCAAGGCACTGTGCTGGGGCCCACTCTGTTCCCGATCCACATCAACGATCTACCGCAGCTTCTCCGGTCGCCGTGTGCCTTGTTTGCGGACGACATGAAGATTTGGAGAGAAATCGACGTTCCCGATGACTGTGGCCTACTTCAGCAAGACCTCAACCGCCTATCCACATGGTCTGCAGAAGTTCTTCTCCAGGTCAACCCAGCCAAGTCTGTATTTATGAGCCTGGGGAAGGGTGCTAACGGCCGAACCCACAACCTTGACGGCCAAACGCTATATTTCACACCCTCCGTGAAGGACCTAGGTGTACTCTCACGCTACGATTTGAAGTCCGTGGACAACACGAACAGGATATATCGTAACGGACTGCGCATGCTTTGGGCGCTCAAACGTAGCTTCGGCACATGGTTTGAAGAGGTTGCCACCCGCCTGTTCTCTTCTATCATTAGACTAATGCTAGAGTACGGTTCGCCCGCCTACTTTCCGATTACCCGAGGCGAGGCACAAAAGATCGAACGGGTTCAGCACGTTGCTACCAGGCTCATCCGAGTTTACGTGGTTTTGGGTATGAAGACCGGTGCGAGAAACTAGGACTCTACACCTTGTCCTACTGTCGGTTGCGAGTCGACCTCATTGTGACCTACCGTGTCCTACATCTCGGTGACTTCCCCATGTTAAGGCCAATGCTGCACTTACGAGAGCCATGCAGCACACGCGGACACAGATACAAACTTGTCGTGCCGGATGTGAAATGTGTTCCTCACTCACTGTGCTTCGAACGGAGAGTGGTAAACATTTGGAACACTTTGCCTGAACATGTGATTGAGGCATCATCTGTGCAACAGTTCAAAACGTTGTTAGATTTATATTTCGCCACTATTCGATTCAGAGAACGACTGCACGCTTACGATGATATATCACATTTGTGAATGCTGAAATATCGTTAGCCGAATACTTTAAATATTACACGAGAACGACAATGATATTCACGGTTGACAACTTTTATAACGTTTTCACCATATTTCGAAAGAGTTGTACAGAATCCATTTCTACTTGCTCTATAATACAGTATTCAGTATTCAAAGTATCTTGACGTGTTGACAGAAGGATTTCAGCTACTTGGGACATTTTGTTGTGTTATCATATAGGTTGTTAAGTGGGCGAGCCTCCTGCTGACATCAGCTGGACGCTTCGGCTCGTCGGATTTTCCACAATGGAAAGTAAAATGCATAACTATAGAGAAATTCAGGAGGTATGGTCACTCTCTTCATGTGTCGCAGCTCTGCTTGGACAGAACAGTACCTCAACTTCGACGCCTTTTGTCCTATAAACTACAAACAAGCATTAGTTCGCACCGCATTCGCGAGAGCTCGTAAGATTTGCTCTGAAGATATCATAGGCAACGAGTTGGAGCACATATCATTAACACTCCGTAAAAAGGAATACTCTGTGAGATCTATAGCACGACAAGCAAACACAGAAAACAGGGAGAAACAACTTAAAACGTCCCTAAGAAAAAGTGTTTATCACGCTACCTTTTATAAGGGACAAAAGTGACAAAAGATTTGGACACCGTCTCCGCCAGATGAAGTGTTCTACACGGATGAACTTGTGTTATTGCGCTATGTAAGAAAGCTGCTATGGAAATCCAATATGGACAAGCCAGGCCCTCGAGTTAACGCCTCATGTGATTACCTCTCATTGTACTTATGGTAGCAAATACATGGGCCGAACTAAGAGAACGATGACGACTAGGATTTCAGACCACATTCCACCTAATATGATCGCGTGTGGTTCCAAGCTGCCTTCTGGTTCCATTGCTCAGAACGTCCTAGACTGCTCCATATGTCAAGATCCCCGTGAATGGTTCTGCATGATTAACAGACAGAGGAATGCTCGTCTGCTTCAGGTTACTGAAGCTTCGGTAATTCGGCGACTAAAACCCAAAATGTGTAAACCAAGGTAGTTTATGTTTAGCCTCACATTACCTTAGCAAAGTTCTTTGATCGTTTCAAATGAAAATTGAACGACTTTGAACGTTGTTTCTTTTTAAAGGTAGCACCATTAGTCCACGGATTATATGTTAACAGCTGATGTGGATGCCCGAAATATCTGAATTTAGAGTATCTTGCTGAAAATTTTAACCCGCTTTCTATCTTGAAATTTCGTGTAACTATTTGCTGCACACTTACACCCAAATTTGAACATGAAATTTTGTTCTGGCAACTGTATCAGAAGCTAGATCCCACGGTTTCGGAGATTCTGCGTTCTTGAGTTCCGAACACATTAAAGCCTCGTATTGTTTACGTTGCGAACAGTTAAACCAAATGTTGCGGTTGTCTCTTTAATATAGTGCATCTGATTTTAAGTTCCCCACGCTAACAATGCGTAACACTCTCGCTTCAAACTCTCAGAGCAATATAGCGGTTCGGTGGGTCACCGGAACTTCATTTTTCCACTTGCTCAGGAGGAATGTAAGCCCTCATCTGGAAATTGGCCTCAGAGTCTCTCCACCTCGTGGTTAAGGTCCGAAAGACTGTGAACACGTTTGATTGGAGACACCTGTTGTCATGACGTATAATTGACCTCAGTAGCGTTTGTATTGTGAGCCCCGATTACCGTTCCCTTTCACCATTATGCATAACAATAACATACGCTTAATGTTACTTGATTATCTTGTAATTTTCATTATCTGCTCTTCATGAATATCTTACTGTACTTTAATGCGGTATTTTTCACTTCCATCTAATGTATAGAATGCTGCATCAGAAAACCAACGCGCAGAAACACAATTCCGTTCATAACTCATTCGGCGTCGGCATCTTTGCTAATTCCGTCAACCAGTGTGTGTGGATTGAAGTTTGCGCACTCCCGATTACCGTTGCTATGGTTATCTTTTTGCAAATCCCCAGCCGGCCGTGCGACAGCACATGTAAAACCCTTATGTTTTTATCCGTAGCCTACTACTGGTCAAAGGCCTCACTCGGATGAACGTTCTTCCCCGTGTCTACTTGTACCTGATCGATTTGCGCGCGTACCTAATTTACTGGTTAAAATTCAGGTCTATATCCGTTATCTTTGCGTGTTTCATTTGTGTAGGGGACCGGTAGAACTAATATTCTATGTTGCGTAACCCCGGGAGAATCAGGTCAACTGTTGGGCAGTAACTAGAATCTACCTGTTGTACAAAGACTCCTATTGATTTCTCATTGTAGTCTATTTTCACTTGCTGGGGCACTGGAACATCTTTGTGTGTGTATGTGTGGAATCACTGCATCTCACTTGCTCCCTTTTAAACGAATCCCAATCCCATGTAGTTATCGTCATGCGTGTGTGATGCCCACGGCGTCTCAACACTTGTCCCACTTGAATTGGCTAACCAATCACCTTCAGGTTGTTCTTTGGTTTTTCAACTTATTTGTTCTGCTCATTATTTTGCACAGCTCACAAGCATCGCTTTGGTTCCACAATTCCTCTGCGAGTCCAATCACCACCCATTCTGTCCACCATGTGAGTTCGAATCAACGCAGCCGGAGTTGCCCGTATCCGACAAATGCTATCAAGGTGCGCCCGTTGAAGTCGGTTTTGTGGACACTGGGACGAAACCGGTAGCTGTGCTCACTAGACGCATGGCTTCCTTGGGGGTCCGACTGGAAGGTGATGGTGACTCGGAAAAGCCACTTTCTTCTCGTGACTCACTGACGGCGAATCAACAGGAGCCGGTCGGTGCAGGCCTATCACAGCCAGAAGAGAATGACTTTCTAATGCTTCCCGCCACCTCAGCGTTAGGCAATGACAAAGACGTCGACGAAACGGCGGTTTTCGGTGTACCGGCCGAAGATTCAAGTAAGCTTGATCGACCGATATACCTTATAAATGCAAGTGCCAAACGGTTGGTTTTATTGGGGGCAATTTCCCTAAATGATCATTTATCAATACTCGTGCTCCTGTGGTGCATGATACGTGGGTCGCACGACGAGACGCCTATCTCAGAGGGTTCGTGAACACATCCCGGCATGGTTTTACAGAGGCGAAATGAGGTCTTCAGACAGCTCTATCATGTCGCACCTCCTTGAATGTGACCATACAGCTTCAGAGAATGAATTCAAAGTCATTTACCCATTACCTGAACACTTCTCCCAAGGATTCCGCAAACAGCTCTTATCCATCGCCGAGGCTATGTACATTCACCATCTAAAGCTGGAATTATGTGTCCAAAAACGATTTATACGGCCGATACTACTACCTTGGCCAACGGACACCGTTACTTAGTTATTTGGCTGTCATCTTACCTACTTAATTACCTTGTACTAATGAGCCTTGTGTACACATGTTTATTTAGTTTACTTGGTCTACCATCTCTATCTCTGTCTCAAGTTATCGATTTTGGTCATTCAAACAGTCAAGAAGTCAATCCCAGCCCCAGTTGACGCTATATCCACAATCACTGTTATGTCAAAGTTTGGGTCTGATGCGATTTACCGAAAAGAATTCTTTACCCTGAAATGATTTCTGATATTGATTCATATTAATGAAATTTGTGAATGTCCATACACATTAATTAATCATGAATACCAGTTTACTAGTGCATTATTGGATGTTGCTATGCGTACCATGCTTTCGGCATTGCCCGAATCCTCGTACTGTACTTCGTCAGTTGAATTTGCATACTTTTGGCACCGCAGCTCGTGAATCACCAGCCATCTTGTATGCGCGGACGTCGTAGACAGTCACGGTATAGCTACTTTTTATGCTGATATACAGAGTGATTCCCGGATGGAAGCAACAAAAAGACATATCTATGTGCAACTACATCAAAATTCCCTCAGGTCAAAGCGTTAGAGTACACCGGGGTCTCGCACGAGAGGCGCGGTATGCAACGGTTGACTGGCCATAGTATAGCTTCGACCGTGTCCACCCTTACCCAGGCTCATGAATAACGATTTTTCACCGGGTTTATTTGGAGGTTGACCTCTTCAGACTACACAGAGAGGCGGTCCGGATCACGCTGATGCAGGTCGAAGTCATCAAGCGCATTATCTCCGCGCCACCAGCCATGGTGTTGCTTTTTCACTTTCTCATCATCATCATCATTATACACGTTAGCTAGAGGTGAGAAACACCTCAGCTACTGTACATAGAAGGAAAAAGGAGACAAAATGCAACAGGTACAAGCCGGCTGAGCTACCGGTAACAGATCGGCATCGTTTCGGTAAGCTACCAGCCGACTACTAGGCAAAACGAAACTTACTATGCAAATTATATAAGGCCAAATAATGAGATCGTGGTTGGAGGGCGAGGTTAAGAAGGATGGAGTGGGACAAAGAAACCCACGGCACGAACGTCACTGAGATCCGCTCCTAGCCATATCAGCAAGTGTATCCAGCCAAACGTGTTCATCGTCTTTTGGACCCCAACCAGGGAGCCATGAAGCTCCAACCGAGGCCAGCTCAGAAGTGAGAGCCTTCATTCCTCTTGACCAAGTCATCGCTTGACCACCCCTCCTCTTCTTCCATCCACACCCCGGTGGGCAAACAACGCACATCGTGGGAGTCGGGGGCTGGCATGCGCAACACGTGACCGAGCCATCGAAGCCTGGTGCGTGAAATGACGATGCTGGGCGGTTCAGTTCCTTTTCCTGTGCTATAAACAAGGCGTCCAACACGCTCGTTGCTCACGCGGTGTTCCCACCAGATGTGAGCCAAACTGCGAAGGCACCGGGGGGTCGAACGTAACTAGCCTCTTCAGGTCCGCTGCTTTAAGGGGCTAGGTTTCACAACCGTATAGTAGGGTCGAACGTACCTCTGCATTGTACACTCTACCCTTCAGGGCAAGAGTGATGTCGCGCCGGCGCCATAAGTGGCATAGGTTAGCAAAAGCGCCCCGATTTTTTGCTATACGGTTCTTGATCTCATGTTTAATCCCACGGGCGGTGATACAACTTCCCAGGTAGTTGGATTTCTGAACGACTTCTAGCTGATGTCCATCAAATGTCAGAGAAGGAGGCGGTCCAGACCAACCTTAGAGGAATGCTTTGCGTTTTCAGGGTGCGAAACAAAGCCCGAAGTGACGGACAGCTAGTGCTAATCTGTCCAGTGCCGCTTGGCATGTTTGCGAGCTGTCACAAATTTAAGCAATATCATCAGCGTACGCTAAGCCAAAAAGTCGTTCTCCTCGGAGAAGATCCAAACCTTCTAAGTCGTGTCCTGTGAACGCGATTTCCATGACTTCATCAATAGCGAAGTTGAAGAGGAAAGGTGACAGCGGGCATCTTTGTCACACACCGCTGGAGATATGCAAGGGTGGCGACAGCTTGCCGGAAGCCCTCACTCTGCTTGAGCTACGCGTGTATAATGCTGGGACAATATTTACATATTTCTCAGGTACACATTTCCTGAGTAGACAGTCCCAAAGTGCACGTCTATCCACCGAATCGAATGCACCTTTGATATCGGGGAACACGACAACGGTGGGCCGCCAATAAATGTGACGGTGCTCCAACAAGTGTCTCAAAGTGAAGGTGTGCTCAATGCAGCCAAGACGTCGACGAAACCCGGCGCGCTCTTCACGAATATGGTTTTCACGAGTGTCAGTCAGTCTGTGAAGGATGACAAGCAAGCAATTTGGAGGCGATGGAGATCAGACTGATTCCTCTTTGGCTGCCGCAATCCGATCGTGAGCCTTCTTTCAAAATTGGGGCTATGACAGAGCGGCTCCAGTCTGTTGGGACAGTTTCCTGCTTCCACAATTTCCCTAGTAACTCGTATAAATCATCCACAAGAGCAGGGTACTGTGTCGGAAATTAATACTCGCAAGAAATAAATGAGCATCCTCGTACAAATGAAGTAACCGCTCACTGTTATCATTACGGGAGCCTACACCGTGTTGGCCGCCTAGATGCAGTTCATCAGTGGATAATTTTCCAATTTGAGCGTTCATATCCCCAGCCAGCACCGCAGTGTCCGTGCTTCTACTGTGGCGAAGGAGCTCGTTCAGTTGACGATAGAAGTCGTGTTTTATTGAGTCATCGCTACAGTTTGTGGGTGCATAGACAACGATACCAAATAGACACCTGTTGGTCCCACGCGACTTCGATGCTTTGAACGAGCTAGCCAATCGGACCGCATACATCCGGCTACTGATTGGAATCCAACCACCCGGAATAGCTTCAGCCAGGGGACTCCGGGCAATAGCAAGAATTGGGGGGGGGGGTTGAAAACAGGGGGATAAAAGTGTAGCTGGAACGGGACGATGAGGGTTATAAAGCGTAAGATGGGGAATAAGAAGACCGGAATGCTTGAGCAGTAGCATCCAAACCCCTATTCATGCTGCTCGATGCAGGAGATAGATCACCGTTGATTATCCCCTGCGGTGGTCAGAGAATCAGGAAATTGTTTAAGAAAAGATTCATAGGTTTGCGTGGGCAGGATACTGTCAGGTTGCCCAGGCCTAGACAGGAGAACGATTAGGGTTCTCAACCAAAGCCTTTGGTTCAAAAACCTGTCAGCAAGGCAGCGGGTTTGACACTGGGCTACAAGGAGTCCGTCTTTAGGAATGAGGTGCCACCTTCATTTCAACCCGCAACCTGGAGGACTAGGAGGCTGAGTTTGTCTGGCCTCTAACCACTGACCAATCTGGTATTAATGACTCTGAATGTGCAAATCACCACCCAGCATAGCTTAATGGATCGCTGAGGCACACAACCATCACACCACGATAAGGTTCAGCCTCATTGCGATGGTTTCTCATCATCAGGCTACCACTATGCGCGTCACTGATGATCCTACGGGAGGCATGTTTCTCCATTGTTGCTTCATGATGTGTTAGAGACTCGAAGTACTATTCAGAGTGCCAACATGCCTACACATCCTTTATTTAACCACTTTGCGTTTGACCAAGAGATGCTGAATTGCAGTGGTTGGAAACATTGGACGTCATGGCCCGCAACAGACATCAGTGGCGGCAATGTTGTTCCGCAATTTCACCATCCCTTTGATACACACAAAAACTCACAAAACAAAACAAACAATACAAAATGGCGTGTGTAAAACCAAAAAAAATTCGTTTCCCATATTTTTTAATCGCATTAGTGTCCCCATCTTCTTCACCTTTTTCTTCTGCCATGGTTCTGATGGCACAATGTCTGTTAACAGACTGTGAATAAATATATATATATATATATATATATAAATATTGCGTTTGACCCAGCTGCACACTGAGGAATTCACCACGTATGACGATGAAATGTTTGTATGTCATTTAGGAAGCTCGGCGAACAATTGAACCCAAGAACTATGTCATTCTCTGTGTCAGTAACAGTTGATTATGATGAGACTACTACTCCCACAGGTTGCCTTGTTTTGCTTACTGGACCCCAAGGACCTAAGGTTTTGCCCATTTATCACGATGATATTTCACCGACATGTCCGAGTAGTCGCATAACGGCGTTATAATTAATGAGGTTAGGTACTATTTTTGGTTATTTGAAGTTCTTCGCTCCAGTTTCCAAATGAGATAGTCTTCCACATGCCCGGAAAAGCATTCGACTACCTTTTTAGCTTGTTGGGCATCGTCAATAGTGCGCATCCATCAGGATTGGAACCCATGACCACCCGCGGCTTGCACCGCCAGTCAGCAGCTTATGCCGCTGGATCACGGGGGATAGCTTCAAACCGTCATGATTTACAAGCTAACTGCGATGTATATCGCGTCTTATCCCCCACTGCCATGCAAGTTACGAACGTTGCAGAGGACAGGGTTGGCTGCGAAAGACACGACGTCTACTAACAGTAGCTAGGTACGACATAGCATTTAGAAACTGTTAGGACGGAAATGGTTTGATGTATTGAAATTTAGGGGCTTTTGATGTAATTAATTGAGGTTCTCCGCAGCCAGCTTCCAAATCAGATAGTCGTCCACATGCCGGAAAAGCACTAGACTGCATTTTCAGCCTATAGGGCATCATCAGTAGTGCGCATCCATCGGATCCATCAGGATTCGAGCCCATGACCACCAGCAGCTCATGCCACGAGAGACAGTATTTGACCGTAATGATTTACAAGCCAGTTGCGATATAGCGCGTCTCATCTTCCACTGCGATACGACTTACGAACGTTGCTAATCGCATTGATGAACATATTTCTCATTGGCATGAGATACTGTGCTCGTCACACTGGTACAGACCATTTTATCTAAGTGTAACCATTCTCTTGCGTGGGTACTACTCATTGACAACACAGCTTTTCTGAGACAGTCAACGTGTTCCACAGAGACGTGTAAACAAAATGGTGGCATTTCCATTAACAGCGACATTTTTTTGGCTTCTGAAGCTTTTTCTTTTGAATCACTTAAACAAACGACAAACTAATCTTATCGCACCCGAACGTCATCCCATCAGCGGAGCTGGTGGGAGACGACATGCTTCCGAAAGTGCTAGTAAACGGCTGTACACAGACATGGTGGAGAATATCTGTAGCTCAGGTTGCGGTTGTATATTTTGTGTTGTTCTCCGAGCTGACCGACTGGCTTATCGGCTGGTCGCCGATGCTATGACACGTCTACTTTGTAACAAAAATCACTGGTTCGAATCTGCGTAGGTACGGACGGCCTCGTAGCGTCTCTTCCCCCCGCTCGACTAATGGTAGCTGCGTGGCAGCAAAGCTTCGGTACGGTGTACCGATGATATCTTCTTTCTTCTACATCATCATTGCGGCTTCAAGGGGTTTGTTCACTTCGGCAACCTCTAGATCCAAGTGCTTATTTAGCGAGTTTTAATTCGGATGCCAAGCTTCGATGAATTCAACTTTTTCTCTTCTGAGGATTTTGAGGTGCTCCATGTCGAATTATTGGTTTTGACATTCATGGACACGGATATCAGGGAGTTCTGATCGTGACGGCGAATGACTAGGCTGTGTTCACGTAGCCTTGTTTCAAGCTTTTTCCTATTTGTCCTACATAGCACCTGTCACAGTTTCAAAAGCAGATCTAATGTATCACATCAGATGTTTCCACTCTGCTAAGGGTATCTTTCATCCTGGGAATTTTACTTCAAATTATTTCCGTTGGTTGATGGTCAAAATTGGCCCCGAGAAACAATGAAAGTCTCTTGGTATTTCGTACTGTATTCAGGGAAAAGAACCTTTTGTGAGTAATCGTCCCCTACTCAATTTTGCACTCTAGTGTCGGCTTATCGCTTATTTGAACTCTAGCTGAGGTTGGATAAACTTAGTTTTGGATAAATGATCTCACGATTGCCAATTGAAAAGCTTGTTTAGCCGCCGAATAACTCGGCCACCAATACTTGCACAGTGGCTTATGCTTTGTTTGGGTCCCATTTATTTGTTCGTAGTACGCCATGTTATCGATTGGTAGGATGAATTGAGAGAGGTAGCTAGATCTTGTAGGTACTTGGCTCCATTCCCAAAAGAACTGAACACCCTTTCAATGTGCCGGCCCGTAGCCTAGTGGTAACGAGCTTGTCTCGTAATCTTGCAGCGCAGGTTCGAGCCTGTGTATTGACAGTGCGACCGGTGGTTGTTTCGCGGTAGCGAAGTGTCGGTACTGCGTACCGGCGTACTGCTGATGCCTTCTCCAATGTGCTATATTCAAATGCCTGACCAATGCCAGAGTGATTCAGGCTTTCGGCTTGAAATCAGCGTGCACTTGAGTAAATGCGGGTCATGCCAGAAAAATTAGTAATATTGGCCTTAGTAGTACGCCGACAAACCGAACCGACGCTACACTGCCACACGACCACAATCAGTTGCGCGAAGCCTGAATGTACCGCGAGGTTGTCCGCATTTATGCGGATTTGAACCGATGGCCCAAAGGATTACGCACTTGCGTTGTAATCCTGAGGCCGATGCCTGATTTCCACATGATTGATGACAATCCTCTTCCAAGTAAGCAAATCATTAGATCCAGTCTGTGTGATGACCGTCATTCTTACCAATCACATACCTGCACCAGATCAGGTGAGCTAGATTGGTTGGTATGGTCTACGCTACCACGGTGAGCTTAGTATCACAGCAAACTGTTTTTGTACTCACAACATTGGACGCTCGCGAAAGCCACAAGTAGTTTGAGTATGCGGGACTTTTGCTTGGTCATATGGACTATATATGACGCATTAGGATTGACCTGATGACTGGTGTTCAATAAATTCCTTATGGTTTCTGTGCCGGCACTACTTCGCGGCTCAGATGAGTCAACTGTCAAAGATTCCATTCGTTTACATGACGACTTTGAGCAGTGCTCGAACATCCAGACTTTGATCAGTGTCCTCAACTTAGTTATCGAAATCTATAGATAACTCATTATAAACCGTAGGACGTGCACTGCTTCGACATTGGTGTCTACCGTGAACACTTAGGTAATGGGCTGGTCGACGCAAGCACTCGTAGTTCAGTTACACTGAATACTTTTTTGGGTAAGACGCTTATCAGCTTCACGGTGATTTCCATGAGGTGGTCATCTTAGGACGACATCTCAATGATCATCGACTTCTTTTGAATAGTTGTCAATTGATCCCGTTTCACAAAAGCGCTTGATGAAGTAATTTGGATAGCTGTTGGACTGCAGCGTTTCGAAAACCGGTTCAAAGGTGATGGCCTCATGAAAATCACTACGAAACGGATGAGCACCAGTGAGCTCGAGACTGCGCCATGTCCGACAATGTCTCCAGTCGAGGCCGCCACCCTGACCACGTTTCCTGGGTCAGTGCGTTCTTATCTTTATGCCCCGTCATCAATTGGCCACCTTGCGGCTGAATACATAATGCACGATGAGGCGATTGGTCTGCGATCACTGAGAAGATATGCTCTAACGAACGTAATCGGATCGGTAGCACGAAATATCAGTGTTTGCTTGTTCATCGAGTTTAACCATTTGATTTCCTACGTTTCGTCACCGATCGAAGTGTCATCTTCCATGCGCAGTGGTAGTTGCTAAGCGGTTCTAGGTTAACAGATACTTCATGAGGCTTCTAACTTGACACCCGCTGGCTGGCGTCCGCTTTGCTCATTAAATGTTCCCGCCAGGTGTGATTGATAATCGACAAAAAGCGATGACCAAAGACGGCCGCTTGCTTCGGCGCGAAGTGGTCACATTTCCTATTTAAGCTGTAATATCTGTCTCACTGTCGCGTTGTACATCCCAGGTTTGACTGGCAGACTGACATCCCGTTGCTTCCATGGATGATTGAGAATTTTGGCGTTCCTCACGGGCGTCGCTGCTACTCGTAGTTATCACTCCAGTGTATGACCATCACTTTGACTTGTTTACAGGACCCTACCGCTTAGAAGTTCAAAAGTCTTCTTAGCTTTTCTTTGTTCAGAATGATGTTCTAGCACATCAAAGGATACGAGTCTGTCACTGCATCGTACACGTTTGGTTACGCATGCTCGCTTAAATTTGCCGCCAGTAAGGTGCTTGCTGAAGACTCCAAATCCACCGTTGTTCCCGTCCAAACGCCTCCCGATCTTTTCCTTGTGGTTTTCGCTGTGTGTAATGTGGATAGGCGGGTGGAGTTGTGAGTAATGAGGCTTAAGTCTAATGTGAATGCTGGTATCCCTTGGCCTCTTACCCACAATGCCATGCAACTCGCAGAGGGATATCGCAAAACACCGCAACCGACTACTACTTATATTTCAGTAGCAAGACTCCAATTGAAATATTAAGCGTCCGCATCCTAACGTTTGAATAATTCGCCTTCAGGCTTTCATATTTATATGCGGATAAAAGTGTTGGCAGGTACGTACTAAGGGTCACCACAATAAGTTCCTTTTTCAATGGGTACCGCAGCCTCTACATGATTCCGTGGACTAGGCGTCGAAATCTGATTGGTTCAAGGATATTTTAACATTTCTGTGAGCGTTTTCTGAACACGTTCCCGGTTCCTACGGCCGAATCTCGAGGGCTTCGGCGGATTCAGAGAATCCATACGGACGAACTTTGTTTGATGTCAGGTGCGTGATAGATGGCTCAACCAACTTGATGACATGGTCTGTGTCTGAGAGCTGATTCGATGCACACCGTCACATACACGATTTTCATGTGTTTGGATGATATCTGATACCGGTGCTTCTTTTCTTGTAGTTGCCTCAGAAGATTCCACCCCTTTATCTACTTCTGCTGAATCGAGTTCTATGTCTGGGGAAAAGTTTTCCAACAGTGATGCAGACGATGATGAGGATCGAGTTTTGGCGGGAAGACGACGCGCGGCAAATCGCTTAATTCCATCCAAGAGTAGGACAGCGTCGCGAAACACAGAGGCTTCATCGCCGGAACGCAGTCAACCCGTTTCGTACACTGTTCGATTCAAAGATGGCGTTCCTGCGTCCAACTGGCTGATTGGTGAAGTTCCACGTTATCCTTCCTGGTCAATCTACGCTTTGGGAAAATATTTCAGCTATTCCCATTCCTCAGGTGAGTCAGCGTTCTGAATCCTTTGCAGCGTAAATATGTACAAGTCCCCTATTCGGGGTTAATAACTACCTTTTTTCCCTAACCTTATTATGTAGAGCTGTCCTGCCTGGACTATGGTCAATAGTAATTGAATACGTCGTCAAGTTATGCCATGGAATGGACGCAAAGCTCGTGTTTTACTCGAACGTGCTTCCCGTGGTGCTCGCGATGTCGCAATGCTGCGTTCGTCCCACTAGGTTCCACTGAAAACATACTGGTTCGCTCCAGCTTCACGCTTAAGTTTCTCTTCCCATCGCGCATATTGGAAGTTACTAAGCTGTGATATGCCATGCGGCGTCTTAATAGTCATTACGTGTGCGGTCATCTACCAGCTTGAAACATCATCACCAACACACCATGCATAGCACAATACATAGCAGTATTTTGTGTTGGTCTCCGTTATAAAATGCATAGCGACAATTCGCTGCCACTCAACCATCATCAGTTGTTTGCAGGTCAGGTATGGTTGACGGCATTCGGTTTCGGATTTGCCTGTCACTGTGGCCAGCCACAGGACGCCTGCGCCTACAGAGGGACCATGGATGGCTTGCGCTGCACCACCCACAGCTCCATCCACACACCCCATATCCAGTGTAAACCTGAAGGAATAAGACCGGGAGGTATGTGGATGGGAGCTAGGTTTCATCAACGGAGCCGGCCCACACTCCTTCACAGGCAAACACAAGCACGCTGTGTTTGGGGAATCAAGCGCACACAAGGCGGTGGCTGGACCGTAGTCTGCTCCACACTGGGTGCATGGAATCACTCTTCGAGCCTATCACGACCACAAGGACCGTGCACCCCGTCCCCTCCAGCAACGACCAACTGTCTCCTGGAGTCAGTATGGACGAGGTACCGGGTGATGGACAGGTAGGCACCTTGTCAACATGCACATCAAGCGCAGCCACACCGGGGATGTCAAACAACAGCCAACCACTTGAAACGACATTCTCAAATAAAATATATCGGTTAAAGAATACGGCTATGCAGACATAACTCTTCTTTGAATTAGCATATGAAATATGTTGCTTAGCCACGAATCCGCGATACGTACAAAATGTCCAGAGGTAACTCAGAAAATGTTACAAACGCAATAAAGTTAACGAAGGTAAGCACAATTACCGTAAGTAACGTGGAAAGTTAATAGGAGATTATTCCGGTAGTCAGAACAAACCAAATAAAGTGGAATGAAATTTATCCAGCTTAAAAGGACCTAGTTTAAGTGCAAGTTGGTTTAGCCCAAATGCAGTGAAGAAGCATCAAGAATGCAACATCAGCCTCAGCAGGTCAGGTATACTGCCATAAGAAAAACCTCTACAAAAACCAAATTGTATTTAAGACCTTCTACAATCATTATACTGCTCGACCTTTGAATTACGAACTAGACGTCTGACCCACTCGTCACCGGATGGTGTTAGAAACAAAAGCGATGGCGAGCTTTATGTAAAACCTTATGACATTAGATAAACATTCAAGAGCAATGCACGTTCATCTCGCGAACTCCACACCGTTACGGACTGCTGTCTACCATGTGGAATTAAACATATATCGTCGAGACAGTCTTCTTGCGACCTTTTCTATCGCACTTCGCAAGGATTCCCAACATGTTCAGAACTAACGGAAGAAACTGCTGTAACTACATTGCCTCACCTAGAACCTATTACATTTCTTATCCATCACTTTTATTCTTATTGTTGGATCATAACGTCGTGTTATGTCGCTCGTCCGCATCTTTAATCCTTAAACTTTTACACACGAAATATTCTGTCTATCGCTTTCTGTCTGCTTTTGCACCTTAGCTCCTTTGTTCAATGCTTGCATAATGTTTCCTTTGCGAAATTGAATCATCTGACTGAATACAGCCACAGAAACTGAACATCAGCTGTTTCGGTTCACCTTATAGAGATGGCAGTAGTAGTCAATCGAAAATTCAGATATTATGGAAAGTAAAACCACTCGAGTAGTTGGAATTCACAACGCAGGGCTTCTTTGGACGATTGCGCGGCTGCCTGTAATGGTTGCTGAATCGACATCGGCCGACCACCTTGGATACTCAAATTACGAAGCATAGTGGGCCACCTAGCCGTTCAGTGTGTTTTACAAACGTTCAGTATGCTTCTCATTTCAGCAGAGCACACACCGATTTGTTTTCACATTGTTGGATGCAAACGGATTTAACGTGACCGGTGTTCTCGAATTTCGTTTGAGTAGCATTTCCTTTTGGAGGAAATCACACGTCCCACTCGCTTATCGAAAGGGAATTCTGATGGAAATTGGGATCTAAGCATTGCAACATTAGCCAACTAGAGGATGCATGTTGACTATGATGATAGTTCTTAATGAGAGGATCGTTGATACGGTCGATGGTCCTTCTACCTGGGTTACCCGTTGTCTTCTAGAATGCTGCGGACGCAGTCGGCCGATTGGTTTGTCGCTCCACAATTTGACACACTTACCCAAACATAATGATGTCGTACCAGTGTTCAGGTCAACAACAAGGAGGAACTTTGGAGGAAAGCCGACCGGGTGATTTTCGTAGAGTGCTTCTAACTAACATTAATTAATCCTTCGAATGCTCCATCATCTTGAACTGTGGCTCCAAGATATACACTGGGGTTTGGCTGTAGAGATACCCGATCATGTGGTCAGGAAATATGCGCTTCCATTCCACTTTTACCCCGTTTCTAGGGCCTCCACACAGAATTGACCTGTCTAGATTACTGCGTCTGTGGATCTCAGTTTCAGCCAATGTCATGGAAACTATAATGTAGCCCGTTCGAATGCATTACATTGTCACCGTCATATTCAGCGTCGTGATAGCTCTTTGAATAACTTTCCTGAATTAGTTGCTTGGTCAATCAAATGCTGGGTATTGAAATACAGCTAGCGTGTGTTAGCCGTATCCTGTTTTTCCATCAGAGTTACCACACCTCATCCTGCAACGTTTACGTACTTTCTTGTTTTCTTCTCTTCAGGTCTGTCATGCAGGGGATTCCTGCGAAACAGCAATTTCCTCCTTCCTTGGGATGTAGTGATCGATGCCAGTTCCCGCTCAATGTATGAACGCGGAGCACGAGGAGGAAAGTTGTTAGGTCGCGGTTCCAGATTCCGTTCAAACAAAACAGGTAATTTTGTATCCGATGCTCCGTGTCCGATCACGTTCCACCGTGGTTGATCCCGATGAGGCCTGAGTAGAAAGCCATAGCATTTTGTGGTAGCCTTTTGTAGTCACGCAGGTTCGCACAACCCCTATTGATGTTAGCCTTTTGACACAGGTTCCATTAGTTGACAGATGCTATACCTGAAGATGCGAAATCGTTGGCCTCGAAACTATCGACTACGTCGTCCGAGTGTTCCAACGATTTTTATACTTTTGTGGCACATCCCCTCGATTTCATGTGTTTTTTTTCAAATGCGGTTCTCGTTGCAGAAACCCGATAACAACAATAACCCCATGACGTTCACCAAGCGGCAGCATCACATCGAAAGTCTGATGAGATCGGAATTCCGAACTACAAAGGGTCAACTAGGATCATTCGATCTGTGCACTGGCATGTAGTCCCAACGTTTCGCTGCAACGCGACCACCATCAGTCGCGCGCCGGTTGAGGATCCTGTGAGGTCTTCGGGATACGAGCCGACGACGTTTGGGTTACAAAGTAAACACCTTATACCAGCCGGCATTTTGCAGATCATAAGCTTGATTGGTACTAAGCACGAAAATCACTGGTTGTTTTTGGCTACGCTAGGACACAGCCGATCTTCGCTGAGCCGCCTCCATCAGCCACAGGTTTGCAATCTTCTACCCATCGGAGCCCAGACCTATTAACTCTCTTCTATGACTCCATCACACACGCTCGAAGAAGTGCGCTAGCGGTCTTGAGCTTACTGGCACTGTACTCCTTTGACTGATTGACAGGTGTTTGCCGTCATCTCCCAGTCGGCAGATAATCATTTTGGATGGCATTGTCAATGTTCCGCAGCACAATGATACAACATCAAACAGAGGGATCAAGAAAACGGCCCAGAGTGTTATTGGATGGGGAGGGTCTGTGAGTTGCAGAAATCTACACTAACGAGAGTGGTCGAGCATTTCTCTAAATCATTCAAAGCACTATTTCTTGTATGATATCTGGGAGTGGAACAATTGCTGCCTAAGGAGGATATATTCAATCAACTCAGGCCCGTCAACTCGCTCTTCTGCCTCGGGACAGAGGCATTTCGAAAGGCTGTACAACTAATCTTACTCTTCTGTATCGTGTGAGAGTTCTCAGCCGAAGCAATTTATAAAAATTGTCTCTACTCCGGCACGTAATTCCGGTTTGGAAATGGACCAACAGCCTTGAGGCAGACGATTTTCCTCTGTCGGCGCAGACACACAATGGCAATTTACTGATTGTTGATCAAGTTTCCTTCCCCGCGCTTTCTGGTACTTTCCGGCTGTCACCATCGCCTGCAATGCGAACCGAAGGATGTTATGCCCGCATACTGGGGCACAATCGGCGGAACAAAGAAGTCACTGAGGTCATTAGAACTGTGTGTTGACAGATGGCTTGCGTTACACGCACGTTGAACTAGCCGACGTAAACTACGGTGGGCACACGTTTGTGTGTTTGTGGAGCTTATGTTCCACACCCGTTTGTTGATGTTTCTCCCCCCCAACACGAAATGACTTGCTCGCATGCGTCATAGTAGGAAAGTGGGATTCACGCTGCACCGGAAGATGGTCGTGCGTCTCTCCTTCGGCAATCCACGGCAACACTGTGTATGCGTTGCTCGAAAACCCTGGTAGGCAAGACACCCAGCTGGTGAACACAACATCCACCCCAAAGAGTCCGATTATCAAGAACAGTGAGATTACAGCGGGTAAAACAATGACCATCTCCTAGCAAATCTACTGTCATGGCTGTGGTGATAGCTGTCGAGCGAGCATCAATGACCCCGGGCCGACCTTTCGCTTGCTCGCGTCGATAGCCCCAAATCGATGATAGCAAGTGAATAATTGATCTGGACTGGCGAAAACACTCAAGTAATTGTCACTAGAAGATCGACCGAATCTAGTGAGCCAGTTTGTGAGTGAATCTAACTGATGAACTAGTGTTTTCTAAAATATGGAATGTTGGTGGAAGCCTAGACATAGCTTTATATCCACGGAGTGCCATTACGACATGGTGACGGAGGTACAGTGGTTCCAAACCCCGTTCGCCATTGAGGAGCAATCGCTGACCCCATTGCCAACCCCCCTAGAGATGAGCGAAAGCATATTGCCGGACAACTGGAGAGTGTGAAAAGTGAATTGGATGGAATTCGCGGTGCTGATCCAGATGGATGAATATCCAGTTGGCAATGTTCAGATACTCGGCTGTGAAGCAAGGCGGATAATGGAGGCCTGGAATCTTTATGACCATGAACCGGGCGATTTGAGTGATATTGTGATGATCTATCATATTCTTTGAATCATTGCCACCGAGCGACCGAGATTCATTTAGCCGAAACTGAAAGCCATCGAGAGTCGCAAGAGCCTTCACCAAACAACTTAGAAAATTAGGAAGATCAGCATTGCATTCCTGCAATACCACAGATTCAACGACCACCAGTACCGTCAAGGCTTGATTCAAGAGCCACTGTAAGTACACTGTCCGAGAAAATGCATCGCAGTGGAGTGCAGTGTGGCACGGTTGTCACAAAAGCAGGAGCGACTTGTTGGTACACCCGATAGGGTTGACTGCAGTGTAGGCTCTCAAGAAAGTCAAAGAGACGTATGATGATCTCTATCTCATACGACTGGGGAGAACTACGCTTTCCACCGAATTCAGCTACAGTGCAGTGCAGCTTCTGTTCAGTGAGAGAGTAGACCGCAAGCTCGCCCACAGTGGACGAGGGTAGGGAAACTGCAACTCGAGAAATACGAAAAAAGGAGGATGTGGTGGTAGTTGGTGAGGGAATATCAATGACCCCAGGCCGATCTATCGCTGACTCGCGTCGATAGATCCAAATCGATAATAGCAAGTGGAGAATTGATCTGTAATTTCCACTTTGGGAGGATCGACCGTATGAAATGCGCCAATTCGTCAGTGGCTCTAATGGATAGGAGATATAAAAGAAGCTTGTGTTTTCCTGAAATGTAGAATGTTTATCGAGGTCCAGACATCGTTTTTTTTCGCGGAGGGCCATTACGTCTGTGGGATCCACATGTCTCTCCAAAACCGGTCTATACCTTTTTCCTACAAATGAATCCATAGCGCTTCCAGATTCCTCCCTGAGGGAATCATGTTCCTCTATAGATCTCTCAAGTTGCTCCTTAACGGTTTCAAGTTGCATCCAACTCTTAAAAATACCTACTGTTTGTTGACTGACTTATCTCAAACAAATAGATATTAAAACAGATGAGCGCGCATAATGGGATGCTATTGATTGATTTGGGTTTGGTCACTCATTGGGCCGTAGCATTTAAAAACGTTCGTGCTCATGGGATGCAACTTGAGAGATCTATGAGGGAACCTGATTTCCGTAAGAAGGAATTTGAAAGTGTTGTAGATTCCATTGGATGAGAAAAGGTATGGTTAAGCCTACGCAACACCCAGTGGTCTCACATGCATGGGTCCGCACTTGCACCCGGGTTCAGTGGCACCCTTGTACCACGCTACTCACTTCCGTCTAAGATAGAACAATGGTTTTATTATACCGGTAAACAAAATCCACAGCTTGACAGGTCCCGTAGGATGGTCAAAGTGAATATTACAATATATGGAAACGGTGTCAGAAAAAGTAAGTTCACACCGTTGGACTTACCGAGGTATAGGTATCAAAAACTGTAAATCCACTGTGCGTCTTTAAAGAGTGACGACAAATGGGACGTTTGTAAAAATCATGACGTGTCCTGGTAAACAAGTGCGTGAGGTGAAAATGGTGGAACCTATTCTGGGAGTTGACCGGAAATGAAGTTTCTAACAGACATTCGTGTGTGCGGCGAAATGAGTGCACGGTCAAGTCGGATTTTGAACTCAATCGCCATGGGAGCATAGATGTTCTATATCGCCGAGTGAACCATGCTACAAATACCATGGGACCTACGAGTTAGTACAATCGTTCTGGCCTGGGCTCGGTTTCTCATATAGTTCGTGTGGTCACTCACATTCGAGTTACTCTCTGAACGATGTTCTTCCTGAAATTCAAACCAATGGTTTGGATTCGCAGGAGTGTATTCGATTCAAATTGAGTTCCGCTGCCCTGTACATGGCAAACTGCTAGATCTTCCCATTTCTAAGCGATCCCTATCGAACCGATCTCGTTCCGCATGTAAAATAATGAAATCAACGACTTGGCGCAATAAGCTGTTGAAAGATTAGCTGCTGCGAATCAACGCAAACATACTAGTCCACTAGGTCAGTTGACAAACTGACAATTTAGATCCGCACTGATCAGTGATAAATAAATAAACAATTTATTCTCTACGGTGCGAGACACGCCTTTAAAGGCACGATCGTGGTGGCACAAACGCGCAACATCAGTAGGGGGTACAGAAATGTTACGATTTAACCAGTACATGATGGATATATGTGGGTGCATGTGTAATTAATCGTGTTGTGTGAATTTGTTGGTATTACTGTGAATTTGTGAGTTTGTTCGGTGAATGCGCCAATATAGGAAGGGATCAGATGAAATCTTTAAAGTAGTTGACGTTGACAAAACATTTAAGATCCTCCGGTATGGCAAGACAGTGACTTTATTTAGTGGCGAGTCAAATCCGCCGCGTCACAGTATTGTTAAGCAGACATTTGTGGCTTTTTATAGGGGGAACGCTTGCCAAGCGAAAGCCCACCACGCCCTGGAACACTACCGCTGAACTATTAACCCGAACCAACTAGCTGAGACCACGTGGTGGTTGTTCGGCCAGCCAGCCAGCCAGCCGATTAGTGTACACATCACGCAAACGGCGTACATGTTTCTGAAACCACTTCGTGCTCCTGATGTATGCTATTGACTCATTGTTTTCTCACTGAAATAACCGTGTTTTCTTGGGAGATTATACTTCCTTTCGGACAGAAACAATATCAAACGGTCATTTCATAATTCCGCGTTCCATTCGTATTTAACAACCACGAGTTCACCTTGTGTTGCGTCAACTCTGCGCACTGGTACTCTGTTTGTGCGTCATAGTGTTCACCACCTAAGGTGCACGAAATTGAGGCTCGAACTTAATAGAGATCTTGTGCCGGTAATTGTTTACTTAGTAGCACCGAATTAAAGCGCAGTTGGCGTCGAAGGCTCCACTTGGCGTCCCCCTATGGAGCTGGCCAGAGATGAACTCAATTAAATCACATTGCCATAAGTTACCGGTGTCGTGGCGTCGTTCCATACTTGGATTGCCCCGCTCATTCTGCATTACTTGTATCCACTCTGATCATGCCGTCGTTTTTCTCTGAGCACACCAAGCGTCTTCCCCGATTTAGCAACTGAGAAGATTATTCAAACCCTCGGTCAAACAAGCCTACCAGGATGCACTGCGTGCCAAAATTTTACTTTGTTGTCCTAATGACACTGAGCTTCAATGGAATAGGATCTCGGCCACGATGCACGACCCTCCGCTTGTGGCACTATCCAATCTTCACCGCATCAGTCACTGGATATCCGAGAGGTCGGTGAACCTCTTGGAATCCTGAAGAAAACTCAAGGCTGGCTCTGCGCACAATGTGACCAGACGGAGTATTAGACGTGAACCAAAGCGCAGCGTACGTGCTGACAAGGAAGCTTGGTGGATCAATCGGGTCAAGAAATGGATGAAGCAGGAGCAGTAGACAATTATCACAAACTCCTCCAATTGATCCGCGCCACTAGTCCCAGGAAACCAGTTTTCATTGGGACACTCTGAGACAGCGCGGGTGTCCTGATTCACAATAAGGAGCACCGTATGGCTCGTTGGACGGAGCACTTTCGACTGCAGTTCAGCGTGCTCCATGCTTCTGGGCCCATTCCCACTCAGGCGATGCAGATTGAGCCATGGCCAGTTAGTTTAGGACTCCATCGAAGGCTCAAGTCCGAAACGCAATCACAGCCCTCAACCGTTTTCGTACTGCTGGCTCAGATTCCCACCAACCGCATTATTTAAGGATCTTAGTGAGATCCTCTACAAAACACCGACCTTACTATTCGAACGGCCTTGAAAGGAGGACCTCATCCTAGCTAACTGGAGTGAATCAAGTATGGTGTTAGTAAACAGGGACAGTCGCGCCGACTACTAACCACAGAAGTATTAATCTAACGTCAGTTGTGACAAAATTACGAGCCTCAATTCTCGTTCGTGTCTCACTGCGGAACGGGAATCCCGGATTAGAGAAGAGCAGGCAGGTTTTCGCCGAGGATGGGTCTGTGAGAAGCACATATTCACTCTGCGGCAGATGCCAGAGCAGCGCCACGCATACTGCACACTGACTAGCTGTGTTCCTCGGTTTCCAGAGTGGGTTCAGATCAACCGATCGACGCATTCTGTTCGAAATACTTGCGCGAAAAGATGTTTCAATGAAATATGTGATCATTTTATCTGCTCTTTACTCGAACACGACAGGCCACGTCAAGTTCTACGGTGACCTGTCTGATATCTTTCCGTAAACACTCAGGCGTTCAGGTTCTGCTTAGTGAAAAGTTAGTCGAGTTCAATTATGCGGACGATATTGTCTTGCTATTTAACGATGTTTCGTCGGCCCAATCAACTTTGAACAACCTCTCTGGAGTGGCTCCATCATTGGGCATGCGCTATACACCTTCAGAGCGCTAGGCGATTGCAGAACTACGTGCCACTCGATGACTCCTTGATGGCGAGGTACCGAGGTAGTTGATCACTTTACTTACCTTGTCAGCTGCATCAGCAACGATGGGCATGTATTACGAAAGCTAGAATTGCCTTTTTGTATCTGCGCCACATTGATGGCCATCCTACTTTATCGTAGTGGAACTTGGCGCCTTCAAATCATTTATCATCGCTGCGTACGCAGCATTACTGGTATCGAATGATCCAGCGTGTACGCAACGACAATATGCGTAGACGAGTGTTACGCAGTGATATTCGAGCAAGTTACGTTGGCATGGGTGCGTACTACTTAGGTGAGGTCATCGCTTACCGAGGAGAGCCTTGTTTTGTCTACCGGATGTAGGGTGGCGCAAGGCTCGAGGTGGACAAAGTTGACTTGACAGCGGGAAATGAAGTCACTGACGACCCAGCTTAGTGCCGTCGATCCGTCCCTCCATCCAGGCTGGAGTCCACATGACCCGCCTTGTGCTTGGCCCAAGACATCACAGGACATGGCTCGCAGTCGACACCTGTGACGCGTCTGCTGTCATCGCGTAGTCGAGGTAGTTGCTGATTACGACGGGTGGCAGTGAAAGCCACAAGTGAGCTGTCTCGTTGATGCCGTCTTATGTTTTCACTATATGTTGTTGACAAGGTATAGGCGCCTTCACCCTGAGTGTTTGCATTGGGTATTAAGGTTTTCCGGTAAGTCACCTCTCTCTCCCTCTTATTACTCTTTATTCCATAGGTCCTCATTGTTGTTTGACAGCGAAGCACTAGTTCAAATGGCTGATGTACTGTTGTTGTTGTTGTTGTTGTTGTTGTTGTTGTTGTTGTTGTTGTTGTTGTTGTTGTTGTTGTTGTTGTTGTTGTTGTTGATCATGATGATGTCCCCACACAACTTCGGTGCCTTGCATGAGTCAGCCAATCTGACAGCGCATATCCGACTATTCATTGGGATCCAGCCGATCAGCCGGGGGGGGGGGGCTAAAACCAATGCGCACATCGGCTCGACCGACATTTGAAGCCACATCATCTCCGGACAACCGCAATGAGAAAATACCGCCAGTGTAACGAGCAAACGCTGTCGTGGGTATATATATATATATATATATATATATATATATATATATATATATATATTGCCCCATGCTGAGGCTGATGTCCCATTCATGATGCTTCTTCACCGCAGTTGGGCTAAACCAACTTACACTTAAACTAGGTCTTTTTAATGTGGGTAAATTCGTTACGTGTTATTTGGTTTGTTCTGCGTACTTGCTAATATTCTCCCAACTTACACACGTCGCTCATGCAAGTTGTGGTAAACTTGCGTAATTTTATCGCGTGGTAATTTTTCCAATAACTTTCGGACATTTTGTACTACTTATCGCGTATTCACATTTAACCAGTTTCTTCCATATGCTCATTTTGCGAGTATGTATGTTGCCATATGCGTTTACTTTATTCGATATCGGCATTTTGAATCATTGGCTGTTGTTTGACATCCACGGTGTGGCTGCGCTTGATGTGCATGTTGACAAGGTGCCTATCTGTCTATTACCCACTAGCTCATCCAGTCTGCTCCAGGAGACCGTTGGTCGTTGCTGGAGGAGGTGGGGTGCACGGTCCTTGAGGCCGTGCTAGGTTTGACGAGTGGTTCCATGCACCCAGTGTGGAGCGGACTACGGTTCAGCCACCGCCTTGTGTGCGCTTGATTCCCCAAATACAGCGTGCTTGTGTTTGCCTGTGAAGGAGTGTAGGTCGGCTCCGTTGATGAAACGTGGCTCCCATCCGCAAGCCTCCCGGACTTATTCCTTCGGGTTTACACTGGATATGGGGTGTGCGTTTGGAGCTGTGGGTGGTGCAGCGCAAGCCATGCATGGTCCTCTGTAGACGCAGGCGTCCTGTGGCTGGCCACAGTGACAAGCAAATCCGAAACCGGATGCCGGGAATCATATATATATATATATATATATATATATGTACTGTGTTATAGAGCAAGTAGAAATGGATTCCATACAACTCTTTCGAAATATTGTGAAAAACATTGTAAAAGTTGTCAACTTTGAATATCATTGTCGTTCTCATGTAATATTTAAAATATTCGACTTACGATATTTCAGGATTCACAAATGCGATATGTCATCGTAAGTGTGCAGTCGTTCCCTGAGTCGAATAGTGGCAAAATATAAATCTAACAACGTTTTGAACTGTTGCACAGATGATGCCTCAATCGCATGTTCAGGCAAACTGTTCCAAATGTTTACCACTCTCCGTTCGAAGCACAGTGGGTGGGGAACACATTTCACATCTGGCACGACAATTTTGTATCTGTGTCCGCGTGTGCTGCATGGTCCTCGTAAGTACAGCATTGGCCTTAACATGGGGAAGTCACCGAGATGTAGAATACGGTAGGTCATAATGAGGTCGACTCGCAACCGACAGTAGGACAAGGTGTAGAGTCCTAGTTTCTCGCACCGGTCTTCATACCCAATGCCACGTAAACTCGGGATAAGCCTGGTAGCAACGTGTTGGACCCGTTCGATCCTTTGTGCCTCGCCTCGGGTAATCGGAAAGTAGGCGGGCGAACCTACTCTAGCATTGGTCTAATGATAGAAGAGAACAGGCGGGTGGCAACCTCTTCAGACCATGTGCCGAAGCTACGTTTGAGCGCCCAAAGCATGCGCAATCATCCAAAGCATATATATATATATATATATATATATATATATATATATATATATATATATATATATACGGTATTCGTGTCAGGCTGTTGAAATTGCGTAAGGCCGCAGGGGCAGATAGAATAACACCAGCCCTCTTCAAATTCGGGCGACCTGCTCTAATAGGTGATTTACACGAGTTGCTAGTGAAAGTTTGGGAGCAAGAGACTGTCCCGACAGACTGGAACCGCTCCGTCATTGTCCCAATTTTCAAGGGAAACTCCCGTTTAGAATGCGGCAATCATAGAGGGATCAGTCTGATTTCGATTGCCTCTAAATTGCTTGCCTCTGTCATTCTCCACAGACTGACTGGCACTCGCGAAAGCCAGATTCGTGAAGAGCGAGCCGGATTTCCTCGAGGTCGGGGCTGCATCAACCACATCTTCACCTTACGTCAATTATTGGAGCACCACCATGTTTATTGGCGACGCACCGTTGTCGTGTTTCTTGACATAAAAGGTGCCTTCGACTCAGTCGATCGATGTGCCCTTTGGGACTGTCTGCTGAGGAAAGGTGTGCCTAATAAATATGTAAACATTATCAAAGCGCTGTACGTGCCTAGTTCGGGCAGGGTGAGGGTTTATGGCAAACTGTCGCCACCCTTCAGTATCACCAGCGGTGTAAGACAAGGTTGCCCGCTGTCAACTTTCCTCTTTAACTTCGCTATTGATGAAGTCATGGAAATCGCGTTTACAGGACACGACTTAGAAGGTGTGCAGCTACTTCCTGGTGAGCGACTTCTTGACTTGGAGTATGCGGATGATATTGCCCTTATCTGTGACAGCTCCCAAACATGCCAAGCTGCACTGGACCGATTAGCACTGGCTGTCAATCGTTTTGGTCTATACTTTACTCCATCGAATTGCAAAGTACTTCTCCAAGATTGGCAGGGACCCAACCCTATGATAACGCTTGGTGGTGATATGCTAGAACTTGTTCAGGAATTCTGTTACCTGGACACCTATATTAGCACCCGTGGGATTGAAGATGAGGTTACGAACCGTGTAGCAAAAGCTCGAGGTGCTTTTGCCAATATCCTCCGCGTGTGGCCCAGATGCGATTTTACTCTCTCCCTGAAGGGCAGAGTTTATAACGCAGCCGTCCGTTCAACTCATCTATATGGTTGTGAAACCTGGCCCATCAGGTCGACAGACATACAGAGGCTCGTCATATTCGATCATCGCTGCCTTCGCAGCTTAGCTCATGTCTGGTGGGAGCACCGCGTGAGCAATGAGCGTGTTCGGCGTCGCGTATTTGGTGCAGGAAGAGCGAGTGAATCGTTCAGCACCATTATATCACGCACCAGGCTCCAATAGTTGGGCCACGTGTTGCGTAGGCCAGCACACCGACTTCCGCGACGTGCATTGTTTGCGCTTTGTGGCTGCTGTTGGAAGAGGAGGAGGGGAGGCCAGGCGATGACTTGGTCGAGAGAAATGAAAACCCTCACTTCGAAGTTGACGTCGCTTGATGCATCCCGATTGCCTGGCTGGGGTCCTAAAAACGGTGAACACGTTTGGTTGGACACACTTGCTGATATGGCTTGGAGCCGGCCCCAATGGCGTTTGTGTTGTGAGTTCCTTTGTCCATCCGATCCTGCTTAGCCTCCCCATCCAATCACGATCTTACTTGTTAGGGATAATATGACTCTCTTTTCACAGCACGATAGCCAGCTGTTAGCTCTCCGGAACGATGTCCATCCGTTACTGGGGACTCAGTGGGCGCGCTACTGTTTGTTTTCCTTTTCTTGTCTTTTGGATTGCGGCACAATAGCTGAGGTGTTTTCCACCTCCAGCTAACATGTATCATGATGATGACGGTGTTCGTGTGGAGCACCGTATTGATGGTGGGTTGCTGAACATCCGTCATTTCGGTGCGAGCACTCTAGTCTGTGAGATAACTATCCGTATGCTGCTGTTTGCTGACGACTGTGCGTTGTTTGCACACAGCGCTGATGAGTTGCAGCACATGACTAGTGCTCTGGCTTCGACAGCGGCCAAATCCGGGCTCACCATCAACACAAGGAAGACTTTCTATGTCTTTCAGCCTTCGCTGGAGGTGCAATCTTCAGTATTGCCGCGAATCAGCATTGGTGCTGAAGTATTGGAAACTACCTGCCGCTTCTGCTACCTTGGAAGTGTGATGTCGACTGATCAGCAGCTACACAATGAGCTTCGTATCTGCGTGTCGAAGGCATTCGGGAAGCTTGAGTACCGAGTGTGCAACAACCATCAACTTACTATTGGCACGAAGCTGATGGTGTACAAATCCATGGTGCTGTCCGTTCTTCTACACATCTGTGAAATGTGGACAATTTACCGGTAGGATGTGCGATATCTCGAGCGATTCCATCAGTAGTGTTTGCGACCGATTCTACGCTTCGGTTAGGGCGACAGAGTTGCTGACACGGAAGTGTTGCGACAAAGTGGGATATATGCAGTGGACTGCATACTTTTGCTGAGTCACTTGAGGTGGCTTGATCATGTGAGCCGTATGGATTCGAGGCGGATACCGAAACAACTATTGTATGGTTAGCTGAGTATTGGGAAGCGGCATGTGGGGAAACCAGTATATATATATATATATATATATATATATATATATATATATATATATCAGAAAAAGATGTCATCAGAATCATGACTGTAATAGAATGTCAGAAACATTTTTCAGCAAGCAAAGGAAAATGATGTATTTTTTCCTTCTTTTTTTACTTTTCGTTTAAAATTGAAATTTGGATGGCAAAACAATGTTAAATCAGCATTGACACTCTACTGATTGCAATCATCCGAGAGTACGATGCTGTTTTTCGATGAGGAGTCAGATGATGTCGTGGGAGGATGATGGCTGGGGAATTGTAAATAAATAGAGGTGGCATGTGATTGAAATGTCATAGTAGCTGTAGTGGAAGGGCACGTCATTAGCATAGCGAGCGAGTGTAGTGCACGTCCATGATTCCTCCGTAAGCCAAATACTACCAGGTTCCTTGGGCGGAAACAGTGCGCTTCTTTAGGAACCGGCACCCCGAGCCTTTGAACATTATGCCTAACCTACAAGACTGCGGGACGATATGAGGGACTCGCACCCGGAGACCGATCGCTCTGTTCATACGCTTTATGGACGGCTAAAAGCCATAGCAGGGGCCCCAGCCCTCTCGTCCGCAATGACGAGTCACATCCGCCATATTTGGACAAAGATGCTTGGTCAAGATGACACTTGGCATTTTGCGGAGTACGGGCCTTATAATCAGCCATCTGTTCGACTGTGGAGACGCTATCCGACGTGGCGCGACCGCGTAGCGAGTGCGGTCACCCCATCCGATCCTTTGTGCCTATTTCCGCTACATACTCCACTCTCCTCTCTCATCACTGTCATTTGTAATGCGAAATGTGGTAATGCGAAAGCCACGTCAACCAGATACATCGCACGCCAGTCCCCAGATTTTAGCTGCTTAATTGAATTAAACTGGTTGCACGCCGAAGGCATCACTTCACTGTTGGAAACTTGGGGGCCCACTGCTTCCCCTATCATGCTTAGCTAGCTCTAAACCGATTCCGATTCACAGATCGGTAGCGCTCATTCATCAAATGTGTTTTTGCCGCCAGTTCACCTCGATCGGATCACTTCTAACAACATGAACGGGATTTCATTGTCGATTTTCATTGAGACGCTGCCCTCAAGGGAATATTTTTGTATGAATCAAATCTATTACGCGGAACGTCTCGCACTTTAATGGGGTTATAGGCAGAGCCGATTCCCCCTCCGACAGACTTAGCGGAGCAATTCTGAATAGAAGCTACAGAATGAACGGTCTTTGTCAACTTGAAATTAGATTCCCGTAAGCAGCCACTAGGGCACTTTAGTCACAGGGTGAGGTACTAGTGCCGAAATAGTTCGCTGTACGTGCCCACATTACCACTTTTTGCCGTTCTAATCAGTGTCGTCCGGGGGCCAATTGGGTTACTCGTTTACAATGTAATCCGGAGGTCAGTAAACTATTACATTCGAAAGTATCGCACCTGCGCCGCACTCTCGATTTTTCACATCCTGTTACATTGGCGAGAGTGTTCTGAAGTGCTCCCTACGAACAGCAGACTCTCAACCGAACAGACTCCACACTGTCGCTGAATTATTGTAGAACTCGTTGGTGCTTCGCAATTTCTGTGCTCGATGTAGCTTTAATTCGAGATGGTTTCACCTTCACTGGAATGCTGTTGTGCTAGCACTCAAACACTAAAATAGCCTGTGATTTCGGCTGAAGAGCGGTAACCAACCATGAAATATCGTTACTCACCCTGTCCAACTACTCGTTTCAGCCCATAATTTACCTCAGATCGATCGATACCCGAATCTCCATTCTGTGTTGTTAAAAAATGTTTTCAGCGTCAGTTGTTCCATTCGCGCGCATCCTTGCGATTTTACAAGTCAGCTTGCGAGTGACACCGTATCACACATGGGCCTCAGCTAGATCCGATGGTTCCGCCACACACTGGTCAAATCGCGTTCAACTTTTTTCCAACTTTTGGGAAGTGCAGTCGCTTCGCTTGTCACATCAATCTTAGTTGGCACAAACATACAGGTGGACGGTTTATACATGTTTTGTGTTTGATAAATGAAGAACACAGTCGTTTGATCGCATTATCAACAAACGGTGTTCCGATCGCGATGAAGCTGCAATCGTAACAGTACCCATTCCGTTAGATGTTTACCGGATACATCACTCTACTCAATTTTACCTTTCAGATTCCGATACCGTCAAGCTTTTCATTGGGTTCGAAATGGAGTGTCCGCTGGGACACCGATTCTTCTTAGCTGGTCCCGACCGACCAATGGACGGTCCAATGCAAAGCAGTCAAGTGCGGCGAGCTGTCCATGGGCTGCTAACGCGCAACTTGCCCCTATTCATGCCCTGCCGCTGTCAGAGTTCCCAATCAACCCCTTTGTTCCCTAAACGATCAGATGCTGCGCCTCCCAAGAGAGACGTGTTGACTGACTGGCATACCGGAGCATCTGCCACTGGCACCACCGCCGAGCGCGCACCAATTTGGGCCCAACTGATGCGTATTTATCTAGCCATCCCCGCTGCTCCCATTCGCGTCCGTTTCCAACCTCGTGTTCGACCTGGACCAGCCAAATCAACCCCCGTGTTTCATCTCGGTCACACATTGGACCAGTGTGAGGAGGGACTGACGGAGGCCCCCTCAGACACGGATAATGAAGGTACTGCAAGCGACGACGACGAAGACGATGAGAGTATCGGCTTCACAGACAACAAGAAACTTGCATATCGAAAACCCCTGTTCAGGTCATCCGCTTCCGCTGGTGCTCGAGGACGGCAGACTCCAGGGTTTGTGTCACTTGACAATGGATTTCTCTGGGTAATGCGACTACCGTATCCTTTTTCCTTTGGATCTTCGCATTGTTCATCTTTAAAGCACCTTAAAATGCCTAATGAACCATAGGATACGTATTAAGGCATTTGGGTTCAGAAGTCTATTGTCATTTCATTACCATAACTATCGTGAGCATGTTTACTCATAAAACACTGAACGTAAACAGAGCCATTGGTTGGATGTGGAATTGTAGGCAAGAACTGTTCAGTTGTGGAGAGCAGCTAGTCAGACCTGATGCAACAGTGCTGTTCGCTAAATTACCTGTGCTGGCGTGGGAAGTTGATTTTACACCCACATCAGAAGAGATTCACCATGACCTCGCATTGTTGGAACAAAACAAGCCTCCTGGACTCGACGACCTAACACCATCCTTGCTGAAAGACAGTGGTGACTGTTTTTTGGCTGGACTTGTTTCACCAATCAAAACAATTTGGGACAATGGGACGTCTTCAGTCAATAGACTGCGAAAAGTATCAAGGCATTAGCATTATTTCTATTACCTTCAAATTTTTTTGAAAATTTACTGGTCCTCGTAAGAACCGAATCACTGGAAACCAGGTTGTTTTCCGCGCTGGTGGTGGCTGCTGGGACCCCATATTTATCCTTCGTCAAATGTTTGAGCAGAGACACACGGATGACCTACTATGGTGGTTTTCCATGATTTGTAAGTTACCTTCGACTCCATTGATCGAACCAGCTTGTGGCGCTGTCTATCCGTGCATTACGTGCCAGCTAAACTTCTTTCTGAAATTTCTGCCGTGACTCTCGAGGCCGTGTAGGGGTCTGCGGAAAACTGTCTCCTGAGTTCCCCATGACAAGTGGGGTTCGCCAGAGTTGTCCTATATCTCCTTTCCACTTCGACTTGGTGATCAAAATGATCATTATTGTCTCGGTTCTCTCAGACTACCGGAGTGGAAGTTCTTCCTGGTGAGCGCCTGACAAACCTGGAGTATGTAGAGGAAATGCCTCTTTTTGGGTCTGACGCAGTGGCTATACAAGCGTTATTGAATAGAAAGTTGCGTACCGCTGGTCGTTTCGGCATATGCTTTGCGTCTCCAAAGTACTACTGTAGGGCTAGATCGATACGCCGTCAGTCTTAGCTATCAAAGAACAGATACTTGAAGTGGTGGATCGATTCACTTTGTAGCTACGTCATCTCTAATGGCAACATCATTGAGGAAGTTACTTCGCGTCTCAGCGAGGTCCTTCAGACTTTTCAGAGGGTCATCCATCCATGGAGAAAGTTTGGGTGTATAACACTACGATAAGGTCGGTGTTACTGTGTAGATTAGTGACCTGGGCAGCTCGCAGCGAAGACACTAAACCTTTGGCCGTCTTTGATCACCGGTGCTTGTGGAGTATTGCTCACATCTACTGGGAATAGTGGGTGAGCGATGCTGAGGTCCGCCAGTTGGTTTTTGATAAAAAAAAGCCTTCTGGTGTCTCACTCGAGTGTTTACCGAATCGAAGTCGCTTACGTTGGTTAGGCCATATTCCCTATATGCATGTTGCTCGGCTTCCTCGGTGTGCATTGTACGCCGTGGCTGCACCAAATTGAGTGAAACCGCGGGGTGGCCAGTCCATGAAGAAATTAACTGAGAAAGTTGGTCACTGTGATATGTTCCGTCTTCGTGGATGGTTACAGATTCTAGCAGACATGGCGCAGTCAGTGGCGTACTTGCATACATTTTTTGCACTCAGATGGTATTTTTTTGTTCCATCTCGGTTAAGTTTGCGTATTTGTTCCTTACACCCATTTTCTCCGAATTTTATCTGCATTCAACCTCATTTTTTACCGTTGTCACTTATTGATATTTTGGCTATGTGTCGTGGCAAATGGATCTACCGCACTTCCGCGCTCAGATCATAGTTGTTCAGCTGAGCTAAATGGTTACGGAATTTGATTCCCACTCGTGGACGGATTTGGGAACTCCTACAGCATCTCAGTTCGGTATGACCGCTTACGGTTGCGTTGTTGTGAAGTGTCTATACGCGTTTATAAACCACATGGTTCTATTCTTTGTAAGTTGTAGGGGGATTTAATAGGTTTTGTGTACGTTCGTCGCAGTTAGACACAGGCAGACAGCCACCACACATCCAGAAAAGCGCTAGACGGCCGCTTCGTCCTATTGGGACTCGTCAGCAGCGCGCACCCGCCGAATCCTGCCGGTATCGAACCCACGACCTTACTCTTGCGAGTCAGCGACTTATGTCATTGAGCCATAGACAACGGCAGCGGACCGCCATGACTGATATCTAACTGCGATATAGCACGGCTCATCCTCCACTGTTTTGCAAGTTATACGCTATATCGCAGTTAGATATCAGTCATGGCGGTCCGCTGCCGTTGTCCATGGCTCAGTGACATAAGTCGCTGACTCGCAAGAGTAAGGTCGTTGGTTCAAATCCCGCAGGACTCGGCAGGTGCGCGCTACTGACGAGTCCCAATAGGACGAAACGGCCGTCTAGTGTTTTCCTGGACGTGTGGTGGTTGTCTGGTCCTATTCTGTTGACCGGGCTTTGGGACCACCGGCTCCGAGCTGTAGGAGTGTAGTGGAACTCCAAATGTGTATGTGGATAAGTCAGGTAACCATGGCCGCCTCACTCATCTCCGAGAAACTGTTTAGACAACCGCTGTCCATTACAAATAAAAACGGCGAACTGATGAGTGCAAATGTGGTGCTTCGAACTTTATTTTGTTGATTTTTACGAGACGCTATCACCTTAACCAATTCATCTCAGATTCGCTTACCATGACGGCACGCATTTATACCCCAGGCCAACCAGTCAGTCGGAAATGAAAGATTGGTGCTTGCTGAGGGGGTGTATAAAACTATAGACATACGCTGTCTTTCTTAACATCTGTATGTATAGTGTTCGATATTTTTGCTTTCAAATAAATATTTCATTAACCCCTACATAGTTCTGTCATCATGCTACGATTAGTGCCTCAGTTTTTTGGCACTTCGATGGGAATTTTGTCTTCTCTGTCGATCCTTTGAAATTCCTCTTTTCATGCCATTATTCTGCTGCCGCGGTTCATCGATCTGAGTTTCCGCGTGTTCAGCGTCGTTCATGCCAAAGTGCACAAATTCATCCGGTTTCATCCACTCGGCAAGTTGCTTCACTTGCTCCGGACTCACACGACAGCAACCCCCAACCCACTGCGCCCGAGGGTATGGGGCACAGGGGGATGTTTCTAGGGCCTCTCCCCGGCGCATGGCCCACTTGGTTATCTCCTTGATCCATGTGCTCGGACCCCGACCTTTGGGCCACACCCAGCGACTTAATCCTTTCTTTGAACGCGCCGGGAGAGGTATCCACAATTCACCACTATTTGGATATAGAATGAGTATTTTTTTGTTCTGTTTTGTTTCGACTGCGTCCGATGCGTTCGCGCCACAGTTTGGTGGTGGGTGGTAGCCATCATCGGTTCCCGGGCTGCAGCATTCCGGTCCAATGTTGAGGTTCGCCAACGCCTGACCGATGCATTCAAATTCAATGTTGCAATTCACCCCCACGGCGAATATCTGCCGGAAGCAAAAGAAAGGTGATAATACATTTTTTCAGAAACCAGACACATAACTATTGCATGCTTTCGCGGTGGCAAAGTGACGGTGAATTAATCAGATTATCGGCTTGCTATGCTATCTTTGGTGTTAAAAGATAAATGACATAAGCAGTACGCCGGTACGCAGTACCGACGCTTTACTGCCGCGCAACCACCATCAGTCACACATGGGCTAAGCATATTGCGAGGGTAGCCCAACACTCGAATCCGCGCCCTCGGATTACTAGACGGGTTTGCGGTCCTTAGGACCACGGGCCGAAGAACGAAACAAACTAATGCTACCGATCGGGAAAATGGTAGTGATTTCAAATCCCGTGTAGGGAAGTGAAACTGAAAATCTTATCATCGATATATCATTCGCATCTTTGCGTCCCCATCCTGGAAGAGGTACGGGGTCCAACAGCAGCTAGAGGAGTGCCAATGGTTTAACACTGTTGAAGACATAGGCCGCAACCGGAATTAGTGGAAGAATTGTGTACAGAATTGTATTGAATCACATGTTTAAAACATTGGAAATGACAAAAAAAGAAAAATGGGCGTGTTAAAAACAAACTAAAATGTTTCATTCTAATTTTTGTCAAAATATTCCATTCTTTCTGCGGCATAGTACCTAAATTGTGTTGCTCACCTTCAACTAATATGTCACGATGACTAAGACGCATTGACTTCCACTTATTTGCTTGTCTCCATCACTTTGTTGGCTCTATGTCTAGTTGCTAGACTGTCGAGATTACATGATTGGCGGCATTCGGTGTGAAATGACATGAAATAAAATATATCTGTTAAAGAATACGGCTATGCAGACATAACTCTACCCTAAATTAGCATATGAAGTAAGCTGGTTAGTAACGAATCCACGATGCGGAAAATATGTCCACAAGTTACTTAAAATGCTACAAACGCAACAAAATTACCGAAGATAAGCGCAATTAGCGTAAGCAACGTGGCCAGTTAATAGAACATTATTCAGGTAGGCAGAACAAACCAAATAAAGTGGAATGAAATCTAGCCAGCTTAAAAAAACCTATTTAAGCGTAAGTTGGTTTAGCTTAACTGCGGTGAACAAGCATCATGAATGCAACATCCGCCTCAGCAAGGGGCACAGGGTGATCATCATACATGGTTGGCGGCATCCGGTTTCGGATTTGCCTGTCACTGTGGCAAGCCACAGGACGCCTGCGCCTACAGAGGGACCATGGGTGGCTTGCGCTGCACCACCCACAGCTCCATCCACACACACCCCATATCCAGTGTAAACCCGAAGGAATAAGACCGGGAGGCATGCGGATGGGAACCACGTTACATCAACGAAGCCGGCCCACACTCCTTCACAGGGAAACACAAGCACGCTGTATTTGGGGAATCAAGCGCACACAAGGCGGTGGCTGGACCGTAGTCCGCTCCACACTGAGTGCATGGAACCACTCTTTGAGCCTAGCACGGCCACAGGGACCGTGCACCCCGTCCCCTCCAGCAACGATCAACTGTCTCCTGGAGTCAGTATGGACGAGGTACCGGGTGATAGACAGGTAGGCACCTTGTCAACATGCACATCAAGCGCAGCCACACCGGGGATGTCAAACAACAGCCAACCACTTGAAATGACATTCTCAAATAAAATATATCTGTTAAAGAATACGGCTATGCAGATATAACTCTTCCTTAAATTAGCATATGAAATATGTTGCTTAGCAACGAATCCGCGATAAGTACAAAATGTCCAGAGGTAACTCAGAAAATATTACTAACGCAGTAAAGTTAACGAAGGTAAGCACAATTACCGTAAGTAACGTGGAAAGTTAATGGAAGATTATTCCGGTAGGCAGAACAAATTAAATGAAGTGTAATGAAATTTATCCAGCTTAAAAAGACCTAATTTAAGTGCAAGTTGGTTTAGCCCAAATGCAGTGAAGAAGCATCATGAATGCAACATCAGCCTCAGCAGGTGAGGTATACTGCCATAAGGAAAATCTCTACAAAACCGAATTGTATTCAAGACCTTCTACAATCATTATACTGCTCGACCTTTGAATTACGAACTAGACGCCTGACCTACTCGTCACCGGCTGGTGTTAGAAACAAAAGCGATGGCGAGCTTTATGAAAACCTCATGACATTAGATAAACATTCAAGAGCAATGCACGTTCATCTCGCGAACTCCACACTGTTACGGACTGCTGTCTACCATGTGGAATTAAACATATATCGTCGAGACAATCTTCTTGCGACCTTTTCTATCGCACTTCGCAATGATTCCCAACATGTTCAGAAGAAACCGCTGCACCTACATTGCGATGTGCCACTCATGTCTTTCTCTCAATTAGCAGCCAATCATCAGGATATCACGTAGCGCCTTAAGTAGTTTTCTGTATGCAAACGGTGGATTCAGACATCTTGGACAGTCAGATACCGCACCTTAAGGTGTGCGCACGTTGTTACACCTCACCTGGTCACATTTTTGAACTTCTGCAGCAACTTGGTACAACGGATCGCCCGACACAGTGGTTTGCCCGTCTGTGGAGGCAACAGAAAGCCAGCCTACAGCGCCAGGTAACTGCCTCATAACTTCGCAGATGGCCGACACTTCGGTTACCGCGGGGATCGTCTCCCAAGCCAGCAGATCCACACCGGCACGCAGAAGCGTTTCAGCTCGAGTCAAGTGAAAGTCGACCAACTCCATCATGGACATTTTCTCCACATAACTGCCGGTATACTCGGACCCGTCAGCCATGCAAGCACCGTAGGACCCTAGAGAACCGGCGACCAGAACAGGGAGTCGACGCGTTACTGTCGGTTCTCCCACTGTGGACACAGCTGCTACATCCTCCTCGTTCACTGCTGCAATTGCGCGGCGTGCCAGTCGAACGGCGTGATGCATCAGCTCCTTGGCTTCGGCCGTACTCACATCCATAGCCTCTGCTAGGGTTCGCGGGGCCGCTTGGTAGGTGTTTGTTGTGATCACATCACAACCGGCCCGCAGAAAGCTAAAACGGTAAAGAAAAAATAGTAAAAAATATGCGCACTTTACATAAAAGCCAAACTAAGGAATATCTGTAATCATTGAGAGACCAACACTTTGGATGCGTATGATGTAGAGTCTCGACATAGTTCAATAACATCAAAAGTAAAAATAAGAGCGTCACCTCTTGTGTATATCGCAGACGAGGTTAGGGTCCTCTTTGATCAGCCGGGAACTCCACGCTTTGTGACCGTCAATCAACAGTTTGGAACGCTTCTGGCACTCGCTACCGAAGCCTCCATCTAATACGCGGATCTCAGTCAGCCACTGGCTGATTCGTTCATCAAGCATCACTGGTCCTTTTTGCCGTCAGATTGTAACAAGCGTGTAAAAGGTGTTCGAGTCATGGACATAGTAGCCGACGGGTCGAGACGTCTGAAATGCAAGGAACATTGAGCATAAACATTGTTTGGTCAAATTTTGGCAGGTGTATAGCAAAGACGTTATCGGATGTGTTTCACTCCGAAGTTATCATTCGTTAAATGGCACTACTGATGCAAATAATCACGGAGCGTGTGATCTGACGAACTCACTAAGGTTTTTTTATCGCCGGCTGTACGCCGTAACTGCGCTTCGTTGCCACGCGATCACCACCGGCCGCGCGTGGGCTGAGTATACCACGAGGACGCATACCCCTACGCGGGTTCGAACAGGTGACTATGCTTGCAAACCATGTACGCAGACCACCGGCCGGTTCGTTGAGCATTGGCGGAGGATATTCACCGATATAAGAACCTGGCTCCAAATCTCTGGATGTGGATGGTATTCCGCGCGGATGAATCCGCTGTTGGAGCCTACATGATTCATGCGCCGAAGTGCAGTCCATCCAGTTGCGCTAACTCACATCGACAGTAGAAATGGCAAACCAAACAATGGTCATGACATTAGCACGAAATATGAAGCCGTTGGTATAAAGGATGGGTTGGGCGCATCGCTAGCGTCGGTAGAGTAGTTCGCGGTAGTTTGTTGCACATCAATCGAGAAAGAAAGGGGTTGAAGGGGAAAGACAGCAAGAAGAACAAGTATTATTCATGGAGTCTTGTGAACAGAAGGCACACTACAGCTACCTACTCTGAGTTCGGTGTTTTGTTTGCAACGATCTATCTTTAACTTTTGACCCGATAGCTTAACCTACTGGTCCTTTGGTAGCTGGTTCAGCATTGGTTATCAATGCGGAGACTTGCTAGGGTCTGCCTGTTAGACACAGTCCTTGCAAATTAGGGCCAGTCGTGTTTTTCTGCTCATTAAGCACCTGCAACCATGGCTAATCGTAAGTGGGTTGGCACTTTTGCACCTTATTGATCAGGGCGTGTGATGTGCCAGAAAAACGAAGATGCGACAGACGTATATTGTAAGAGGTAAATGTTGAACATACAACCGATTAAAACGAAACGCAAGTCCACGTATCAGCTCAACGACCAATCAGCATTGGATGCGGTTCCACCGAATAAGATAAGTTCAGGGCAGCGAGTCACAGCAGCATTTTTCTCATCCCGGAAGTTGCCTCATGCAAGCTGGTATCCGTCTTGACCTGCGTAGTTCACTCGAAAGTGGAGCCGCCAATCGGGCTGAGAGGCCGCTCCCGTTGATCCGTACAGCCGACGGGCATTGATAGCCAAGTGCCGGGCTCACATGCATGTGGGATTCTCGGCGGTGCAGATAGTGTTGGATGACCCTTTAAAGCACTACGGCTTTTAATCCGAGCTGAAAATCACGGCGGCAGTGGAATCATGCATCTGCGCACGAACTTCGACATGTTGTTGTGCTGTTCGGAATCTACAAAAAAGGACACATTGTGAGCATCATTAAATCAGGTGCGTAAAGTTTTTGCGAGTATTAGCTGTGCAGGCCTTCTCCATCTGCCTCTATGTTCACAGTTAATACATCAGTTAATCATCATCATTATACACGTTAGCTGCAGGTGGAAAACACCTCAGCTATTGTGCCGCAATCCAAAAGACAAGAAAAGGAAAACAAACAGTAGCGCGCCCACTGAGTCCCCAGTAACGGATGGACATCGTTCCGGAGAGCCAACAGCTGGCTATCGTACCGTAAAAAGAGAGTCCTATTATGCCTAACGAGGGAGATCGTGATTTTAGGGGGATGAACAAAGGAACTTACAACACAAACGCAATTGGGGCCGGCTCCAAGCCATATCAGCAAGTGTGTCCAACCAAACGTGTTCATCGTCCTTAGGACCCCAGCCAGGCAGTCGGGATGCACCAACCGACGCCAAATTCGAAGTGAGGGTTTTCATCTCTTGACCAAGTCATCGCTTGGCCTCCCCTCCTCCTCTTCCAACCGCATCCCGGGCGCTCAAACAATGCACGTCGCGGAAGTTGGTGTACTGGCATGCGCAACACGTGGCCCAGTCATCGGAACCTGGTGCGTGATATAATGGTGCTGAGCGGTTCACTCGCTCTTCCTGCACCAAATACGCGACGTCGAACACCCTCATCGCTCATGCGGTGCTCCCACCAGACATGAGCTAAGCTGCGAAGGCAGCGATGATCGAATATGACGAGCCTCTTTATGTCTGTCGACCTGATGGGCCAGGTTTCACAACTCTATAGGAGAGTTGAACGGACGACTGCGTTATAAACTCTGCCCTTCAGGGCGAGAGTAATGTCGCGTCTGCGCCACACGTGGCGGAGGTTAGCAAAAGCACCTTGAGCATTTGTTACACGGTTCGTAACCTCATCTTCAACCCCACGGGTGCTAATATAGCTGCCCAGGTACTTAAATTCCTGAACGACTTCTAGCAGGTCACCACCAAGCGTTATCATAGGGTTGGGTCCCTGCCAATCTTGGAGATGTACTTTGCAATTCGATGGAGCAGAGCATAGCCCAAAACGATTGACAGCCAATGCTAATCGGTCCAGTGCAGCTTGGCATGTTTGGGATCTGTCACAGATTAGGGCAACATCATCCGCATACTCCAAGTCAAGAAGTCGCTCACCAGGAAGTAGCTCCACACCTTCTAGGTCGTGTCCAGCGAACGCTGTTTCCATGACTTCATCAATAGCGAAGTTAAAGAGGAAAGGTGGCAGCGGGCATCCTTGTCTCACATCGCTGTTGATACTCAAGGGTGGCGACAGTTTGCCATAAACCCTCACTCAGCCCGAACTATGTGCGTACAGCGCTTTGATAATGTTTAAATATTTATCAGGCACACCTTTCTTCAGCAGACAGTCCCAAAGGGCACATCGATCGACTGAGTCGAAGGCACCTTTTATGTCAAGAAGCACGACAACGATGGGTCGCCAATAAACATGGTGGTGCTCCAATAATTGACACAAGGTGAAGATGTGGTTGATGCAGCCCCGACCTCGAGGAAATCCGGCCTGCTCTTCACGAATCTGGCTTTCGCGAGTGCCAGTCAGTCTGTGGAGAATGACAGAGGCAAGCAATTTAGAGGCGATCGAAATCAGACTGATCCTTATATGATAACCGCATTCCAAACGGGAGTTTCCCTTGAAAATTGGGACAATGACGGAGCGGTTCCAGTCTGTCGGCACAGTCTCTTGCTCCTAAAGTTTCACTAGCAACTCGTGTAAATCATCTGTTAGAGTAGCTTCCCCGAATTGGAAGAGGGTTGGGGGAATTCTATCCGCTCCTGCGGCCTTATGCAATTTCAGCAGCCTAATCTCACGTTCGACTTCTGCGCGTGAGGGCGGATCCAAGGAGACGGCTAATGGAGAAGGGCGCTCAATGCCCGAAGAAGAAAGCAATAACTCAGGTTGGTTAAATTGCCTTGCAAAGTGTTTAGCCCAACGCTCCAAGCATTTTGACAGGCTGTGGATGGGGTGCCTACTCTGGTCGCGTATAGTCTCGCTAACACCAGGTCTCCTGTTGCCTGTTTCCCGTATCAGACGGAATAACATACGATAATTGCCAACGGCAGAGGCTGTTTCCATTTAAGAGGAACGTCGAGACAACCAGGTTTCGCGGTCTTTCTTCAGGCTAGCACGTAGTTTTGCCCTGAGATTTTTGTGAGCCTCACTGTATTCCCTTCTAGGCTGAATACGTCGGCGAGCATCCATAATTTCCAGAGACTGTGTAGAGACCCAATGTCCGGTTTGGCAATTTGCTTTGCCACATTAAGACATGCCTGCTAACAGCAACGTTTGACGAGTATGCGACCAGTGATCTTCGACGGTGTTTAGTGGGCGCTTACTCAGCCCAGAGGTCAGCGCACTTTGATACACATCTGGTTTCGTCAGCTGGCTGGTGTCAATCCGTTTACATCGACGTTGCGGACGTTCACCGAAACGCACCCGGAGGTCGGCACAGACAAATGCATGGTCAGAGTCCACGCTCGTGCTCCAAATCGAGCAACAGTTTTGGACACAGCCTCTCCAGCGGTAACTGTTCGCGATATGATAGATTTGCGTCCATGGCTGGCCCGAGGCTGGTGGCCGCCAAGTCACGCTTCTGCGGATGCTGTGTCGAAAGTTAGTGCTCGCGAGAAAGAGGGGAGCATATTCGCATAGCTGTAGCAATCACTCACCATTATCATTATGGGAGCCTACACCATGTTGGCCGCCCAGATGAAGCTCATCAGAGGACAATTTTCCGACTTGGGCGTTTAGGTCGCCAGCCAACACCACAGTATCCGTGCTTCTTCTGTAACGAAGGAGCTCGTGAAGTTGCTGATAGAAATCATCTTTCACCGAATCAGTGCTACGGTTTGTAGGGGCGTAGGCCGCAATGACACACAGGCACCGTTTGTCTCCGCGCGACTTAGTAGCACGGAACAAACCAGCTAATCTAACGGCGCACATCCTATTGTTCACTGGGATCCAATCAATCAGGGCAGCTTCAGCCCGGAGACTCAAAACAATGCCGACACCAGCTTGACCGGCATATGAAGCTTCATCATCGCCGGACAGGCGCAATGAGAATGTGCTGCCAGTGTCGCATGTGGGGGTAAGAAGGCAGCTCGAATCTCGCAGGCGTTTCTGATAAACAGGGAATATCGATCGATAGGGTCTCTAGTGTGCGGGCAAGTGCTGCCTGTTGGCCAACCTGTAACAAGCTGCGCACGTTGAGGCATGCCAGTCTTAGCGATACGCGAGGACTCCAAAGGGAAACGGATGAGCTGACGTTGTCCGCTTGGTTGAACATGGACTTTTCGACCGTGCGACAATGTGTGAGTTAAAATTAGAAGACAAGCGACTATTGAAGCAAGCTGGGAGAGGGCCAAGATTTCGGGGATTGAAAATGGTTATGAAAAGTAAATTTGGAGCGGGACGATAGGGATGAAAAAGAGCAAGAAGGGGTATAAGAAGACGGGAAGGCCTGAGCGGTAGCATCCAAACCCCTATACACCCTGCTCGATGCAGCCGATAGGGCGCCGTTTATTACTTCTGCGACGGCCAGAGCATCAAGAAATTTTTGTAGGAAAGACTGATTGTATTGGATGTGCAGTATACTGTCAGGTTGCCAAGGGCTAGACAGGAGAACGATTAAGGTTCTCAACCAAAGCTTTTGGTTCAACAACTTCACCGCAAGGCAGCGGGCTTTTGCACTGGACTACAGAGAGCCCGTTTTATGAAATAAGGACCCACCTTCATTCCTACCCCCAACCTGGAGGACCAGGAGGCTGATTAGGTTTGGCCTCTAACTATTGACCAATCTAGTATGCGTGACTCTGAAGGTGCAAAAGCACCACCCAGCCTAGCTCAATGGATCTCTGAGGCACGCAAACCATCGCACCACAGTAAGGTCCAGCCTCATTGCGATAGTATCGAACACGTACTCCAAATGGGATCGAGAGAATTGATTTATGTCATTTTTCAGGTCACCAAACAGTCGCTGCCCCCAACCTCGAGCAAGTGACTAAGCAGCTTCATTTTTCTTCGCGGGTCGGATACTGGTTCAGTAATTAAATCCAAATAATTCTTGAAAAAAGTTTTTCTGTGAAGCCAGGTGTTTGACGTAAGCTTGCTTAGATAATCAGTCCAAAGTGACAATGATTGAACTAAAAGATACATTGTGATACGCGCTACATATCAGAAAAACGGAGTTGCAGCTGACGGATGTCGTAAGAGTTAGACGTAGGAGCTACATCTGTTTGAAACGAGATGCAAACTATTTCACGTCAGCCAACAACCAATCAGAATTGAGTGCAGTTCCACCAATTGGGGTAAGCTCAGGACAATGCGTCGTAATAGGCTGGCTGGCTTGAAGCGAGCAGAGCAAACTATTAGAAAAGGGTAGTAAACTCGCGCAGTCGGAGACAGGCCGTGGTGACTGTACTCTGCGCCAGTCAAACCGGGGATACAATTGGCACACTGTTGCCTTTCGTGACTGTGTTCTGAAGGAGTATGACCATCAGTGTCTCCCTAATATCCAATAAAAGATGACCTTGTCTGGCTTTTAACCACTGACCTGTCTGGTATACGCATTTTTGAAAACACACAGAAGGCGCTACCCAGGTGAACTCAGTGGGTTGTTGTGGTTGTGCAAGCCATCACACACTATCTTATGGTCCAGTCCCGTGCTGGGGTGTTGAGATACGCTGGATTAGTTACATTGAGAAACAAGTAGCTAGAAGCGACAGTCCGGATCTGTGTGACCTCCTTTCGGATTACCGACAGTCAGAAAGAGATTGTAACGGCTGATGCGGTCCGTTTCGTAAGCCACATTTTGGATGAGGTTTCCTTCAAGCAGGCACGTAATCGAACGTCAGGCGTCAAGTCAATATAGATTTTATGCGTCTAGATGGTCCCGTTTTCATTGTAAAATATCGACAACGGATGGGCCAAAATGACATCGTCAGAAATTAAAATTTTTGTGTGTATAGTGGTGTCACTTGAGTAATTGATCCGGTATCAGCGAGCATGAATTACACATTTCTGTACAGAACAGTCCGAGTTTGCATTCTATTGATACGACAGCGTCGAAGATCAGTTTCCCAAGCAGAAGAGAGCGTCCACACTTTATCGGAAGTTTTTTGATAACGAATGATGCACAACACACAGTATCTACAATTTTCTCAAAAATACTAGCAGAAAACAGCCATGGAAAAATTTACCGTAAGCGTTTCAGCTTTGTCAGACGCTTTGGTGCAGCGCCAGCGGGCCAATTGTTCTAATCAAAATCAGGACTGATCGATGTTTCCCGACAATAGCAGCAGTATTCCGATGCATCGTTACCATACAACCGTAATAATCCTACTAATTTGGTGAAAGATTAGAGGGAGAATGAATTGACATGAAAAATAAATAACGAACAAATATTCAGGATCCAAGTGCTTACACACCACTGACACAAAACGGGGTCAAAATAACTGATATGTTGATCGTGTTTTTAACAGGTGCGTGAATAGCACCCTATCAACAGGTAGCATATAATGGTCGTCTTCGTTAACCGGAAAGCTGCATTTGATCTCATAGATCGTGCATGTTTCGCACTAAAGCGCGTGTCTGAAGTTTTTCTCTATTCCATGGTGTCCACAACAAGATTCCCGTGCGCGTTTAGGATCTAGTGAGCCCTGTCCACGAGTTCTCCACTTAAACAGAGTGTAACAGTGCTAACCTATCTCACTTCCTGCTCAACAATGATCGGGATTCTTGTTACGGAGTTGGCACAGCTCCGCGAAACGGGCGTAGATTTTGCCAGTCTCACCTAGGACATACGATCACCATGCAGTGACTCGGACTTTGCTAGAAAATAAACAAGCTATCCCCAGAACAGATGTCAAGCGACAGTGAAATAAATAATATAAGTAATGTGTCAACCGTACGCCGTCAAGGCACTTTGCTGTCGCGCGACCACCACTAGCCGCGCGCGGGATGAGTATATCGCAAGGACGCATGCCCATACGCGGATTCGAACCAGGCTTGCAGACCACTCCGCCACCGGCCGACAAGCGGTAATAATGGTAATCGCGACTTTACGCCGTAACGACGCTTCACTGCCGCGCTGTTACCACCATTCGCGCGTGGGCTGAGTATACCGCGAGGACACCCGCCCCTACACGGATTCGAACCAATAACCTTATGCTTGCAAGCCATGCGTGCAGACCACTCTGCCACTGGCCGACAAACGACAAGGAATCAACTGAGCTCTACTCAGGGCACATGTATCTGTTGTGTATGCTCTAGTGAACGCTCCTCATGACACTACTGGCTTCATGGTGTCAAGCCGCGGTGGGCCACCTGAGCTCCGCAGTTGCTGCAGCAGTTACCGCAGAAACTCGCACTGACTAACTGAGATTCCCTCAGGACACCACCGATGGGCGACAACTCATGTTTCTTGTCAACATCCATCTTTCTTTATAGTTTATGCTATTCTATTGAGCTATAAAAATGAAAGTGTAGAAGGCATGCTTCGCCTTGGCTGAGTCAGTAAAAGAACTTGCTAACAACCAGTTTTTTTTCTTATTCGAGTTTCAGTGCAGTCGTGCGTATTCGTCTCCTGCCTTATCTCGCGTTTACGTCTGGCTGGTAGGTCTCACTAGTCCGCGACATTACGAATTTGATCGGCTACTCTGCACGCGTGAATACTGTCTGCAAAGAACGTTCCGACTAAGAGTCCAAAAGACTAGGAGCTTTATGACACTGATCATTATTGTTTTAATCCTGCATTCTTACACTTCTTTTGGGGTAGTTCTGTTAGACGATCGATTATCAAATTTAAGATACACGGATCAGACACAACAGCTATGAAAGTCCTACTGGATTAGTTAGTGAATAACGCTAAACGTTTCGGTATGCGTTTTGCATTTACAAAGTGTAAGGCACTGCTACAGAACTGGTATGATACCCTACCGGTGTTCACAATCATGGAAGAGTTGTTCAAAGCAGTAGATCGGTTTGCTTATTTAGGTAGGCACAGTGGCATCTGCAGGCGAGTGAATATGTGATCTATAAATCCCGTCCTGAGCGGTAGCTACTTGCTATTCCATAATCCTGGATTCCTGTTCCACACACGATAAGGCGAGGATTGAGACCAGTGCTTTTGTCACCACCGGCGTTAGGATAACATTCCTGTGGTTAGCACATTCGGTGCGACTACCCTACCTATAATCGATTCGCTCCCGTTGCCTTGTACGGTGGATAGCGAAAGTTCGAGGTGCTTTTGCCAATCGCCACCACAGGTGGCGCGGGCGCGTCATTACTCTCGCTCTGAAGGACAGAGTTTACAATGCAGCCATTCGTTCAAACCTGTAGCGAAACCTAGCTGATTTGGCGAAGGGCCGGGCCCAATGGCGTTTGTGTTGTCAGTTACTTTGTCCACCCCTCTTCCTTAGATTCCCCCTCCAATTACGATCTACCAGATGCACAATATGGTATTTAACATTATATTGCTTACTTTTTGTAGGCTGTAATTTTAGTATCTTACTTTTTGTATTGCGGCATATTAGCTGAGGTATGTTTCTCACCCTCAGTTAACGTGTATTAATGGTAATGAGTTGGTGCGGTCTCTACCTTCCGGATCTGTTCGAAAAAGTTTTGTTTCGCTGGCCAGCCGAACGACCACCCCGTGCTGCCAGCTGGGTGGTTCCAGTTAATCCTGTTCCAGCGGATGGTTCGACGGCAGTGTTTCAGGGCGTGGTGGGGTTCCGTCTGGCGCTCGTTCTCCGTATAAAAACTACAAATGTCTGCTTAACAACTGTGCGACGTGACCGATCTGACTCGCCACTAAATAGTCACTGCCACGGACACCAATCATTCAGTACAAAACAGTCGGCCCGACAGAACACAATAACAACTACGGCGTCACGACTACAAATTCTGATGACACAGCTGCAAACATTCATACCGACATACACACAAATACACAACACAGATCCAATATGCTACTGCTAACCTTGCAACAATATTCTAGGTTAGGCGTGCTTCGCGGCCAAGGATATATTTTTTATTTATTTATCATTATTCTTGAATAGTGCGCGCCCAAGGGAATCCGGACCAGAAGCTTTCAAACGATTGAGGACCGTGATCGCTTTTCGAACCTCAGCCTCCGATGAAGCTTCTAATAGCTCATTTTACACCACCTAAATACGAAGAGACCCACGAGCATCAAGATCACAGAGATGCTCCCAAAAAGGATTTGCCCGACAAACCAGCCGGCGATCCATAAGACGAATCAAGGCGCTCTCGCTATCTCTAACTATCCCACTGAGACTTGGCTTACTAGGACCAATCATCATTATACACGTTAGCTAGAGGTGGGAAACACCTCAGCTACTGTGCCCAATACATCAAGGAAAGGGAAAATAAATACAACAGTTGCATGACACCTGAGCTACCAACAACGAATAGGCGTCGCTCCGGTAAGCTACCAGCCGGCTACTAGGCAAAAAGAAAAGTTATTATGTAACATTATATTACGCTACGAAATGAGATCGTGCTTGGAAATGGAGGCTAAAAAGGATGGGAAGGGACAAAGAAACTCACAGCAGAAACGCCACTGAGGTCGGCTCCTTGCCATGTCAGCAAGTGTATCCAAGTAAACGTGTTCACCGTCTTTTGGACCCCAACCAGGGAGCCGTAAACCTCCAACCGAGGCCAGCTCAGAAATCAGGGCCTTCACTCCTCATCGCTTGGCCACCTTCCTCTTCTTCCACCCACACTCCCGGTGAGCAAACAACGCACGTTGAGGGAGTCGGTGGGCTGGCATGCGCAACACGTGGCCCAGCCATCGGAGCTTGGTACGTGAAATGACGGTGCTGAGCGGTTCAGTTCCTTTTTCTGTGCCGTAAACAAGACGTCGAACACGCTCGTTACTCACGCGGTGTTCCCACCAGATGTAAAACCAATTGTGAAGGCACCGATGATCGAACGTAACTAGCCTCTTTATGTCCGCCGATCTTAGGGGCCAGGTTTCGCAACCGTACAGTAGGGTCGAACGTACCGCTGCATCGTACACTCTACCTTTCAGGGCGAGAGTAATGTCGGGCCGCCGCCATAGGTGGCGAAGGTTAGCAAAAGCACTTCGAGCTTTTGCTATGCGGTTCGTGATCTCGTCTTGGATCCCAAGGGCCCTGATACAACTTCCCAGGTAATTGAATTTCTGAACGACTTCTAGAAGATCCCCACCAAGGGTCAGCGCAGGAGGCGATCCCTGCCAATCTTGGAGGAACGTTTTGCCCTTCGGTGGTGCAAAACAAAGCCTGAAGCGGCTGACAGCCAGTGCTAATCTGTCCAGCGCGGTTTGGCACGTCTGGGAGCTGTCACAGATGAGGGCAATGGCGTCTATGTACTCCAAGTCAAAAAGTCGTTTTCCTGGGAGTAGCTCCACACCTTCTAAGTCATGTCCTGTAAATGCAATCTCCATGACTTCGTCAATAGCGAAGTTGAAGAGGAAAGGTGATAACGGGCATCCTTGTCTCACACCACTAGAGATATTGAAGGGTCGTGAAAGCTTGCCGTAAGCCCTCACTCTGCCCGAGCTACGCGCGTATAACGCTCGGATAATGTTTACGTATTTCTCGGGCACATCATTACTGAGTACACAATACCAAAGAGCACATCGATCAACTGAATCGAAGGCACCTTTGATGTCCAGGAACACAACTAGGGTGGGCCGCCAATATGTATGAAGGTGCTCCAACAACTGACGCAATGTGAAGATGTGGTCGATGCAGCCACGACCCCGGCGAAACCCGGTTCGCTCCTTACGGATCTGGCTTTCACGAGCGCCAGTAAGTCTGTGAAGAATTATGGAGGCGAGTTATTTGGAGCCGATGGAGATCAGACTGATTCCTCTATGGGTGCCGTATTCCGAATGCGAGCCTCCTTTGAAGATGGGAACAATAACGGAGCGGCTCCAGCCGGTTGGGGCAGCTTCCTGCTCCCACAGTTTCACTAGTAATTCATGTAAAGCATCAACAAGAGCAGAGCCCCCGAATTTGAAGAGGACTGGAGGAAAATCATGTGGTCCTGCGGCTTTATTCAACATCAACAGTGCGATCTCACGTTTGACTTCTGAACGAGAGGGTGGATCCAAAGGACAGCACACCGAGCAGGGCGATCAATGGCCGGCGAAGAATCGAACAATTCTCGCCGATTAAATAACTTTTCGAAATGCTCAGCCCAACGCTCCAAGCGTTTTGACAAATTGTGGATAGGCTGTCCACTCATCATGTACACTTTCACTAACACCAGGTCTTCTGCTGCCCGTTTCGCGTATCAGACGGAATAACTTACGATGGTTGCCAAGGGCAGCGGTCACTTCCATCTCTGACGCACGATGAGACCACCAGGATTTGCAGTCTCTCTTCAGGCTAGCACGGAGTTTTGCCCGGAGCCGGAATATGCCGGTGAGCATCGATAAGTTCTAGAGACCGCGAAGAGACCCAATGTCCATGTTGGCTATTGGACATACCACATGAGAATTTTCCTGCTGCTAGTAAGGTCTGGTGAACATGTGACCAGTGACCTTCAATTGCCTCCAGTGAGCGCTTACTCAACTAGCATGTCAGCATACTTTGATGAGCATTCAGCAAAGCTGGCTTCGTCAGTTTGCTGGTGTCAATGCGCTCACAATGTCGTTGTGGGCGTCCGCCGAAACGCATGCGCAGGTCAGCACATACAAGTGCATGATTGGTGTCCACACAGGTGCTCCAAATCGAGCGACAGTTCTGGATGCAGCCTCTCCGTCGGTAACTGATGGCAATGTGATCGGTCTATGTCCATGGCTGGTGGGCGCCAAGGCTCCCCTCCTGCGGGTGCTGTGTCGGAAATTAGTGCTCGCAAGAAATAAACGGGCACCCTCACGCAAATGAAGTAACTGCTCATCGTTATTATTTCGAGAGCCTACACCGTCCTGACCGCCCAGATGCATTTCATCAGTAAACAACTTTCCAACTTGTGCCTTCAGATCCCGCGCCAGCACAACAGTGTCGGTGCTACTTCTGTGGCGAAGAAGCTGGGTCAGTTGGCGGTAGAAGACGTTCTTTACCGAATCGTCGCTACAGTTTGTGGGTGCGTGGGCAGCGATGATGAATAGACACCTATTATTCCCGAAGCTTTGAACGAGCCAGCCAATCGGACCGCACACATCCGGCTACTGATTGGAATCCAATCAACCAGAGCAGCTTCAGCCCGGGGACTCAGCGCAATGCCAACGCCAGCTTGGCCGGTGCTCGAAGCTACATCGTCACTAGATATGCGCAATGAGAAAATACTGCTTGCGTCACCTGAAGGGGATCGCAGAGTGAGTACAGTGCTGGAATCTTGCAGGCGGGTCTCCGATAAGCAGCAGATAACGATCGCGAGGGTCTCTAATGTTCGGGCAAGTGCTGCCTGTTGACGATATGAATGCATGTACATTGAGGCGTGCCAATCTGAAGGGGGATCGAGGGCTCCAAATGGAAGCTGATGAACTAGAATGGACCGCTTGCTTGCACATAGGCTTGTGGACAGGAGAGGAGTGACGCTTCGCGTTAGCATGTGAGTTGAAATCAGGAGATAAATGCCTAGCAAAAATATGTTGTGGGAGGGCCAAGAATTGGGGGGTTGAAAACTGGGGGGATAAAGGTGAAGTTGGGCCGTGATGATAAGGATGAAAAAGCGTAAGAAGAGGAATAAGAAGACGAGAAGACTTGAGCAGTAGCATCCAAACTCTTATCCGCACTGCTTGATGCAGCAGATAGGACACCGTTGGTTATCCTCTGCGGTGGCCAGAGCATGAAGAAATTGTTTGAAGTAAGATTCATAGTATTGCGTGGGCAGGATACTGTCAGGTTGCCCAGGCCTAGACAGGAGAACGATTAGGGTTCTCAACCAAAGCCTTTGGTTCAAAAACCTGACCGCAATGCAGCGGGTTTGCGTTGAGCTATAAGAAGTCCGTTTTAAGGAATAAGGAGCCACCCTCATTCCAACCCACAAACTGGATGACCAGGAGGCTGAGTTTCCTGGCCTCTAACCATTGACCAATCTGGTATGAGTGATTCTTAAGGTACAAAAACACCACCCAGCTAGCTCAATGGATCACTGAGGCACACAAACGATCGCAGCCTTATTGCGATGGACCAGTATTGGGATCAGTTGGAAGTTGTTACAGTAACTGCCTACTGCTCCTGCGTCCTCCATTTCGTCGGGGTCGTGGCTGCATTGACCACCAGGCTGGCTTGCCGAACAACCTCCTTGTGGTGCCAGCTGGGTGGTTCGGGATTTTCCCGTTCCAGCAAATGGTTCGGCAGCAGTGTTCCAGGACGTGGTGGGTTTTCGCCTGGCAAGAGTTCTCCCTATGTCCGTTTAACAACACTGTGACTTAGCGGACGTGACTCGCCACTAAATAAAGTCACTGCCCCTTGCTTCATCCTTGCGAAGCATTGTATTCCAGCAACTTTGTGCTGTAATTCAGGGGAGCATTGGGCCCCTGTTTGACAAAGGAACAAACAAAAGGCGTATGAACTGAGCAATCAGTCACCGGCTCCTAACGGGAGCGATTCCCTGAATTCGCTCCGCTGCCTTGCGGGCAGGCTATTCAGTCGAAGGCTCGGGGTGGGGTCCCCTAAGTCAACACTCTACTTCGGCTTGGGCAACCGGGTAGTATCTCGCCCTCTGACGAAACCATGGACTTTGATGTGTTGTGTTTTCTTTTACTATTTCTATACCTTGTTTTGAGTTCCATGGTTTCCGATGGCTCAATGTCTATTCATAGACTGTTGCTATATATATATATATATATATATATATATATATATATATATATATATATATATATATATATATATATAGTCCAACAAGCCTTTTCAGCATGCAGACTCCGCTTTAGTTACACTGCTCAGAGCCGGTCGAGAATTTTCTTCTGCATTCCAACAAGTTCACTGATCTCTGGGATATTCAGTGAGTGAAGCGTTGACTCTTAATAGCGCCACAAACAGAGGCTCTCGCATCGTGCATGGCAACCGATATCCTGTTCCACTGTAGCTCGGTGTAATTAGCAGAGATTGTAAGTTCGGTACGCAAGGCATCCTTGTAGGCTTGTCTGATTGATGGTTGAGATAACTTCTCAGTTGCCAATGGAAGGATACGCTTGGTACATTTCCCCGGTGAAGTTCACGGAAAGCGGCAGCCTATCAAGGCATGATCAGTCGATGCAGGTACTCCAGAACGAGTGGCAATCCAGGATGGAACCACGCCATTCATGGCAACGTGATCAATTTAGTTCCATTGCTGGCCAGCTATAGGGGAACGCCAAGCGTTAGCTCGGTGCTCATTGCACCTAGAAGCGATGCTACTAAGAAACAGCTGGTGCCCCGCGCGAAGTTGCAACAGACGTTCGACGTTGTCCGTCTGGTCGGTGTTAAGCCTACAATCACCACCTAGGTGAGCTTCTGAAGAGCCCAGAGAATCTACCTCCCCATTCACATACTCTACAACAACAACAACAACAACAACAACAACAACATCTGAAGTGGCAACAATGCAAAGCAGCGTGTTTAGTTCTTGGTAGGTGTCTAGCAGCATCCGAACTGCACTCGGTGGGAGGCCTAAGCGAAAATCACGAACAAACAGCATAACCAGTGAGTGCCTCATCAGCGTCTCCAGATGTGTGTAACCAATAGTGTGGGGACAAACCTTGTCTGTGAAACTGCGGAAGGTGGCAACGATCAGATTTCGCAGAAATGGATGTCATCCCATACACAACCTCTAACTTGGATAACCAGGAGACTGCACTTATCGCACCGCTAAGTATTGACTAACCTGGTGTGGGAAAGTATTGAGGGCCTGGTGACATCTCGCAGTATAGCTTAATAGGTCAAAGAGATAGGCAAAATATCGCAACATCTTAAGACCACGTCTAATTGCGATGGGGATTGAATGTGCACATACCAAGTAATATGTGGAGCAGTTATAGCTCAGGTAATTTGCGAGAGACAAAAATGAAGTGACAACGCTCACTCACGTGTCGTTTTCTTGGACGCATGCAATGTGTAAATTCAGTTAGGGTATATCCAAATGAAGTGAGGAAGTGAGTGAGCACATTGATCTCTTGTGTTAGGTTGACACCCGGGCATAGAGGGTTTTATGTGGTGCAGTGTCACTGAGTGAGTGGATAATCGAGACATCTTTTGAGTGCCGTCCAGTGTGGGAAGAAACAAACACGAAGTGAAAAAAAATTCCGGTGGCCAGCTTTAGCTGGTGATCTTCCATAGTGGTATTGTGATTCAGCTTCAGAAAATGATAACAAGGGTAGTTTGTATCCCTTAGAATCGATTATGTTGTTATGAAATTCCCAATGAGTCGTCGGTATTCTCCACTGTAGACTCCATGGATTTTCAGCAGATACTTTATGTTCTCCTTCTCCCTTCGTTGTGGCATTTCAAGTGCGATGACGTCGTGGATGGTGTATTCCGAAAGAGGCCTAATGTGAGCATCGGAGAGAAGATTGAGGGTTCAAAACGCTAGAATGTCCTTCGCAAAAGGCCAAGGTGTTGATTGGCATTTTTCTGTGCTTTCACAGCCTGACGGGAACAATCAGGATCCTCTTGCACTATCATACCTAGGTTCCATTCAGTAAAAGCGCGCTGCGAAATCTGATCTAGCCTCTACATGAATGTGGATTGATAGCGTATACTCAATGTCTTGCACTTGGTGGCGTTGAAATGAAGCAGATTCTGATTCGCCCATTCATTTACCCTGTTAGAGCCATCGTAATGTGCTGCATGGTCACCCGTTGTTTTGATAATCTATCATCATCATCAGCGAAGAGTAAGAAATTAGAAGTGATCACTCTGTCGAGATCGTTTCTGTAAATCAGGAATAGGCGTGGACTAAGTACTGAGCCCTGTGGCAATCCACACTGAACATGGATGGGGTCAGAAATGGCCCGGCGAACTCTCACATTCAGATACTGCTGAATCAGGAAGCTACCTGGGCAACGGAGAACTGGATCACCGATACTACAGCTCTGAAGCATGCGAATGAAGATGAGCTGGTTCAGACGATCGAAAGCTATTGAGAAGTCCAGATACAGTGCGTCAACTCTCACACCGCTGTCGACGGTTTCAGTTCAACTGGAGCGAGAAAGTAGCAGATTTGTGATGTAAGGCCTGTTTAGATTTCTCAAGATCAAATATGTCATTGTTAAATCGCCACACAGGCGTCAATATTGTCCACTGTGTAGACCCAAAGGGTTTTCGGTCTCATTTGATAAGGGAGATGAAGCAGACCCTTTACGTTCACGATCAACCTTCGTTGTGGTAATTCGAGTGCTGTGAAGTCGTGCATTACATGGATGTCAAGCACGTAGAGAAACTAGGTTCCAATGGCATCCGAATTCTTGGAGAATGTATTTGGAACCGATTAAGAAGTTATGGTTTCACAGAGAGTTGCATTTATTTGGTAGCCTTCCGCTTTTTATGCGAAAACCTCATCAGGCTGGGTGGATCGCAACAGAGTTGAGATGTCATTTTATGTCGAAAGAGGAGAATGATTGTTATATCCAACCACCACATCAACGATTTACCGATTCACTTGGCTTTTTGAGGTTTTTGCATCAAAAGCCGAACGTTACCAAATAATTCCATCAAACGACTAATCCAAAATCTCTCTGAAACCTGTTCCGACGGAAGTTCAAGCGACCGTATTGCTTCACTCGCTTGAAAAAATGGACTCTCAGTTTGATCTTATAATTAAGCCTCAGTATGCAACGGCACACGTTGTCAGCGCTGTTTGAAATTTGCTACACCATAACAAAATGTCACAATTGGGACGCAAATAGTGTGTTGGAAAGTTAACTCTTACTCTGGTCTTAGGTTAGGAGTGATTCAAACTGGGCGTTTGGAAATCGCTAAAACGGCGATATTTCTTTTCTGATCTGGTTGTCACGCGACGGCGTGAGTATCCTACGAGCAGTTGGAAATTAGGTGTTGTCCGCCCGATAACACTGCACGTCACGACGCTTATCGACCCCGTTTGATCTCACCAGATGGAGGTAGCAGGTCCCTAACCCGGGACCATTGGAATATCGGCCGAAACCCCCACCTCTTTGGCTACCAGGTCACGACGGGCAACGCTTGGTATAACCGTCAATGACTGATTGGAGGGTCATTTTGAAGCACTCGTTGTGTGAATGGATTGTGACGCTCAATCTCACTGTAGACCACGATTCACATTGAAGTGAACCCGGCTCAATGCAATCACTAGGGTCATAGCCGAAGCAGATGGGAATTGGGTGTTGCTCGTCCAAAAACACTGTACACCACGACACGTTTCGCCTTGGTCTGATCTCATCAGATGGAGATAGCAAGCCTCGAGCCCGGGACCATTTGAATATTAGCCGAAACATTTACCTCTTTGGCTGCCGGGTCACGACGTGCAAGTGTTGCCCGTATGTTCTCCACAACAAACCCACGTGTTTGATGTCACCTTTTGATTCCATTTCAAACTGTTCCGGATAGCCTAGATCTTTCTGAATTAGCACACAGAGATCATTTCTGTAGATCCACATTGAATTTCAGGCAATTCTGAAGTGATCTCCCATGAAATTTGTAGAGTTCGGCTTGTGAGTCTGTTATCTACGGCGATTTGAACGACTGCCATAGCTTGACTTCGTCTTCCGAAAGTATTAATAAACACAAAGAAAAAACGTGGTCCCAATACCGAAACTTGTGGGACACTGTAGTTGACTAGGATAGGATTTGATATGCTCTGTGCAATTTTACATCCAGACGACTGTGAAGGAGAGGGTTGGTAATCCCACGAAGAAGGGGTCATTGTGCCAATGAGTGCAATGTAAGTAAAGAACGAATCACACGCACGTATCGATGCCCACACAAACACACGTACGCACGCATGCACTGCGTGATCGGTCGAGGCATCATGACGCATCAGGGCCGTAGCCTTGAGGCTTGGAGAACAGAATATGATGGCCTAACCAATCTAATGGTTTAAGGACAAGTCAAGGTAAATTAACATAACCCCCATGTTCATTTCCACTGTTTTAGTACAATTTATTGGTCATGGCAGACGCGTGGATTACATGGAGCCGTAAGACCTCAGTGGGGTTCCGTAGGTGATTAAAGAGACCTGAAGTCGCCTGAGGTCTTGAAAACACGGATGGGGTACTTCTCATTAGCACAAAGAGGAGAATGTCTTCTAACGTTGCCCTGCACAAGAACAGCCTTCAAGATCACAGGGGGATCCTTTACTGGCGCTAAATATGTTATCAATGTATGAAGATAGTTTCATCTTTGTAGCATGTAAACAAGGCGCTACTAATGAAGCTACCAAGGTGTAAAAATTGCTAAAATTTTCCTGGTTTCACGTAATGAAAAGCGAACTGGCGACTAATAGCCCTGGAACAATGAAGGCGCGGTGTGGAGCCAAATAAAGGAACTATTCCAGACGCTAACTCTACCGCCCGGTGATTGCCAAACATCGATAGAAAGTTGTTCGCATAAACCAGATCAACCAGTTGGCCTCCGCGCATTCAGGCTACAAGGGAACACTCTACGCTAAGGTTTACGATAAGTAACCATGTGAATGGCAGAATGTGACATCACCGGAGAACGGACGTCGTTAGAAGGTCGTCTGAAAAACCGATGTATTTCCCTGTGCAACCTGGAGTGTTGGAATACAAAGCAAGTAAAATGAGTACCGATGGCTCGGATTGATGTCTTGATTGGTTCTCGAGCCGAACGGTCTTATTGCAGACATTTCGTCACCAACCTTCAGTACGCTATTAAGCTATTACTACGATCGGCTTGAATAAGTTAGCCAGGACGGTCTTTGCTTCCATACTTGTTCGCACAGAACCTCACACCAACCCCAAATAGCGAGAGAAGCAGCAGCATGGGAACAGTCCGAGGTTCGTGATTACGTTGCGAACATTTAGCTCCAATGGAGTCCCTAAACTGACAGACCTTGGTTCAGTCTGCGGCATCAGAACAAAAATCGATCCATGGGAATGGGGTCTACAAGTGCACCCGAAAGCGCCCCGTTCAACATGTCAAATGTGCTTCTTATTATAAAGCACTTGGCCGATGCCAAACCTGATTATCTCGCTGACAGATGATTTCCTCGGACCACTGACGCGGATTAGTTGGGACAGACTGCGGTGTTTACTCTGCTCCTGCTTCCTCAACTTCCGACCTCTTTGGGCCAACCAGGTCTCCTTGCCACACTGTATGTGGGTATTCGGTATGCAATTCTCTAGCTACTGATACCGCCACAATCGGAAACGCCCATGTCATGCAAGGCAATGAGTATACTACTCCACCGAGACTCAAGGCCATCAGAACTTAGTACGCAGTTTATCTGTGTAGACTTATTTAACCGTGCGTTGAGACAGCTTTACGGCTACCAACCGAGGTAAACAGTTGTTTTGTTTCTCGGTTAAATCTAAGGGACGTGATCAAAATCAACGTACGACTTTTAAAACCAGCGGGAACAAAGAGTTAAGCATTTCACCTAACGCTGATAGCGATGTGTCCCCGCCGTCGACCAGCTGTCCGAGGGTGCAGATATTGAATGTTTAAACCACGTAAATGTCTCATATGATCTTGGTATGCTGGCAACTATAGTTTATCTTGACATGCACAGTTTTTGAACGGATGCCTCATGAAAAATGAATAGCTAAAATGATGTCCTGCGGGATCGGCGAACTGATTTGTTTCAGGTCTTACTTTACAAATCGAACGCAGGTGGTATAAGTCCAAGAACACAACTCTGAACCTACACCTGTAACCAGTAGTGTAGTATAAGGCAATGTTCTTGGGCCGCTACTGTTAATGATATGTTAACGAGATCTTCAATGTAGTAAAATTCGGCACACTATACCTGTTTGCTGATGACATCAAAATTGTATATACTTTTCATCCGGATGATGTAAAGATGATCCAATTCGACCTCCATGCGCTTGAAACCTAGTGCTCGAAATGGAAAATGTTTTTTCTCCGTTGACAAATGTGAAAAGCACCAACGTTTCATCACTTATTGCTATCGCAAAAGTCGGTCTTTCAAGGACAAACGGTCTAGTCGGTTAGGGCAAGTTGACAAAGACGACGGTAGTTTCTTTTCATAACGATGCCATCAGGCCGATAACGTTCCGCCTCTGACACTGAAACAAAACACGCTGAAATCACCCAAGCGCAGTCAAACGTTGACCAATCAGTGGAGTCCACGAGGTTAAAACAGCGCCAATTAGTGAAATAGGTGCTATCACAGCTCACTTTCAAGTCTTACGTAAACCACGAGCTAAAGATGTAGTCATAATGAAACCAGATAAAGGTTCCGGAGTGGTGATCATGAGCAAGATCGAATCTGATCAGAAAATGGGCCCCGTACTCAGCGATGCGAGTAAATTCGAATGATTCGGGAAACTGGAGGACATAACCAATGTCGAAACAAGCATAGTTCGTCACCTTGAATTGCTCCTTCATCGTGTGGTAGGCTGTGACACATTTAATAGTTAGATGGATCACCGAAGACTCATAAGAGTAGTGCCACTCAGGCCGATTCTTTCAATGATGAACGCACCGCAGCAGTCTTAAAGACTCATTTTGACTCATTAGTGACCTAGATGGAATCAGCCTGTCAAACAGTCATGTGTTCCCTGGATATAGGATCTTTATTCATCAACGTTCCACTACATCAGACGCTTGACTACATATGTGAATTAGCTGAAAACTCGTTGTTCATTACCGGTTCCGACTTAATTACTGAGGGAATCACTGTTTTTGTGCACGGTGAAAGTTGACTTCTATTTTCGGAACACATCGTATCGCCAAATCGACGGTGTGGCAACGGGTAGCCCATTAGGCCCTGTACTCGCGGCTTTCTTCACATTGATGATAGAAAGAAGCATTTCGACAGAACCAGCCCAGGTGCCCTACTAACAACGTTGCGTTGATGATCGCTTGGCATTTTGTTCATCTGAGCAGCGACTCGTACAGTTGGTAAAGCACCTTAACGGTGCACATGCGAACTTACGGGTTACCTGTGAAGTTGAACGGAATAATAGATTACCATATGTGGATATCTTCAACAGTCGCAGGGAGGATAAATGGATTAGGAGGTCCGTTTATCGAAAATCAACTTGGTCCGGCCAGTACTTGCACTTCACCAGCTTCACACCAGTGCGGTACAAGCGGACACTTGTGAAGACCCTAGTTAGTCGGGCTAGACGAATTTGCTCGGCGGACTCTGGCCGATGACCTAGCTTTAATTACAAAAACGCTGCTGGCGAACGGCTACCCTCGAAGGCTTATCGAGAAACACAGGCAACTGCGGAGGCCGAAGGACTTGGTACACAGAGTAGCCAAAAGGAAGGTTTATATCGTGTTACCTTTCCAAGGTGATTTTACCACGCTAAAGACGATCAAACGATTAATATCGGCTACGCAGGGAAGTTACTGCGCTGCTCAGGTTGTTGTAATCAATCGAACCCGGTTTGCCAGTCCCTCCAACGAAGGAGGTTCAGCATATCGGCGCCTACTCACGCTGTGTATACCAATTCGTGTGTGACTGCGAAGCAGTTACACAGGCAGAACTGATAAAACTGACTTCCCGAATAAAGGAACACGTGCCCAGATGGGTTCAGCACGAAATCGCCAAAAACCCATACCACCCTCAACCCAGGTGCTCGCGTAGGCCGCTAGCTCCCTCGTTAAAGAAACACATATTGGTCTCGGGTCACTGGATCGAGCTGAGCTCAGCGTTCACAGTTGTGTTGTGTCACGCTAGTTCATGCTTCCTTCGGTTTGCGGACGCGGTCGCAATAAGCCGGATGAAGCCAGGTCTGTGCGTTCAAAAGCAATTGTTTCTCCGCTTAAGACTGCCATGGATATGTGTGAACTTCCGTCACTCACTCTGCACCTCAAGCATGTCTGGTCACACCCAATGTTAGCTATATCTATGCATATTGGTCATTATTAATGGTACTGAAGAGAATACGAAATGCAGACATCTACCAGTGTTCGTCTTCATTCCGAGCTTTTCGGACTATACCCGAGTCTCTCGTGTTAGTGTGCAACAGATTAGTCTGTCGTTCCCATACGTTTATTCCGAATGCATGAACACATCCTGTCCTCTCCTTTTTCGTGTTCCCCCGCATCAACCTTCACCAGCTGGATTAGCCTCCGCTCTCTTCTGCTGTTATCTGATGGCCGCACGCTATGGAGTACCTCGTTTCAGAGTTAACTTGTCATCTCGGTGTCGTCTCAATCGTGCTTGGTTTCGTGCGATTATTCTTCCTCTACTACTGACTTATTGTAGCCTTTCTCCAACTCTCGTCGCAATTATCGCAACTTTCCACCAATGGCCACGAACACGGGGTATTAGTTTAACCCACTCTTCCCTTCCCGATTTTAGTAGTAGCCAACGCGGCAGTTGTACAACCGTTCTTTAGTTATTTCACTTCGCTTCAAACTAACGTGGCGTTCCTGTACTTCTGTATAGATGCTGCATCTGTCTTAGACTCACTTCGAGTGACAGGTATGCGATCCTCAAAAATCGCAAGGTACGAGCTCTTGCTAACATATATTTGACTTACGTTGTTGTCCATTCAGCCTGTCCGACTGGCTGTAATGCAAAATGGTTTGTCCGTGCATGCATCTTGGTAAAATGAGCGCAATTATCGGTACCTACGTTCTCCGGTATTCCGTGACTAGATTAGTTTCGAAATATTCATTAGAATAGTACGTTGTGGCTGAGTACTTTCCCATCGTCGAACAAATCCACTGCTATCTTCTGCCACATTCGATTTGGAACATCACGTTTACCGTTGGTTCCTTGATCTGTCGAATTTCGTAGGAACGGCAAACCCAACAACTCTCCGCCTGGTTATAGATGACTTGCTATCCCGAACCAGGAGTTGTTCTCCTGCTCTTCTAACGCTATGGTTAACGCCCAGGTGGGTTCGATGGACATGTTCCATTACATCCCTGTGGAACCATGGCAGGGTCGGAATGCGATTCATGTCCAACAGGAATCTCTGTCCGACGCGATTGATGTGAATTGCAGTGTACCACAATGCTCGGGCCTCTATTCTTGGCTTTAATAAACGATCTAGCAAGATCAATTGATTCCGGTTTCCTATTTTCGCAGGTGATATCCAGATCCGGTGAGCGATCAGGGATCTTGACCACTATGAAGAGCACCTTTTATGATTCTATCAAGGTTTTGTTATTTTCACTCTAACGCGGGACCTGTGATAAATGATTGTTCATGGGGAGCTCGTTCCGAAGGTTGAAGTATGGAGCCAATTCTTTTGGGTTGTAATCTTTTGTCCACGTTTCAATATGCCATAAACGCTGTCTTCCTTTGCGTGGCGCTTTGTCTCCTGTGGACGTTGCTGCCAAGTGTTGTACTAGGTTTACGGGATCGAACTCCCTCCGATTAAGTTCGAGTATCGACACGTTAGCTCTTGATTTGGCCTAGGCAATAAAAATCTGCGTACCCGATGTGCACATAACACGCGTATCATAATACTGAAGTGGAATAAGTGCACGCTGACCACAATTAATTCGACAACTACTTGGTACCGCAATGAGAATGTAAGTGCAGTGTTGCAGTTAGCAATCAGCCATAGCGGTCCTCCACCGTCACCCATGGTGCAGTGTCTCAAATCACCGGCTTGTAAGAGCAAGCCACACATGGGTACGAATCCAACAAGATCCGGTGGATACGCTCTACTGACGATTTCCACCAAGACGAAAGGTCCGTCCAGTGCTTCTTCCGACGTATGGAAAGTTGTCCGGCTGAGTCTAGCTGCAACGGATCTTCTCAAGTGCATTGTGTTGTAACTGTCTTAGGGCACGATGCGGTCTATGAGATTAGTTACCGCAACCCATCAAGAACTGCAGCAGTATAGATACGGATGGCCAAATTCGAATTGCGGTCATTTATGCTGGGGAATACAGAAGAGAGGCTAGAAACCTGCATCTTGTGGTCTTTTAGCAACCGCTAAATATTCAACAACTATGCGAAACCGAGCTACGCAAAGAAATGGTCGAATGGGCTTCGACAGGAACAATATTTTACGAGATAGTAGGATTCCAGTTTACAAATTTTCATTATTTACCTCTTCCACCTAGAAACTGCTATTGTGGCAAAATGTCAATGGCTAGGCAGTTGCGCTCAAGATATATTATTAACCGATCCGCTTTTGGGGGATTAGGCATTTTCTTTCGAGATAGGTCTTTGAAAATAGCTCTAAGTGATTCGTTAGGGTCAGTTTTCATGAACGTGGGTCTTGAGTAGCGCAAGAAAGGTAAATTAAATAGGCTAAGAAGCATCAGCAATAGCATGTTTTTGCTTTTACGACAGCTGATATTTAATGAAATTATGAAGGTTGCGTTTGTTAACAGACTGTCACAGTTCTAAAATCTAGACAGGAGAATGATTAGAATCTAAAACTAAGTTTACCTGTAAAACAGCGAAACCAAGTGACGGCCCACAATGCGATTCAATTGCTCCGCGTAGGGGTGGGCGTCCTCGCGGTATACTCAGCCCGCGAGCGACTGGTGGTGGTCGCGCGGCAGCGGAGCGCCGTTACGGCGTACAGCTGACACATTATTATTATTACTATTATTATTATTATAGATAGACAACACTTTAAATTCAATCTCCAATAAGGAAAACTAAGAGGCTGCACTTGACTGAACTATTGCCTTTTATAAATCTGATAGTATTAGTTCATGATGCGGTGAGACCTATAGTGGCTAAGTTCTGACAGATCTTTGACCCGCTACTACCAAAACTGTCCTGGGCGCCTCCTCTTGGCGACCACTGGGTGGGAGTTCGGTTACACCCTACTTCTAGCTAAAATCCAACACACACAATTCTCAGTGAATCGGTTCACTGACACATGGCGCACGACTGCTGCCTTTCGGGTGTGTACTTTATCGAAGGCTTCGGCTGTCATTCTCCTGATAGTATCCTAGTCCAACCCTCCTAACATGAATCACACCAACACTAATAAATTAATGCTACATCGGCCGTCGCGCAGTGACACTAGGAAAAGGTCCGCCCTATCTGCTGCATACAGCGGGATGGGAAAGCGACTACATGCTACCGCTGGCACCTCCTTTCTTTTTTCCCCGAACATACTCTCCCCGTTCCCGTTTCATCTAACACAGCACTCCCTCCGATCCAGTTCGTCAGCACCCATACGATTGCTTTGCGCAAAGCACTCAACCTTGGGTGCTGGAACGTGCGCACACAGCTCGGCTGGAATACGAGTGAGCGACGCATTGCACTGGCTTGCTACAGGATCGATGTTGCAGCGCTCAGCAAAACCTAGCTCATCACCACGTGAACATGGGGTTGGATTTGGACCATCCGACCGTCTAAATAGCCAGCTGGTGAGTGAACTGACTGGTATCGGTGCGCGAATGGTGACTGTTCGCCTACGACGCGCGAGACGTAAGTTTGCCATTTTCTGATGACACTCAGTTATTCTCCCTGATACGGTCTGTGCCGAGGAGCGACCGGCTATTTCTGTTGGGTGATTTTAACGCGCGTTGGGCGTGATGCATCAGTGTGGACAGTTGTCACCGATCCGCATGGCATTGGTTCAGTGAATGCGAACGGTTACAGGCTGCTCTCACTGTGTGCCACTCACGGTCTGACGATCACGAACACTCGGTGCGAGTGATATAGCAACTTGGACGCACCCACGGAGTGGTCACGCTCACCTGCTCGACTATGTCATCGCACGTCAGCGTGATATGCGTAAGGTGAACATGACACGTGTACTGCGTGGAGCTGAGTGTGGCACTGATCACAAATTGATGCGGATCAAACTGCACATATTTCTCGTAAATCAATGTATTGCACTCCCGCCGTGAATCGGCGATACTGTGGCTAAACGTATTGAGCAGGAGAAGGCAATGGCTGCACGACTGTGTGATGTGGGCTGCATAGCCACAGTGGTCAACCTGTGGCACCACATCCGTGACCAGGTGACAGCTGCTGCCGAGGAGACCATCGGGCGTACAAACTGTAAGCGGCCTGATTGGTTTGATGAGAACAATGCGACGATCGGCGCATTGGTGTCGGAAAAGAATGCAGCATTTGCTGTACATGTGGCAGACACTTGGGGAAGAAGAGTCATTTTCGCAAACTTCGACACTAACACAAGGAATTCTTTGACTCCTTGAAGGCGATGTATGGACAGAGATTGAAGCCGCTGAGGACGCTGATCGACGGTAGTTCAGGCACTACCTACAGTCAGACTGCAGATCTGGCAAAAACACTTTGACTCTCTCTTAAACAACCGTTCAGAGAATGACTGCCCTACAATGAACGGCCTCAAACAGCACGATGTGAAGATGAGTCAGGTGGATGCGCCGACACCGGATGAGACGCAGAGAGCACTTGCTCAACTGCGAAACGGCAAGTGTGCCGGTGCCGAAGGGATCGTGCCTGAAGTGTTGGAACACGGCGGATCTGCCTTGGTGACTGCTGCACCACTTTGTGCAATGAGTGTGGATTGAGGAGGTGCCTCCTGAGCTGAAGAATGCCCTTGTGCTACCACTGTAAAAGAGCAAGGAATGTTGCACGAATTATCGTGGCATCAACTTGCTGAGTTGTGTGGGCAAGGTGATTGCCCGAATCCTGCTCAACCGCCTCATAAGTCAGGTTGTGGAACCGAACGTGGCGGAAGAGCAAGGTGGATTCCGTTCGGGTCGCAGCACCGGTGATATGGTGTTTGCGGCTCGTCGATTGCAAGAAAAGTGCAGAGAACGACACCAGCTGTTGTACTCACTGTTTTCTGATACCATCAAAGAATTCGATAAGGTGAATGCGAGGCATTATGGCTGGTGTATAAGTAAGTTTGGTTGTCCGCATAAGTTTGTAAGTTTAATTGATTGTCTGCACAGTGGTATGCGGGCGAGCGTGCAGCTGAGTAGAGATACCTCGGATGACTTCGCAGTTATGTCTGAGTGAAGCAAGGCTGTGTCTTAGCTCCTGCCCTGTTTAATATTTATCTTCATGCAGTTATGTCCTGTGCTTTTGATGCCGCTTGTGCTTATGGTGCTCGTGTGGAGCACCGTCGTTTCGGTGCGAGAACCCTCGTCTGTGAGACAACTATCCGTATGCTGCTGTTCGCTGACGGTTGCGCGTTGTCTACACACAGCGCGTATGAGTTGCAGCACATAACTAGTGCTCTGGCTTCGACAGCGACCAAATTCGGGGCTCACCATCAAAATAAGCGAAACTGTCTCTTTCATCCTTCGTCGGAAGTGCAATCTGCAATGGTGCCCCGAAACAGCATCGGTGATGAATTGGTGGAAACCACCTCCCGCTTCTGCTACCTTGGGAGTGTGATGTCGACTGACCAGCAGCTACACAGTGAGCTTCGGATCCACGTCTGGAAGACAGCGGCGGCATTCGGGAAGCTAGAGTACCGAGTGTGGAACAACCATCAGCTTACCGTTGGCACGAAACTGATGTTCTAAAAGTCTATGATGCTGTCCGTTCTTCTATACGGTAGTGAAACGTAAGCGATGTACCGGCGAGATGTGAGACATATCGAGCGGTTTCATTAACACTGTCTGTGCCAGATTCTGCGCAACAGAGTTGCAGACACTGAGGTGTTGCGCCGAATTGGAATATATGCAGTGGACTGCGTACTTTTACTGAGACGCCTGAGGTGGCTCGGTCATGTGTGGCGTATGGATTCGGCCAGGATACTGAAGCAGCTATTATATGGTCAACTGAGTGTGGGGCAGTGGCATGCGGAGAAACTGAAGCTTCGTTATCAAGACATGGTCAAAGTGAGCCTATCACGTTCTAATGTTGATTTCAGGTGTTGGGAATCGAAGGAGGTTAATCGGCGTACATGGTGCGATCTGATCACGAAGGCAGTTGCCGAGGTGCAGGAAAAATCCCTCGTGTATGCAGAGAAGCGGAAGTGCCAGGCGTCGATGGAATGTATTTCATCGAGATCTAACGCATGGTGCTGTAGCACATGCGATCGTGAGTGCCTGAGTCAGGCAGGCCTAGTGAGCCATGAGCGAAGCCACTCGGGACCAGCATCGGAACTGGCGCAAGGTTGACAGGCAAGTTACATATGCTTTCATTCGATTTATCAACCGCGTGCTTGGATGCTGAGTTTCTTTGTTTTAGGTTTGCTATATTGTCTTAATGTTTATGTGGTTTCAGCATTTTAATGTCTACCCAAATAATCTATTTACCCGCTCACGTCGCTTAATCGAAAGGTGGTTAACTTCGTCAATTTTTTCACATTTGTTGCATGTTTTTCATCTCGTATTCTAACATCTTCAATTTATTGCGGATTTATTGATAATATATTTACTCAAATGCTAACTTAGCGATAATTTATGTCTGCATGGCCGTATGCTTTAATCGATATATTTTATTTGATATTATCATTTGAAGTGAGTGGCTGTTTCTTAACACCCGTATTGTGGCTGTGTTTAGTGTGCACGCTGACAAGGTACCTACCTGTCTAACACCCTCCACCTGGCTCCATCATGATCATCATCAGCAGCAGCAACAGCAGTACATCAGCCATTTAAACTGATGCTTCGCTGCCATACAACCATGATGACCTATGAAATAAAGGATAATAAAGAGAGAAGGGGGACTTGGAGGGTTTCGGTGTGGCTCTCTTCCATCCCTGCACTCCATGACCGACGGTTTCGTCTTCGTTTAGACACAGCAGGTAGAGATAGCTGAGCTAGGAGTGGAACTCGGGGCATAGTGCTTGGTGGCTATCGCTATGATCACTAGGCCATTGAGTTCCGCGAGCAGTGTTTGACACAGCGGTTAGAAGTAGATTTTCGAGTTTTGGAGCACCCGCCCTGGGTCTTTCGGGAAAACTTTAATGCCCTAAGCAAACATTCAGGGTCAAGGCGCCTACACCTTGTGTAGACAGCATAACGTCACAGACAACTGGCTATTGTGCAAAGATAAGGCGGCATCGGCGAGACAGCTTCCTTGCGGCTTTCACTGCCCCGTCTCAGATCTTCAGACAGAAGGGGCCAAGTCTCAATACCATAGAGCAGAACGGCCCTCACTGTGACCTTGTATACAAAGCCTTTCAGACGTGGGGAAACTCCCTTCTGTCGCTAAAGATGACGCAGGTTCAAGAAGGCAGCACTAGCCTTTGCAATGCGTGAGCTGACGTTAGATTCTATGCGCCCATCGTTGCTGATGCCGCTGCCAAGATAAGTGAATTGATCAACCACCTCGAGTTCCTTGTTAGCAAGGGTCAAGGGGTCATAAAGTGGCTAGTGGTTCTACAGAAACGCTTTGCACTTTGAAGGTGCGAAGTGCATACCAAATAATGGGACCACTCTAGGCAGGCTATTCAGGGTTGATTGTGCCGCCGCAACATCGTCCAAAGTAAAAAGATATCGCCCGAATAATCAAGATCAACTAATCTTTCACCAGGCAGCACTTCAACGCCTCCATCTTGAGATTTCGCGCATACTGGCTCCAGGAGACGGTGAATCGTTGCTAGAGAGACAAGATGTGGTGGGCACGTTGCATGTTTATCGATCGATCGAGCTTAACGATTTCGGGCCAACAGACTGAAAAGACGGTCGATCGCTGCAAGAGGCGTACGTAAGTTCGATTTACATGAACGACGCCCGAACACTGACCGAGTATGCAATAGCATGGAGATGTGCCCTACCTCCATGAGTGGTTCTACACAATGTCAGATATAAAAAGTGTCAACGAACAGATGCAGGATTTCTCGATAAGCAACATAGAAAATCGTGGAGAACATAAGTGTTTTCACGACGCTTCTGTTTCGAGGATGACCAGTGAGCTTCCAACTAAACTCAGGAGCCACTGTCAACATCCTCTCTGAGAAGCACTGTGTAGGAGTGACATGTGATAGAACGCAGAATTGTATCAGAATGTGGAACAGTTCAAAGCTGCGACCGAAATGTACCGCTGCGTTGAAGGCCATCAATCCGAGAAACAGCACAGAACACCATTTTGGGCATTGATTCTATTCAGTCTCGGCTTTTTTCTTTTAACCATGAACGTTTTGTCCATATGTGTGAAGCTAGCATAGATATTGTGGACAGATACCCGAGCGCGTTTGACGGAGTCGTAGGGAGATTCGAATAGTATGCTCATTTATCTTTAGCCGAATCCGCCAAGCCGGTAGTGTTGCCAATCAAAAAGGTGCCTATCGCCTTACGTGAGAGGTTTTTACATGGACTGCAGCGTGTTGCCAGTTTGGGTGTAATAGCCAAAGTTGAGGAGCTAGCCCGGTGTCGATTGTCACTAAGAAATCTGAGGAACTACGCGTGAGCATTGATCCAAAACCACTTAACGCTCCGCTCAAAAGGGAGCATTATACGCTACCAACGCTAGACGACGTACTTTCGGTGCTATCCAGAGCTAGAATATCCACAAAAGTCGATCTTGCTTCGGCGTTTTGGCACGTATTACTTGACGAAGTGTCAAGCTACCTGACCACGTTTGGGACACGTTTCGGGTGTTTCCGTCGGCTTCGTCTATCGTTTGGACTGAAGGTACTCAGCGAAATATTCCAGAAACGATTGATGCATATTTCAGACGATTTACCAGAAACGTTCTGTGTAGCAGACGACGTTTTGGTTTTTGGCGCTACGCGAGAGGAGCATGACCAGAAGCTCCACCGATTTTTACAGCGCTGTTTTGAAAGGAACATCAAGCTGGAACCTGAGAAGATCGAGTTGTGTAGGACGGAAGTGGTGTTTCATGGACACGTGCTAAGCTCCGAAGGACTGAAGTGAGATCCATAGAAAGCCACGGCCGTCAAAGAGATGCCTCCTTTTACTGACGTAAAAGCTGTTAGAAGCAGGCTGAAGGGGATGGTAAATTACCTAAGTTGTTTCTTGCCCAGATTAGCCGATGTAATGGTGCCGATTCGGAAACTGACGCATAAGGAAAGGAGGTGGTATTGGGACGCGGAGCAGGAGAGAGTATATCAGCAAATAAAGGAGTTGACCACGAACGCCCCCGTTCTCGCTTACTAAAACCCAGCACCCCCACTCGAGATCCAGTGTGACGGCAGTCAGTATGGTATCGGAACCGTACTCACGCAGAACGCTAAGCCTATCGACTTTCGTAGCCGGACGCTGACAGAGGCCGAACGTCGTTACGCGCAAAGAGAAAATGAAATGCTTGCATTGGTTTACGCCGTGGAGCGTTTCAATTACTATACGTTTGACTGCAAATCCACCGCCTTTACCGACCACAAGCCCCTAGTGTCGATCGCCCGCAAGCCGCTCCATGTTGTTCCACGCCGCCTGCAAAGTATGCTTATTCGTCTGCAGAAGTATGACCTGGTGACTGTCTCCCGGCCAGGATCCCAGATGCATATTGCGGACACACTGTCAAGAGCGCACCTGTCAGACACGCCCGGAAAGGAAGAAGACCCGGACTTTGTCCATGCAACACAGTTGATCGCCGTCACTGAGGAACGCTTGCAGCAGCTCCAACGGTGAACGGAGGACGAACTGTCCATGCTACTGAAGCACACGATAATGAACAGATGGCCAAAAGACAAGAAATATCTACCTAAGGAGATGACTCCATTTTTCCATTTTCGCGACGAACTCATTACCCAAGATGGATTAATATTCAAAGGCAACAGGATAGTAGTTCCAAAGGTACTGCAACGTTCGATGGTGGAGTTGATACATTGTTCACATATAGGAACCAACAACTGCGTGGCAAGAGCTAGAGAGCTGTTGTTCTGGCCCAGAATGGCCAGCCACATACGTGATTACGCCTACAATAGTGTGGCATGCTGGACACACGACGTACGCCAGCCAAAATAACCGATGATACTTCGTGACGTTCTTAACATATCCTGGAAGATGGTTGCACTGGACATTTTTGCTTACGACGGAAGGAACTATTTGATTGTGGCAGATTATTTTAGTGACTACTTCGAGACTGTTGCGTTTACGACGACTAGTACGCAGGCAGTGGTGAACAAGTTGTGGTGCCAATTCGCTCGGCATGGAGTACCCGATGTAGTGATTTCCGACAACGGGCCACAATCTAATAGTGCAGTTTCGTGCTTTCAGCAAGAAGTGGGATTTTGTCACCGACTAACCAGCCTATACCGTAGCCAATCAAACGGAAAGGCTGAGTCCGCAGTGAAGGAGGCAAAGAAAGTGTTTAAAAAAGCCAAGGAGACCCAGGAAGATCCCTACATAATGCTACTGGATCAAAGGAACACGCCATCTACTGATATCGGTGTGCATCGATCACAGCGTCTATTCAGTTGCCGAACAAGAATGCGAATACCGACCGCTACAACATTACTGCAGCTCGAGATAGCTTCGGCCGATGTTCTCCACGACCTACTACGGAAGAGAATGCTAAGGCAAAAGAATTACTATGATCACGGATTGAAAAACCTTCCACCACTAGCTACGGGAGAAGAGGTATGGGTGTAGCTAGTATTGGGATCCGAAGAAACCTAGCGGAAGGAAGTGATCGAAGGCCTGAAGGGAGAGAAGAGCTATGAAGTCAAGGTTCGGGGCAAAAGCATTCGACGGATTTGGGTGCAAATGGGACGAGAGCGCCATGAGTGGACACCGCAAAGAGAGGGTCAGCAATAATAACCGGAGAGCAGTCCTGCTATCCAAGTCCAAATCAGTAAACGCATACGCAGTGGAAGGCAATACGGAGTATATTGAAACGCCGTGCTAAAAAATCGAAAAAAGTAAGGATGTGGTGAGCGTGCCGCTGGTTTATCGAACGATCGAGTCTAACGATTTCGGACCAACAGTATGAAAGATGGTCGATCGCTGGAAGTGGCGTAATGAAGGATAGTATGTAGTCGATTTAGATCTACATGAACGAAGCTCGAACACTGACCGAGAATGCAATAGCATGGAGATGTGCTGTACCTCTGTGAGTGGTTCTAATCAATTGTAGATATAAAAAGAGCTCTTGTTCTTTGAGTAAAATATTCCTGACCGAGGCCGAGACTTTAGCTTTTGATTCATGGAGGGCCACACAACAGGGTGTACGGTCCTCGTGGCTGTGCTAGGGTCGAAGAGTGGTTCCATCCAGTGTGAAGCAGACTACGGCTCAGCCACCGCCTTGTGTACGTCTGGCACACATGGTTTCCTAGTTAGGTATGAATGCTTCTGCTCTTCTGGTTGAAAGAGTGTGTGCGGGCTCCATTGATGAAGTGTGACTCCCATCCACATACCTCCTGGTCGTAATCCTTCAGATTTACACTGGATATGGGGTGTATGGATGGAGCTGTGGGTGGCGCAGAGCAAGCGACCCTGGTCCCTCTGCAGGCACAGGCGTCCTGTGGTTGCGCCTGTTGAGGCCGCAGTGACAGACCAATCTGGAACCAGATGCAACCAACCAGTACTGGCTCATTATAGTTAGATGTGTAAGAGTCGAAACATCAATCGCACTGAGTTAAGGTAGACTCTCGCCGTGATTGTAAGGATGGATACTTCGTTAATCTTTTAAATTCATTAGCCATATCTCCTCCTCACAGGATAGCAGTATCCGCAATTGCGCACCAGATCTGACTGGTCACGGGATTACTTCATATATCCGACGCGGGTCACCGTTTCGAACTTACATAGGTGTTAGTGATCTTGCATCACTCTACCTCGCATACAACGGGCATTGGCGGCTACCTATCACAGAAATGTCGGTAGATGATTCCAAACCATATCTGTGTGCTAGCTGATAGATACCTCTTCATCTGTGTGGAAGATTATTGATTCGAAAAGGGACCCACCGATATAAATACTGACAAAGGTAGCTTTATCATCAGGATTGCCACAGTTGTTCGGATAACTTAACAGCTTAACCAGTTAGACTGATTTCCCGAAGATCGTAAGAATCTACCAAGCATCTGGAGAAGCACCATTTCGTCCTAGTGGGACTTGTCAGTAGTGCACATTCGCTGGCTCTATCAGGAACTGTGCAGATCCCAGATGTTGTATGTAACTGCTGTTGTGGGAAACCGTGGCTCTAGGAACCAACATTGTCCATCGCAAAGTTCGTAACTTGGTAATGGAGGACGAATTGTGCTACATCACAGATGGCTTGTACATCATGACAGTCTATCCTCTTAACCCATAACCTGGTGACATAAGCCACTGGTGCAGGGAAGTCGTGGATGAGCTCCGATTGGAGCCGGAAGATGTGCACTATCGATGAGGAAAAATCCGGTCATCTATTGCTTTCAGAATGCACAGGGGAAGTTAGAATAGAGATCTCTCAATAAATTACTTTGACAATCCTCTACTCACGGGCGGTGGTGTGAACCAATATCATCTGAAGTATCTTATGTTATTATGATGATTTGAAACACACACCTGTCTAAAGAGAATACACAGATCTGTCTGCACAGTAGCTGGATCCGATCTCGAGATAGTGCATCACTTCCGCGAAATGTCGAGTTCGGCTAAAAATTATGGTCCGAAACTGAAGCACGACTCAAGGTGCAGGGGTAACAAGTAAATAAAATGGTGAGTAAATGAGGTGGGATGCGAACGAGATCACGCGAAACTAATTGCGATGGAATATTATGGGCTAGATGTAAGAAATTGAATGGCGGAGCGTTATTGACTACTTGGCTCAACCGTGTCAGATAGGGTCTCTAACCACTGGTGTGGACCATTCATGAAGACGACACGTACCAGAATGACGAGGACTCTATGTCGATTTCTTCAAGCCATTATGCCACAAAATCGACTGGCCACCTTGCGGTTTCGTCCCACTTGGCACAATGAGGACATTAACGCACGCCGAGGAATGCAGACAACGAGCATGCGGAGAACGCGATTAAGCCAGCGTAAACGGTTAGACTTTAACAAACACTCCAAGCAGGCGTCGGAGGATCCCTTATTAAACATTAACTGGCGGACCTCAGCACTATTCACCCGGCGCTCCCATCAAATGTGAGCAATGCCCCGGTCACCCGTTAGAAGTAGCCACTCATCACAACATTACTGAAAAGCATAAATTAAGCAGCTAATGGAGGTGGTTCGGTGTTGCCCGGAAGTACCGAGGTCTACTTCAAAGTGAATCGGAGTCACAATGAGATTATGTGTCGTAATCCAACGACAAGGCGGGTACTCCTAATCCAACCTTGAATTCCTTACCGCTGTGCCAAGCGTTGCTCACAGATCTCAATGGCACAGTAATCAAGGCGTCAGGCGTTAGCCACTAGATCTTGAGTTCCACCCCTGATCAGTCTATCTCCACCTGATGAGGCTGGATCTTACCGTGGTGCGATGATTTGCGTGCCTCAGAGATCCACTGAGCTATGCTGAGTGGTGCTTATTTGCACCTTCAGAGTCTCATACCACATTGGTCAATGGTTAGAGACCAGATAAACAGTCTCCTGGTCCTCCAGATTGGGGTTTAGAATGAGGGTGGCCCCTTGTTCCTTAAAACGGACTCCTTCTAACCCAATGCCAAACCCGCTGCCTTGCGGTCAGGTTTTTGAACCAAAAACTTTGGTTGAGAACTTTAATCGTTCGCCTGTCTAGACCTGGGCAACCTGATAGTATCCTACCCACGCAATATTATGAACCTTCCTTCAAACAATTTATTGATGCTCTGGCCGCGCAGAGGATAATCAACGGTGCCCTATCTGTTGCATCGAGCAAGGTTGATAGGGGCGCGGATGCTACTGCTCAAGCCTTCCCGTCTTCTTATTCCCCCTCTTACGCTTTTTCATCCCTATCGTCCTGTTCCAACTACACTTTTATCCCCCGGTTTTCAACCCCTCCATTCTTGGCCCTCCTCACCACGCTTAAATAGGTGTTTAGCTTCTCGTTTCAGTTCATATGCAAACGCGGAGCGTCAATCCTGCCGTCGACAAGCCTACATCCAAGCAAGCGGTCAAGCTTAGTTCGTCGGCCTCCATTTGGAGCCCCCGATTACCCTTCAGATTGGCATGCCTCAATGTACGCACATTGCTGCAGATCGGTCAACAGGTGGCACTTTCTCGAACAATGGAGATCATCTCGGTCGATATCTGCTGTTTATCGGAAACTCGCCCGCAAGACCCGAGCTTACTTTACGACCCCCTTCAGGTGACACCAGCAATACTTTTTCAATGCGCCTATCCGGTGACGATGCAGTTTCGATCAACGGCCAAGTGGGTTTTAGTATTGCCTTGAGTCCCCGGGCTGAAGCTGCTCTGGTTTCTTGGAGCCCAATCAGTAGCCGGATGTGTGCGGTCCGATTGGCTAGCTCATTCAAAACTTCGAAGTCGCGCGGGACTAATAGATGTCTATTCGTCATCGCGGCTTACGCGCCCACAAACTGTAGCAATGATTCGGTAAAGAACGACTTCTATCGCCCACTGACCCAGCTGCTTCGCCACAGAAAAAGCACCGACACTGTTGTGCTGGCTGGGGATCTGAACTCTCAAGTTGGAAAGTTGTCCACTGATGAACTGCAACTGGGCGGTCAACACGGTGTAGGATCCTGTAATGATAACGGTGATCGGTTACTTCATTTGTGTGAAGATGCCCGCTTATTTTTTACGAGCATTAACTTCCGACACAGCACTCACCGGAGCGTGAGTTGGCGCCGACCAGCCTCGAACCAGATATGGACGCAAATCGATCGCACTGCAATCAGTTACCACTGGAGAGACTGCGTCCAGAACTGTCGCTCGATTTGGAGCACATGTGAGGACACCGATCATGCACTGGTACGCGCAAACCTGCGCATGCGTTTTGGCGGACACTCACGAGGACGCTGTGAGCGCATTGACACCAGCAAACTGACGAAGCCAGCTGTTCTGAATGCTTATCGAAGTACGCTGACATGCGAGTTGAGTAAGTGCTCACTGGATGCAAATGAAGGGCACTGGTCTCATGTTCACCAGACCTTACTAGCAGCAGGCAAATCCTCATGGGGTAAGTCTAATTAGGCAACATGGACATTTGGTCTCTTCGCAGTCTCTGGAACTTATTGATGCTCACCAACACATCCTGGCTGGAAGCGAACACAATGAGACTCGCAAAGAGCTCCGGGCAAAACTCCGTGAGAGCCTGAAGAGAGACAGCGAATCCTAGTGCTCTTTGTGCTTCAGAGATGGGAATGGCCGCTGCCCTTGGTAACCATAGTAAGTTACTCCATCTGATACGGGAAACAGGTAGCAGGAGACCTGGTATTATTGAAACTATACGTGACGAGAGTGGACTGCCTATCCATAACTTGTAAATGCGCTTGAGTGTTAAACTGAGCACTTTAAAAGACAATTTAATCGGTCGGAAGTGTTAGATTCTTAGCAGGCCACTGATCGCCCTGTTCCCTGGGTTGCCCGTTCGGATCCGCCCTCTCGCTCAGAAGTCGAATGAGAGATCGGACCGCTGAAGCTGAACAGAGCCGCGGGACCAGATGATTTTCCTCCAGCTCTCTCCAAATTCAGGGTACCTGCTCTTGTGGATGATTTATACGAGTTACTAGTGAAACTGTGGAAACAGGAAACTGGAGCCTCTCCGTCATAATGCCAATTTTCAAGGGGGGCTCACGATCGGAATGCGGCAACCATAGAGGAATCAATTTGATCTCCATCGTCTCCAAATTGCTTGCCTCCGTCATCCTTCACAGACTAACTGGTACCTGTGAAAGCTGGATTCGTGAAGAACAAGCCGGGTTTCGTCAAGGTCTTGACTGCAACGACCATATCTTCACTTTGCGTCAGCTGTTGGAGCACCGTCACACATATTGGCGGCCCACCGCAGTCGTGTTCCTCGACATCAAAGGTGCCTTCGATTCAGTTGATTGATGTACCCTTTGGGACTGTCTACTCAAGAAGAGTGGGCCCAAGAAATTTTTAAATATTATCAGAACATTACACGCGCGTAGCTTGGGTAGAATGAGGGCTTACGGCAAACTGTCGCCGCTCTTTAATATCTCCAGCGGTGTGGGACAAGGATGCACGCTGTCACCTTTAGTCTTCAACGCTACTGACAAATCATGGAGATAGCGTTCACAGGACACAAATCAGAAGTTGTGGAACTGATACCAGGTGAACGACTTCTTGACTTGGAGTATGCTGACGATATTGCCCTAATCTGTGACCGCTCACAAACATGCCAATCAGCTCTAGACTGGTTAACGCTGGCTGTCAGTCACTTCGGGCTTTGCTTCGTACCTTCAAAGTACAAAGCGCTCCTCAGAGACTGGCGTAGACCGTCTCCTTCGCTGATTCTTGGTGGGGATCAGCTGGAAGTCGTTCAAAAATTCAACTACCTGGGAAGTTGTACCAGCGCCCGTGGGATTGAAGATGAGATCACAAATCGCATAGCAAAAGCTCGAGGCGCTTTTGCTAACCTACGCCACTTATGGCGTCAGCGCGACATCATTCTCACTCTGAAGGGTAGAGTGGACAATGTAGCGGTACGTTCGACCTTACTGTACGGTTGTGGAACCTGACGCCTTAGATCAGCCGACATAAAGAGGCTAGTTACGTTCGACCACCAGTGCGTTTGCAGTTTGGCTCACATCTGGTGGGAACACCGCGTGAGCAATAAGCGTGTTCGACGCCTTGTTTACGGCACAGGAAGAGGAACTGAACCGCTCAGCACCGTTATTTCACGCACCAGGCTCCGGTGGCTCGGCCACGTGTTACGCATCGCAGCCCACGGGCTCCCGCGAATAGCGTTGTTTGCGCGCGTGGATAGAAGAAGAGGAGGGGTGGCCAAGAGGAATGAATGCCTCGGTTGCAGCGTCACGGCCCCTTGGTTGGAGTCTGAAAGATGATGAAAACAGTTGGTTGGATACACCTGTTAACGTAGTTAGAAGCCGACCTCAATGTCGTTCGTTGATAGTTTCTTTGTCCCCCCCCCATCCCTCATATTCTCCGCCTCCAACCACGATTTCATTTCAGCATAATACAATTTTTACAGAAGAGTAGTAGGGGGAGTTGAATGGTATAGGTAGAATTTCGTCACATCTAGGCTCACTCAGACAGCCGCCACAATCCCGGAAAAGCACTGTACGCGCGTTTCATCCTTTCGGGAATCATCAGCAGTGCGCATTCCATCGGACCCTTGGTAGGGCTCGAAACCGCAACTCGACTGTTGCCAGTCCGTGGTTGAGACCACTGAGCTACGGGGGACGGCAACGACCATCGTGAATAAGTTACTAGATGTGATATAGCGCCGCTCACTATCCACTGACTTACACGTTACTGCCGTGCAGAGGACAGGGTAGCCCCCTCACCAAGCGACGAGCTTAACAAACTTAAGCCGCCAATTATCTTATGGCATTATAAGCAGTTTGTTCTGTGTACTGATTACAGAAGAGTAGTAGGGGGAGTTGAATGGTATAGGTAGAATTTCGTCACATCTAGGCTCACTCAGACAGCCGCCACAATCCCGGAAAAGCACTGTACGCGCGTTTCATCCTTTCGGGAATCATCAGCAGTGCGCATTCCATCGGACCCTTGGTAGGGCTCGAAACCGCAACTCGACTGTTGCCAGTCCGTGGTTGAGACCACTGAGCTACGGGGGACGGCAACGACCATCGTGAATAAGTTACTAGATGTGATATAGCGCCGCTCACTATCCACTGACTTACACGTTACTGCCGTGCAGAGGACAGGGTAGCCCCTCACCAAGCGACGAGCTTAACAAACTTAAGCCGCCAATTATCTTATGGCATTATAAGCAGTTTGTTCTGTGTACTGATTACAGAAGAGTAGTAGGGGGAGTTGAATGGTATAGGTAGAATTTCGTCACATCTAGGCTCACTCAGACAGCCGCCACAATCCCGGAAAAGCACTGTACGCGCGTTTCATCCTTTCGGGAATCATCAGCAGTGCGCATTCCAAGGGTCCGATGGAATGCGCACTGCTGATGATTCCCGAAAGGATGAAACGCGCGTACAGTGCTTTTCCGGGATTGTGGCGGCTGTCTGAGTGAGCCTAGATGTGACGAAATTCTACCTATACCATTCAACTCCCCCTACTACTCTTCTGTAATCAGTACACAGAACAAACTGCTTATAATGCCATAAGATAATTGGCGGCTTAAGTTTGTTAAGCTCGTCGCTTGGTGAGGGGGCTACCCTGTTCTCTGCACGGCAGTAACGTGTAAGTCAGTGGATAGTGAGCGGCGCTATATCACATCTAGTAACTTATTCACGATGGTCGTTGCCGTCCCCCGTAGCTCAGTGGTCTCAACCACGGACTGGCAACAGTCGAGTTGCGGTTTCGAGCCCTACCAAGGGTCCGATGGAATGCGCACTGCTGATGATTCCCGAAAGGATGAAACGCGCGTACAGTGCTTTTCCGGGATTGTGGCGGCTGTCTGAGTGAGCCTAGATGTGACGAAATTCTACCTATACCATTCAACTCCCCCTACTACTCTTCTGTAATCAGTACACAGAACAAACTGCTTATAATGCCATAAGATAATTGGCGGCTTAAGTTTGTTAAGCTCGTCGCTTGGTGAGGGGGCTACCCTGTCCTCTGCACGGCAGTAACGTGTAAGTCAGTGGATAGTGAGCGGCGCTATATCACATCTAGTAACTTATTCACGATGGTCGTTGCCGTCCCCCGTAGCTCAGTGGTCTCAACCACGGACTGGCAACAGTCGAGTTGCGGTTTCGAGCCCTACCAAGGGTCCGATGGAATGCGCACTGCTGATGATTCCCGAAAGGATGAAACGCGCGTACAGTGCTTTTCCGGGATTGTGGCGGCTGTCTGAGTGAGCCTAGATGTGACGAAATTCTACCTATAATACAATTTTGCTTAATAATTTTTTGCTGCATAGTAGCCAATTGGTAGCTTTACGGAACGATGTCCATCCACTACTGGTAGCTCAGGTGGTATGCATCTGTTGCATTATTTCTTTTGCGTTTTTATTTATTGCGGCACAGTAGCTGAGGTGTTTGCCACATTCAGCTAACGTGTATAATGATGATGAGTCCAAACGAAGACGAAACCATCTGTCGTGGGAACAGCACCTGCATGAACAACTAGCTGGATTTCCTCCGGGTCGCAGTTGCGTTGATCACATCTTTACGATCCGCCAGATAGTTGAACATCGCCATACGTTCAGTCGACCAACAATACTCATATTCCTGGACATTAGAGCCGCGTTTGACTCTGTTGACAGAGTGGCTCTTTGGGACTGCTTACTGAAGAGGCGAGTATATGAGAACTATATCAGCATTGTCCGTGCTGTTTACCATCAAACTTCGGGCCGCGTGCGAGTATACGGAGACATTTCGCTCCCTTTCAGTATCACGAGCGGTGTTAGACAGGGTTGTCCAGCCCTTCCATTCTTGTTCAACTTCGCCATGGACGAGATCCTAGATAATGCCCTGGAAAACTCTGAGTCCTGCGGTGTTAAACTGCCCCCTGGTGACCGATTTAGAGTACGTCGATGACATTGCTGCGATTTGCGAGTCCTCCCAAGCCGCCCAGCATGTGCTGCTCAGGCTGGAGATGTGCGTCTCCCAATTTGGGGTGATCTTTGCCCCTTCCAAATGTAAAAACCTATTAAAGGACAGGCCAAGTGCATGTCGTTCTCTCACCCTTTCGGGGCATCCGTTGGAAGTGGTAGACAAATTCATTTATCTTGGGAGTTGTCTTAGTATTGGTGGTTTGACATATGAAATCTCCCTGCGTGTCTCCAAGGCTAGAGTCGCTTTCGAGAACCTTTGTCGTGAACTCAGCCTCACTCTCAAGGGACGAGTCTACAATGCTACGGTATGAGCGATTCTGCTGTACGGCTGTGAGACTTGGCCCGTTCGCGAAAGCGATGTTCAGCGACTCTCTGTCCTCGATCACTGCTGCCTGCGAAGCATTGCTGGTGTTCGATGACAGCATTACATCAGTAATAAGGAAGTCCGTCGGCGAGTCTTCAGATCTAACGAACTCAGCCGAACGATTGATAGCATCATTTCACTGCGGAGGCTTCGCTGGCTTGGACATGTGCTTCGCATGCCTACCCAGAGGCTACCACGACGAGCCCTAGTTGCGAGCACAGGCGTGGCTTGGAAGCGACGAAAAGGAGGGCAATGTAAAACTTGGATCCAATGCGTTAAGGCGCAAACGTTGAAGCTGGCTGTTGTCGGGCGTTCCCGACTCCCGGGTTGGGGACCAAAGGACCCCGAGCACATCTGGTTGCAAACGCTGGAGGATGTGGCCAAAGACTGTACGCAATGGCGCACTTGCTGTAACTCTTCTACCCTAATAGCTGTTTTCCCTTTCAATCTATTTTTTCCTCTTATGTGTTGTGGCACTCTGCTAACTGTTTTGTAATTAGTAGTGTTATATATATATATATATATATATATATATATATATAAACGTTGGGTGGCGCGACACCGAATCACCTCCACGTTTGATAGTTACTATGCCTTTGCTGCAACGAAAATGATAGTAATAAAAAATTTCATTGTATTATTAAAAGTCCATGCAAACGAACATGTTTTCAATAGTTCCTCTTCAGGCTTGTACAATTATATATGTAAAAAATGTTTGACACAACGTAAAGGTTGGTAAGACAAATTCGGTTCACAGTCACTGATCGAGCATAGTTATTATCCGTTAGATCACAAGTGCGGCGTACTCCATTTCGTCGGCCTGATGTCGTAGTTCGGGTGGGCCAAGGCAGTTTTAACGCCTAAACGAGTCGTTTCTGAACACACAACTCCGGCTTGTACAGTCGAATCGCGACGGCCTTTGCGGATTCAAGAAAACGCACTCTGATCGATTGTCTGGTACCTGATAGATGCTTTCGAATGACTCAGCCAAGTTGGTGGCGTGGCCAGTGCCGGTGAGATGCGTGGCTATGGATGAGTTGGTTTGTTTTCGATAAGCGGTCATGAGCAAAGCCGGATGGTGTTTTTTCACCTCTTCAGACAGGCGCCTCGTCGTTCGGCCTATGCATCCTGCCCCACAGAAGCAGAACGAATAAATACACATTGATTTGGCGTGGACGGGCCTCTTGTCTTTGGGGCTAGTTCTAACCATTGAGCTACCGGGGAACTGGATTTGCAGTTTAGCTGCAGGGAAAGTGCGTCTGATGGCATGATAAAGGTGATAGTGGTTCGAGTTTTCTAAATAAAAAAGCGCCGCCTAGCTAAAAATAAGCATGATTGTATCACAGATAAAGGTGATACATCACAACGATTATCTCCGGTATACATACATAGATCAGGACTTGATGGATATCGGACACCGCACATGTACACACGAAGAAGGATTCATGCTTCGATTGCTTATTAGGTCGGGCGGTCAGATGCCTAGTGTGAGTCGGTCAAATGTATTCCTGCGCCGCTCCGAGCGAACAATATCCAAAGCGAATGGTAACGAAGTGGGTCTCGGAACAAGCGCAGTGCCTGGTTCGGGAACGCACTGCTCATACAATTACAGCGTCTATCAGGACACGTAATGCGGACGACAAATCTTAGGGTACTTTGTTTCCGATTCTCTTCCGCCTTCGAACGATTCGGTGCACTTGTCGATTTAACCGGTGAAGGGTGGCTAGGCTTTTTATGCGTTGCGTTGATACGTTCGAAGCTGAACGTTTAATTGCGACCGCGTCATTAAATAAGAACAAAGTTTTCGAAATAGGCATGATTTCTGAGGAAAAGAGTGGAGTATTGCCGGAGAATAAGGTCACCGACACACTACCTCTAATATTATAAGCAATATATCCGCGCCCTATTTGTAGCAAGGCATCAACTTAACATTAACATGCGTTCCGCTTTCGCGTTACCCAATATTATCGTGGGGAAGATTTCATTTTTGGCGTATAACTGAGGTAAAGAAATTCACCATATGTTTGTGCTGTAGGAGCTAAAAGAGCGATCATCCATATATTCTAAATAAGTAACAAACTACCGAATCGTCCTGCTGCCCGTAGGGATTTCATCGCATCTAGTTGGACGAAACTGAGAGATGACCAGGCGATGACATGGCACAAAAGCATTTGGAGACGGTATCAGCCCGGCACGCGTAGCCTCCACGGCTACACCATGTCAGTGGTGCTCCTGGATTCAGTTTCCTGCATCCTACGGTTACCAAAACCACTTTTTGCATTCTGCCACATTTCACCACCACTGTTACCTACTATTATCCTGGAGAAGCGAATCGCAGCAACTTCGGTACTCGGGTCATATTTCTTTAACTAGTTTTTTTGGGAATTTCACATTCAAAGTGTGGAAACGAAATGGTACTCATGGACGTTGTTTGCCAAGTACAAGCCGAGCAGCTAACAGCGACTGATCGGACGGTAGTGTTAGCATGGGCTGGTGATAATTCAACAGGAAGTCTACTGTCTGAATGGATGGACGGGGATATCGATTGACTTTATTGACTTAACCAACTGCAAACTCAGCTTTCGCTGGCGTGTCACGTGTATCTTGGCTTTGCAAATGTATTTGCCTGAAGAGAATTGCAGAAAAGAGCACTATTCGCAACGGTTACGCTCTGACAACTATTGACGAAAAATATCAAAAAAGTATTGAGTAGCTAGGAGCTGGCGGTAATGAGTTACAGTAGCAGCCCAACTTTTCCACTGGCGCAGCCATGGACACAACTTGCATACCGGTGCTGACGACTTAGATTGGCTGCTCAGATGCTCACCGAACTTTGGCTGTGACCAAATTGCCGAATTCAGTGACCATGTTAGCAACCTAGTTTCTTGAGTCCTTTGCCAAGTTTTGCTTGAACATAAAAAAACAACATACGGACGTAGGGGTTGTCGATGGGCATGCGAAACACTTCATTTAGCATGCAGGTCTGTCAAGTAGTTCAGCGGGTTGACAAACCAATCTTATCTCGGCAAACTGCAGTGTTCCTCATCCAACAGTCTCATTGGATGCGATCATTACCGCATGGACATCAACGAGAAAGGCTTCTCGCAACACTTCCCTAATACAGTGGCTGTCATAGACTTTTACGACAGGGTTGATCAGAACGCATGGTACTCTTCAACGATATGTAAACTAACATTCTATCGTGCCTCTATATGTGGGAAAAGCTTGAGGCATGGTAGCCATTTCAGTGGTATGGTCACTAGAGGAAGCTATATGCTTCCATAAACACGCAAGTTGCTTAGCTTGAGTAATCATTGGAGTCAGTGACCGGCTAACCTCATCTCGCAGTATTGCTACAAAGTGTGCAACAAAGCACGCATCCAAATGTGAAACGTATTGCACGGCATCCGGCCAACTTGGGGACAGTCACCCTGTGCAGACACTGAGTATAAGAGCAGCTGAACTGGCAGGACTATGAAAACTTGAAGGAAGGACTTCAACGACAGCAATAAGGATAAATTTATCTCGTAGAAAGAGAACTAAGCTTCTCGATTTGTCACTTTTTCGATTAGGAGCTCATTGTCTAGAGCAGTGAAACGGTCGCGGAACAAGTATTACGAAATGAAGATCATTCTCCACTTGCTCACTGAATGCATCATGATCATGAAGACAGAAGTGCGATTCTGTTTAAAAGGGGCAACTGATAACGACTACAACAGAGGTGGTAAACTTGACATTATCCAACTACAAATAAGAATACCAGAAGACGAAAATTGCGGGATGACATTGTCACTTAGTGCATACTTCTCAACCGCTATACAAGCAACTAAAAAGGAATGCAAAAACAAGGTCACATGAAATCAATTATACATCACGTGTTTTCCGATTGGTGACCATATCATGCAAATCACTGCTAAAAGAATCAGCGCCTCAATGAAAAAGACATGCGACGCAGTAGAGCTACGCTTGTTGATGACCACAAGACCAATACTTAAGTGTTCAGTGAAGACGCCCGTGTCGAAGCAGTGCACATCCCATTGCTTATACAAATTAACGTGTAGCTGTGGTGACAGCTATATTGGGCGCACTACTCGAAATCCGGGTGCTCGAATCAATGAACATATTCCAAAGTGGCTCCGTAAACAGATGGAAAGTGCGACGATCGCACGCGTTGGATGGAAAAAGCAAAGTTGCCTCCTTAATTACGAGACATTTAATGATCATCGGTCACCAAATGAACCCAGATGAGTCATTCAGTCCTCACAGGCCTCACATACTCAAGGCTATTATTATCCATTGACAGCACCCACCGCTGTGTGTCCAAAAACAGCTGACAGTGACATTAAGCCTACCGTGTTGGCGTGCAACGCACCAATCGGAAAACACGTTATCTATAATTGATTTCATGTGACCTTGTTTTTGCATTCCTTTTGGTTGCTTGTTTGAGGAGTATGCATGAAATGACAATGTCATCCCACAATCTTCGTCTTCTGATATTCTTATTTGTAATCATAAAGGGAAATTCATGTTTCGAAATTCTATAACTCCACTGTCCTTAGCACTATCCGTCCACCGAAGTGAAGCTTGTGCGAATGAAACAGGCACTGAGCACGGCACCATCAACTACGGCCATTTCACCATTACAAACTGTATCCCTCCTTAAGAGTCAGTGTGTTACGACCAACAATCGCCGATTCTGTGACAGTACTCGAAATCGTGTCCGATGCTGATGACGGTAGAACAAGACCTGGCAATCATTGCAAGTCCATGCGCACCTGTGTACCACAGATGAAAAGCAAGCAAGTGCAACTATCTTGGAATCACTTCAACCGATGAAGTATACAACATTCTTTAAAGTATGGGAATGATCAGTTCGGAGCTGCTTCTGGTTTTGCGCAAAGTTTGGCGGTTCCGGAAAGCAGAAGTATCCTTGAACTTCTCATAGATGTTGATGATGAATTTGTACATGTCTTCTACGGTAAACACTAATTTCTAAATAGCAATCATCTTCCTGGTGGCAACCAGCAGATGTTCAGTTATTGCTTAGAGATCAGTAGCTAATCTTGGAAGGTCATTTGTTTTGGACATTGAATGAAGTGGCCACCAATGTTCGGATGAATCAGCTTCGTGAATAAAATCCGGGGTTCATAGAGAAAGAACCACAAGGTTGAAAACTTCGTTGTTGTCGTCGGACAGTTACACACTGCGAGGAAACTTACTCAGATGGGGTCATAACCTGAGTGTGTAGACCATATAGACCGACCGACGCAGGATATGACCTAGCTGATGATATAGACTGACGATTCTGGGTCCAAAGTAGGTCTTCTTTCTTCGGCAAAGCCAGTTCCTGCAATGTCGAAAACGCTCGTGCTAGAAAACTGTGTTCGCAAAATGGTAGCTCAGTTCGGTTCGTCAGCATCGATCCGTTGACAGAGAGAAACGGTGGACCCAAATGTCATGGCAGATATCGGTAAACCAACAGTAATAATTCCAGTAAGTAGCATCATTCTGGTTAGTGAATAGTTCAAGAAGAAACAACGATTTAAAGAGCTCTGCCGAGACTTTGTGATCACGCTACATCCGATAGCACGTTCAAGCAATGATGTGGTTAACCGTGAGGACTACCACATCCGGGAAGACGACGACAATCACTAGCTCGACGCAGCCTATCAGTTGGTTTCCGTCAATTTATTAACTAACCACCTGGGGATATTGCCCAATTAGGTACAATATTAGCGAACAACGCAAATCGGCACTCGGAGAACATGATCAAGACACTGGAGGTGATAAGGGTTCAACAAGAACCCCAATGAATCACCAGAGACTCTGCTGCAGGATACCATAAGATATAGTCAATACATTATAGTCAGTCTACTGATACCTTCGGTGTGCACCCGCTAGGTGTCCGACTCACAATAGAATACAAAGCTTAAAAACCTCTAACTTTTCAACTGTATTTTCTGGTTGCTTTTTAGTGTTCATTATACAGTTTGCTTTAAATATCTGAACCGAATTTCGTTCCACGTTTATGCTTTGGTCGATTATGTGCGTTTTTCAGGTGCTTAGTTCGAAGGTGCTCAATAACTGCCACACGGAATTGATGTTAAGCTCGGAGCGCAGTAAACATGGAGGCTTCGGACACATTGAAGGCTGGGGAATTAGGCCAGTTGTTTCCTTCGCAAATGACTGAGTCCGTATAACTACTAAGTGGTATGTTGCACACAATCACCATGCGAAAAGTCACAGCTCTGGGGCCAACCACTGCTCTGTGCACTGTTCGTAACTGGCATGACAGTGGAGGGTGAGCCGCGCTTTATCGCAGTCAACTCTTATTCATACAGACCTGCGGCCGTCACTTATGGCGTAGTGGTGTAAGCTGCTGGCATCCGGGAGTAATGGGGTCGCAACCCGTTAC
>OX104067.1:112161059-112485583 GCA_944474145.2 Dicrocoelium dendriticum
CACAACAGGACTGTGGACTTTATTTCATAGGTCCTCATGGTTGTATGGCAGCGAAGCATCAGTTCAAATGGCTGATGTACTGTTGTTGTTGATGATGTTGATGATGATCCACAGCTCCAATCACACACCACATATCCAGTGTAAACCCGAAGGAATAAGACCGGGAAGCATGTGGATGAGAGCCACGTTTCATCAACGGAGCCGGCCCACACTCCTTCACAGGCAAACACAAGCATGCTGTAGTTGGGAACAAATTGCACAAAATTCGGTGGATGGACCGTAGTCCACTCCACACTGAGTGCATGGAACCACTCTTTGAGCCTAACACGGCCACAAGGACCGTGTACCCCGTCCCTTCAAGCAACGACCAACTGTCTCCTGGAGCCAGTATGGACGAAGTAGTGGGTAATAGACAGGTAAGCATCTTGTCAACTTGCACATCAAGCGCAGTCACACCGGGGATATCAAGAAACATCAAATCACTTGAAACGATGATACCAAATAAAATAAATCGGATAATGCATTCAGATATGGTGACAGAACTCTTCAATAAATGAACATATGAAATAAATTGGTTACCAACAAATTCGCGATAAGTTAACGACGTCGGAAAATATAGTTTAGGAAAAATGCCACAAACGCGAAAATGTTATCGAAGTTAACTACAATCAGCTTAGGCGAGCTGCGCAAATTTATGGACGGTTGTAGTATTAGGACAAATATAGCAAACCTACTACCTGGAATAAAGAGACTCAGCATGCAAGCACGCGGTTAGAAAATCGAACGCAGTGTACCTACAAACGCTGCGCCGGTGCTGCCTACATTTTCTGCACGACTCGTAGTGGTTTCAGTTTTAGCCCCGAGTGGCGTCGCTCATCGCTCACTAGGCCTGCCAGACTCCAGCACTCGCGACCGCATGTGCCACAACACCATGCGTTCGACGTCGATGAAGTGCAGCCCATCGGCGCCTATCGCTTCCACACTTGCCGCTTCTCCTCCGTATGCACAAGGGTTTTCTCTTGGACCTCGGCGAGTTCCTTCATGATCAGATCGCGCCATGCACCCAGATCAACTGCCTTTGAATCCGAACATCCGAAATCAACATCAGAACGTGATAGGCTCACTTTGATCATGTCCTGGTAACGAAGCACCGGTTTACCCACATGCCGCTTTCCATCACTCAGTTGACCATATAATAGCTGCTCCGGTTTCCGCGTCGAATCCATACGCCATACATGACCTAGCCACCTCAAGTGTCTCAGCAAAAGTATGTAGTCCAGCGCATCGATTCCACTTCGGCGCAACACCTCCGTGTCTGCTACCCTGTCGCACCAACCAATGCGCAGAAGCCGTCACAAACATTGCTGATGGAACCGCTCGAGAAATCGCATATCACCCCGGTACTTCCTCCATGTTTCGCTACCGTATAGAAGAACGGGCAGCATCATGGATTTGTACAGCATCAGCTTCGTGCCAATGGTAAGCTGATGGTTGTTCCACACTCGGTACTCAAGCTTCCCGAATGCCACCGCTGTCTTCGATACGTGGATACGAAGCTCAGTGTATTTGCTGGTTAGTCGATATCACACTCCCAAGGTAGCAGAAGCGGGAGGTGATATTTAATACTTCATCACCAACGCTGCTTCGCCACACCATTTTAGAGTGTACATCCGAAGAAGGCTGAAAGAGACAGACAGTTTTGCTTGTGTTGATGGTGAGCTCGAATTTGGCCGTTGTCGAAGCAAGAGCACCAGTCAAGCACTGCAACTCATCCGCGCTATGTGCAAACAACGCACAGTCGTCAGCAAACAGAACATACGGATAGGTGTCTCAAAAAGTAGGGTTCTCGCACCGAAATGACGGATGTTCAGAAACCCACAATCAATACGGTGCTCCACACGAACACCGTAAGCACAAGCCGCATCAAAAGCATAAGTGATCATGCAATGAAGATAAATATTAAACAGGACAGGAGCTAAGACACAGCCTTGCTTCACACCAGAGGTAAGTGCAAAGTCATCCGAGGTCTGTCCACTCAGCTGGACCCGTGACCGAACATCACTGTGCAGACATTCAACTAAACTTACAAATTTACTCGGACAATTAAACTTACCCAACACCAACCACAAGCCTCGCGGTTCACCGTATCAAATGATTTGGTGAAATCAACAAAAAGCGAGTACAAAGGCTGGTGCCGTTATCTAAACTTCTTCTGCAACTGACGAGTCACCGTTCGCATTCGCTGAACCAATGTCATGCAAACTGATGACAGCTGTCCAAACCGATGCAGCACGCCCAACGCGCGCATTAAAATCACCCAGCAGAAATAGTCGGTCGCTCCGCGGCACAGACCGTATCACATAGGATAGCTGAGTGTAGAATCGATCACGCGTGTCCTCAGCATAACACATGGTCGGACCGTACGTGCTTATAAAAGTGACAAACATACCTCTTCCGAGTCGTAGGCGAACAGTCATCAGTCGCGCGCTGATGCCTGTTGGTTCACCCACGAGCCGGCCATTTATGTGATCGGATATAGCAAATCCGACCCTTTGTTCACGTGGTGCTGAGGTGAGGTTGCCCACCCAGCAAAACGTGTAGCCAGCACGTGCTTCATGCGACTTACCTTGCTCAGCTAGCCGAGTCTCACTGAACGCCGCACTATCGATGTTGTACCGCGCCGGTTCCACCGCGACCAGTGCAGTGCGTCGCTCGGGGGCGTTCACCCGAGTTCCGGTCCAGTAGTGTGCGCACGTTCTAGCACCTGACGTTGTGCCTTGCTCCCAGGCACGAGATTGTATTAGTGGGCAATCGCACGCGAGGTGGCGGTTATACTTCGGAGGTTTGCTTGACGAACCCCATCCAGATCCTTTGGCTCAATGGCCTGATCCACAAGGCAGTAAGGAGCACATCCAGGTCGGGAATGTGATTGCAGAGACAGATTGGAATCTGTTTGATGACCGTCACACGCAGTCTTTGAGATATTGGAACGATTCATATATGTTTTGCGACCGTAGTAGGATACGCACCTGCGACCACGGCCAGACGCAGGTGGGTTTAGGCGGGTTTGCACCAGTTTGACCAGGGGATGCCTGGCTTGAGGTGGGCAGTAGCAAACCATTGAGCATCCGGAGGTGCCCTCCCACCGTCAGAAACAATGCGTGGCGCTCGTGCTCTACGGCAATCGAACAGTGAGCATATAACCCCTAGATATGTTGTCTCCCATGGCTAGGTTTTACAGGAAGAAAGCCATCGACCACTTCCTAACCGACGAGGATGGACTAGGATACTGGCAGTGCGGTCACATCTGACCGGAGAACGACTCCGGTCCTCAGCCAAATCCTTCGATTAAATGTACACCCGAAAGTCATCGGGTCTAGAACATGGTCAGTTCACTAACTCATGTGGATTGGTGTCCTGGATCTTATTCCGGTCGAGAGGAAGGCCTGTATTACCTAAAAGACGATGCTAAGCATCGTCGCTTCAAACGGCGTTCCCACCGCACGCCGAGCTATTCTCAGCAAACAATCGTTGTCAAATGCTCAAATTCCATGCACATCATTCACACGAATCGGTCAGGACTCACTTCTGCACAAGATTGCGAGTTTTCAGAAAGAGTGGCTGTGTCAATCTCTGAATCGCGATTGAGACCACCAAGTTTTGCGCTCCTTACGCTGGCTAAGATTGCGATGGAGTTCACCGCCATTTATATCAGCGGAAATAGATCGGCGGAAGTCAACTGATTCCAGTGAACGAAAGGAGAACCAGTCTATCGGACGGCGATAAGTGATTCCACAAATTGGTTGGCTGGAAGACAGCATCAGCTGCAAGAAACTCCAATGATGCCCCATTCTTTGAGGTGCAACACTAGCGAACGCATCTGTTGATGAAGACTAATAAGTAAATTGAACGGGAAAGTTAATTATCCTGACAGTATCGGGTGCACGATATTTTGATTTTGAGGAACTCACGGAGCGCATGCAGATGTCAGCACGATCCCGAAGGTAAGTACGTTGCTCATTCAACCCATAATGGGATCACCGATTCCAAATGAAATGCCATGAACCAGACGGTTAAATAACTGCGTCTACTTCTAACGCATCATCGACAAGCTTCATCCAAAAAGCACGGGATGCAAGTATGTTTGTGGTGCATGAGGCTGGACATTACCGCGGTGCGATGATTTGCGTGCTTCAGAAACCCATTGAGCTGTGCTAGGTGGGGCTCCTTTGCACCTTCGGAGCCACTCATACCGGATTGGTCAATGGTTAGAGGCCAAACAAAATCAGCTTCCTAGTCCTCCAGGTTGGGGGTTGGAATAAAGGTGGCTCCTTATTCCTTAAAACGGACTTCTTGTAGCCCAACGCCAAATCCGTTGCCTTGCGGTCAGGTATTTGAACCAAAGGTGTTGGCAGAAAACCCTAATCATTCTCCTGTCTAGACCTGGGTAACCTGACAGTATCCTGCCCATGAACTACCATGAACCTTTCGTCAAACAATTTTTGAGAGTTTGGCCACCGCAGAGGATAATCAACGGTGTCCTATCTGCTGCATTCAGCAGGGTGGATAGGGGTTTGGATGCTACTACTCAAGCCTTCCCGCCTTCTTATCCCCCTCTTACATGTTTTCACTCTTACCGTCCCCTTCCAACACTTTTATCCCCCTGTTTTCAACCCCCCCCCCCAATTCTCCTACCTCCCCCACCTTGCTCTGATAGGCTTTTACGTTTTAGTTTCAACTCACATGTGAACGCGGAGCATCACTCATGCCTTGCCGATAAGCCCATGTCCAAGCAAGCGGCCAAGCCCAGTTCATTGGCTTCCGTTTGGAGCCCTCGATCCTCCTTCAGATTGGCATGCCGCAATGGACGCATATTGCTACAGATCGGTCAACAGGCAGCACTTTTCTTAACATTAGAGATGCTCTCGATCGATATCTGCTGCTTATCGGAGACTCGCTCAGTGCTCACTTTGCAGTCTCTGGAACTTAGGGATGCTCGCCGGCATATTCCGGCTGGAAGCGAAAATAATGAAACTCACAAGGAGCTCCGGGCAAAACTCCGTGCTAGCCTGAAGAAAAACCGCGAATCATAGTGCTCTTTGTGCATTAGAGATGGAAGTGGCCGTTGCCCTTAGTAACCATGGAAAGTTATTCCGGCTGATACGGGAAACGGGGAGCAGGAGACCTGATGTTAGTGAAACTATACATGACGAGAATGGACAGCCTATCCACAACTTGTAAAAACGCTTACTGTTGGCTGAACATTTTGTAAGGCAATTTAATCGATCGGAATTGTTAGATTACTCGCCAGCCACTGACCGCCCCGCTCCCTGGACTGTCCCTTTGGATCCACCCTCTCGCTCAGAAGTCGAACGTGAGATCGGACGGGTGAAGTTAAATAAAGTCGCGGGACCAGATGATCTTCCACCAGCCTTCATCAAATTCGAGGGACCAGCTCTTGTGGATGATTTATACGAGGTATTAGTGAAACTGTGGAAGCAGGAAACTCTCCCAACCGGCTGGAGCCGCTTTATCATGGTCCCAATTTTTAAGGGAGGCTCGCGATCGGAATGCGGAAACAATAGAGGAATCAGTGTGATCTCGATCGCTTACAAATTGCTTGCTCTGTCATCCTTCAAAAATTGACTGGCACTCGTGAAAGCCATATTCGTGAAGAGCAAGCCGGATTTTGTTGAGGTCGTGGCTGCATTGACCACATCGTCTCTTTGCGTCAGTTGTTGGAGCACCGTCACACATACTGGCTGGGACTGTCTACTCAGGAAAGGTGTACCTGTGAAATATGTAAAGATTATCCGAGCATTATACACGCGTAGCTCAGGCAGAATGAGGGCTTAAGGCAAGCTGTCGTCGTTCTTTAATATCTCCAGCAGTGGGAAACAAGGGTGCCCGCTGTCACCTTTCCTCTTCAACTTCGCTATTGACGAGTCATGGAAATCGCGTTCACAGGACACGACTTAGTGGGTGTGGTTCTGCTCCCAGGTGAACGACTTCTTGATTTTGAGTATGCTGTTACGGCCCACAAAGGTGCCAAGCGACAATAGACAGATTAGCACTGCCTGTCCGTCACTTCGGACTTTGCTTCGCGCCCTCTAAGTGCAAAGCGTTCCCCTAAGGTTGGCCTGGACCACTTCCTACGCTGACTATTGGTGGGGATCAGCTAGAAGTCATTCAAAAAGTCAACTACCTGGAAAGTCGTATCAGCGCCCGTGGGTTTGAAGATGAGATCAAGAACCGTACAGCAAAAGCTCGAGGCGCTTTTGCTAACTTTCGCCACTTATGGCGCCGGCGCGACGTCACTCCTGCTCTGAAGGGTAAAGTGTACAATGTAACGGTATGTTCGACCCTACTGTACGGTTGTGAAACCTGGCCCCTTAGAACAACAAACATAAAGAGGCTACTTACGTTGGACTACCGGTGCCTTCGCAATTTAGCAGATATCTGGTGGGAACACCGAGTTAGCAAGGAGCGTGTTCGACGCTTTGTTTACGGCACGGGAAAAGGAAACGAACCGCTCAGCACCGTTATTTCACGTACCAGTCTTCGATGGCTCGGCCACGTGTTACGCATCACGGCCCACCGACTCCCGCGATGTGCGTTGTTTGCGCGTCGGGGTTGTGGATGGAAGAGCAGAGGTGGCCAAAAGATGACTTGGTCGAGAGGAATGAAGGCCCTCACTTCAAAGCTGGCCTCGGTTGGAGCGTCATGGCTCCCTGGTTGGGGTCCGAAAGACGATTAGCACGTTTAGCTGGATACGCTGATATGGCTAGGAGCCGACCACAGTGGCGTTCGTGCTGTGAGTTTCTTTGTCCCACTCAATCCGTCTTAGCCGCCCCCTCCAACCACGATCTCACTATCTAACCTTATATAACTTCGCATAGTAATTTTTTTGCTACCTAGTAGCCGGCTGGTAGCTTACCGGTTTTGCTTTTCGACCATATTGCGGCGGTTCAACCAACGCTGAATAGTCTGCCTAGAGTGGTCCCATTATTTGGTATTCACTTCGTACCTTCAAAGTGCAAACTGTTGCTGCAGGACTACCAGCCATTTGATGACCTCTTGACTCTTGCTAACAAGGAACTCGAGGTGGTTAATCAGTTCACTTATCTGGGCAACTGTATCAGTAAAGATGGGCAAAGAGAAACTGACGTCAGCTCACACACTGCAAAGGCCAGAGCTGCCTTCTTAAACCTGCGACATCTTTGGCGACAGAAGGGAGTTTCCCTCTGTCTGAAAGGCCGGGTATACAAGGCCACAGTGAGGGCCGTTCTGCTGTGTGATAATGAAACTTGACCCCTGCGGTCTGAAGACTTGAGGCATCTTCAAGTCTTTGATGATCGCTGTCTGTGAAGCATTGCTGGTGTCGGATGGCACCAGCGTGTCCGCAACGATGATGTGCGTAGGCGAGTACTAGGTAGTGATAATCATGCTGGTTTCTTGGAACAACAGATAGCACTGAATAAGTTGCATTGGCTTGGGCACGTGCTACGTATGCCTGGTCACCGCTTACCTAGGAGGGCCTTGTTAAGTCTGCTAGGTGTAGGGTGGCGCAAGGCTCGAGGTGGACAGAAGTTGACTTGGCAGCTGGAAATGAAGTCACTGAAGACAAAACTGCGTGCCGTTAGTCCGTCTCGTCCTCCGGGCTGGAGTCCATGTGACTCTCCATGCTTGGCTCGAGACTTTACAGGATATGGCTCGCAACCGAAACCAGTGGCGCATCTGCCTCCGTCTCCTAGTCGGACTGCCAGTTTAAAGTGTGTTTGGTGTTAAGTTGTCTGTGGGGTAATGGCTGATTATGATGCGTGGCAGTGAAAGCCGCAATGTCGCCTTATCTTTGCACGATAGCCAGCTGTTCATGAAGATATGTTGTCTACACATGGTGTAAGCGCCTTGACTCTGAATGTTCGTTTAGGGCATTAAGGATTTCAGATAAATCCCCCTTCTCCCCCTCGTATTAGTCTTTATTCCATAGATCATGATGGTTGTATGGCAGCGAGGCATTAGTTCAAATAGCTGATGTACTGTTGTTGTTGTTGTTGTTGTTGCTACGCAGCGAGACTGGACCCTACCGTGGTGCGAAAATTTGCGTCTTTCTGAATCATTGAGTCCTACTGGTGGTTGGCTCTATGTCTAGTTGCTAGGCTGTTGAGATTGGTTGGCGGCATCCGGTTTCAGATTTGCATGTCACTGTGGCCAGCCACAGGATGCCTGCGCCTACAGAGGGACCCTGGGTGGTTGCGCTGCACCATCCACAGCTCCAACCACACACCCCATATCCAGTATAAACCCGAAGGAATGAGACCGGGAGGAATGTGGATGGGAGCCACGTTTCATCAACGGAGCCGGCCCACACTCCTTCACAGGCAAACACAAGCACGCTGTATTTGGGGAATCAAGCGCACACAAGGCGGTGGCTGGACCGTAGTCCGCTCCACAGTGACTGCATGGAACCGCTCTTTGAGCTTAGCACGGTCACAGGGACCGTGCACCCCGTCCCCTCCAGCAACGACCAACGTCTGCTGGAGTCATTATGAAGGAGGTAGAGGTAGGCACCTTGTCAACATACATATCAAGCGCAGCCACACAGGGGATATCAAACAATAGCCATTCACTTTAAACGACAAGCTGAAATAAAATGAATCCAATAATGCATACACATACGGTGGCATAACTCTTAGCTAAATTACCATGTGAAGTAAGTTGGTTAGTAACGAATCCGCGATAAGTAAGAAATGTCCACAAGTTACTTAAAAATGCTACAAACACAAGAAAATTACCGAAGATAAGCGCAATTAGCGTAAACAACGTGGCCAGTTAATAGAACATTATTCAGGTAAACAGAAAAAAACAAATAAAGTGGAATGAAATGTATGCAGCTTAAAAAGACGTTGTTTAAGTGTGAGTTGGTTTAGCCCAGCTGCGGTGAAGAAGCACCAAGAATGCTGTTGAGATTGGTTGGCGGCATCCGGTTTCGGATTCGCCTGTCACTGTGGCAAGCCACAGGACGCCTGCGCCTAAAGAGGGACCACGGATGGCTTGCGCTGCACCACCCACAGCTCCAACCACACACCCCATATCCAGTGTAAACCCGAAGGAATGAGACCGGGAGGAATGTGGATGGGAGCCACGTTTCATCAACGGAGCCGGCCCACACTCCTTCACAGGCAAACACAAGCACACCGTATTTGGGGAATCAAGCGCACAAAATTTGGTGGCTGGATCGTAGTCCGCCCCACACTGAGTGCATGGAACCACTCTTTGAGCCTAACACGGCCACAAGGACCGTGCACCCCGTCGCTTCAAGCAACGACCAACTGTCTCCTGGAGCCAGTATGGACGAGGTAGTGGGTAATAGACAGTTAGGCACCTAATCAACATGCATATCAAGCGCAGCCACACCGGGGATATCAAACAACAGCCAATCATTTGAGAGAGAGAGAGATACAAAGAAATTAAGTAGATTAATGCACAAGGAAACGGTGACATAAACCTTAATGAGCATACGCAATAAGTTGTTTACAAAGGAATCCTAGATAAGTTCAAGAGGTCAGGAAGTATAATTTACGGAAATGCCACGAACACGAAAATGTTATGGAAATGGAATACAATCGGCTTAAGTGAGGTGCGCAAGTTAATGGAATAGAGTACAGGTAGACATTTATATGAGAAAGAAAAGCATTTAGGCAAAATTGAAAACCCACCACCTGAAATAAAGACTTAGCATGCAAGCACGCGGTTAGTAAATCGAATGCAGCGTACCTACAAACGCTGCGCCGGTTCTGCCTACGTTCTCTGCAGAACCCGTCGTCGCTTCGGTAGTATATCCGAGTGGCCTCGTTCATGGCTCACTAAGCCTGCCTGACTAAGGCACTCGCGACCGCATGTGCTACAGCACCATGCGCTTGATGTCGATGGAGAACAACACATCGGTGCTTGCCGCTTCCGCACTTGCCGCTTCTTCTCTGCATGCATGAGGGCTTTCTCCTGCACCTCAGCAACTGCCTTCGTGATCAGATCGCGCCATGCACGCCGATCAACCGCCTTCAATTCCCATGATCTGCAATCAAGATTAGAACGTGTGAGGCTCACTTTAATCATGTCCTGGTAACGTAACTTTGGTTTCCCAGCATGCCGCTTTCCAATACTCAGTTGACCGTATAAGAGTTGTTTCGGTATCCGCGTTGAATCCATACGGCTCACATGACCGAGCCATCTCAGGTGTCTCAATAAAAGTATGCAGTCCACTGCATGCATCCCACTTCGGCGCAACACTTCGGTGTCTGCAACTCTGTCGCCCCAACCGATGCGCAGAATCCGTCGCAAACACTGCTGCTGGAACCACTCGAGATATCGCACATCCCAACGGTAAATTGTCCACGTTTCACAAATGTGTAGAAGAACGGACAGCACCATGAATTTGTACACCGTCAGCTTCGTGCCAATGGTAAGCTGATGGTTGTTCCACACTCGGTACTCAAGCTTCCCGAATGCCGCCGCTGCCTTAGACACGCGAATACGCAGCTCAACGTGTAGCTGCTGATCAGTCGACATCACACTCCCAAAGAAGCAAAAGCGGGAGGTGGTTTCCAATACTTCGGTACCAATGCTGATTCGCGGCAATATTGAAGATTGCACCTCCAGTGAAGGCTGAAAGAGACAGACAGTTTTGCTTGTGTTGATGGTGAGCCCGAATTTGGCCGCTGTCGAAGCCAGAGCACTAGTCATGTGCTGCAACTCATCCGCGCTGTGTGAAAACAACGCACAGTCGTCAGCAAACAGCAACATACGGATAGTTGTCTCACAGACTAGAGTTCTCGCACCGAAACGACGGATGTTCAGCAACCCACCATCAATACGGTGCTCCACACGAACACCGTAAGCACAAGCCGCATCAAAAGCACAAGACAACATTGCATGAAGATATATATTAAACAGGGAAGGAGCTAAGACACAGCCTTGCTTCACACCAGTGACAACTGCAAAGTCATCCGAGGTCTCTCCACTCAGCTGCACCCTCGCTCGCATACCACTGTGCAAACATTCAATTAAAGTTACAAACTTACGCGGGCAACCAAACTTACCCAACACCAGCCACAATGTCTCGCGGTTCACCGTACCAAATGCCTTGGTGAAATCAACAAAAAGCGAGTAGAATGGCTGGTGTCGTTCTCTGCACTTCTCTTGCAACTGACGAGCCGCAAACACCATATCTATAGTGCTGCGACCCGAACGGAATCCACGTTGCTCTTCCGCCACGTTAGGTTCCACAACCTGACTGACGAGGCGGTTGAGCAGGATTCGGGCAATCACCTTGTCCACACAACTCAGCAAGTTGATGCCACGATAATTCGTGCAACATTGCTTGCTACCTTTGCCCTTGTACAGTGGTAGCACAAGGACATCCTTCAGCTCAGCAGGCACCTCCTCCTCAATCTATATGCGTTGCACCAAGTGGTGCAGCGCAGTCAACAACGCGGGTCCGCCGTGTTTCAATACTTCCGGCGGGATCCCGTCGGCCCCGGCACACTTGCCGTTTCGCAGCTGAGCAAGTGCTCTCTGCGTCTCATCCAGTGTCGGCGTGTCTGCTAGATTCGCCTTCACATCGTGCTGCTTAAGGCAGTTCAATGTAGGCCAGTCGATTTCTGAACGGTTGTTCAAGAGACAGTCAAAGTGTTTTCGCCAGATCTGCATTATATCTGCAGTCTGTGTGCAGGTAGCGCCTGAACTACCATCGATCAGTGTCCTCAGCGGCTCCAATCTCGGTCCATACACCACCTTCAAGGAGTCAAAGAATTCCTTGTGTTGGCGGCGTTCGGCGTAGCATTCCATCTGCTTCGCCTTCTCCGTCCACCATGCATTTTTAATGCGACGGAGTTCTCGGGTCAGTCGCCGTCGAAGTTTGCGAAACTGACTACTCTTTCCCAAGTCACTTGGGTCTGCAACATGTGCAGCAAATGCTGCATTCTTCTCCGACACCAATGCGCCGATCGTCGCATTGTTGTCATCAAACCAATCAGGCCGCTTACAGTTTGCGCGCCCGATGGTCTCCTCGGCAGCAGCTGTCACCTGGTCGCGAATGTGGTGCCACAGGTCGCCCACTGTGGCTATGCCTTCCACATCACACAGGCGTGCAGCCATCGCCTTCTCCAGCTCAGTACGTTTCACCACAGTACCGAGGGAGAGAATGTTAAATTTACGCCGATTCACGGCGGGAGTGCAATACATAGATTTACGAAAATATATGTACAGTTTGGTCCGCACCAATTTGTGATCAGTGCTACACTCAGCTCCACGCAGTACACGTGTCATGCGCACTTCACGCATATCACGCTGACGTACGATGACATAGTCGAGCAGGTGAGCGTGACCACTCCGTGGGTGCGTTCAAGTTGCTATATCACTCGCACTCAGTGCAAAGCGAGTGTTCGTGTTCGTCAGACCGTGAGTGGCACACAGTGAGAGCAGCCTGTCACTGTTCGCATTCGCTGAACCAATGCCATGCGAACCGATAACATCTGTCCACGCTGATGCATCACGCCCAACACGCGCGTTGAAATCACCCAGCAGAAATAGTCGGTCGCTCCTCGGCACAGACCGTATCACGGAGGATAGCTCAGTGTAGAATTGATCACGCGTGTCATCAGGATAACACATGGTCGGACCGTACGTGCTTATAAAACTAGCAAACTTACCTCTTCCGAGTCGTAAGCGAACAGTCATCAGTCGCGCTCTGATGCCTGTTGGTTCACCCACCAGCTGGCCATGGAGGCGATCGGATATTGCAAATCTGACCCCATGTTCACGTGGTGCTGAGGTGGCGTTGCCCACCCAGTAGAATGTGTAGCCAGCACCTGCTTCATGCAACTTACCTTGCTCAGCGAGCCGGGTTTCACTGAGCGCCGCAATATCGATGTGGTAACGCGCCAGCTCCATCGCGACGAGTGCCGTGCGTCGCTCCGGGCGCTCGCTGGAGTTCCGGTCCAGTAGTGTGCGCACATTCCAGCACCCGATTTTGAGTGCATTGCGCGCAGGCATACGATTGCATTGGTGGGCAATCGCACGCGAGGTGGTCGTTGTGCTTCGGAGGTTTGCTTGAGGGACTCCACCCGGAGCCTTTGGCCCAATAGCCTGACCCACAAGGCAGTGGGTGGTTTGGATGTTTGCTTGAGGGACTCCGCCCGGAGCCTTTGGCTCAATAGCTTGACCCACAAGGCAGTGGAGAGCAGATTCAGCTCGGGAATGTGATTGCAGAGGCAGATTGGGATCTGCTTGACGGCCGTCACACGCAGTCTTTGAGGTTCTGGAACGTCTTATGTATGTTTTGCGACCGTAGTAGGATACGCACCTGCGACCACGGCCAGACGCAGGTGGGTTTAGGCGGGTTTGCACCAATTTGACCAGGGGCTGCCTGGCTTGAGGCGGGCAGTAGCAAACCATTGAACACCCGGAGGTGTCCTCCCACCGTCAGAGACAATGCGTGGCACTCGTGCTCTACGCCAATCGAGCTGGGAGCTTATAACCCGTAGACCTGTTGTCTCCTATGGCTAGGTTTTAAGGGAAGTGGGCCGTCGACCATTTCATAACCTCAGAAGGGGATGGACTAGGATACTGCCAGAGCGCGCAATCCTGACAGGAGAACGACTCGGGTCCTCAGCCAAAACCTTCGATTAAATGAACATCCGAAAGGCAGCGGGTCTAGCACATGGTCAGTTCACTGACTCATGCTGATTGGTGTTCTGGATCTTAGCAGGGAGAAGGGCGAAACCCAAATGCCACCCAGCGGTCGCCATGAGAAGGCGCCAAGGACATGAGCAAATGGCAAAACAGTAGCAGCAGTGGGTAGACCATCTGTCAGGATCTAGCCACCACCAGCCTCGGCGCACCATAGGCTCTCCCTTGAGAGCTACTCTTGCCAGGTTGGTCAGTGGTTAGAAGCCAGAGAAACTTGGTCTCCTGGTCCTTTAAGTTAGTGGTGAAAAATGAGGTGGAGTCCATCTCTGTATCGCCGAATTGTTGCCACTTCTGCGTCATCTTACGGGCAGGGTTTTGGCCAAACTTATTCGAGGACCATAATCGTCTTACTGTATAGGTTTGGATGGCTTAGCAGTGTCTCAACTTACGCATAGCCATGACTATTTCTTCAAACTGCAACCACATCCTGCAACGACCGTCGCGTAGCTTATCCAAGGTCGCCTTAACTGCTGCATACATCAGGTCGAATAAACGAAAACATGTTACGGTTGCGTTTTCCTTCTTTGCTTTACGATTGTTTCTCTTACTCCTCTCCCAACCCCATTATCAGCCTTCATTCCATAATTTCTAACTCAAATGACAGCAGCCGCAATGCCAATGGCGTTCTACCATTTGCAGCCATCTTCACTCCACCTACGAGAAGATAAACGTAAACAACTTTTTTCAAGCCCAACCTGTCCCGTTCCCGTGGCGTGCAATGTTCGCGCTCTAAGACAAATAAGTCAACAGGTTACACTCGTATGTACGTTAAACACATTGGGCAATGACGTGTTATGTGTCTAAAGTAAAATTAATGCTTTCCGTACCACGTGCTTCAATTTTAGGGTTAGAATATGCATGTGTTTGCCTCATTTGCCGTACTGTTCCCCTTTTATATTTCCCGAGCTTCTTCAAAATGAGTATACTTTTCCTGCGTGAGCACAAAAGTTTGTCCTAGTACTGTGGATTAAGGATGTAACCCCTCAATGATTATGTGATTAGAAAGCATCTTGACTCATATTTCAACTTAGCATCCAAGTATCTAAACGACCTCTCTAAACCCCTACACAGAGTTTTAGCAAATACGGCATTCATTCCTTCCACGCGGTTGAAATTTTGCTACAGCTTCGGGTCGCAACTCCATCTCGCCTTGTCTGTCTCGCTTGTCAGTCGGCTCAAAAGTGATGATGCATTAATTGCGAAAACGTTTGCTTGCTTGAAAGTGAACTTTTTTACTTTTTCTTCCAATATCACATCATTCCCCACCGATATTATGTTGCAGTATATCGACAGCGTAAATTGCTGAAAATGCTTCCACACTGGCGCATGAAGCTTATCTTGACTTGACTTGAATAACCATCACGGGGTTAATTAATTAACTGCGCCCGACTTGTCTCCTCACTATTGGTTGCACGCATCCGTAAACGCTGATGCGGCAACTACTGGCCATGCTGGGGTGGATAGAAAAAAACTCTGCCGGTTTTGAGCACAAGGTAACCAGACACTATTAGGCATAAAGTAAAGCGCTGCCTGCGGGCTGACAAGGATGCCTGTTGGACCAGTGGAGTACAAGAAACGCATGAGACTGGAGCATTAGCGATTATCGCACCCACCCAAAGGATCTGCACTACTGACCCCAGGAACACAGGCACCAGTGAGACAAGCAGATAACCAAGGGCGCCACAATTCAACATAAGGGACGCCGCATGGTTCGTTGGGCGCAGCAGCCCTATTGTCTTTCCAGCCTGAAAAAGACGGTGAAACATGGTAGTCACGTCGTGCATCGGGGATGAAAACGGCCGCTGCTCTTAGCAGCCATCGGAAGTTACTCCGTCTGATACGGAAAGCAAGGAGCAGGAGACCTGGCGTAAGTGAAACTGTGCAACAAGAGTGGGCAGCCTATGCATAAGCTGTCAAAGCGCTCGCAGCGTTGGGCTGAGCACCTTGAAAAGCAATTTAATCGGCCGGAATTGGCAGATTCGTGCCTGCTAGTGATCGCCTTATTGCCTGAGCTATTTGTTTGGATCCGCCCTCTCGCAGAACTCTTAATCGTGAGATCAGACTGCTGAAATAATAGGCCGTAAGACTAGGTGTAGTTCTACCAACCTCTTCAAATTTAGACGCCTAACTTTTGTGGATGATTGTGTGAGTTATTAGTTAAAAAATGGAAACAAAGGTGTGCTAATCGATTGAAGCTGCTCGTTTCTAGTTCCGATTTTCAAGGGAGGTTCATGTTCGGAATGGGCAGTCGTAAAGGTATCAGTCTGAACTCCGTCGCCTTCAAGCCACCTGCCTGTCCTTCTTTACAAATTTATTAACAGGCGTAAAAGCCAGAATTGTGAAAGGTAAGCTGGGTTGCAACTAACCCGAAACAGCACTGTCCATATCCTTATTTTGTACTAGTAATTGGAGCACCTCCATCTACATTGACGATCTTGAAGTCAAACACGCTTCGAGTAGGTGGAGCAATGTCCTTTGTGACCAGCGAAGATTTGCTCGAGCGCTTTACGTGGGTGGCTGGGGTAAGTGACGACTTATGGCAAACTGTCGTCGCCCTTCAATATTTCCTGATTCGTGAGGCAGGGAAGTACGCTGTCACCTTTTATCTTCGATATTCAACAAGCCATGGGAAACTCGTTCACTATGAACGATTTGGAGGGCATGAAGATGCTTCTAGTTGACCGACTTCTTAATGTAAAGTACTCTGATAATGTCGCCTTAACATATCGCAGCTCACGAAAGTGTAAAGCAGCATTGGACAAAGTAACATTAGATATCATCCGCTTCGCTCTCCTTTGCGTCCTTCAACTGCTTGGTATTTTTTCAAGATTGGTAGTACGCAACTCATGCGTTGACGCTTGATGGGGATCAGCTAAAATTAGTACATATATTCGAATGGCTGAGTAGCTGTCTCTGTGCCTGCTGGATAGAAAATGAGGCCACATACCGTGTTACAGTAGCTCGAGGTTATTTCGCTAACCTTCGCCACTTTTGGTACCAACGCGAGATTATTCGGGTCATGAAGGGTACAGTTTACAATGCCGCTGTGTTTATACCTAGTATACGGTATTGAAACCCGTCCCATCAGATGGACACGTAAAGATGTCAGTTGCTTCGATCACCGGTGACTTCGCAGTTCGTCTCCGGCAAGAACAAGAACGTGAGCGAAGAGCGTCCACTTTGCGGTGCAAGACAGAGTGGACCGCCAAGTACCGATATTTTACTTGGTACCAATTCCAACCTACCAACTCGCGCGACATGCGCATTTGCGCGAATCAGGTGTGCGTGAACCGGGAGAGACGGCTAACCGATTACTTGGTTTTACTTTACGTTGGCCTCGGCTAGAACCTCATGAATTCTGGGCCGAGATCCAAAACGCGGTGAACGCGCATGGTTACTTACACTTGTTGACATGACCAGAGCCGAGATCAGTGGCGATTGTGTTGTCTGTCCCTCCTAAACGATGGCGTCATTGTAAATGTAGACATTACTTGTTTCTAGTTTGCACTTTGTACTGTTCATTATTATTCCTTTTCTAGTATTTCCTTTGGCTTACTGTACTGTATTGAGACATAGTAGCTAAGGTGATTCGCACATTCAGCATAAGTAAAAAATGATGTGTAGGCAGTTCCGACGCTACCTTAACTGAGCCGCTGCCGCATGCATCCAGAATCAGAAACCAGATTAACCTACCACAACAGGCAGTTGCTGTCCTGAGAGAGCCGCCAAGCTAAGTCGAAGAAAACAATTGCCGACGAGACTGTGTGATATGAGAAACTTTCATAATCCATCAGAACCTCATCGCGTCGCCGAGCCCATCGGCGTTTTTCAATACGCTTCTCGATCACCTCAGCATTCACTCGTTCACCTTCTTCAGCATCACTTCCATCATCAGATCCATCGGACTACAAGTGAGAACACTTCAAAATCGCTTACAGATGATTGTCGAAAAATTTCCTCAAAACGGGGAACATCAGAAGTATCCTCTCCAATGCTAATCAACTTGACTTGCCGCTGATTGTAGAAATTATTAACATGTATCGGTCGGTGACTGGTAGTATAGGAAAAGGCTATTCACCAATACCTGTCACAAATGTAAAATATCGTTTCATGCTCAGGCCCAAGTGCTTCAATCACATCAAAGTTAGCCCCACAGTTGATAAGAATGACGTTGAGAAACTAAGGTCGAAATTTGTTACGACTGTGGCAGCAAGTACCGAATGCTTGTTTCTTTCGTAGCTTGTCCGAAGGTTTTCCTTATCGAAAATCACCAACAAAGTGTATAAAACTTGGCGGCAAATAAAAAGCTCCTAGGTGGTAAACAAATAAAACAGGAACTTGCTTTAAGTATTCGCCAGGCGCACATTCCATCAACATTAGGTAGAACAAATACCAAAACGCGCTAAAGAATAATACAGATCTTGACAGAAGCAAACCTTCCCAATGATTTCCTGGTAAAACTCAACGCGCGCATCTTTCAGCAGGACCATGGGAACAACATAATAAGATACAGGGGAGTAAAAGACTATCAGGGGACTAAAAGAAAGCAAAGACCACAAATGCGCGTAATCACGAAAAACCAGCACAGCACCGTTGAATGGGAGCGTTGCGTTTGGGTACACCAAATAAAATGTAGGTCGCGGAGTGAATACGAATGAAATACATTGAGCTAAAACAGTGAACTCCAAAGTAATCGATTACAGTTGCATGTCTTATGCATGCATTGCTCTCAGAATAAGCATTGTTTGAAATGGCGATAAAGCGACGTGGTTAATTGGGTTAAGTTCAAGTTTAGTTGGGACCGGAACGATAGGATAATCCCGTGAATGTCCCTTCTTTTGCATAGCGTCGGATCAGGAACTGACAAGTTTGCTTGAGATGTTGAAAAGCCTAAAACAAAGATCGCAGCACATCCTGTCCAACATTTTCCTGCCCAAACCTCCCTGTCAGGTTCACCATGTTGGATGACATTGCGGTTTTGTCACATGGTTTTTAATCGCAGCAAACACGCGGAGGTAGTGGAGCATACGGTGCCAGATAAAGCGATTGCAACGATATGTAGTTTTTTTTATTCGTTGGCCACTCTGCAGCCTGAGGGTTTCCCGTATCATTAGGTTACCTGATTGGTAGAGAGCAGAAAGGTGAACCCCGTGTCTGCTCCTTCCGTTATTGTTTAAAGCAAGCATTCATTGAGTTCAATAACTTATAGGGGGCAGGAGGGAATTCCCTTGCCAGCCCCATCTATTCCGTATCTTACTGGGTTTGATGCATGTCGTTGCATTAGGACGTTCCTCGACGGTTCGTAGCAATTGCAGTGACAGCCGCAAGATTCTAGCAATCGCAGCGAATGTTGGTCTAGCAGCCACTTGAAAGGTTCCTCGGCTGGGACGTCGGCAATTTCAACCAGCAGGATGTTCCAATCATTCACCACTCTAGTGGATATAGTGACGTCCGTGCGAAGTCGGTGTCTTCTTTGCTAATATACTCTCCATGTGTGGTCTCGTGTGGAACAGTCAGGGCTGGGCCAGAAGAATTGTTGTAAAGCACTTGCAAATTCCCCTCAGAGGATACGCCTAGTGTGGCTGAGGTCACCGCGGCGACGGCGGAGCTCGAGGGAGTACAGGTTTAGCTGCTTGATTCGAACGGGGTTCGGGAGATCAGGAAGACCCAGAACAGCTTTCGATGTACCTCACTGATCTTTTTCCAGTAGAGCGCATACAAACTTTGGAAGCGGATGGATAGGTTGTAGGCCATATTCTAATTCTGGACGGAGGTCGAAATATCTCAGGAGTTATTCGAGCGAAGGATCTTAGTTCGCCCATCAGTCTCCTTCCAGTGACCACTTTCTTCAACGTGTCATGCGTCGTTGTAAGGTCAGAAGTCATGGTAACCCCGAAATCAATCTCGTGGTTGGTATTCATGAGGAGAAGCCTACTAGTATGTTATGTACCGTAGGGCACAGTGCTGCCCACTGGGGAAACAGCGCATTTTTCTCGGTCTATTTTCAGTTCCCACTTGATGGATCATTCTTGTAGCTGGTCCTGGAGTCCCTTGTAATCTGTCGTATCCTGAAAGCTGGGTACCGTTGACCATAGCTTGAGGTTATAGGACTAGACCGAGCAGTCGGTTTGAAGTGGGGTCTGCAGATCGTTAAATTACAATCTGAAGAGCTCCGGTCCAAGCACTGACCCTTGGGGAATACCACCAGTCACAGGCACTGGAGAAGAGAGGGTTTAGTTCACGTGTACGCTCATTGTCTTACCGCTAAATAGATCGGCAATCCAGGAGAGAAGATTCATTGTAATGCCAAGTCCGTGGTTTATATAGCAGTCGCACGTGCGGAACCTTTTCAATGGCTTTGCTTAATTCAATGAATATTACACCTACCTGTTTTCGGGCTTTCATGGCCGCTGCCCATGCTTTTCTGGTGAGGAGCAAGTTGGTGTAGCTGGTGGCGCACTTGACAATTACTTCCATGGCTTTACCCACGACTGATGTCAGGCACATTGGCCAGTAGTTGGCTGGGTCTTGTGGGTTTCTCCCTCGTACTTGGGCAAGACGGCACGTGCTTTCCAGCCTGTGGGTATGCAGCCGACCGCGAGAGATTGCCCAAGCACTTCACAGAGAGGGGCGGTCGTAACCAAGATAACAGGAGCTTTGCTTGCTCGGCGGATAAGTATTCCACAGTCGGTTGAAACTTTCCTAACTCTGTGGGCTGACGACGAGCTCTGGTAATTTGTTCTAGTCCACTACTACACGGGTGGACAAAGTAAGATGGGATGGAGTCTCAGCATCCTCGGTTTAACATTTTTCAATTGTTTCCACTTCGCGAACTATCAACCCTAAGTTGAAAACTCTTTTGGTTCATTTCTAACCATCCTCGCAGTATGCGCCTGGTGTAAAGCCGGTCACCACAACGTCGACGCTGCACCAAAGCAAACACGTCCATCGATCGAAGCTACTGGTTCTGAGGCAATTAGCGGATCGCAAAGACCGATTCCGACCCTTGTAGTAGGGCCCTCACCAAGAGAATACCTTCGGACTTCTTACATGATAGACCGTAGGTAACCCCTATTGGAACATAGTGGTACCGGGCAAGTGAAGGGGATGCTGAAGTCCTCAGGAGCCATGTCACCAGCTCGCTCATCAGTCGGCTTGCTTATTGTCTGCATGACGCGTTCGACCCGCACTGCCTCACCTGCCTTTGCTATTTCCTTACCTCACTTAGAAAACTGCGGCTTAAAAACCTGAGTTAAAGTAGATTCACTCGCGGCATTTATTCTAACCTTAACTAGGACATGGCTATCGCACCCTACCTTTCAAGCCTTATCATCGTGAGTCTATGCTACCTTGCATGCTTACTCTGTTCTTGATCCCGTCTCGCCCTGACCTTATTAATCTACGCATGCAGCATGGGATTAGCTCAGTAACGGCTGACTCAGCACACCTTTCGCCTCTCTGACCTCTGTAGGAACATTTTCCTGAGTTTGTGTCCTGTACCTGTGCTTGCGTCTTTAATCCTCACACCACATCTCTTTGGCCGAATACTCGTCTTTCTGCCTAATCCAGTCTTGCCTAAGCTGTCTCGCCTGATTTCGTACAGCTTCTGGGCGACTGAGCTTTACTAACTCATGTTTGGCACTTCCACTGATCCGTTTCTTTTACCCCGCTTTGATTGCTGTGGCTCCCCATATTATATCTCATAGCCAGTTAATGCTTTGATACGCTTATTATACTCTCACCTCACCTGGGTTACTGGTTGTCAGCATGAAGCTTTCGCCTCGCAATGCCACATGTCTTTGCTGTTCCCTTACCTTGCTTATTACACTGAGGCTTACAAGCCTGGTATACAGCAGGTTTCCTCGTGGAAAAATTTTATGTGTGCTTCCCTCTACCAGACCTTGGATTAACTCAGTATGACGGCTTCTCTTGCCTTGTTATTGCGCTGAAACTATTGGGCTTTAAGCGGGAGTCTGTCCCTAGCTTCATGACGCCTCTCATTTCCCTTTCTATTTTCTGATGCCCCTTATTCGAATTCTGTTTCTGACTATGAATTGTGAACTCCGTTTACATCTGTTTTTCACTTCGTCCGTCCAGCATATCTCTTTGCTACAGACGTCAAACCACCTTGAAACGCAATTTCAAGGATACTAGTACCTACCCATTCATCCCATTTCCAGGCATACCTATTTAGGTTCGCGCGTTTTCTCGCTTGCCGACGTCTTCTCTTTGTCTTCATTCATCCGTCTTCCTGCTTCTAGTTTTTAAGCAACCTACACCCACGTAGATACTTTTTCAGGTGCCCATGCGGCGGTCCTTTCCCGCCCTGCCGGTACCTGCTCTGGTAGCGTACGGTTCAGCTTTGGGCATTACTATAGGGAGTACCTAGTTCTCAGCAATGTACATAGCTAAATGAGTAAAAGCTACTAGATGGGTGTGCTTGCAGATGCGTCTCTTGCTACCCTCCCACTCAGTGAACCGTGGCTGCCTCAGGACATCACGGACAGTGGAATGCATCAGCCTGGCTACGCACTATTTAACTGTGATGTATTGGTTGGACAAGGCTGGGGTGTGCTGCTTTGTGTTAGCTGTGAACTTGGCGTTCTGTGTACCTACGTGTTTCAGTCGGCAGATAACACTTTTGATGCTACATTGGTAGCGTTCATCGCTCCATCATCACCATTTACATTTATTATAGTGCATAGTAGCCCTAGGAGTGCATCCAAAGCGCACCATGAAGTTATGCGTTTTCAACACGGCAGTAGGACTTTGAGCCTGGGTGTGTTCAATGTACCAGAAGCTTGTTCAACAGCTCTTGCTTATAAACCAGCATTAGGTGCTTTTGTTGCAGTTCCTCTTGATAGCACGCTGCAGGCATCGTTGCCTCGGAGCGTGGAACTTCGCTGTGAGTACATGGACTTCCAAGTTCCGTTTATTTTGGACCCTGCTTTTGCAAATTACCTAAAGTCCTTGGGCGACATCACCCTTAGTTGCCGATGAGAATGTGCTTTTTTACCTTTCGGTTGTACGTCGTTCCGACATCACCAAATCGTGGCTGCGCCATATCCCAACCTCGGGGGTGGGAGGTGTCAATCCCTTCGTACCAAGGCGTATAAGTCGGTCAACCGAAGCGAATACAACACGGAAGTCCAGGTTCGCAACGATGCTAGGGCTTTGGTAAAGGTGACCGTGTTCCATGGTTTGACGGTGTGTGTAAGCTGACCCACAAATCTGCCGCTAGGTATGAAGCCACCCTGTTCGTCCGGTGATACGATTCGCGTACGGGAGGTATTCTACTGTGTGGAGCTGATGCCCATAGTTTGGATGCAACCGCGATGGCGCCCATCCCCTGGTGGTTGGTACACGTAGTGGAAGCAATTTAAAAAACCGGAACAACAACTGCTTTGTCCCAGTAAAATGGCACTCATTTATCATGCCGGATGTTTGACGCCCACGATGTAGTACAAGACATCTAAGCACCTTCAGCTCAAAACTCATCCACATTCATTGTGGTTACCGTTCTAGCACATAAGAGACTTGCACGGTATCCGTCGCACCCATTTTCCAGGGTTTAAGAATAGCAAACTGAATACAATATGATCTTATTCTTCAACGACCTCTTCCTTCAATCCTTATTTCTTATCTACATCTTCATCCCTTCTCTTCAGACTTTTATCACATTCAACTTCTTGACCACTGGATCCGTTGAAAAAGTATTAGGCTTATGACCTCTATGGTCCCCTAGTAAAGGCATGCTACCAGACCTAAGCCTTGCATAGAATGTTGAAAACGTTTTCTGCTGCGGATGCACCTAAGCGTAGCATTAGAATTGTCCAAAATCGTCTAAATGCCGGCTTTAAATGAACCTTTATGTGTCTTCCTAGATGTCGGTTGCCAGCGGGCCCTAATAGAAGTTTTTTCAATAAGTCTGAGCGCTAGTTACTATATTCAGCAGTTTCCAAACACTATCAGTGGTTAAACCGCAAAATAAAAAAAATTCTTATTGTTGACAAAGAGCGCACTTTAACAGTTCTAGGCTCAAGAATCAGATATTTTGCTCTCCACTTACTCTCTCTTGACCCCATATACTTAGCTTTATCTGGTATACATATGCCTTTCGCTATTGGCAACACTAGTAGACAGGCATAATGAAAATCAGATCCTCTTCTTTAACTGCTTTTGCTCGTAAAACACTCGCATTTTCAGATTTCACTTCACGGGCACGAAAGCTAACCAATGACAGAGAGGTCCCTGTCACACTGGCTGGCTGGAGCACCAGAAACTTTCCATCACCACTTCTTCTCTTGGCCGCCCATGTGTCATTTATATTTTAGCTGGTTCCAAAGCCTACCATGCGTTATGCGTAATGGCGTGTGAACGACCAGCTCCCACTGGTTTTTGTTACTATTCTACTCCTGATTTACCTTATCGCTCTTTGCCTAGGGTGCTAGAATAGCTCTTGCCAGGAAAATCACAAAAGAAATAGTCGATGTGACATTAGAGTGCCAGTTAACATTGCCAACTGGATGAACACCGCCGGCACTATCTTCGGAACTTAAGAATGGAGAGAAATAAATCGAAATTCATCAAAGAGCTGCACAATAGTGTGAATCTACACATGAGGCATAACAATACCTCAAGTATAAGCAAGTTCAACCACCAGAAGTAGAGTTGTTAAAGCCCAACCAATGTAGACCAAAACGGATTTCACGCCAAAATGCAATTACCTAAATTTTACTAAATTTTCCCATGCTCATTTCTTTATTATTAGTGACAGGCTCCTATAGCTCACTGATGTTAGAGACAGAGCCTCATTAATATAGAAAATCGGCTCTAAGGGATAAATCTTGTGATGTTTAGCTAAGTAATGTGTGTATTTTGCAGGCCGAAATCTGTCAACGGATCTGAAAGATCCCCTGAGTTACTAAGGTAGATCTATCTCATCCGGCCTTGCTGTAAGCTTTAGAAAAGTTTAGAGGCTTAAAAAATGCTAAACTCTATTTAACTGGTTGTTTATGTGACTCAGTATCCCCTGAAAACGGTATGCTGTGGCCTTCTAACCGTGAGTTAATTACAAGCTCCACTGAATTCCCTTGTAGATATAATATTCCTTGCTGGATTTCTAGCGTTTTCGTGCAAGCTCATCCCTTAATTGCATATATTTTTCATGTACGCCTGCAAAGTTTACTTTTCGGCCACCTGCGCAGTCCGTAGTTGTCGCAGGGTATTACGGGCTAATTAGAGCATTTCTAGGTAGCTATGCCTATCTAGAACATACACCGCTTCCCTACTTTTTATATTTTCTTTTCTTTTTTCTGCTATCTGCTTGCAAAGCAGAAAGCGATTTTTAGCGAAAAATAAAAATGGCCTTATTCGTAGACCAACATTTAATTGCGAATAACCCGCAAACTACTGCACGCAAGGTGTTGCTTTTACATTCATCGTATTCAGGCGCTAACGCTGGTCCAGATAAGTGTAATTTTGTGCTACTTTAAGCGGTATTCTAACTTTAGAAAGGCTTTTTCTTTTATCTGAGAATAACTCAGGTTGGAATTCTGCGCGGTAGATCAATATCAGCGTAATAAAAGTAGGGCTATATTTTTTTGTTAATGGGTATTTTTCTACTGAAGCACGCAGACTTATTTTCTCTCTTAACAAATTGCTTCTGTTTATGTCTGCATTTTTCGGAATTGTTTTTACTTTTCGTATGCCTTATAATTCCTTCATTCATTTCTTCCATGTGCGCAACAACAATTAAGGTAACTGAGTGGCCAATTATTGTGCGATCAATTTAAAGTAAACTTGTGGCAATTTGGATTCTGTTTCAAGGAGAAAAGGCAAACTACACCAACACGAAGTATTCACAATAAAATTCAAGGAGCTCAATATCGCCCGAAGGAACCAGAAAACGTCAAGGTGGGCGCCTGCCACCCAGTATCTGTATACTAAACAGTGTCAATGCATTTGCAATTGCTAACGATGAACATATATTTTGCCAACTTCCATGCAAGAGCATCGGATAAATGTAAGCATTGATCTGAACCCTTTCGGGTGCAGCCTCTAGCAGGTCTAGAAATATACCTATTTATTTATTTATTTATAACAATAAAAAAATAAATATTTTATTCTCGAATTCATCGAGCTCTGCCACTTCAGGTAAGGTCAAAATTTACATGCAGTTATGTGTCACGACGGATAGGTTACACCGCCTGCAGTTGGCAGTGACCAAAAATGTACAACTTGAAGAAACCGTCCATGCGCTCCCGGGGAGCGAAGCCATAGTTATAGTGCTAATAAAATGCTTTCAATTTTGTGTAGAGTAAATAAAGTCACAGTAGGTGGAGTGAGGACATTATATGAAGACAGAGAATCTTCGTTGTAGGCGACAGTAAAATATTGAAAGAATGGCTTGTCAATGTTCTGATGTGCAACAGTAGGCAGTGACTTTATTCAGTAGCGAGTGACTTCCGCACCTTCACAGTGTTGATAAACGGACTTTTGTGACTTTTTATAGGGAGATGGCTTGCCAGCAGAGAACCCACCACGTTCTGGAACCCTGTCGTGGATTGCTATGATCGGTCCTGTGTAACTGGCAAAGCTGGTTATAAAGCATTAGATCCTCTAGTTCTTCGCACGCGGATGTCTCCTATCTTGGCCAGACAAATGGCGCAGTCAGCTTCCAACATGGACGTTGGGATCAGTCGAGGAGAAAGTATGATTTTGCATGTAAGTAGAATTTACAGAATATGGGGTCTCACCTCTGCGTAGGTATATTTGCCGGGGGCGAAGGATTAGTGTCCAGCTACCCTCACTGGACATCGGTGGTTGAGTTATTTGGTGCAGGTGTTTGATTTGGAAGTGAAGCCGTGGTCCAGCTAAGTCCTTGTTGAACATTTCGTCCCATCTCAGACGGAGGCAGGTTCTCAGTTCCCTCCAGGAACTCTAAGGTGTGCACGACCTCAGAGTAAAGGGAAAGAGAGGAACCGACCGAGAGAACACCGAAAAGGACAGTCATGGTGCCAAGCATTGGCGAGATCCTATTTGAAGACATTTATTTGAGATAACCCAGTGTACGACGTGTGACCGATATGATGCTGAACATGTTCGTTTGATTACGCAGCAGAAGGCCTGGTTTAGTGGATAAAGTACTTTCACGATGATGAAAAGCACGTTTGCTGTATTAGCTTACAGCGTTATAATTGAACCGGAGACCAGGTGGGTATGTAAGCACGATTGGTTACCATCAGCAACCAGAAGGTACAGTGACGAAATGGCGATATTTAAATATACTACAAGAGATTATGATTACCTAGACCACATAATAACTATTATGTACATAGGTAAATGACGATAGGGAGCTGAGCATAATAAAAGCAGGCTAGGATTTGATTGATATGTACGGATGACTAAGCATGGAAGGTAAGACCATCAAGAGGTTGAGTTAATGGGCCGGGTTTCAGTGGTCAAACGTGCTAGTTGGGTTATTCATTCTAGTTACTAATGGATGACCACAGCGTCAAGAAATAGGTCAACAAACCAGCAAAAATACGTGATACAAACAGCCGAAAAGCATACGGTTGAAATGGTAAAGAGTAGCAAATAGCAAGCCACGAATGTGCGCAGGGATGCGAGCAGCTTGCGCCAAATGGCGGTAGCTATAGGAGTTGAAGGTGAGACAACCGGGATAAACGTGTCGATGGACATATCATCAGCAGCCAGCTGCAGCAACACGATTAAGAAATTCGGTCGCACGTGGATAATCACATTGTCACAGAATACGTCAACGAACCAGCTGCGTTGTAATGCAAGTGAATAAACGCCGTAGGAAAGGAGTGTCTGATAACGACCTCGGAAGCCAATGGCGACTAGCTGATGCTAAACAGGGATAACGGCTTTAGAAAAGGTAGTATCAGTGGCTGGTATAGCCATAGTAGTACGTTTGCTCACTATTGGATACCTGCACGTTCAATGAATAAGTCAAAATACGAGCATAAATTAGAGGGACAGACGTCCGAGAAATATGAAGGTTGGAGAGCAAAGGAGTGGCTCCTATGAAAGTTACAGAGTTGCACAGAGATGCACTGAACCAACAACTACTAACTGCTGCAAAGAAGAGTTGACGACAGTAAGGCGAACCACAGGCCACGAGGCTAGGAGAGAGGTTACTGGCCAGCGATGGTATTCAGATTAAATTTTCATTTACTAGTGAATACCTAAGCTGGCTTAGAATAGGTCACTAAACCAGCTGGGCTTATAAATAAATAAATTAATAAATAGTATCTTCTCGGTAAAACGACACCCACCCGTAAAGGCGTGATCAAATATGCATACAAGCATAGCTTCTGTGGAATGTTAAAACCTTTCGTTTTGATGAAAGTTATAAAAGAAAAGATGTTGTCCGTATGATTGAGCATACTGTCAGGTAATGGTCAGACCCAGGGACATTATGGCGCTGTGGCGCGCAAAAATCCGTCAAAACACAAGTTGGGGGTAATTTCGCCAGGTAGTGATCCGTGAGCACAGGAGCCTAAACAAGGCTTTTTGCAACCAATAACCATTGCGAGATAGAGCTGATCTGTGCTCCAACAAAGCATTGTTCTTAGCAGAATTAGTTGCACAGGTTCGATGTAGAAGGCTGAGGACTGCGTCAGTGTGAAATGCATAGCTGTGACTTTGTTCAAGCTTTTAAAGGCGTTTAGTGTCGCTAGAGTATATTTCAACGCGATCTTCACCTATTCTTTAACGTTCAACTTACAGGTTTTCTGCTGTTATCTTTTCTTTTTCGTCACCTCTTCTTTTGGACATGGTCAGTGGACGTCGTCTTAACGTCTCTATCAAGGGTGTGCGAGCAGTGGGGCGTACTCCGGCCAAAGCAAGAACTAGCAGCAGTAATTTAGCTGACCCAACTATACCATGCACCGTTAACTTAACGGACATCTTTTCCTTGAGTTCTCAAATAGCCGATCTTCAAAATGAAGTGGTGAAGCTCAAAAGGGTCCTCAACACATTAGAACCTTTTACTGACAGACTGACAGCCATAGCAGCTATGATGCAACCCAAGGACCTCATGGAATCAAAGCATGCGGAATTGGCTGGAAGGTTCATTAATACGATTTGCACCGAGGTAATGGATCGACTAAAATGTCTTAATGAGGTAGTGATTTATAATGTTCCAGACCGCCTGCATCTGCAAGCCATTCGTAAAATACTGATGAAAGTGTGTGGCTTGGAACACAATCTTCTAAGCTGCACGAGGCTGAGAAAAAAGGTTATGAAAAACCAATGCCCTCTCTTAGTCAAGTTCGATAACGAGAGCTCGGCTCTTAAGTTTCTCTCCTATCAAGGGGAATTTAGGACCCGCACCACGTTTCTTGACTTAAAGTTAGTACCAGCGAGAACGGCATTGCAACGACGTTACGACAGGCTAACCGAGAGTTCTGCACATAGCAGATGTGTTCAGGCCACTTGCGACAACTCTCCGATGCCAGTGCACCTAAGTGACTCAGGTACTGTGGACCTTGACATTTCGTCTGATATGGATACTGGATCGCTTGATTGCTTGGAAGAACCTGCAAACCCTGGGACCAGTGCTATCCGTAAAGTCACATCATACATAGAGCAAATCAGCCAGCCCGCGAATAATATAAGAAAACCCTCGATTTACACTAAGTGTTCAGCTACTAATACAAGTCGATCAGTCAAACCGGAAGGGCCAATGGCTGCCGAACCTCTAAGGCAATCTTTAAACAACTCAGTTAAACCGATGTTAGCAAAAGGCGACGACGATCGAAGCGAGCTTAGCATAACCAACACTCAGCGAACAGAGCCGCCAACGCCTCGAGCTAAAAGGCCTCGTATACGGACCACACCACCGAGTTCACCTGAGCCGCTGGGCTCAACGCCACCAGCTTTGAAAATAAGAAAAGCGGAGACGCTAGCACCATACAACGCTGCGTGCGGGAATGGATTGTGCAGCGCTCTAGTGTTCAATGTTCCCGACGACATATCGGTGGAAACATTTAGGCGTGCAATCATTGCAGTTAATGGCATTGCAGAGAATGCCTTGCAGGTTCAAAGATTGACTAAGCGTGTAACCCAATTTGCGGGTCCCATCAAACTGAACGCAAAGGATGAGGAAGTATTGCATACTCTCATAGCTAACCGTGAACAGCTTCGCAGTGCAACAATGCTAAGCCAGCTTACATTCGGGCCGCTGAAAAGAAGCTTAGGTTGGGCTGCGACTAATCCTAACATCATTGCAGGCTATAGGCAACGCGAGCTTGGCGCATCCAAAAAGAGACAACGAGCTACACCTAACCGCTTAGACAGCATTGTGTCTAACACTACGAAGGATCCCAATGTCAAACGGGCTTGCGGAGCAAACTCACCTATTCACTCACCGACGACGGCTATGTCACCCACACAAGCCTTAATTAGCGCAAGATCAGTAGACAAACAGTCGCAGCAGCCGGGTTGGGACAATGCGTTGTGTAGCGTACTTGTATTTAATGTTCCGGATGGCGTATCGACGGGCGAGCTTCAGAGCACAATCCTTAAAGTTAACGGTATCGCGGAAAACTCGGTACACGTTGAGAGGATGGTCAAAAGAATCAGTAAATTCCCAGCCCCAGTCAAATTGACAGTAGACGATAGTAGAATCCTGCGCACTGTAATATTGAATTGTGAACAACTTCGCAATGCTCTCAAGTTAAGGCAACTTTATTTTGGCCCACCACGAGGGACACTACCCAACCATACCCCAGATACTTGTGAGACGGCATCGCGTACCACCACCGTTACCAATTCACCCACGGAGAGCACTGCATGTGATAATTTACGCAGCTCCGATCAACTACCTGCGCATCCAGGCTGTTATGTACCTGCTACATCCCTCAGACTTTCGCCGCCGGTCCAGATAAAATGGCCAAATAGTCCACTACTTCCTACCCCGCAACCTGCGCATTTTTTAGGCCAGGTGGGGATGAGCCGCGACAGTTTCATCCCGACACCAAACTCCTCGTCGCCCAACTACCAACTGCAATGCCTTCTCACCCACTTCTTACAACTACTGCAGATAGCGAAGTAAGCATCAACGGCTTCATCTCGTCATGCGTAAATCTAATAGACCCCAAGTGTTCTTTCTCACTTCTACTTATAAATGCTAGGTCCCTAAACAATAAAATGCATATCTTGCGTCCGTTGTCTGTCCTCGCCGACCCTGATGCAATATTTGTCACGGAAACATGGTTTTCCCCTTATGCTTCAGAGGAGGACTACTCACTTCCTGACTACCAGCAGTTTATGCAGTCGCGTACGCACAAACGAGGGGGCGGGTGCGCCATTTATGTTAAAAATACTTACCCAGCAAAAATGTCCGAAATGATGAACGCTGCTGAGGCGATGGATTCAGTATGGATAACGGCTGATATCCTGGGATCCACGATATTATTTGGGTGTGCTTATAGACCACCTGATACCTCAGCTAAGGGTGACAAGGCACTTATGGATGCTTTTGCGCAAGCGTCAACTTTTCCCTGCGATTACAAGCTCGTTGCAGGAGATTTCAACCTACCTGAGTTAAACTGGTTCTCACCTGCTGCAACAACGAAGTATGCTGCCCTACAAGCATGCATCAATTTAGGCGGCTGGACGCAACATGTATCTGCTCCAACCAGGGAGGAACACATCCTTGACCTAATATTTACTCTCAGCATCCCATCAACGCGAGTGGCAGTCGGCCGGGAATTCCCGGGTAGTGATCACAGATTAGTGCATTGCTCGGTTTACTTAAAGCCACATACTGCCCACCCAACAGAACCAGGTGCAGTCTTAGTATACCGCCCGATGCACCTCGTCAACTGGACAACCTTTGCTGTGCTCGTCCGATCAAATAATTGGGATGATTTCTTTATGTCTGATTCAGTGGATCGCTCGGCTGAGCTGTTTTATGAGGAAATACTCCACTGTCTCGACTCTCTAGCTCCCGTGTCGCATCTAATAAGGCATTCTTCTAAAAGTATGACCCAAACCAAAATGCATAACAGAATGCGTCAGCTTAGACGATCCTATTACAAAACCTTCAATTTTGCTCACATCATGAGAGCGAACGAGATGGCATACCAGTTTTCTGCCAGAGCTAAGCAGCAGAAAACCAAGCAAGAAATCGCCGCACTAAATAGTGCGAACAAAGCTAAGAGTCTCAGTTGGCTGCTGCGCTCTCGAACCTCTAACTTTGGACGAAAGTTCTCTACTCTAAAGATCAGTCCCAACGAAACGTCTAGTGACCCAAGAATTTTATGTGAAGCCTTCAGCTCACATTTTAAAGAATCTCAGTGTTTGGAAATAAGCTCAACCTTTCAGGCCATGAAGGTACCCGGTAGCCAGTCCCTGTCCTTTGTACAGTTTGACCTAAGTAGTGTCCGTTCCGCGATCTCAACTACCAAGCCATCCTGGGACCCTGGTCCAGACGGAATCCCGCCCAGTCTACTTAAGAATGGTGGTGAAGATATCCCTCTGCTTCTTCTGAAAATCTTTACGTTATCAATGCAAAAAGGTCAATGCCCGGCCGCATGGAAACATTCTATCATAGTGCCAAGACATAAGGGCGGAAGCCTACAGGAAGTTGGTAACTATCGCCCCATTAACCACACTTCCATTATCTCGCGCGTGATGGAGAAGTTGATTAAAAAAGCCCTCATGACTCATCTTTACGCAGGCGAGCACATAAATGAATCTCAGCACGGGTTTCTAAGTGCTCGGTCTTGTGCAACCTGTCAGCTGGACTTCCTTAATTTGGTCACCGAGGCCATTGACTCTAATCAATCAGTTGTCATTCTTTACCTTGATATGCAAAAGGCGTTTGACAGGGTACCACACATGCGCCTGATGCATAAGCTAAAGGCTTATGGGGTAGAAGGTCCTCTATTAGACTGGTTGGGTTCCTACTTAATAGGACGTACGCAGTCTGTTAAGGTTGAACAAACTATATCCACCCCGACCGCCGTCCCCAGTGGCGTGGTGCAGGGGAGTGTCCTTGGCCCTACCCTATTTTTGATTTATATCAATGACCTCTGCAAGATTTTGCAACACGGTCGCTCCTTTATCTTTGCTGACGATGTGAAAGTTGTCTACGACTTTCCCCGTGGCAATGAATTTTCCGCAATAAATAGTATCCGTGAGGATCTTAATGCACTTGAAAAGTGGTGCGAACACTGGCAAATGACCTTCTCCGCTCAAAAATCTAACGTCATGACCCACAGATTCTCTATACCTGCTGGGTCCCTAACAATAAACGGCAGCACTATCAAACAGGATATCATAACAACAGATCTGGGCTTGCGCTACTCTATGAGCCTCAACTTTGCAGAGCAAGTGCATTATCAAGTCGCAAGGGTAAGAGGATTATCGTTCCACATACGCCGTTACATAGAAAACGCCGATGCTAGGCTAGAACTTTATAAGAGTCACGTCAGGCCACATCTAGAATATTGCTCTTTTATATGCAGCAATCTACGTAAGTCAGACCGTGTTCTGCTTGAGAAAGCTCAGCGACGCTTTACGAAGATGTTGACTCCACCGCAGCAAGCGCTGAATTACCGACAAAGGTGTGAACACCTTAAAATTCAGCCGCTATGGCAAAGGCGCATTATCCTTAACATGTGCTTCTTACATAAGCTAATTCATAGAAAGTTGCACAGTAATATCACTTGTCTTAAACTAAGGAGCGCGTCTGAATCGAGACTCCGAAACAGGGGCCATTCCATTACTCCGCTAAAGGCAAAGAAAAGACTGCGGTCTCGTTTCTTCTTGGTTGTGTACGTGAACATGTGGAACAGGTTGCCTTCCAGAATAAGAGAAATCCAAAATTTGCAGGTCTTCAGGAAGGAGATACAAAAATTCCTATGTTTTGGTAATCTACAAAGCATCTTCCATATCTGCGATTCGCAAGACCACTTCTTTGAAACTGGCCCTGATGTAGCTTGAGGACGCCCAAGATGTAGTGCAAGACATCTAAGCACCTTGAGCTCAAAACTCATCCACATTCATTGTGGTTACCATTCTAGCACCTAAGAGACTTGCACGGTATCCGTCGCACCCATTTTCCAGGGTTTAAGAATAGCAAACGGAATACAATATGATCTTATTCTTCAACGACCTCTTCCTTCAATCCTTATTTCTTATCTACATCTTCATTCCTTCTCTTCAGACTTACATTTATCACTTTCCAACCTCTTGACCACTGGATCCGTGGAAAAAGTATTAGGCTTATGACCTCCATGGTACTCCTAGTAAACGCATGCTACCAGACCTAAGCCTTGCATAGATGATGAAAGCGTTTTCTGCTGCTGATGCACCCAAGCTTAGCATTAGAATTGTCCAAAATCGTCTAAATGCCGGCTTTAAATGAACCTTTATGTGTCTTCCTAGATGTCGGTTGCCAGCGGGCCCTAATTGAAGCTTTTTCATTAAGTCTGAGCACTAGTTACTATACTCAGCAGTTTCCAAACACTATCAGTAGGTAAACAGCAAAATAAAACATATATCTTTCTTATTGTTGACAAAGAGCGTACTTTGAAAGTTCTAGGCCCAAGAATCAGACATTTTGCTCTCCACTTATTCTCTCTTGGCCCCATATACTTAGCTTTATCTGGTATACATGTGCCTTTCGCTATTGGCAACACTAGTAGACAGTCATAATGAAAACCAGATCCTCTTCTTTAACTGCTTTTGCTCGTAAAACACTCTCATTTCCAGATTTCATTTCACTGGCACGAAAGCCAACCAACGACAGAGAGGCCCCTGTCACACTGGCTGGCTGGAGCACCAGAAACTTTCCACCACCACTTTTCTTATCTTGGCCGCCCGTGTATCATTTATCTTTTAGCTGGCTCCAAAGCCTACCATGCGTTATGCGTAATGGTGGGTGAACGACCAGCTCCCACTGGTTTTTGTTACTATTCTACTCCTGATTTACCTTATCGCTCTTTGCTTCGGGTGCTAGAACAGCTCTTGCCAGGCAAATCACAAAAGAAATAGTCGGCGTGACATTAGAGTACCAGTTAACATTGCCATCTGGATGAACACCGCCGGCACTATCTTCGGAACTTAAGAACGGAGAGAAATAAATCAAAATTCATCAAAGAGCTGCACAATAGTGTGCATCTACACACGAGGCATAACAATAACTCAAGTGTGAGCAAGCTCAACCACCAGAAGTAGAGCTGTTAAAGCCCAACCAATGTAGACCAAAACGGATTTCACGCCCAAATGCAATTAGCTAAATTTTACTAAATTTTCCCATGCTTATTTCTTTATTATTGGTGACAGGCTCCTGTAGCTCACTGATGTTAGTGACAGAGCCTCATGAATATAGAAAATCGGCTCTAAGGGATAAATCTTGTGATGTTTAGCCAAGTAATGTGTCTATTTTGCAGGCCGAAATCTGTCAGCCGATCTGAAAGATCCCCTGGTTTACTCAGGTAGACCTGGCTCATGCGGTCTTGTTATAAGCTTTAGTAAAGCTTAGAGGCTTAAAAAATGCTAAACTCTATTTTACTGGTTGTTTATGTGGCTCAGTATCCCCTGAAAACGGTATGCCGTGGCCTTCTAACCGTGAGTTAATTACAGGCTCCCCTGAATTCCCATGTAGATATAATATTCCTTGCTGGATTTCTAGTGTTTTCGCGCAAAACCATCCCTTATTTGCATATATTTATCATGTATGCCTACAAAGTTTACTTTTCGGCCACCTGCGCAGTCTGTAGTTGTCGCAGGGTATTACGGGCTAATTAGAGCATTTCTGGATAGCCATGCCCATCTAGATCATATGCCGCTTCCCTACTTTTTATGTTTTCTTTTCTTTTTTCTGCTATCTGCTTGCAAAGCAGAAAGCCACTTTTAGCGAAAAATAAAAATGGCCTTATTCGTAGACCATCATTTAATTGCGAATAACTCGCAAAATACTGCACGTATTGTGTTGCTTTTACGTTCAACGTATTCAGGCGCTAAAGCTGGTCCAGACCAGTGCAATTTTGTGCTACTTTAGGCGGTATTGTAACTGTAGAAAGGCATTTTCTTTTATCTGAGAATAACTCAGGTTGAAATTTCGCGCCGGAGAGCAATATCAGCGTAAGAAAAGTAGGGCTCTATTTTTTTGTTAATTGGTATTTTTCTACTGAAGCACACAGATTTATTTTCTCTCTTAACAAATTGTTTCTATTCTTGTCTGCATTTATTGAAATTTTTTTTTACTTTTCGTATGCCTTATAATCCCTTCACTCATTTCTTCCATGTGCGCAACAACAATTGGGGCAAATGAGTGGCCAATTAATGTGCGATCAATTTAAAGTGAACTTGTGGCGAATTGGATTCTGTTCTAAGGAGAAAAGGCACAACTCCGCGAAGTTTTTCACAATAAAAGAACAAGGAGCTCAATATCGCCCGAAGGAACCAGAAAACGTCAAGGTGGGCGCCTGAGACCCAGTAGCTGTATACCAAACAGTGCCAATGCATTTGGAATTTCTAACGATGAACATGTATTTATATTTTGCCTACTTCCATGCAAGAGCATCGGATTAATGTAAGCATAGATCTGAACCCTTTAAGGTGCAGCCTCTAGCAGGTCTAGAAATATACCTATTTATTTATTTATTTATTTTGTGGCGAGTCACATCCGCCACGTTGCAGTGTTGTTAAGCGGACATTTGTGGCTTTTTATAGGGAGAACGCTTGCCAGGCGAAAATCCACCACGTCCTGGAACACTGCCGTAGCTTTTGTTGAACTGTAGTGCAAGTCGGTTATGCATCGTACAGACCGATTTTGCGTTCTATTATTCGCAGTCGGTTGACAGCCAAAATTATTCGTTGGTTGGCCGAATGGCTTAGTCCTGATACGGCAGCAGTCGTTGAAGCTGGTCAATGATGCAAGATTCGAAGAGTCGAATGATAATGATGCAGGTGAGTAAACACATTGTTAATAGAGGCCGGCTCTTCTATTATATTCATGCTCGGCTAGCAAACCATGTCCAGCTTTCCTCGCTGGACTTGTCGGTGAGTGAAGTTGTTTCTTGTGGCTGAATATGTCCTTAATAGGTAAAAACGCCATTCTCCGCAAATTGGATTTGAGATTCCTACAAATGTAAGTAAGTGTAACTGTTTCCATAGCCAAGTGAAAATTCCATGGAAGACCATCGGAATAGCCACGTATACGTGCGCAACGCTGTCCGTGAAATGACATCAGAATAGCTCCAGGTGACTGGCGAATAGGAATGTTTGAGGCAGTGAAGGTAATCACGCCAGAGTGGTTTGTCTTCGATTGTGGAACGGGGGATCCATGTACATATATTCTTCCAGGTGAGTAAATTGTTCTCTGAGTACGAGGCAAGCTAAACCCATTTGTTTAGACCCCATGAAGGTAGCGCCTCCGGAATGGCGGAATGAGCTCCATTTGGACCAGTGTGTGGGTTTTTCATTTCCTGGAGAAAGGACCAAGCGTTTTGAGGATGGGTCGGCCAGTCCCAGTGGATAAACCTCTTGTTTTGGCGGATGTACCTGTGGGAATCTCGGGAAAAACGGGCAACGGACAAGAGGTGGCCAAACAGAGACAGCAATGAATCAAGAAGCAATAACACAGACTGGTGGCGCTCACCGGTGCCTATGATACCTTCAAACTTATGTAATTTTGTTTAGTATACATAATTCGCAAGCGCGTTCTATACATTACGTCGCTGGTGTGACTCAGACTACAGCTACTACGTGGGAAGAAGGTTCTGCACGCGCAGGGTCAAAAGACCGATATAACAAAGCGTTTTAACAAAAGTTAAGTGAATGATGCGATGGTTTTAGAGAAACAGGTAAACCGATGATGATGGCAGAAGCCAGAATGCGAGAGGCATCTTAGGTGAAACTGAGGACAACTAGGTTGAGACCGAATGCGGGAGCAAGATAGGTAGAGCAACATTCCAAGAGGAAAAGGAATTTCAAGGAATCGGCTAGGAGCGAATGAATGCTGACGGCAATACGAGGAGTAGTTCGTAAGAGTAATTACACTAAAGCGTTCATGATTCTACAGTCCAAAAGCCTTCAGAATCTAGGAAAATGGTCACAGGGGGCCAAAACTGCCGTGCATTGGGTGTCGTTATGACACGTACGGTCTCAATAGTATACCAGTGCGAGCATAAGGTAAAGAGCATAGGAATAGGAAGAGTGGTAATTTGAGCATACTAATGGAAGTACTAGTCAAGCAACACTTAGCAATGGTCCGAGTGCCGCCAATACTCAGGAACGAGCTCAGAGCGAATGAGATCATGCGCACGAGGATAACTTGGATAGGCGCAATGAGTGTAAGCTGTGGGAATACAAATTGGAGCGCAATAAGAGAAAAGGCCAAGGATAATAGGAAATAAAAGCAGGCGGAAAGTTACAGACGGGTCAGGTGAGAGAGGATAACGGCAGGACAGTAAAGCCGGACGTCCGAGTTAAAAAGAAATGAAAACAGAAAGCGAGAGAAGAAAAGGTTAGGGTCGGGATGAGAAGGGTTACTTGGTAAAGAGTGGGAAAGACCACCAGGCTCTCCAATTAGTGTAAACAGCACCAATAGGTCAGCCGAACCAATGGAAGTGATGTCTCAGAAGTCCAAATGAATTTAGTGATTACGAGGCCGACTAAGCGGTATTGGATTAATCGGCCCTTTGGGACTAGGTCGTACAATGCAGATAAGAATGAGGCTATAACAATAATGTGGGGTAATAGAGTTAACTCTGCGGAGCCAATACCGTTTAAGGCTCGGTATCATGGAAGCAGTCAGAGATTAACAGACTAGTCCAGTGAGACAGGATCACGGCAGGGCAGTAAAGCTGGTCGTCCGATTAATAAGGGGAATGAAAAGAGAAAGCGAGATAAGAAAAGGTTAGGGTCGGTATGAGAAAGGTTTACTGATAAGGAGTGAGGGAGCCAACGAGGCTTTCCAGGTGATGTAAGCAAGACGTCGAGTCAGCCGAACCAAGGTTTGTAACGTGGAATAACTCTAAGTAAAACTGGAAACAAGTGGCTGATCAAGCGAGACTAGATTAGTCGGCGCGTAGGAATAGCACGTAAAATTAAAGGCAGGAAAAGAGGCTGTAACAGAAGGTGAACGAGTCTAGCAGCCTCACGTAGTAAGGGATCAAGAGCGTTGAGTCTGTATAGCGTATACCACTTAAGTCAGAGTAGCATATCAGCAATCAGAGAGAAGGAAACTGATCGGTGGACTAGATCACCACACCGCCAGTTGAAGAACAATTGAGAACAGAGCGCGATAAAACATAAGTTAGCGACAGGATGAGAAGGGTTTATTCACTATGGGTAAGAGAAGTCCAATAGGCTCTCTAGGTAATGTAAAGGGATAGCAGAGTCAGACGAGCCAAGAGAGGTGACGTCTCAGAATTTTGAATAAATGCGGAGAGCAGGAGGCCGATCGGGTAGGACTTGATTAGTCGGCGCGTGTGGATAAGGACATGTAGTAAAGGTAAGAAAGGAGCCAGCAGTAAATGGTGAGCAAGTCAAGCAGGCTCTAAATTTAAGGGAAACATCATGTTAAGACTACGGGGCGCATACCGCGTAGGTCTTAATAGCATAGTAGCAGACTGAGGGAAACAGACTAGGCAAGTGAGCCAATATCACGGCAATGCAGTAAAGCCGGACGTCCGATAAGAAAGGGATTGAAAACAGAAAGCAAGAGAAGAAAAGGTCAGGGTCGGTATGAAAAGGTTTACTGATAAGTAGTGAGGGATCCCACGAGGCTTTCCAGGTGATGTGAGCAAGACGTTGAGTCAGCCGAACCAAGGTTTGTAACGTGGAATAACTCTAAGTAAAACTGGAAACAAGCGTCTGGTCTAGCGAAACTAGATTAGTCGGCGCGTAGGAATAGCGCGTAAATTTAAAGACAGGTAGAGGTCCGCAACAATAGAGAGTGAGCGAGTCAAGCAGAATCTCCGGGTAGGGGGACAAGAGCGTTGAGTCTGCATAGCGCATACCACATAAGTCAGAGTAGCATTGGAGCATAAAAGAGAAAGAGGCAAATCAGTGGAACTGGATCACCTCAGAGCAGTAAGATCGTGCAATATAATTAAAGAAATGAAAGCAGAGCGCGACTCTAAGGGTTTGGGTCAGAATGGTAAAGATTTATTGACGATGGGTGGGAGAAGTTCACGAGGCTCTCTAGGTAATGTAGAGGGATAGTGGAGTCAGACGAACAAAGAGAGGCGACGTCTCAGAAGTCTGAATGAATCCGGAGAGCAGGAGGCCGATCGAGTAAGACTTGATTAGTCGCCGCATTTGGATAAGAACATGTGGTAAAGGTAAGAAAGGGGCCAGCATTAGATGGTGGGCAAGTCAAGCAGGCGCTAAATTTACGGGAAACATCATGTTATGACTACGGGGCGCATACCGCGTAGTCTTAGTAACATAGTAGCAGACTGGGGGAAACAGACCAGGCAGGTGATCCAGGATCAGGGCAATGCGGTAAAGCCAGACTTACGATTAAAAAGGATTGAAAACAGAAAGCGAGAGAAGAAAAGGTTAGGGTCGGGGTGAGAAGGGTTTATTGGTAAAGAGAGGAAAAGCCCACGAGGCTCTCCAAGTAGTGTAAACAGCACCAATAGGTCAGCCGAACCAATAGAAGTGATGTCTCAGAAGTCCAAATGAATATAGTGATTACGAGGCGAATAAACGTTGTAGGGATGGGGTGCTTATTAGCGAGTTCAGGCTATCCGTAGAGTTGTAAGGAGCCTATGACGACTAGCTGTTGATAAACAGAGTTAATGACATTAGGAAAGGTAGTGCCAGTTGCTGTTGTAGCCATACCATTAAGAAGTTTGGCCACTAGTGGATACCAACGGTTTCTATGAATAACTCAACAAGCTAGCGAAGATAAGGGAGACAGTCAGCTTCCAGAAAATCGCGGTTAGAGAGTAAAGGAGAATTGTAACTGAACCTCCATATTTGCAGCGTTTCCGAGGATTTCTGTTACTGTAGCCTTGGATCCGCCTAAGTGTCAAACTGCAAGGCAACCTCGCTTCGCTGGGTGAATGGAGTGTGACGACAAGGGATGAGCAGCTGGGTTCTCTGGGCATATAGGTAGACGGCGAAGGCCAAATTGAACTGCGAATGAATAAGCGCGCCATTGATCCGCGCATCTGTGTAAATTGGCAATTGGCGAACAATTCGCTTCGCATATAGTAGCACTGATACCAGGCTTTCTGGGGAAGGCGGACCGAACTAGCTAGAATAGCTTGCGAGCATTTCATAAGTGCAGCGACCTGCGTTTCTGAAGCAAGCTGGGACCACCAGACTTCACAGCCACTGCGCATGCTTTGTGTGAACGGCCGACTGACAGGTCGGTACACTTCATCAGGATCAAGCTCCCCTGGGATATGCCTGCGGCAAACAATTAGAACCTAAATTTGAGTATATATCCAGGACCACATAGTGCGATGAGTAAGAGCACAGAGTCACTATCCAGAAGAGGTCGTGGTCCCTTGCAGGCAAGCACAGTGTTCATCAATATCGTGCTTTGGGTAGCAGCGGAATGCACCAGCCATGAAAGCAGCATGCCACTAAGTAACCGAAATGGTAGGTGAGCTATGCGGCACTTTCCAAATGCCTTCAGACGCGTTTATGCTAGCCGGGTTACGTGGTGGTTGTTAGACTAACAAAGTCGCAACCACGTACTCTTCAGAGATAGTTGACCCAGCTGGTACATGGGGTACAAGGGCATACCTGAACTGGCATAGCGCTCCAGCGACAAGCACAGTCTATGACGATGGCAGAGCACCTTAGGATGCTCAATGGTTTGCTACCACCCGCCTTACGCTTGGCAGCCTTTGCACAAATTGGTCAGGATATTGAGCAAATGCTGTGATGGATTACCTCAAGGAACCTAAGCAACCCCCACTGCCCGGCGTTACAGCCAGCTATAGCAAATGTTAGGGACAGGGCAATTGGAGAAAAGCGCCTGTCCAGAAATACGCAGTGGGGGAGTAACCTGTGTCCTCTGGAGCAGTGCGATAATAATCCTTTCTGTACCGGTTTTTCTCCCTTCCCTCTCTCCTCTTTCGGGCTTATTGAAGGGTGAACTGCTGATTCACTAGCAAAGCTGATGCCATGGAGAGTGGTGTGGCGCCGCTGCGTTATTCCGGTCCGAGAAAGCCTGCAGTTTGGGCGAAAATAGCAGAGAAATATGGACCACTTTGCCATTTTTAGCTTTGGCGACTGGTCCGTTTGGTGATAGATTATACAGATAGATTAGCAGGCCTGCTGCACCACCGCCACGCCAGTTAGCAGGATTTGCCATGGGAAGTATACGTCGGACGTTTCATATTGGTCGAGCTTCTACATGAGCTTTTCGGCTTGGAGCGTAAGACATCTTCTGAGCTCGATGACCTAAATCCAAGTTTGCTGAAAGCTGCCGTTGACTCTATCTCGGTTCTCTCACCATGGTAGCTGTGTCAAATGTGGCGTTTACATAACTGGACAGGTTAATCCGCTTATCAGTAAGGCCCGTGCAGGTTTCCAGAACTTCAGCAAACTTTTCATCCGGCCTTATATGAGCCTCTCCGTGCATGGTGCAGTGGACAATGCTACATTTATACCGGCCATACTTGAAGGATAAGTGACCTAGCCAGTTTGCGGCGAAAATAGGAAATACTTGCCGTGTTTGCCCGCCTGCGCTTGCGGGGTATTGCTCAGGTCTAGTGGGAACCTCATCTAAACACTCCTGAGGAATGCTAGTTGTATTTTCGTCAAAAGCCTTCTTGCTTCACACTCGAGCGTTTGCCGTTTCCTGTCCACTGATGTGGCCTGGGCCACGTTGGCAGCATGCCTGCTGACCGGCTTTCTCGATATACATTATTCACCTCGGCTGCTCCGATTTGTGAGAAACCACGAGGTAGTCAGTCCATGACGTCTCACGAAGAAATGAAGCGCTTGACAGATAGACAATCAGTCCCCTGCTTGCGAGACCGCACCAGACGTAGCACACATAGTAGCGCTCCTGCATTCCATTACTTGCATCTGGTTGGTTACTTTAGTACAATAATGATTAATTTATTGCACCTCCTGCACCTATTGCTTTTACATTATTTTTGGCTCTAAGTTAAATATTTAACTTTGTTTATTGTTGCTATTCTCGCGATTTTAGCCTTGGCAACGGCATCCACCGCACCTCGGTGTTCGCAACATAGTTGATCGACTGAACTGGACTGGAAATGTCATCACCAATTTCCGCGGACAACTTAAGTTTCGAAGCGACAGTGAATGAACCTAGTGTTCCATCGGTCCTACAAACGGCTGTACATGGAAAACGGTTATGGTCTTTCTTGTAACAGTACCCAATAACGCTCGAGAACAATGCTAATTTGTCCGGGGATCTTGAAACGTTAGCGCGGTGCCAGAGAAATGCATGGTGTGGTTGGCCCGCTGCTAGTAAAGTAGTTTGTCAGCTGGAAATACTTAAACACATTGCACATGTCCTGAGAACATTGTCTCCAGTATCCAGGTCATCTGGTTCACCAACTGTAAGCGCTCAGACACAATACAAGTGGCTTCTTTCCCACTAGTAGACATGCGGCCATTGGACATATATGGTTTATAGAGCACACAAATTCCGAGTACAATGAACGTTACATATATTTTTCTGATTCATATACGGTGGAGGTGTGACACCCAGTAAGGTTATTTTCAGGCAGCCAGCGCGCTTCTGCCGCTGTGCTTCCTCAATTCCAAGGCCAAGTGGTATCCCCCTACAATGCCCCTTTGGGACTTGCGTCCACCTCAATTGGAAATAAATAAATACATAAATATCTTATCCTCGGCTATGCGAGGCACGCCCATGAAGGTATGACCAGATATGTACAACTGTACAAACAATTTATGGCAATTGTAACAGTGACAGTAGAAACTTGTTCATATGTTCAGGATTGGAACTGTAAAATGGTGTAAATGCGAAATCATACTTTGGCTGTCGTGAAACCTGGACCACGGCTGATAATAGATTGAGAATCCTGCATGAGCCATTAAAAGATAATTAAAGAGCATTATCAAGGGAGATATGACAATACAGTGAGTGCGTGCAAAAGTAACTCAAATGTCAACGGTGATATCGTAGAAAGCAAAAAGACGACAGTATTCGCAGATGTAGAAGTTCCAGTGAAACGAACCTATCTAGAATGGTGACGCTAGTTGACCTGCCAGTGTGAAGTTATGGGCTGTGATTTTATTCGGTGGCGAGTCACATTCGCCACGTTGCAGTGTTGTTAAACGGATATTTGTGGCTTTTTATAGGGAGAACACTTGCCAGGCGAAAACCCATCACGTCCTGAAACACTGCCGCCAATCCATTGAATGGCAAGCTGTAACTGACTAGGTTTCTGGTTGAACGTTTGTTTGCTCGGTTATTCGCAGTCAGGTTGCATCCCGTTTTCTACCGGCTGATGCGTTAGCCGGGTGTCCATTGCGTTCCTGAGTCCTGTCCTGTGCCCGATTGGTAGGTCGGGAACTAAACATACTTCTGGAATATGACTTGTTGACTCTCTGCAGAACCACGTGAAGTCTCCGAAGGATATACATTGAAATATGTTGAATTGTTGTTGAAGTCTTGAAGGATAGAATATGGTTCCCAAGAAAGAATCGCAGATCCCCGGGGTATGTAGCAAAGTTGATCAGAAATATAGGAAAGCACGGCCAATTGGACGGTCAACGCGGGTTGGATGGCTCATAATGACCAATGGTTCTGGCTGTGTATCGCAGGAGAATGTGCCTTCCGAAGTCAAAAGTAGTTTTCCAGGCAAGCGTAATGTGGAAGAGAGCGTTCGGCAAACTGAACCCAAAAGTTCAGACCTCGGAACGTTTGTATCCGTGCAGGATAACGAATGATTGGTTCGGTTAGTAAGTTGTAAAAGGGTTGATAATCTTCCGCTCATGTCCAGATAAAGGAGCTATGTGGCTTGTATTGTTGTCGCAACGATGGACAATTCCTTGGTTGCATGTCTGCGTACCTGTGACAAACTCGGGAAAAAAGGAAACAAACAGAAACAGCCACAAAGACAGAAGAAATGGATGCGTCTGGAATGCAGTCGATCAATTGCGGCGATGACTGAAATATTTTACCCCTATACATGTAATTGTTACTTAACTATCGCATACACATGCGTATCATAAGTGGCGAAATACGACGAGACGCAAGCAGAACACGGATCAGTAGCGAATGAAAGATGGTTGCAAAATGGGAATGACGATGAAGAAAAGAGTTTGAGGTGTCCTAATGCGCATTTGCTCAATTGGTTGGAATCAGATAGGAGGACGAGGTGTGCAGATTATGGGAAAGGATATCACTCAGGATGAGCGACAGGTAAGCGTTGCCTCAGTCTTAAATTGGTAGAAATGTAAGAAGTCAGAGAGGACAGACGCAGGTAAGTTAGCGTCCAATAAAGAAGGGATGCAACAGAAAGCACAGGAAGGAAAGAAGCGGTCGGTAAAACAGGTTCGATTGAGGAGAAGTGAAAAAGTCGCCGAACTTCTCTAGGTGATGATTCATCCTTGTTAATAAAGTGAAGGATGAATAATGTCTAGTGATATACTTAAGGCATCTAATTTCCTCTGATAAGTGCCGCCATGGTGGTTGAGGCCGATTGAGGATGGGTTAATCGCGAATAGTCGTCTGGTTTTGTGTCCAAGTGAGTAACGCTTTAAACTTTCTGCTGTCTAGATCAATTCAGATGTATAATTTTAGGGAGTGGGAAGAAATGTTCAGACTTCCATCCTGGACAACGGTTGTGTTGCTTGCAGTTGCGTCGCTTTGTTGTTCAACCATGCTCCATGTAGGTCCTTGTCGGTTGTTACGTCCACCAAGGGCAAAAGCTGTTCCTCAGTCCAATCCCAGATCGCCATGAAGTTCCGTACCTCGGAGAAATTTTTTTAACTTTTCGTATGCCTTATAATCCCTTCACTCATTTCTTCCATGTGCGCAACAACAATTGGGGCAACTGAGTAACCAATTAATGTGCGATCAATTTAAAGTGAACTTGTGGCGAATTGGATTCTGTTCCAAGGAGAAAAGGCACAACTACACCTCCGCGAAGTTTTTCACAATAAAAGAACAAGGAGCTCAATATCACCCGAAGGAACCAGAAAACGTCAAGGTGGGCGCCTGAGACCCAGTAGCTGTATACCAAACAGTGCCAATGCATTTGTAATTTCTAACGATGAACATATATTTTGCCTACTTCCATGCAAGGGCATCGGATTAATGTAAGCCTTGATCTGAACCCTTTAGGGTGCAGCCTCTAGCAGGTCTAGAAATATACCTATTTGTTTATTTATTTATAGAAGTCCACAAGAACGGGCGTTGAGTTAAACATTGTTAAAGTCTTATGTTACAACATTTGGAGTCGAAACGAAATCATGTGCGCTGTGCAACAGTGATTATGCTGAAGGTGCCTTTTAAACCTCCTATAGAATCATTAGCAGTATTTGTAGGGCCGATACAGCTTGTCTGGGTAGCATAAGTGGTCACAGATTAATTGACTTGTCAGTGAGACTAGATCATGCAGAGCAGTGAATGATAGCCATCCAGTTGAAGGAATGAAAACAGAGAGTTCGATAGGCAAAGGTTTGCGTCCGGAGGAGAAACTCTTTTTGATAAATGGTGGAAAACCCACAATGCTCTCCAGGTAACGTAAATAGATATTTGGTTCAACCAAAACTAGAGAGGCAATGTCTCAAAAGTCTGAGTGATTTCAGAGAACAGGATGCTGCTATGGCGGCACTCGATTAGTCGACACGTTGGTTTAAGACTACAGTACATTTTGATATAAAGTTAAACAACAACAGATAAAAAGGTCCAGCAGCTTCTAGAATAAGGGTAAACAACGGGTAGTGTCTGTAGAGCAAACGCCACCTAACTCGCGTGACATAGGATGGGCAAGGGTAAATAGAATGGTCAGATGAAAAAAGATCACTGCAGGGCAATGAGAACTGGCCGTTCGGTTGAAGAATGAATGGAAACAGAGCTTGCTAAGGAAAGTTTGGGGTCGGGATAAAAATGCTTTATTGGTACAATTGCAAACAAAGCACAGGGCTTTCCAGGTAGTGTAAACAGGTTTTGGGCCGGCTGAACTAATAGAGGTAGTGGCACAGAAGTCTCAGTGAATTCGGACATCAGGAAGCTGACCTAGCGAGACGGGGTTAGTCGGCGCTTTGGAATAGCACGTAAAATCAATGGTAAAAGGTTTGTAACAATAGAGGATGAACGAGTCTCGACGCTGCTTGGGGTAATGGAACCAGAGTGTTGGATCTCTGGAGCCGAGACTACTTACTTCTTGTTAGTACAGGTGCAAGCAATGAGGAACAGGCTGGTCTTTGAGACCAGCTCACAGCAGGGCATTGTGGGCTGACTCTCAGTTGAAGCAGTACTGAAAACAGCGGAAGCCCTAAAGGTTAGGGTCAGGAGGTGGAGAACCTACAGAGCTCTCCGCGTAATGTAAGCGGACATTTAAGTCCGCTGAACAACAATTTGTAATTTCGTAGGACCCTGATTGAATTCGGCTAGCAGGAGGCCCATCTGGCTAGACTGAATTAGTCGGCGCGTAAAGCTTAAAAAGCCCAATCAAAGTGAAAAAAGAACCAGAAAAATAAAAGTTGAACAAGCCTGACATGCTCTAAAAACAAGGCAAATATAGACTTGCGTCTCCATGGAATACCGCTTAATTTGCGGTAGCAGAGGAATAGCCAGCTAGAGCTAGACTGATCACGTGTGACTAGATCACAACAAAGCGTTGGGAGCTAACAGTCCGATGAAAGGATTTGCAAGAATTTGCCTAAGCTTCAGTCAGAGGTTTTGAGGAGTTTATAGAGGAAAAGATGTTGGCTTTAAGCCTGAGCAACCAGAAAGGCTCCAGTACAAGCAGTTTGCAGCGTTCTTGATAGTTGAGCTTAGATGGTCCTGGAAGAGGCACAATGAAAGACCGCTGGACTTCCTCGATCCTCATCCTATCACTCTTACATTAGTTGGAGATAACAACCGAGCTCTGCTACACAATCGGTCGGGCACATATTTGTAATGAGTGAGTCAATACTCTGCCAGGCTTAATGACTGCAGTATATACCTATTAATAGATATGGCTTTAGCAGTGCTATATCTTACATGTTCTCAATTAGCTTGCTAGCTAGCCTAAAGCAACCCGAGGTGACGCACCGCAGAGCTGTTACCTAAGGACGTACCGTTGAGCGTTAGTGAGTTGTGTGGTAGGGGCAACGGTGAGAGAGCCTTGCACTTTATGGATGAGAATCCTAGCCTCCAAATACCCCATCGATTTACTAGAGCACAAAATTCGCACCGAATGGTTGAGCTGTCATCTTGTATGCAGACAGGTTCGAATGAAAGTACTGCTTTGATATCGTTGGCACATATATACGGGGTGCCGTAGCTAAACACCTGGAAGACGTTATTAATACAAAACGGAAACAGCAGCTAGCCAGGCACACTACCTTGAAATAATCCGTTAGTTACGGGTGCCCTTTTAGAAGGTGTATCCCCTAATATTATTGACCGCGTTTGGCTCGAAAGGCAAGAAGCCAACTAAGAAAAAGGATGGCTAGGGATGCCAGGTACAACTAGTTTTGTCAGTAGTCCATTTTGTGGAACACGGCTAAACGCCTTTTGTATGTCCATGAAGATAAGGATTAGCCCTTGAACCAAGTCGATGAAGTACGGCACGCAGTTAAAGATTAGAACCTGGCATGCTTAGCAAGTTTAGCTGACAAGAATCCGTGTTGCCACCTATTGTTGAGCTTGCGCTGCGATAAGAAAAAAAACATTCCAGCCTTGACCATCCATTCCATGAACCTAGCCGCAAAGGGCGTGTTGCTCATAGAACGTTAATTGTCGATATTTCGGCTACAGCCACATTGTTGACGTGGAAGTACTATCGAGTGCTATGATATGTTGTGCTAGATTGCGCTCGTCATGGAGAGGGTGAAAAGATTAAGCGAAAGCATAAATAAATAACTACATAGTTTATTCTCAAAATCATGGAGACACCAAACCAGGAATGAGCAAGGAATAAAGGCAGTTGTTTATCACGAGGATACTTCCGGTTCAAGTATGTTTAGTTGAAACGCTCAAGGCACTATAATTGCAACGTAAGGGTGCATATAGACGGAGGGTATCCTATACTTGTATGTGTCGTGAAGGTTTGAAATATTAGTCTAGTCGACTTGCCAGTATGTAGTTGTGGGCAGTGACTTTATTCAATGGTGAGTCACATCCGCCACGTCGCAGTCTTGTTAAACAGATATTGGTGACATATCCAGGCTCCAAATACATCTAGGGAAAATAAGACTCGGTCGGGACCGGCGCATTGTGACAATTTCAATAAGCTTAGAGCCCGATGGATATTGTTCAAGTTAAACTCAGTGCTGTAAAGGTGATCTACTGTAAACATTTTAGTCCTTGGTGGCAGTACCAAACTAACGCTGATGTAGGTGTCATGGTAGTGTGCATTAATGATGTCGCACAACACTGCTGCCTCACATATGACCATATTATTGGGAAGCACGAGTGAGGTAACCTGTAGGTCGTTGCAGCCATTGCGGTTACATAAGTTTTATAAGTGACCTAGCCATGTCCTTACTACGCAGTATCGTGTGCTCAGCCAAACTATCTCGATGACTTAAATAAATAAATGAATAGTTTATGCTCAAATTTGTCGAGACACAGCAAACCAGGCACGGTCAACATTTACATTCAATTAGGTTTAAATAAATAAATAAATATTTTATGCTCGACTATGCTATGTAATGCTATGTATGTAATCCGCAGTAAGCCGAAAATTCTACTGGCTGTGGAAATCCTTAAATTAATCATGAGGAAGCAAATCGACAATGCATAACGACACGTTGGGTTCTAGCGTGCGCAGTGTACATTGGGTTAAAATGATGAGGGCATTTGGAAAGCTTGAATGACAGCTTCATAATCTTGTGATCACCAGCGAGAACGCTAGCTAACACATTAGAAAGTGCTTGCGGCCCATATTTGGTGGATAGTCGATCCAGGGTGTTGGACCGTCTTGTGGGGGCGCGCACTTGCTGAGTCCAACGATGTGAAGGCAGCAACTACGAAGTCCCTATATTTGAATAGTATTGCTTGACCAAACCAAGAGACGTGGGAGAGCATGAAGTCTCCGTCGCTTATTTTAGGACTGGCGGGAAGGAATGAATACCCGTGTAAGCGCTTAGTCAATTCGCTAGCTTCAGTACCCGTCACGTGCGGTGGGTTTTCGATGCAGCCTAACAGGATGTTAATTTGTACTCCTATGGCCTGAACCCAGACAGAATATCCTAGATCTCCATGTGGTACGGTTTGGAAAGATGGTGCGTTAACTCCTTGCTGATGTATATAATACAATCGCCGCCAAGTTGCCTGATGCCTCCGCTACAGAATGTCGTGTACCCAGGACGGTGCGGCGGCACGTCAGTCGCATCAGCTGCGTGCCAAGTATGACTTACCAGCACCACATGCGGGATGGACAGAAGGATGAGGGAGCCAGGTGCAATTTGTTTTTTATGGTACAAGTATAAAAGGCGAGGATTGTACACGAGTCGTTATGGTTGTTCTGGGTGTGGGAGCAGGCCAGCAGCAGATCAGGCGAACTCCGTCGGAGGGAGGGTATTGTATATCAGTATGAGAGGAAGTGCAGGATCAGTGGCGCGGTGTGAGATAAGGTACAAGTTCTCGGTGGCCAAGGAAGTTAGGTTAGATAGAAGCGAAAGATGCAGCCGGTTTGGTATAAATTTGAGTTGAGAGATCTGGCACGTAGTCAGATGTGGTGCATTAGGTCGAGGACGTCGCCCAAGTGTCTGGAGCAGGCTGGACGGCGTCGGTTGCAGTATGTCCACTAATCGAGAGGGGTACTGTAGTGCTGTATCCTGATCCAGACACTCTTGAACAGGAAGTCCTCTACCGGCAACGTTCCATACAAAGGGATACCGGGAGATGTCTGGGCGCTTCGCGGAGTCAAGGCATGTGGTGGCCGCGTTGCATATTCGTGGGATTCATAAGATTAAGTGTTTGCGGTGTTTGTACCCCTCATACTGTTGAAATATCTAAATGGTTGTTGCGTAGGTGGCACCGTGGCTTTACCGACAGCTAAACCCGAATTGCTGGGGAGCGACTTATGTAGCGTGGGGCTGGGAGTGTTGAGTAAATACTTTGGCGATTAGGCTGTGCTGTTTGCGATTATATTAGTATGCTTCGGCCCATAATAAGGAGTGAGAGGTTTGATGCGTTCGTGGGAACCGACTGCGTGTTTCGCTTATACGGAGTTTGTATTGGCCATGTTAGAACGTTTTTATAGTACTTTTGCTGTACTGTTGTGGTTTGGATGAAACCCGAGGAGTCCTATCAATCACACAACGTCCGTGAGGGTTGCTAGACATTTGCAGCCGACCAGTGGGAGATTGAATGGGGTCTTTATGACACCGGCAGTACTCACTCACCTCCAGTGGTTTGAAACTAGCGGAATTTCGTATCAACGTGTTCTGATTCAAAGTTATATTAAGCAACTATTTATACAATATGTGCACTATGTCTGAACGGTTGATGAAGCCGTTGCCCATGCTCTCTCTTATACTTTGACTACCATGCACACTATACTTATAGTCTGCCTCGCTCCATGGCACCGACGGACTCAAAGCGTAATGTTGTTTACTACGCCGAAAGTGCAGCTCGTTTTATTCCAAACCACGGTTAGGTGGGCCCTGTGTGACAGTTCCACTAATTATTCTGGACCAGTCACGCCACCACCGACAGGCTTGATGTTTTCTGCTTATCCTGTTTATTGTAGATTCTAGTCAACGTGCGAATTTAATAATAGTCAAAAAGAGGTTCAGTTGGCCAAGCGTGAACACAAATGTGCTAAGTAGGCTCGGATTAGCCTGTTGCCAGCGCTGCAGTTCATATCAACGCACATATAGCACCCTTCGCCCACTGTTTTGCCAACTGTTGCGAAACATGCTTGCCTGTAACTTTTGATCATGTGCATTTTGTCGTTCAGCGAAAACTCGAGAATAAAATATCCATTTAGTTACTCCATGTCTTAGAGTTTTGATCAGCTTAATTTCATTTAGAATAGTAAAATGCTTCTGGCAATTGTGCAACCGATTTTATAGCCCATACCTATTTTACCGCCCCACTAAGTGACCAGAAGTAGTTCCTATGTCAGTGTCCATGGAAAAGGCTATTATCGAGACTTTCTTGTCTGGTCGATTACACCCTACGGATGCGCATCCAACATCAAAGAGACCAGCGATCATAACTTCACGCTAACCATCTTATAAGTTCTACAATCTTTTGCTGCTGCCCTATTCATACATAAACATCTCATTACGTAGTCTTCTGTTTGGCTGGATTCTATTATAAACAACATAAAACACACCATGCAACACTTAAGCTCCTAGCTAAAGAAAAGGTGCACGTGCAAACATGAATTTGCATCCGTACAAAAGCTTAAGTTTATCTAGTGGCAGCTGAGCTGATTAAGGACGCTACACTGGTCGTCAAAAGTATTTTGTATCCGCATCGTCGTATAATCACTGTAGGACGTTTAATCCTAACTTGCACAACGCACACGTGTAGCTCAACCGATCTTCCTCGGGAGCAGACCAGGGAAGCTTAGGTACCTAGCGGAATTTGTTACGGCATACAGGTTTTCGTCCGTAATTAGGTGCGCAAAGCCTACCCAAGCCTCCAGTTGCTACCCAGTATGGTGTTATGTAACGATCCCGAACGCCTTTCAGTTTAAGTAAACCTAGAGGACCTTACTGAAATATAAACGGTAAATCTACGCTTTTGCATGCACACAAGCTACCACAAATTCAGTGACCACCAGAGCACTAAGCAATTCGCGAATTTCTGCTAAGGTGGCCGCCAGTCATAGCAGCCTAAAACGCATACACAAGAATAACGTAAAGTAGGCTGGCTTTCCGAACAACCTTCTCGTAGTGCCAGCTGGATGGTTCGGGTTCATCCCTTCCAGCGAATAGTTCTGCGGCAGATTTCCAAGACGTGGTGGCTTTCCGCCTGGCAGGCGTTATACTTATAAAAATCTAAAAATGTCCGTTTAACGACACTGTGACGTGGCGGTGGTGAGGCGGCACCAAATAAAGTCACCCGTTGCTTATCCGGACAACCGCTTCAAATCCACAGCCATGAAGCAACCACTTAACACTAATGACACCTCCAAGAAAGAGCAAAACGGCAGAAAAACATAATATATTTCATAAACATAGCTACCCACGCCCACGTGCACACTTACATATATTTATATATCAACCTATGCAAACATCCCATTGTTCCGTTGTGCCTTAACTGTTCCTATTTTGTACTTTTAACCTGATCATGACTGTGCAGGCGTACCACGCTTAGTTAGTAATGGACGGTTTATTTCTTTATTTATTTACACAAATTACACGTCAGTGACAATATACTAAAAAGCTTAATAAATGGTATATTCTCGGTAAAACGGAACACGCCGGTGGAAACGCGATCCAACATGCATACAAGCATAGCTGAGTTGAAATGCCCAAACCTCGTTTCAACGGAAGTTATAGCTGAAACTTTCTTAGTTCATACAAGTGAGCAACGTGTCAGATAATAGTCGGACCTTGGGTTATGATGGCGCTGCGGCGCGGAACACTCAGCCATGATTGTTGTGTCAATCTTCAAGTTTGGCGTGAATTTACCATATACATAAATAAATGCATGCTATATTCTCGGTAAAACGAGACACACCTGTAAAGGCGTGATCAAATATGCAAACAAGCATAGCTTCTTTGGAAAGTTAAAAAATTTCGTTTTAATGAAAAGTATAAATGAAAAGATGCAGTCCATATGAGTGAGCATATTGTCAGGTAATATTCAGACCAATGATCAAGATGGCGCTGTGGCGCGCAAAACGGAGTCGTAATTGCTGCTTCAAGAAACAAGTTGGGGGTAAGTTCCCCACTCACTGATCCAGGAGCACAGGCGCCCAAACGAGGTTTTGATGCAATCAATGACCATTACGAAGTCGGGATGATCTGTGTCCCATCAACTCCTTCTTCATGGTAAAATCAGTTGCACAGACTTTTACCATCTTGGCGGTAAATTGAAACTTTTGAGCGTGCTGTCTTTTTGAGGTTTTACTATCAAAGGACTGTTTCGGAACAGCGTTTACAAGTGTTGTGCAAATATTTTGACTTTTGTCAAATTTCACTTGATCCAAAGAATTTTGGTTCATCTTTCTCCCCGGATTACGTCGTACCCGTTTTCGGGTACTTACCGTCATTCCTCTTTTTCGTGTTCAGCCTCTTGCTATTTTTAGGTATTTTTGTGTTTTGCAATCCTTTTTGCACCTTGTTTAACCTATAACTGTTTCTGCTGACCGCCCTGCAGGTAATAGCTTGTCCGTTTTACGTTTTGATACTTCTTCCACACATTTTGAAAGCGTCATGTCGGATTCACTGAATACCGGCGTTAATGTATATTCGGCTGCATTGATCAGGGAATCTAATGCTGTATGCTACAGTGGGAGCTGCTCAGTGCCCGTGACGGAGGAGTCTGTTGGTATGCAGTGCTAGTATGCAATGCTGGTACCATGAGACCTGTGCTGATTTGAGCCCTGAGCAGTACGAAATGCTATCGACTAGGGATACCATGCTTTTCAATTGTCTTCTATGCCGTTGCCGTTGATCTACTCGTCTTGAGGTCATTGAGGAGACATCGAGCAACGTCGGGCTGGGTAACCAGCAGTTGTGTTCCTTCCACATATCGCTTGATCGGAAAGTGGAGTTACTGATGAGGAATATGGGAGTCTCTCTAGATGTCGGATCGTTGGAGGAAGACACGCAACTAACCTCAATTGCTGTCGATGGAAATCCGATTAAGGTTATGGCTACCGTGTCGTGTGTTCCAGCGGTCCAGAATGCCGATAAAAGGCCTTTGATGTCGTACTGGAAGCCGTCCAAAGCGAACTCGAACTTATGGTTCCCGGGCCCAATAAAAGCAAGAGGAAGAGGGCTAAGGAAGTCCGTAAGGCTGCCTAAAAGCCTGGAGATACTGAAAGCCTTAAGGTATAGAAGGTGGTACACAAAACTGCAACTCCAAGCACCCCAGTTCCATTGGAAAAGCAACGCGCCGTGTCGACTACGGCCATACGCGCAAAGTCTGAAAAGACTAGACGGATGAGGGAGTTGGTGGCAGAGAATAAAGCCTCAAACTTAATTACTCCAGCTCACTTTTATACCTTTCCTTAAAACGAAATATTTTAAATTTTTAAAGAGGCTATGCTTGTATGCATATTTGATAACGCCTTTACAGGCGTGTCTCGTTTTACCGAGAATATACCATTTATTTATTTTTTTATTTATAGATATCCACTAGCAACTATACGGCTCCACCCAAATGCCGTTGTTAAACTTCGGTACGCTCTCTCTCTCCTAGTCTCATTATCAGTTCTTCGCATTGCCTACGTCACCACTTTTCAGCCGCAGCTATTCATTGTAGGTAGCATACATCCTTGCGCTAGGTGCCACTCCTTATCGCACTAACACTTACTCTCTTGAATAGTTTGCATCACATACCTTGGCTGGTTTGTTGACTTATTCCGTCTCTCTAGGTATCCACTGGTAAGTGGCAGACCTAATTCGAATGCGCTTGCTGGCATTGATACCCATTCTCACCTAGCTCCACAACCTATGGCTCAGCTTATCTTCCTCGCCATGTTGCAGAGATCCGTAGTAGGCTCCATGTTCCTTCTGCCCAGACGTTGTGCTTGCTAGGATAACGTCCTTGTTTCTACATCATACATTCCCCTGGAATATCTATCACTTACCTTCGCTGGTTTGTTGACGCATTCTGTGACCCTATAAGTCGACACTAGGGATCAAGCTTCCTGTTTGATTGGCAAGGTTTGGCCACTGGTAATCTTTCCTAGCGCCACCATCTGTCGATCAACATAAATTCGGCACCTCTGTTTAGTATGCAGCTAGTGACCGTAGGGCCGATGCATCTGCGATTATCCTGAGCTTGTTGGGAGCCACTACGTATCTCAATAACCTTTACTCCTTTAGTATATCTGAATCCAACATTTCCGCTGCTTTAAAGCCAATTGAACTTTAGATCTCTCTCGCGGCAACGTATTTATCTCATTAGCACCCTAGCATAATTTGATTATCTGCGCGTCGCTACGTCTTAGCCTCTACTCTCTGAACTATCTAACAACCGTATTCTTTGCTGTCCTCTCTTCATTAAAACCTTCTCTCTTTTCTGTGGAGCGAACATAACTCAAGTAGTCAGCGCACAGCGCTCCTTTCCAAACGTCCATTTATCTATTACTCGCTACGTCTACGACCCCTACTTATACTGAAGACCACCACTCTGTTGCTTTTCCCGGCACAGATTTCCTTGCTAGCGGCACAGCTGTCCCCTACTCACCTGCGACATCTAACTGATTGTAGTTTAGCTCTCTCACTGGCTTCTCCTGGCTTAGGCTTCCTTGGTTATATTCCATTAGCACCCCAGCATGATTTGATTGGCAGCGCTTCGATGTGTCTTAGCGTATTGTGCTCTGAACTATTTAACAAGCTCATTGTATACCTGCGCTTCTCTTGTCCGCTGTCCTTCTATCACGAAACCTCTCTTAGCTTTCTTCTGTCGTGCAAGCATTTCCACTTATTCAGCGCCAGCCGCTGCGCTGCCTCGCATTCCAAGATCTTTATTTACCCCTTACTCGCTGTATGGTCTTGGGCATTTTTACTTGCAATCCTCCAAGTCTCGGGATATCATTCCCTGGCTCTATCCAGCTTGGTACTATTATCTAAGCATCCTAGCTGCTGCCGTTAGGCCTCAGGTTCTGATTTCATCAGCAACCTTAATGTACTATTGCATTCTGGCCATTCGCTGCCCTTCCGTCAATTAACCATTCTTAGCTTCTTAGTTCTGCACTCCTCTCATCTGGTCCGTACACAGACGCCTGTTAGCTTCTCATTTATAGGTGTTCATTTCTCCCTTACTTGCTGGTGTATTTGCGGCACTCACCAACGTATGGATCCAAAAGCCTCACTGGCTTCTCCTGGGTCAGTATACCATAATACTATTTTCTTAGCACCCTAGAATAACTTGTTTCGCTGCGCGACGCTGCGTATACTTTTGGTTCGCACGTTCGCTTTCATTCAACTGATGGTTATTGCTTCACTTCTTTGATCAATCCTTTCTCACCTAGTGGAATGTGTCCGTTTTTGCAGCAAAGATTTCGACACTTACGTAGGTGTTAAGCGCACATACAGGCTTTTTCCATCTCAGTCGGCCATAGCACTATACTCTTAATACCTTAGTGTCGACATTCTGGCTTGATCCCTAGAAGCTATTTACCCAGCGCTTGAATCCTATATATCCACTGACTTACCAACATTTGACCTTTGAATCTATTTCAGCGCAAGCCATTTATACCTTCACTTAATCATTTTGCGCTCACCATCAAAGTAGGTTGGCTACTTGCGGGTCTATAAATTCTGCTTTCTGTCTTCCAACGCAATAGTTGCAACAAAGCGAACGGATACTGCGTTTTCTGCTTAATGGCGCAACGGTATGGATCCCATTTAGGTGGTAGCAACCAACCTCTACGGCCCTTGCTTTAGTAGGACATTCAGAAGACACTCAGCACAATCATTGTTGCACATTTTACCTCATCTGTTTCCACTAAACGTCATACCGTAGGACCTAAACGATGTTTGTTCCCACGCCTGTTCTTTGCCGCCTTGTTTGCCTCTCCCCCCTTTTCTCCGTGGTCCAGGGCTACTTCTGAATTTGAGGTTGGACCGAGAAAGATTTTTTGCCCGGGACAGGACATAACCCACAAGGGCCTACAAAGAACCTGGCTGTACAACAAATGCAATGTACGTATGCACTGTATGACGAATGCACTCACTTCCACGACCGTCGTCCAGTAATAATAGCTGGACACGAGGCCTTCAAACTGCTGAAAAGCATACATAAACCTGAATAAAGCAGACGCAAGAAACTGACGTTTTGCGCATTTGGACACTCACAAGGATGACTTTTCTTGAAGGTCTCACCCACCACGAGCCTCAGCCATTACAGCCGCCCCGACCAAAAACACCTGATAAGCTAACAGAGGAAATTGGACGCTAATCGAGAGCGGATAAAAGTGGGTGCAATCAGTCCGCAAGCTGCTATGTCAATTTTCCATTAGTGTACATACTGTTTTCTGACAGTGTTCCAAGACGTGGTGGGTTTTTGCCTGGCAAGCTTTCTCCCTATAAAAAGCCATAAATGTCCGCTTAACAACCTTGCGACGTTGCGTAGGTGACTCGTTACTGAACAAAGTCACTGCCCACGACTACGTACCGGGAAGTCGACTAGAATAATAATTTAATTTTTTCCTGACATTTATAAAAGTAAGATACTCCCCGCCTACATGTGTCGTTTTCACTGGGCATGTAACGCCCAGACTGTTTACGCTTTGCACGCTGAGACCCAATGTGTCGTCATGCATTGATGGCTTTATTCCATATGATTAATTTTACAATTTCCAAAGCCTTTACAACTTTCGGCTTACTGCCGGTTACATACATAGCAACGTGTTTGTTGCGAAACGTAACGGCGTGTAAATGTTGATTATGTCTGGTTTGGTGTGCCTCGCCAACTTCGAGAATATATTGTTTAATTTACTTTGGTTTAGTTTAACAGAGGGCAAAAGCAGGCTATAACAATCAAAGGTGATCAAGTCAAGTAGGCCCTTGTAGAAAGCGAAAATTAGCGTCAAATTCCTATAGCTTATTGCTTTTGCGTCGCTGTGGCAAAGAAGTAATCAGAGAGGAATTTTAACTCTTGGCGGGGCCAAGCACTAACCGTCCCATTAACGAACTATGCATACATAGAGCGCAACAAAGAAGGACTGGTTCAGGACGAATGGTGACGAGGCCAAGGAGCTCTCGAAAAAATGCAAACGAAGCGATCTATCATCCAAACTCTGACCGACAAGCCAACAGCGGTCCGGCTGAAGTAGGAGAGCTTCTAACTGACTAGATTGGTCCGTGGTATAAGTTGTAAAATTATGTTGGACGTACCTTTAAGGCTTTGTTCAAATGCAGTTGTGCTCACAACGTTCGGTTATCGAGCTCATTGCAAATGTGTTGGGTTGGGCAATGTACTATTTTTGTAAGCGCGTCGAATTCGCCACGTCAACGTGAGGTTAAGCGGACTTTTGTTGTGCGTACAGAGAGAATGCCTGTCAGGCAAACCCGCACCACGTCCTAAAACACCGTCGTTGACCGCAAGTTGGATGGCTTAGAGAGAATTGCAACGCCAAGCTTCTGCTAGTTCCCCGAAAGGCTAACAACTCGCATGGTGCAACTCGTTTTCCGTTGTCTGATTGAACGTCTTAGTCAGGTCCCACCAGTAACTGTTAGAACCGGCGGTATTGGACGGACCTAAAGCTGTGTATATTGGAATCCACAGTTGCGAAAGTAAGCAAGAAGTTCAGTGTGGTTATGGAAAGATACTTATCCGCAGTATAGCGGTCCTATTAGATAAGCCAGGACAAAAGGTTTTCGCAGGCAGCTCCACACGCATTAACCATTTCAAGTAAGTAGAAGGCTTGAACCGTGATAGAGCTTTTGGTAGGGAGGTTTCAGAATTAAAAAGGATTTGCTTTCATTTGCTGAAGAAAATAAATATCACCAATCCTGTAGCTTGCGCTAGTATCCGAACTGGCCCTGAGCAATAGTATGAAAAAGTAAATTATACATAACTAGACGTATTCTTAGACTGGCTAGAGACGGCACCCTTAAGGATTCAGATCAAACTTTACATAAATCCTGTGATCTTTCGTGGAAGTGGGTAACCTACGAATATATGTTCCTAGTTGGCAAGTACAAATGAATTGGCATTGTTTGATGTACAGCTGGCGCAGGTCACAATCACCCACCTTGAAATTGTTCTGCTTCCTTCGGGCGATATTACGCTCCTCGATTTCTTCGTTCTGAAAATAGCGCAGAGCCGTGTTTGTGCCGGTTTTCTTTAGAAAAGGATCTAATCCAACACAAATTCACATTAAATGCGCACATGGAAGAAATAACAGCGGAGGAATAATAAGGGATATAGAAAGTTAAAAAATTGTTTTCAGAAATGCAGAGGAAAATGAAATGAATTTGGTGTGCGACATACTAAGACGACGTACTTTCCTAAGGTATGCAAATCAGAGTGCACTTGCTGATTTCGAGGGCTGAATCTGGGCGGTGTTGGCCGAACTGAAGAAAAATGTTGTCGCAATCGTACCACATAGGAAGTTGGGTCTAGTTCACCAGTGATTCTGGAATCTAACACCATCTCACCGGGAAGCCTGAGAGTTGTGCCGAAAACCAGTTCAGCGGGGCAACAACCTAGGTCTTCTTTGATCGTGTTGCGAATGCCAAGGAGGATAACTGGTAGCTGTTCGGACCAGTGCGTACTCGATTGGGATGCGGTAATTGCGGCTTTCAGTTGACGATGAAAACGTTCAACAAGACCGTTCGCGGCTGGATGGTAGGCGGTCGTTCGCAGATGACAACAGCCGAGTAAACGATTGAGGTCTCGAAAGAGAGCGGAATTGAACTGAGGACCTCTGTCTGTTGTGATCGTGGCTGGGGTGCCAAACACAGATATCCAGGTTTCAACGAAGGTCCGCGAAACAGTTTCGGTGGAAATATCTCGTAAAGGTACTGCATGAGGCCATCGTGTGAAACGGTCGACACAGGTCAGTAAGTACTGGAAACCGTTGGATGGAGGAAGTGGTCCAACGAGATCAAGGTGCACATGTTTAAATCTAGCGTCGGGTAACGCAAATGTGCCAGGTACGGTGATCGTGTGCCGATGTATCTTGCTAGTCTGACAAGTGACACAATGCTTCGCCCATTTTTGGATGTCGGAACGCATATTGTGCCATATGTAGCGGTCAGTGATTAACTTGACCGTGGCTCGAATGCCAGGGTGGGAAAGGCCATGCAGATGATCGAAAACAAGTCTGCGGAACTGTTGTGGAACAAAAGGTCTGGGCTTTCCGGTCGACAGATCACAATAGACTTTGGAATCGGAATTAACAATAGGCAGTTGAGAGAATTTCAAGGAAGCGTTTGTCTTCAAGTCTGCGAACTCAGGGTCGTCTTCTTGGTGAGCCGCAATATCCTCGAGGTTAACAGTTTGGCGTGAGAAATGATGCAGATCGATACGAGACATAGCGTCAGCAACAGCGTTGTTAGTGGCATCAACATGACGAATGTCTGTCGTGAATTGTGATATGTAGTCTAGATGACGGGTCTCACGAGGTGAAAATCGATCGGAGGAACCGCGGAAGGCAAAAGCTAGCGGTTTGTGATCCGTTAGGATAGTGAAGGTACGTCCTTCAAGTAGATGTCGGAAGTGCTTAATGGCAAGGTAAATAGCCAGAAGTTCACGTCCGAATGTGCTGTATCGAGTTTGAGCAGGTTGAAGCTTTTTGGAGAAAAAAGACAAAGGTTGGGGTTGGTTGTTGATCAGCTGCTGTAAAACGGCGCCAACGGCAGTTTGTGATGCATCAGTTCTGAGAATGAGAGGTGCATCAACATCGGTTTTCATGTGGCTAAGTGCGGTGGCGTTGGATAACGCCTGCTTGATCTTATCGAAAGCCACAATAGCTTCTGCTGTCGGCTCAAACTTTCGGGACTTGCCTTTTAGTAAATCTGTCAGGGGCTGAAGTAGCCGGGAACAATCTGGAATGAAACGATTGTAATAGTTGACCATCCCGAGGAAACGACGCAAATTTTTGAAGGACTGAGGCATTGGATAATCCGCGATTGCCTGCGTCTTTTCGGGGAGTGGGCGAATACCATTGTGGTCGATTCGGTGACCGAGAAAATCGACACAGGATTGGCCGAAAATACATTTGTCAACATTAATCGTCACGCCATACTGAGCAAAACGCTCGAAGATCAGACGGAGATGTGACAGGTGTTCCTCATCGTTCGAACTGGCGACGAGGATGTCGTCGATGTAGGCGAAGACGAAGTCTAGACCCCTTAGGACTTGATCAATGAACCGCTGAAAGGTTTGGGCAGCGTTTCGCAATCCGAAGGGCATACGGACGAATTCATAGAGACCGAAGGGGGTAGTAATGGCGGTCTTTGGAATGTCGTCAGGAGCGACAGGGATGTGATGGTATGCACGAACTAGGTCGATTGTAGAGAAAACAGACTTTCCGTGCAAGTTACTAGAAAAATCATGGATATGGGAAATTGGGTATCTATCGGGAACAGTGACATTGTTGAGCGCACGGTAGTCGCCACATGGTCTCCAATCGCTGGTCTTCTTGGGCACCAAATGAAGCGGAGATGCCCAGCAGCTTTTGGAAGGGCGTATGATCCCGAGGTTAAGCATGTGTTCGAACACTCTCTTGGCCGCTTGTAGTTTGTCCGGTGGAAGGCGTCTTGGCTTGGCAGACACAGGAGGACCGGTTGTGACGATATGGTGACAGATATCGTGCTTGGGCTCTAGAGTGCCGTCATCTGCTCTAAGGAGGGAGGGAAATTGTTGCAGCAGTGATGAGTAGCGTGACTCTTTAGGCAGAAGTACTTGAAGCTTAATGGAATTGACCGTAGCGAGCTGTCCGGAAACAGTTAACGATGTAGTACCATCTCGTAGCTTGCCACATCGCAGGTCTACAACCAGGCCGAATTTGGTGAGAAAGTCAATACCAATGATGGGCTTCTGTACATCGGCAATCAGGAAGATGAAGGTGAAATTACGTCGCAAACCAAGATTAAGTGTCAGCAGTCTCTGGCCATACGTCGCGATCTTGGTTTGGTTAGCTGCCTGTAAAGTAATTCCGGATGGTCGCAGAGCACGTTTTTCTAAGGATCGAGGTATAACGCTCACCTCTGCGCCAGTATCAACCAAAAAATGAAGTTTGGTGGTGGAATCGAAAACGTACAAGAGGCGACTAATGGTTTGGCCAGCTGCAGCTGTCGCCATCACTGGCTGGCATTGTCGTTTCCCTGCCGAGAATCCAAAAACGTTTTCGGGTATTTGCAACCTGGACGACAATTACGAGCAGCATCGCCGAAACGGCGGTGGTAGTAGCAGTATGATCGCGATCGGCTGGTGCGGGATTGACTACGGCGGCCACTCCTGGAGTTGAATCTACGGTTAACAGGTCGTTCACGACCGATGTGAGACACAGCGAGTTCTAAGCGCGAGAGTCGTTCACTAATATCCTCAAGTGCGGTACTTCCAGATGGACTAGTGGAGCTCGGTCCAGTCACATTATTCACAGCAGATTTAAAGAAGCGTTCATGGACTTTGTCAGCCGCTTCGGCTAGTTTGTCCAACGGAAGCTCATCAGCGAGGACTGCTAAAATTGCCGTGGTGTTTGTTGGAAGGCACTTAGTCCAGATCTGTCTGAGGATGGAATCGTCCAGGGTCGAGGAACCCACAAGTGAACGCATGTGCCGGAGGAGTTGAGACGGGCTGCGGTCTCCAAGCTCTATGCCTGAAAGTAGCATGTGTAGACGTGCTTCATCGGAAGCCGTAGTGCGTTTTAGAATGGCTGATTTGAGCTTCTCATACGGCGATTCAGTCGGCATCGGATCAAGAATATCGATCACCTCCGAGGCTATCTGTGAAGGAAGATGAGCGGTGACGTATGAAAACATCGATGATTGCGAAGTGATCTTCGAAATCGGAAGATGGCCTCCACCTGAATAAACCAAACACGAGGGTTTGAAACATCAAAGGTGGGTAACGAAAAGCCAATTGAGTTTTCACACGGTTCACGGGGAGCAGCGTAGTCAGACATAAGGAAAAAAAAGAAGAAAAGTAATCAAAAAAATTAAATAGGCGGGGTCACCAAATATAGTGTCTGACAGAGAGTTAGAACCGCTGCGAATAGGACCTTAGCACGATTGCTCACGGTCAGGTTACAAAAGGTGAAAAATCAGCAAACCTGTCCGATGACACGAACGGAGGAATAGAACGCTGATCGTAGATAGAGATCCAACAACCGATGCGAAGCACACGCAACACTCGAAGGCGGCACAACGTCACCGACACCAGAAGACGAACGAAATTCGAAGAAGAGTATATATCTTGTAGTGAGTTAAAACAAATGTACAAAAATTGACGGAAGATAGAATAGGAAGTTACAAGGAAAAATGTGAAGAATTTATAAACACTACAAGTTCAGTGTGGTTATGGAAAGATACTTCATCCGCAGTAAAGCGGTCCTATTAGATAAGCCAGGGCAAAAGGTTTTCGCAGGCAGCTCCACGCACATTAACCATTTCAAGTAAGTAGAAGGCTTGAACCGTGATAGAGCTTTTGGTAGGGAGGTTTCAGAAGTAAAAAGGATTTGCTTTCATTTGCTGAAGAAAATAAATATCGCCAATCCTGTAGCTTGCGCTAGTATCCGAACTGGCCCTGAGCAACAGTATGAAAAAGTAAATAATACATAACTAGACGTATTCTTAGACTGGCTAGAGACAGCACCCTTAAGAATTCAGATCAAAATTTACATAAATCCTGTGATCTTTCGTCGAAGTGGGTAAACTACGAATATATGTTCCTAGTTGGCAAGTACAAATGAATTGGCATTGTTTGGTGTACAGCTGGCGCAGGTCATAATCACCCACCTTGAAATTGTTCTGCTTCCTTCGTGCGATATTGCGCTCCTCGATTTCTTCGCTCTGAAAATAGCGCAGAGCCGTGTTTGTGCCGGTTATCTTTAATAAAGGATCTAATCCAACACAAATGCACATTAAATGCGCACATGGAAGAAATAACAGCGGAGGAATAATAAGGGATATGGAAAGTTAAAAAATTATTTTCAGAAATGCAGAGGAAAATGAAATGAAGTTGGTGTGCGACAAACTAAGACGACGTACTTTCCTAGAAAAATACAAATCAACAAAAATATATAGCCAAACTTTTCTTGCGCTGATATTGTTCCCTGGCGCGAAATTTCAACCTAACTAAACCTCAGAACAAAAAAGAGAAACTTTTTCTAAGGCTAGAACACAGCATGACTTTACACAAAAATAGACCGCGCAGGACAGGTTTTAACCGTTGAGTACGTTAAAAGTAAAATGTACGTGCAGTAATTTGCAAGTTATTTGCGATTGAATTGTGGTCTACAAATAACGCCATTATACTTTTTTGCTAAAAGTGGTTTTCGGCTTTGCAGAGAGAAAAAGAACAGTAAAATAAAAAGTAGGTAAGCGCGGTGGGTTTGAAATGGGCGTAGCTATCAAGAAATGCTGTATTTAGCCCGTAATAACCTGCAACTACTAGAAGCTTCGTACGCGGACGAAAAGCACATTTTGCAGGCATACATAGCAAAGGCCGGCAAATAAACTACACTTTTGCGCAAAAACATTAGAAAATCAGTAGTGAATGTTATGTGTACATGACATATCAGGAGAATTTGTAATTTTCCGACGGTCAGAAGGCCACCTTATACAGGTTTCAGTGGGTACTGAGCCACACAAACCATTAAATAAATAAATAAGTAAACTTTTATTCTCGACGAGACGAGGCACACATTTACAGGCATGATCATGCTTAGCTAACATAGTGTGCTCAAAAATGTACAAAAGGTACATGTTTGGCATAACAGTGTATGTGAGTGTATGGGTGTATATATGTATGTAATTGTGTACGAATGTAGCTTGTGTCTTTGAATATGCCGCAGTATTTTTGACTGTTTGTTATCCTCAGGAATGTGAGCATAAGCAATTGACGTCTGTGGGTTGGATAGCACTTTCCGGATATCCAGCGTGTATGGGTTTATATACCTATGTAATTGTGTATGAATGTGGTGTGTGTCTTTGAATGTGCCGCAGCATTTTTGACTGTTTGTTATCCTCAGGAATGTGAGCATAAGCGATTGATTTCTGTGGGTTGGATAACACTTTCCGGATATCCACGGGCCAGTGACTTTAGTTTGTGGCGAGTCATATCCGCCACGTCGCAGTGTTGTTAAACAGACATTTGTGGCTTTTTATAAGGAGAACGCTTGCCAAGCGAAAACCCACCACGTCATGGAACACTGCCGCCGAACTATTTGCTGGAACGGGTTAAACCCGAACCATCCAGCTGGCACCACGAGGAGGTTGTTCGGCTAGCCAGTCAGTCTAGTACTTTTTATGCCTCTAAGGGATCCTAACTGTATATCAAAGTTTCATGAGCCAAGCCTAAATGAATAACACAGGAGACTTTGGGCTCCGTTTAAACATTTTGGCCTGAAAATATCCCCGTTTCTTAGTTAAACATCGCGAATTTTATCCCTTAGATCTCAAATTCCATATTCATGAGGTTATTTCTCAAACGCCAGTGAGCTAGAGGAACCTGTCACTAATAATGTGGAAATGTGTATAGGAAAATTTAGGAACATTTAGCAAAACGCTTTGGGGCTCGAAAACCATTTTGCTCTGCTTTGGTGGGTCGTTGCCAACTCTACTTCTGGGGGTTGAGCTTGCTCGAACATGCTGGCTTATTATTCATCATATGTGGATGCACAGTAACGTGCAGCGATTTTATTAATTTTGAGCTATTTGTCTCCCATTTTTAGTTCGGAAGCAAGTGTCAGCGGTGTTTATCCAGTTAACAATGTTAACTAGTACCTTACTGTTGCACCGTCTATTTCCTTTGTGGTTTCCCTGGCAGGAGCTGTTCTTGCACCCTAAGTAGAGAGTGATACGCTACATCCAGAGTAGGATAATAAACATTAGTGGGAGTTGGTTGTTCCCCCACCATTACGCGTGACGCACCGTAGGAGTAAGGGCCGGCTAAAAGGTAAATAACACATGGGCGACCAAGATAAGATAAGTGGTAGTTGAAAGTTACTGGTGGTCCAGCCAGCCAGTGTGACAGGGGCCTCACTGTCATTGGTTAGATTTCTTGCCAGTGAAATGGAAGCTGGAAGTGCGAATGTTTTACCAGCAAAAGCAGTTAAATAAAAGGATCTGGTTTTCATCCTGCCTGTCTATTAGCGTTGCCAATAATGTAGGCATATATCTACCAGATAAGGCTAAGTATGTGGGACCAAAGGTGGCTAACCGGAGAGCAAAATATCTGGTTCATGGGCCTAGCACTTTCAACGTGCTCACTTTGTCGAAAGTATTAAGGATATATATATATATTTGCCTGTTTACCTACTGTGAGTAGTTGGATACCGCGGAGTAAAGTAGCTGGTGCTCATGCTCGATGAAAACGCGTTATTTAGGCTAGCCAGCAACCGACATCTACTAAGGCATATTAAGGTTTGCAGCGCCCAAAAGATAACTCTTATCTTTCAAGTACAATTTACTTGTTGACCAATCGTACATTACGCCTTGTTTTAATATTACAACCGGCTCGTCGCACAACTGCATTGTACGCTCCCGCGCTCACGCGTACGCTCTCGCCTCGCTTCATCTGTTCGCTTCTTATTGTAGCCCATGGAATAAAATCCGCTGTGTCCTACTCCCATTGCCTTTTGATATCCGCGTTTACTTTCGCGCACCGTCTCGAACTAGTATTAACTAGTCCTACAAATTAGTGACACCCATTCGCATGCGCGAATTCAACTTTTTTCTCGTTTGTATATTTTGGTGAATTCGTTCCTTTTTCTCGCCTATATACCTGTATTCATTTGTTTCTTGCATAATTTTGGTACTTTTCTCAAATTTTGTTCATTCTTTATCTTTCTACTCATTTCGAGAGTGGCAATAAACTTGTTTCACAGTGTAAACTTGCTTACTTTGGCTGTTCCAAGTTTCATGGAACACAGTCCAGAAGTTTGGTTCAAGATATTCGGGATCGAACTAGAAAATAACGGCATTACGGCGGACCGTCCGAGGTATAAGCTGCTCCTCCCACGCCTTACTTCGGCGGTTGTGACGCTGGTTGACGGCATTCTACTCTGCCAATCGAGTGAGGCAACGTAAGAAACGATGAAGCAAACGATTTTAAAAGAGTTACGGCCCAGCGCACCAACTCGATTCGATCAGCTCAATAGTCTCAAGCTTGGAGATCGTAAGCCGTCGGCTTTGCTCCGCGAACTTCAGTGCATCGTTGGTCCTTTATGCGTGAGCGAAGAAGGGATAGAGGAGCTGTGGTTTGCACGTCTCTCAGAGCCATTGCCGGTAATGCGGTCCAGGTTTATAGGTACACCCCTAAACGAATTAGCTACCAAGGCAGACGCTGCGTTTGAACGTCTTCCGCAGCAGAATACCAGTAGCTCCGGTGACGTATGCTCACCGATTAACACCGAATCTCATGTTTGCTTCCAGTCGTTAGGCCCGATCAGACTCTAAAAAGGAGGAAATTGCGCTACTTCGCAGCAACATAGCACCAATGAAGGCTTCGAAGCAGCTTGTGCTACGGTCAAATGCTGACCACGTTTTGCCTACCGTTCATTGCGGCTCGCCTGTGCCTGCACCAAGTACGTCACGTTCGGCACGAAAGCGCAACAGTTTCCCTACTAATTCTCCGTCAGATAATGTCAAATACATCGAAGAAGTATGTTGGTATCACTGCCAATACGGTGGAAGAGCTAGACGTTGTCGGGCTCCCTGCATTAGGCGAGACCCAGCTGCTTCATGGAAAACGAATAGCCCGCATACTAGCACGACAAACGTATCATTTAAGAATCAAGCCAACCGAGTGTTTTACGTTAAGGATCGACGTTCTTCTATCACATGCCTCATCAACACGAGAGCGGAAGTCAGCGTCATCCCAGCCACCGCTAACGACAAACACTCGGAGCCTAGGTACAATTTGCGTGCGGCCAATAGTTCTCCGATAGCTTCATTCCGTCAGCGCATGGTGAGCCTGGACCTCAATCTCCGCCGAGATTTTCAGTGGGTCTTCATGGTTGCGTCTGTACCCTTTGCAATTATCGGTATCGACTTCCACCGACATTTTGGGTTGCTTGTTGATGCTGGTCGCCACAGACTTTTAGACGGCCATATGAAACTAGGGGTTGGTGGTGTCCTTTCAGATGCCCCGATAATCAGCCCTGTGTTTCGGATCGCAGACGCACCGTCCGACTACTTGAGCCACCTCTCCGAACACCCGCGAATGGTTCGACCAGTTGCAGAGCTTACACCAGTCACGACAGAGGTCGCTCACCACATAGTTCCGCGCGGTCAACCAGTTGGCGCACGACCAGGACGGCGTGCTCCAGACAAACTACGGGCAGCACGAGCCGAATTTGATCACATGATTCAACTTGGTATCGTCAGACCATCAAACAGCACATGGGCGTCGCCTCTGCACATGGCCCCAAAGAAGGCCATGGGGGCTGGCGTCCTTGCGGCGACAATCGATCCTTGAATACGATGACCATGTCTGATCGCTATCCCATCCCACACATAGTGGATCTCACCGCCAGTCTGACAGGCAACAGTATCTTCAGCAAAATTGACTTGGTACGCGCATACAACCACATTCCGGTAGCCGAAGCGGACATCGCTAAAACTGCCGTGACGACTCCATTTAGTTTGTTCGAGTTTCTGCGCATGCCATTTGGCCTAAAGGACGCCGCGCAAACTTTTCAGCGTTTCATCGACCAAGTTTGTCGCGGTTTAGACTTTGCTTGCGCGTAGCTTGATGACATTTTAATCGCGAGGTCTTCACGAGAAGAGCATATACGCCACGTACGAACACGTTCTGAGCGTTTATCTCAACATGGAGTGATGATAAACGTAGAAAAGGGTTCGTTTGGTGTCGATTCAGTCAAATTCCTGGGCCCTCGTATCGCCTCTGCAGGCGTTGTGCCACCGCAGGAAAAAATTCAAGCCATCATCGACTACCCCGAGCCTCATACTTTCAAACAGCTCAGGCGTTTTGATGGCGTTGTCAACTTTTACCGTCGATTTATACCCAACTGCGCCTCGCTGATGCAACCCATTACGGACCTTCTCCTAGGGAAGCTCAAGAAATTCGATTTTCCTGCCGCATCACGCTCCGCTTTTAAGTCACTGTAAGGGGCCATCGCCAACATTGCTTCTATAGCGCATCACGACCCGGTCGCCCCACTGTCACGCAGTACGGACGCCTCGGACGTGACAGTCGGCGCTGGTTTGCAGCAACGCGTAGCCGACACGTGGCAGCCCTTAGCGTTTTTCTCCAACCGCCTACAACCTACCGAATCTCAATACAGCACGTTCGGTGGATAACTACTAGCCGTATATCTAACGATACGTCACTTTCGATACGTCCTAGAAGGCCGCTCCTTTGTCGGCTTTACCGACCACAAACCCCTGACTTACATGCTCGGCTCGACTGCCGACCGATACTCTCCTAGAGAGCCGCGCCACCTTGACTATATCGCTCAGTTTATGACCGATATACGGCATGTCTCAGGTGTGCACAACGCCGTCGCCGATGCACTGCCGCATCCAAGCTACCTTCGCTGACGCCAGCACTGCTATCGACTTGGCAGCCATGGCACAGCACAAATCAACGATCCTGAGGTTGATCTATTACGCAGGTCTCCCTCATTGGGTATAGGACCCGTTCCGCTGATATCATCAGACGGAGCGATACTCTGCCATTTATCTCTGGGCACGCCGCGCCTAGTAGTCCCACGCGAGTTTCGGCAGGCCTTGTTCGACGCGTTGCAAGGCTTGTCTCATCCAGGCGTTCGTGCATCGGTTAAACTCGTAACCGCAAGATTCGTTTGGCGCAATGTTAATCGGGACGTCCGTACTTGGGCAGCTGCTTGCCTTCCATGTCAACGCGCGAAGGTGCACAATCACACGAGAAGCCCATTAGGCACGTGTCCGACGACAGACGCACGTTTTCGTCACTGCACGTCGACCTCGTAGGTCCTCTGCCACCTTCCAAATGCTCTGTATATCTGCCGACCTGCATCTATCAAATTACTAGATAGCCTGAGGCCTTCGCCATCACAAATTGCTCTTCGGAAACGGTAGCAAAAGATTTTATGGAGCGCTGGGTAGCTAAATACGGCTGTCCCGCCTTTGTGACCACCGATCGAGGGTCACATTTCTCGTCAAGCTTTGCCAAGTTGCTTAAGGATTTAGGCTGTCGCCACCTTTAGACGACAGCGTAGCATCCGGCCACTAACGGCATGCTGGAGCGTTTTCACCGCCAGTTGAAGGCAGCGCTACGTGCGCACGCAGATCCTTCATGGACTGAAACGCTGCCCCTCGTTCTCCTAGGCATAAGAAACAGGCTTAAAACCGATTTCAAAGCCACACCAGTGCAGCTAGTCTACGGTTGAACGCAGCGGTTGCCCAGACAGCTGATAGCACCAGCCCCACCTACTTACACTTTAGACTACGGAAGTTACACTGATCGGTTGGTTCACCAGATGCGTGAGCTACGTCCACCCTCCCCTCGATCGCAGAAAACACCAGGGTACGTGCCCGGGAAGCTGTCTACGTGTTCACACGTCCTCCTTCGCACAGACGGTGGTCGACAGCCTCTTCTGTCGCCGTACATAGGACCCTTCCAGGGGCTGCATCGTGCTAATAAGGCATACACTATTGACCGCGGTGGTCGACAGAAATTTGCCAACGTCGATCGCCTAAAACCAGTATATATGGACGTAACTACCTCGCATACTTCGTCTAGTAGTGCCTCGTGCGACGTCACAACTCATCGCACCAGCTTATGGCATCCTAGTGCCGTTCAACCGGAGCACGCTTACGGTCTACAAGCTACAGTCGTCGCGACATCTCCCGAACATAGTCCGCCGCCTCCCAGGAACAATCGCCGTGGTCGGGAGGTACGTAAGCCCGTTCGTTTCTCTGACTATGTACAGTGTAAATACTTTTAACTTTTGAAGGAACTTTTAACTTTGTATATATTTTATATATTTACCCTATTTTTGGTCGGTTAACGTTTTGAAAACAAACAAAAATATCAAAAACCTCCTAAAACCTTTTTGGAAAAATATATTTAAAAGCCAAAAATATTTAACTACGCAGATCATCCGTTTCTTCTTTTTGGCATTCTCCGGGCATGTTTTTCTAGTTTCTCGCCTCTACATGCCCCAACCCTCCCCTTCGATCGACTGGCTCACACGAGGAACGTTTTCAAGGACCCAGACACGAACACTAGTCGTTTCTCCTCGGAAAGAATGTCGCTGCTTCGCGGGACGAGGTTCGTTTCTCCGTGGGACCATGGTCGTTTCTTCGTGGGACGAGGGTCGTTTTGGCGCAGGGCGGGGTGCGGCGGGGGGAGAGACCACTTCCAGGCGCATCGCTTGGCAGCAGCGGAGGTTGAGGTCCTGTCGGCCTTTTTCTGGGCTAGCCAGCTTATTGTAGTTCGACAAGCCCGCTCCAACGGTAAGCCGAAATGCACCCTGCCGTGCAATCAATAAATAACAATTCATAAAGGGCACAGCGGACTCCGACTTCCGACGAACCCTCATTTACACGAACGCACGCTCATTTTTGCTCGGCACGATTTTGCCTTACAACAGCCTTTCAACATTCCTTTTCGATTATTAAGGCTTTCTATGTTCAGCCTTCTAGGGGAGCTCTGTATCGCCCAAAAAGATAACTCTTATCTTTCAAGTACAATTTACTTGTTGACCGATTGTACCTTACTCCTTGTTTTAAGATTACAACCGGCTCGTCACACATCCGCCTTATAAGTTCCCGCGCTGACGTGTACGCTCTCGCCTCGCTTTATCCATCCGCTTCTTATTGTAGCCCATCGAATAAAATCCGCTGTGTCCTACTCCCATTGCTCTCTGATATCCGCGCTTACTTTTGCGCACCGTCTCGGACTAGTATTAACTAGTCCCACTGGTACATCTAAAACCGGTAGTTAGACGGTGTTAGACAACGCTAATGCTAATGTTAGGTGTATCAGCAGCAACAAACGCTTCCAAGCTGTTACGCAAGGCTTAGTTCTGGTAGGATGCATTTACTGGGAGTACCTCAATTGTCATAGGCCCAATATTTTTCGGCGGACCCAGTGGTCTAAGAAGTTGGAAGGTGACAAATGAATAGCTGAAGACAAGGAATGAATATGTAGGAAAGATGAACGGATTGAATTTTGCCTACTTGGTTGGCTTCGGCATTGCCTTGCAATATCCTATATGAGAAATGACTACGGGTTTGAGAACCTGCAAGTCAGTGGGATAGGCTGTACTGTTTGTTGAAATTTTTAATCATTGGCATAGTGACCAGTAGAAAACGGAAGCCGGACGGTTGTGGCCATGACAATTGAGCATGCAGCCATTGGACCAACCTGTCTGTGAGTGGACCGAACCACATCAGAACCAAGCAGTAATGGTTAAAAACCTTTTGCATTCAGAATGCTAGGGTTAGCAAGTGTACGATGCGTACGACTGCTCCGACCAGGACGTCCTGAGTGTTGTGATTCGAGTAATGGAAAATATGAAAAGAAGGGGTCCTTTTTAAAGACAATTCATGGGGTTTTCCCTATTATCTCATACCGGATGCTTCTGTGGTGGCCTCTATCCTTTGCACGGCGCAGTCAAAAAGCGGAATTTTCCATAGGACTAGCCGCGTAAGTCAGGGAGAGATCGATGAAGGTTAAAGTCATTTTGTACTCGGATTGCTATTCATAAACCCTAGCAAATGTGTGCGACGGATACCATTAAAGTCTCTTAGGTGTTAAAACGGTGACGCCAATGAATGTGGATGAGTTGTGAGCTCAAGGTGCTTTGGTGTCAACCACTATATCGTGGGCGTCCTCAGGCTAGATCAGGGTCTTTTTCGAGGAAGTGGTCTTGCTATTCGCATATATGAACGTTGCTTGTTATTTTGTCGAAACCTAGGAATTTTTCATCTCCTTCCTAAATGCCTGCAATGTTTGGATTTCTCTTATTCTGGAAGGCAACCTGTTCCATATGTTTACGTAGGCAATTAAGAAGAAACGTGATCGCAGTCACTTCCTTGCCAGACGTGGCCTGAAGTGGCTGGTACAAAGTTTTAGCCTTACTTCTGCTGTTTTTATGTAACGGCGTATGTGGAACGACAATCCCCTTATTTTCACCGCTTGATACCGAACTTGTTCTGCAACTTTGTGGCCCATGGAGTAGCGCCTGCCTAGATCCGTTTTCATGGCATTCTGTTTGTTAGTGCTGCCGTTTGTTGTTATGGGCCAAGGAGGTATAAAGAAGTTGTGGGTTCTGACTTTAACTTTTTAAGTATAAAACGGCATTCGCCAGTGTTTGCACCACTTTTAAAGTCCTTTGAGTCCCTTATAGATACTATCAATTGCGGATTATGCATTACCTGGGGAAAGACGTAGACAACTTTTACGTCGTTAGCAACGATAAAGGAGCGGCCGTGCTGCAAAGTCCTGCAGTGATCCTTGATATAAATCAAAAATAAGGTGGAACCAAGGACGCTCCCTGCACCACGCCAATTGGGACGGAGGTCGGGGTGGATTTAGATTGCTCAACCTTAACAGACTGAGTACGTCCTATTAGATAGGATCCCAGACCGTCTAATAGAATACTGCCCGCTCCGTAAGCCTTTAGCTTATGCATCTCGCACATGTGGGGTTCCCTGTCAAACACCTTTTGTATATCAAGGTAAAGAATGACAGCTGAAAGGTTAGCGTGGATGGCCTCGGTAACTAAATTAAGGTGGTCCAGCTGACAGGTTGCACAAAACGGAGCATTTTATCTAGAAGCCTGAAGCCCATCGACAATCCACACTGACGGTTTAAGCGGGGGACCCATTGTATAATTACGCATGTAGATAAAGATGCTGATATTTCAAGGGAAGCAACCTAGTAACTTGTTGGGCGGGGCATAACGCCGTCACATAACGCGTAATTAAAGGCGTTGCAAAGCGATGAACCGCTTGTTGGTAGTGATGATCCGGAGGAGCCAGGAAGTTGAACTTAATTGTTCAAACCAGTAGATGTGAATAAAATGTTTCTGGCTTTTCAAAATTGCAGGTATGGCCAAGCGCAATAGTGCAGCCCGTTATACATAAAATAAGTAAATAAATATTTTATTTTCGACGAAACGAGACACGCCTAATGGGCATGAGCAGCATATTGCATTATTGTATGTGATAGAAGAATATGCAGCACCAACAGTGGGAGTAGTACAGTTGGAGACAGTAGTGTGGGCCCATAGCGCCCAAAGGTTGTTTGTAGTCTATGTACACAGAATGCGAGAGGTAAAGATAGTATTCAGATCACTTATATGGTATGTTGATGAGGAGCTAGTCCGGTGAGGTCCCGTAAGCAATGTAAGTCCGTGAGTGAAGTATGAGGAAACGGGTGAAAAATACTTAAGAATAGTGGCGTGACACTAAGCAGATATGTAGGCGTGTTCGTGCTAGAGCCGATATAGACACAGAACTTGTAAACGTGGTTTCGGTCAAATTGCCAATGCGATATGGGTGGTGACTTTATTGAGTAGCGAGTCACATCCGCCACGTCCCAGTGTTGTTAAGCAGACATTTGTGGCTTTTGGTAGAGAAAACGCTTGCCAGACGAAGACCCACCACGTCCTGAAACACTGCCGGCTGGTGATGTAACATTGGCAGGATTGAATCTGCCCGATTACCCTCACGGATATTCGCAGTCACGTAACGCCAATTTGTTTTCTCTGGCTGCGTAGTCGCCTTCGGAGTCCGGTGCAAGTGGCTGGAGCTGTTTAATTCGGACGACTCAGGTGACTTGTATTGAATTGATCAGGTTCCTAGGTTCTTTAGTTTGTCATGATTATGAAGTGCGGGTGTTTCTTTGTTCTTTATTGAATCCGTGCCCATGGGCGCGTCGCAGGTACGTCTTCAGCGGTGTTCCGTTCAGGTACGGTTATCCTGTTGAACAAGGGGGAAAAGAAAAACGGACCGAGCAAACTGCCAACAAAATTGAACAGGACTATGTTATTGCACAAATAGAAAATTTATGGTAAAGTTGTGCTGGCTGAAAGCAATGGAGTGACCGGATATGTTGTATATCATATCCGTATCCGTAATTTTGATGTCCGCTCACGCTGGATGGGTGGGTGCGGATACATAGGACACTAACGCCAGTAGCTGAAAAGATTGTTACCTTGGATTGAAAAATGCTGTTGTACGCATTCGATGTGAATTTTGGACCGTTATCATTGAATTATATCACTGAGGCACTAAAATGTGCGGAATAAAGACAAAGAACGGCACTCGTTGAAAAGGCCGTTGGTTTATCGATACAAACCATTGCTGACCGTTTTGAGTATAAATCCAAAATAAGCAGAAAATATTCGTGGTTAAGTAAGCCTGCATACCCCAGATGTGTCCGCGTACCGAATGCAGTTATTTCAACCAAGGAGGAAAGCCAAGTTTGCTGTTAGACATTGCAGCCTACGCACAATTTAAGCCACTACTAACGACGCTCTCAAAATATTCATTAAGCTTTTAGCAATAAGCTTATTATCTGGCAAATGCTGTTATTTGCGTAATTGCTTGTCTCCCGGCGTGCGGCATTTGTATCCCATTTACCGCAAAACCTTAGCGAGCGCCATGCAACCTGCCAGCATAAAATAATCTATTCTTACTGTTAAAGTATCTTTGGTTACAAAATATGGGCCACTTGAAGCGTGTTGGAAAATCAGCGAAGGTAAATATAAATCATTGTATACAACTACCCGGTTAGCGTAAACTTACTAACGTCCTTGTACGTAACCAGTAAGTTGCGAATGAATTGCTCAATGGATGCTCAATTTTATGTTAGCATCAACTTCAACTGATGTAAAGACAGTGGCTTCATGTGGCAGCAAATTTGGGCTGTTGGCAGTTTGGCGCGATAGGGCGTCAAAATGGCAGAAGAGTTTCAAACAGATGTCTTTACTGGTAAAATGGTATCAGGAAAGTATGTTTGCCAAACACAACAAGCGAATTACAGGGTGAACAAAAATCATCCTTTGGACTAAATATAGATAGCAGAAGCTGTTTCTTAGTGCATAGTGTGAATTTCCTACCATACAACATCTAATGACACTTTACGCTTGCAAACCAAACGGCTAAACTATACTTATCAATTTGCCTGTTATTCCCTTAAGTTGCTGTTAACATGCGTGAAACTTGACTGATTGCATTTTGCCTGCCATCCGGGAACTGTTGCAAGTGTGCTGCTTCAGTTTCGTACCCTGAAGCGACGGCAGCAACTATGCTGGCTAATTTCGGTACATGGGGTGCAAATGCCAGGGACCAAGTTAAAATGCGTTTTATTTCATCGAACGTCCACTGACAGGGCTGGGACCATATACAGTTTGCATGACATTTCCTGAGTTCATTCAGCGGCATCAATAGCGAGTGCACCTTGGGGACAAACTTGTTGTAATAGTTTATTGAGTCCGAAATAGACTGGTTTTTCCTGTTCTATGGAACTAGTAGTTTTGGATTGCCATAAGTTTTAATGGATCAGTGTGAAGACAACCGGTTTTGTAGATTATATCAAGATACCGATTTCGGGACACGAAGAACGAACATTTGTCGATTCGTAAAGTTAAGCCGAAACTACTGACCTAGGCAATTACTTCATTCAGGTGTGAATGATACAGCTCGACCGAAGCGCCTAATTTTAATATGCTTCATGTATTTCATGACAAAAGCTAACCCGGTTAACACTGTGTGCATTTCCAATGGAAAGATTGCCGGAGCGCATCCTAAAAGGCAGTCTGTTGTATCGATGTACACCATTACAAGGATTAAAGATAAGTTACTGTTTTGCTTCCGCATCAAATTGGACTTGTGAATAAACCTCAGAAAGCTCAACTTTTGAAAACCGTTTGACCCCATTTGACTGTGAAAATCCATCAGGCCGAATTGATGATGGGCGTCAGTGAGTCTGAAGTGTATCCGTTAGTCCATTTGCAAAATAACCACAAGGACTTACTGTGCTACTTGTTTTCTTGCATACCAACTTAGGCTTAACCCAGGTTGAATAATTAGCTTTAAGTAGCAAACCCAATTGCCCCAAGCGATTCAGTAGTGCATCAAATAATGGGACGGCTGAGTAAAGTACTGGCCCTGTAGGAGTGAGTACGGACTTTGCTCTGGTTGTGACGTTTAATGTAGCTCACTTTGATGCACAAACCAGGTTCTGGCTTAAAAACACTAGCACGCTTTTCGCGCGTGCTATCCATACGATCAGCTTTCACTCATGTAATAACCGTGGTGACCTCATTTGTAGGCATATTTTGCGACCTGTTTGTGCTTGCAAATTGAACTTAACGGAACATTCCAAAATTTGAATTCAGCTCTCTATTAATTCCCAATAAACTTAGTTAATTTGCTGCTGCAACATAACAGGTTCCACTGTGGGCACAATTGCGAAGTGTGAACTCCAAGTTTACTTGTCCCAGTAGGTGTTGGGCCCGTCAGAAACTTATGGAGCACTGCTTTTTATTACAATACTCTGGCTCTCTATTGCATTTTCACGTTTAGTATGAAATAATTGTAGTGTCAGTGCCAGTGCCCATTTGTAAGGTAACTGGTAACATCTTATTGAATAACGTTATAGATTTTCGGCTATCCTTTGCACGCGGAATATAATTAGCTGACGCTAGACTTGACGGCCTCCTTAATCGGCTTGCTTAATGCTGCTTGCACAAACAGACATATTGGCACCTCCTTGAATTAATATGTTACACACTTGACGATCATGTAAGAGAAAGTCATAAAAGTGCACATTCTTGCCAAGCGCCACAATTCCAGCATGGTTGTGTTGGTCGTTTAAACAAGCCTCTTAGCTCCGACACTCTGTTCGGTTCCAGATTTACTTGCTAATTATATAAGCAGCATTCGTAACTCAGTAACAGCAGTCTGACTTAATATTTGCAAAGCACGTTTTACATTCATCATTCTGGATTATTCCGCGGTTAAACTGTGCAAGGAAATCTCAAAACTAGAGATCAATTTTGATAGTAATTTTGTTTTGATTACCGAATCCGGAGGCGATGTCAACAAGAATAAAATTTGCAGGGCTTGCCATGCCTTCCGTCATTACGTTTAAGGAAACGACGGAACGTACGCTCCTTGCATCTGCGTACTCCTGGAGCAGTCTCCGAGTAATTCCTCGGTCTCACCATCGGCTGACTTCCAGACATGTGTGAAGCACCTACCACCCCAGGTATGCTGAAGTACTCTGTACCATTTTAGTTAACCGGTACTGCTTGGATGACTTACTTAACTTTGTACCGCTGGCCTCCGTTACTCTCTCGGTACAATCGTCAATGTCACGTTTCCTTCACGCCCACTGTCCTCCTGATTAGCTACAAAGTTTGGATTTATGACTTCTGCATCTATGCATCTATCCTTCGCTTCTTCCTAATCACGTTTGCCTGTCAGTGCTGTTTCTATAAGATAGACGCAGGAAGTCCTTTCATACAGAGAGACACTGAGGAGTTTACGCTACACTACCCACTTTTCATCCGCATACTTTATATGCTGTGTTAACCAGCGTGACTTAGACCAGTAGTCATAAGGACGGGTACCACTTTCCATCAACGGAGTTGGCTCACACTCTCTCAAGAGGCAGAGCGGAAGAAATCATAGCGTGTTGAGAAACTATGCCTATCATAAGTAAACCAGTGGGTAGCTGGGCCTGTAGCTCGTTCCGTACTGGATGCACGACACCAGTATATGGTCCTGACATGGTCACAAGGACAATTCACCCCGTAGTCTCTAGCAGTGACCAGCCATTTCCCGGAGTCAGTATAAGCGAAGCGGTGTGTAATAGACTGGTAGGCGCGTTGTCAGCCTTCGTATCAAACGCAGCCCTACCGGCGGCATTATCCAGCGACTGACTTATTAAATGCAATTAACTTAACTCGCAGGCACACGCACGGCGCCTTTGCAACAACGATGCGGCACACGCACCAACTCCACCCCTTACTGACCTGGGTTAGTAAATTGAATGGGGACCATCAGAATTACCAAGCACCGCAAGGAGAAAGACTACAATTTTAGCATACTCGTCTTTCAGAGGATGGCCAAACGTGGCGACGCTGGACGTTGGCCAAACCCACTTTGCCGAAGTACTCGCGACCCTAGGTGCTACAACATGGTAACCTCAAGGTAGTGTGGCTATGCGCCGCTCACTCTTGCCACTTTGTCAACTGACAATTTTTGTCTTCAGTAATGAATACCTTTTTACATGGACAACTTCCCTCTGTATAAGTCCTAACGGTGGTCGCTGATCTATTGCCACTGTCTCTAAACAACTGCCATCAACGATAATTCTAGGTAAATTCATCCCATCAGTCACTGGTATGGTAAGTTCTGTTTTCCTTTGTTCCGCTACGCTGCAAACAGTTGGGCATAAAGTAGTTGGCTCGGTATTCGGGTCGAATATATGCGGCGAATAAGCCCAAGCCACCTGTAAGCCTCAGCATAGGTATGCAGTCTACTGCGTTGAAACGCCCTCGTGTCTGCAACTCCGTCAATCCAGCTGAAATACATAATGAGACGCGGTCATCTTTGACGGACGCGCTCCATATAACGCACCTAATTTTCATAAAGTGTATTGGTTTCACCGCCCTATAGTGGAAAGGACAACGACATAGACCGTTATACCAGCAGTTTCTTGCCGACTTTGATTTGCTGGTTGTTCCGCACTTGGAATTCTAGCTTGACTAATGCAACAGTTGCCCTGGATACTCGGTTACGCAGCACCATAGTCATATGTAGCTCGGTCGCTATTACGCTGTCAATGTAACAAAACATCGGAGTGCTTTCCAATAAGTCGTCTGCAATTTGATTTGGGGCAGGCACACTAACGCGTTGTCGACTAAAGATTGGAAAAGACAAGCAGTCAAGATTGTGTTGATGGATAGCAAAAATTTGGCCGCCGAAATCTGAGCAGAATTCGGGCTTCAACTCGTTTGCGCTGTGCACAAACAAGGCACAGTAGTCTTCAAACAGTAAAACACATTTAGTTGCCCCACAAAATAATAAAGCTTATCAAACCGCCATCAATAAAGCGCTTCACATAAACAAGGCAAGCACAAGCGGCATAATACGCACATGACCTATTGACATGCTTATAAATATAAAACAATGTAGTGGCCAAAATCCAGTCTTAGTTCGCACCAGTAACAATTGTAAAGGCATCCGCTGTCTGTCCGCTTAACTGCACCAACGATCACAAGCCACTGTGCAAACCTACGATTAAATATCCATTACGCGCCATTCAAACACCCATAGCCGCCCCAATAAATCGCATTACACCACATCAAATGCTTCGGTGAAAGAGCCAAACAGCAAGTAAAGCGGTTAGTTTCGCTCTATGCACGTTTCTTGCAACTGACGCGCCGGCCACACCAAACCTATGGTGCACCGACTTAGCGCACTCTACAGTAATTGTTTGACAACAGGTTTCTTGAGCTGACTGACGAGGCAGCAGGGAAACATTCGGTCAATAGCATTGTCCACGCAACACAGAAAGTTGATGCCATGAGAATTCGTGCAACTTTGATTACTTCCTTCGCTTTTGTAAATTGGGAACACACTCGCAACCTCGATTCCGGAGGTACCGCTTTTTCAATCCACCCGCGTTGCACTAACTTGTGCGGCGCGGTCACCAACGCCGTTTCGCCGTTCTTTAGTACTTAAGGCAGGAGCCTGTTGGCTCTGTTACATTTGTCGGTTTGAAGCCGAGCAAATGCTCTCTGTTTCTCGTCCGATGTCGGCGTGTTCGCCAGATTTAGTTTCACCTTGTGTTGTTTCAGGCCAACAAACGTAAGTCAGTTTATTACTGAAGGTTTGTTTAAGTGGCAGTCAAAGCGCTATTGTTAGATCAGCATCACCTGTGCAGTCCTTGTGCAGGCAACACCTTAACAGCCCGATATTGCTACAAGCTGAACTTGTAGTTTACCCAATGCATCACCAACAAAGCGGCTAAGGTGTCAGGGCATATAGCCGGCTGGGACCATAATGTGGTCAATCGCAATTTTGAAGTAATTGTCCCACAAGCCATTGAGCACAACACTGTTGCATCCGATCATTGGACCGCATCAATTATGCTAGCTTCCTGCTACCAATGCAGTTAAACGGTTGGAACAACCTCTTCCCATCTAATGACGTTGCCTCAGCCACCCCAAACTTGTGGATTTGCATTCACGACTACCTTGATGGGGTAGCACAATCTGTGCCCACAAACAACCCGCAGCACACTCAGCGTGCTACGTCCGCACATAGAGCGCTTAACTCAGGAAACTGCGCCGTAAATAGAGAAAGAATTAAAGCTCTACCTTGTTACACAACTAAATAGACCCTTGATCAACTGGCGTCACACGAAGTCCACGGTACGTTTAACAGAAGTAAGCGTTGCGTTTACTGCCAACAACCAAATCAAATCCTTGACCAAGCTAAGGAAGCGTAAAGCGACCACATCTACCTTCATCAGTTCACTGAGATTCCCGGTACCTACCATCGTCATTGACCCAGAAAGTCGCTGCGCACTTCTGAATAAACACCTGCTACTCGTTCATCACAACCAGTTAGAGAGCACCAACCACTGAGCCCTAATTCATCAACAACTAGCTGAAACACATATCCGTCGAGCTGCTTCGAGCACACTAACCAAGCGGTCACTAAAATTAGCTTTGCACTTTGGTGCTGACGGTCTCAGTCTGCGGTGTTGATACACGGAGACCACGACCTACCAGTACTGCTTCTTAACTTGTTTACCCTCTATAAGTGGCAATACTTTTTAGCCATATGGAAACGCTCCACCTTCGTACACCAACACAAACATGGCAATAGATAAGCCATAGACAACATTCGCCCCTCGCTACCAGCCTGATTGAACTAATATTCAAAGGGAAATTAAAGTTTCTGCTGAAGCGCAAGCTAATCAACAAATCACGGCATATGGTTTTGCCGTTTAACTTCTGCTGGACACACAAATTCGAATAGCTGAAACACGTGATTTGTCCAGACGACATCTAAATGGCACTGCGCATTATCTTCCTTGCCATGAAACTGGTCGTTGGTTGATACCACAACCAGAACTGATGTTAAACCTAGCTGCATAGGGTGTCTGTAGTTAAATTTCGTCCTAATTCCGCTGACTCGGCACCTCCAGAAAGCAAGCAGGGAAGTTGAGAATCCAGAGGCACTTCCCAATGCAGTAACAAGTGCTGGCTTCCAAGGTAAAATACCAGGTCCACTGCGGTTTCTGATATACATTAACGACGTAATCCATACCTTAAAACATGATATACAGTTGCTGTTTGCTTAGTACATAAAGTGGTGAACGCATTTCCGCCAACGCAAATACACAACGAAATTGTTAAAATGCTAAGCAAACACAAGGCCCTTGAAACTTGGAGCAACCTGTGGAAACAAGAATCCTGGATTGCTGAATATAGGATTATATCCTACCGTTGCACTGTATTGCCTAATACTCACGTTGGATTTTCTACTACTAATCAATAAAGCTCATCATTCTGACCTTGTCCTTTACTTACTAGGCTCTGTCTTCACTCCTCCTACCATCGGACGGCTAAATCTCAGTAACCTGTCCCGTCTCATTCTTATAAGCCTTGTCTACTCTCCCTGATTGCATTCAAAACTACAAACATCTAAACGGGCTAGATTCTGCTGACTCAATGCCAAGTTTTCCCCACCTCGTGAACCCGATAGAATTGCGCACTCTTTATTACTTCAGCTCATTCTATCACCAACCTGTCCATTTTGCAGAAACTGCTTATTTCTCTTCCTACATTACCTTACTACTCAGTTCAAATACACAGAATAATTAAGTCTCGCCTGAAAGTTCTTTTACTCTCGGACCACTCTCAGAGCACCGTTACGTTACCAATCAAGGTTTGGAAGGCAGATCGCTTTGTGTAGCTCCTTAGCTACTTCACAATTCATCTTGACCCAGTACTGTTATTATCGCGCTCGTTGTATTCATTCATTCCACTATCGGATGGCAAAGTTTAAGTGCTCTGCCACGTCCCATCTCCTAATTTCTAATGGCTTCTATGCTATAAAGGCTCTATGGACACCAAGATATGTTTCGCTCCCACGGAAGCCTGCTAAGCATATTCCCTTTTTATTGGTATAGCCTTTTTACCCCCTTCAAGACTACGACTTCATCTAGTATCGACAGATGGGCTTCCTCCTCTCCGCACTCACTCAGGCCTCGGAGACATTAGCTTTCTTGCTCGGCTGACCAAATGGTTCGGTTGACATTAGCTGAAGAATCTCGTGGGCGTTTCCAGTCTCTATCAATACAATTCCTCAACCCGATCCTAACCTATTCTTATTGTGCACTGTTTTCATTCTTTCTTTCACTGGAGAACCAGCTCTTACCGTACTGCCGTAATATTATCTCACCTAACCAGTCTATTTCTCACTGACTGCACTTATGGTACCAAGGCTTAAACGGTATGTGCTGTGTAGACTCATCGCTACATCATCCTATATCGAGAACCTGATTCACTTTTACCAATAATTGTTATAGCCTTTCCCACCTGCGCCGTACGTCTGGTTCGAGCGCGCCGACTAATTCAGTCTCGCCGGATCAGCCAGCTATCCGATTTCACTCAGCCTTTGGCTGACACATTGATCTGTTTCCATTACTGCAAAGCCTCGTAAGCTTTTCCACTCCTTAGCAATAAACTTTTCTCCTCTCGACCGCACCATTTTCTTTGCACGCTGGGTGTTCACGTTGCTTTTTCCAACGGACGATCTGCCCTCAGTGCTCTGCCGTAATATAGTCATATCTGACCAGTCTATTTCCCTCTGACTGCTTCTATGCTACCTAGAATTAAGCGGTATTCAAGCTGCAGACACAACCATATATTTTTATTACATCTAGAGCCTGCTAAACTTGTTCACCCCTTACTTTTATAGCCTTTTTCCAAACTTATTTTTTGTCCTTAGCAAACGCGCTGACTTATCCATTCTCGCTAGATTAGGCTTCTGCTATCTGCCTTAACACAGAGTTCTTCGGCGTTACAAATATTGGCTCGGCTGACCCAACTGTTTACACCGCTTGAAAAGCCTAATTGACTTCTCCGCTCTTTGTCAATAAACCCTTCTCCCTCCAACCCTAACCTGTTCTTATCGCGCTTTCTGTTTTCATTCCTGCTTCAACTGGATGGCCAGCTCGCACTGCCATGCTGTGGTCTAGTTTCCAAGACTAGGCGATTTCTGGCTTATTGCTTTTACGCCACTGAGAATTAATCGTTGTACGCTCTGCAGACTAAACATCTAGAAACTGCTAGACTTGTCCACTATCTTTTGTTAACTGTTTTCTCACCTTTACTATAGCTCCTAACCCAAACGCGTCAACTAATACAGAATTACCCGATGGGCACATTGCTCTCCGGATTCATTCAGACGTTTAGGACTTTGCCCATCTTGGTTTGGTTGACTCAAATATCTGTTTACATTACCTAGAGAGCCTCGTGGGCTTTTCCCACATTTCGTCAATAAACCTTTCGCATCCTGACCCTAACCTTTGTTATCGCGCTCTGTTCTCATATCCCCTTCAACTAGAGCACCAGATCTTACTACCCTGCGAGGATCTCTCCTCACTGACCAGCCCCTTTCTTTCTGGCTGCTCCTGGGCTACTGAGACTTATGTAGTATACCCCATGCAGACTCAAGTTTCTGGTTCCCCTACCCTGAGAGGTATCTAGACTCGTTAACACTCTATTGTTGCAGACCTTTTCCTGCTTTTATTGTACTTACTATTCCAACGTGCTGACTAATACAGTCTTGCCAGATCGGTCTTTTGTTATCCGATTTCACTTTACTTCGAATGTAAAGACCTTGGTTCGGCTGGCTAAATCTTCTGTTTACATAACCTGGAAAGCCTTGTGGGCTTCGCCACACTTTATCAAAAAATCCTACTCCGCCCCATCCTAACCTTTTCATATCACGCACCATGTTTTCATTCTTTGTCCATCGGAAGACCAGCTCTCACTGCTCTGCTGTGGTATTGTCTTACCAGACCAGTCTATTTCTCTCTGGCTGGTTCCGTGCTACCTAGAATTAAGCGGCAGCCGCTCTGCAGACTCAACACTATGTTTCCCTTACCCCTAGAGCCTGCTAGCCTTGTTCAGTGTTCATTATCATAACATTTTTCACATTACCTCTCTTGGTCCGGCTGACCTAATGGACCTGTTTATGTTACCTAGAGAGCCTCGTAGACTTTTCTACTGTTTATTAATCTCTAAACCTTTCACTTCCCGACCCTAGCTTTTTCTTCCTTAGCGCGCTCTGTGTATTCAACTCGTTTGCGATCAAACGACCAGCTTTACTGCCTAGCCGTGATCTTGTCGCACCTGACTAGTGTGTTTCTCTTACTACTGCTTCGCAACTGTAACTTAAGCGTTCTAGGCTCTGTAGATTCATAGTTATATCTCCCTTACCTTTAGTGTATGCTTGACTTATTCGCTTTTTATTGTCATAGCTTTGCTTTACCATATTTATACGCCATAATCCCTACAAGCGGACTAATCAAGTCTTGCCTAGTCGGCCTCTGGCTCAGCGAATTTACTTGGACTTCTAAGTCGTTACCTCTCTAGGTTCGGCTGAGCTAATGTGTTTGTGTACGTTACCTGGAGGGCTTCGTGGGTTTTCCACTCTTTATCAATAAACCTTCTCAACCCGACCCTAACCTTTTTCTTATTTTGCTTTCGGATTTTATGCTTTATTCAGGCGGTCGGCCTGTTTCACTATCCTGACGTGATCTTGTCTCAGTTAACCAGTCTGTTTCTCACTGACTGCTCCCATGATACTGAAACTTAAGCGGTACAGGCTCTGCATACTCAGCGCTAGATTTCCCTTAAATTTGGAGCCAGGTAGACTTGTTCACCCTTCATTGTTCTGGCCTATTTTCACTAATATATGCTTCGTCCTACTCCAAACACGTCGATCAATCCAGGCTTAGCGGGTCGGCCTCCGACCCCCCGACTTCAAGTAGACCTCTGCGACCTCACCTTGCTTGGTTCGGCCTACCTAGTGGTTTCATTTACATGACTTGGCTCGCCCCGTGAGCTCCCCCACAATTTATCAATAAGCCCTACCCATCCCGACCGTAATCTATTCTTATAGAGCTTTGTTCTCATACATTGTAATCGGACGGCCAGCTCTCACTGGCTTTCAACGTTCAAGTCTCACCTGACCAGGCTGTTGCTCTCTGAATGCTCTTGTGCTACCGAGACTTAAACGATGTACGCTCAGCAGACTTAACTTTGTTACCTCTACCTTGAGGGACTGCTAGACTTAGTCGCTCGATGAGTTTGTAGCCACCTTTTACCTACATTGTAAGTTCTAATCCCAAAGCGCCGAGAAATCCAGTCCATTTTAGTCGGTCGCCAGCTCTCCTAATTGATGCAGACTTATGTGAAGTTACCTTTTCTGGTTCGGCTGTCCACAAATACCTTTTGATTCCTCGTAAGCACCTTAGTCATTTCCACTCTTTTAATAAAAGCTTCCTCAACCCTAATCTGTCATTTCATTAACTCGGACTCGGATTAATTTTCAACTGAATGGCCACCTCTCTGCTTTGCCTTGAGCTATTCTTATCTGACCACATTTTCCTTTCTAATTACATCCATACTACTGAGGTGTGTACGATCATTGCTGTATATTCAAAGGGTTGATTTTCCGAGTATTTTGCTGAACATGCGCACGCGTTCTTGGCCTAGCTACTTTTATTCCTAACCGTGGCCCTCACCATTTGCAATACTCCACTGAATTAGACTATTTAATCTCAGTCCAATAAATAATCCAAACTGCTCGGCTTGGCCACACACCCCAACTTCGTGCAGTCTACTGAGACGTCACTGTTCACCGTAGGACTAATCCAAACTTTTTGGAACACATGTACTTGAGATATTAAGTTTATAGTGACACATATAAGTGCCGTTAATTAGTGAAAGCGCTTTTTCAACTGATCTTCATTTGCTCTGAGTTCCGGATGCATCCATTTTGTCTGTTTTATAGCTGCCATTGTTCTTTGTCTTTTTCTCCGAGATTTCTACAGAATCGGTGGCCAATAACCAAGGACTCGTCCACTGCTTTGACCTCAACACTTCAACGAAACACAATATTCCTTTATCTGGAAATAAAGGGAAAATTATTGTGCTTCATTACTAACCACCGAAGAGACAAACCACCTGTTCGTTAGCATGGACGGTTGCCACATTATTTATATCTTACCTATTGGGTTCTTCTCTCCTCTTCTTCACAGGACGTGGTGGGTTTCCGTCTGGCAAGCCTTTTCCATGCAAAAATCCACAAAGGTCTATTTAAAAACACTGAGACGTGGTAAATGTGACTTGCTGCTCAATAAATTCATTGCTCCAATCACACTTTGGCAGGTTGATCGATACCACGTTTAAAATTCTGGGCCATATCTGCTGTCGTACGAACACGCGTAAACATTTGATCAGTTACGTGCTACTATGCTTAAATTTGTTTGCAGTTTTTCATCATGCCTCACTCTCTGACCCGCACAGTGTACTTAACCCCATCGGACTAGTTACTCTTTAACGTACTCCACCTTAGTGAGCTGATCCTTAGCTCGACATCTCGCATTCGGTGGACATAGTCTTAGTAGAACATTTGAGCCATTTAGGCCCACACCACTGACTTCACCTGTAATACTCCCTCGCTTGGTGTTGCTAATCATGTTATCATGTACCTTTTGGTAATATGCTGATCATGCTAAACAGGCGTGCCACGCTTTGGTGAGAATAAAATATTTATATTTTATTTATAATTGTTACTCGGATTTCACAAGCTGTCCTTTAATGTCAAGTCGGACATTTCAACTGACCGGAGGGCAGATTTTCCTCCTAATGCTACGCACCTAATTTGGGCACTGCTAACACAGTACTACAGTTCGCTGTGACAAGCACAATTGGATTCGGCTATTTTTATTACTGGACCAAATTTTTTCAATTACCACACCTGGAGCAGCTCACACCACTTTTACCGTCTAATTTGCCGTGGACGCCAGAGGTCCCATACAACAGAACTTACCCCAGGAGGATTTCTGGCTCGTTATTCCGGACAACTTGCGGCTTTGCGGGTCCAAACAATCGCGTCCTGCCATTCTCCTTCTTCTAATAATTGGTTCAACAACGTATTACTGGATCTCCCTTGGAGATTTTACCCGGTTTTACAGACGGTACTGCAAGGCCCCCAAAAGTGTTCATTTAATATCTTACCTACCGTACTGACCATGCTATTCCGTCGGGAAGTGACAGGACCCACATATCATACAGTCCTGTGCCCATCAAGGATCAGCCAACAAAAATTGTGGATGTATCCTGACAGCGACCAACAAAACCAATAATCGGTCAGTAAGAAGCATTGCCAGTTGCAACTTGTCGTTCGAAGGAATTGATGACACTCTTCCAAGGCTTGGTGCTTTTGGGCATGGTTAGCCTACTCCCTATAAAAATCCTTAGACGTCCGTTTAACAACACTGCGACGTGGCGGAGTCAATTCGCCACTGAATAAGCTCACAGCCAATCAGTTGACACTGGCAAACTGACCAGGACCACACATTACTATGCTTTATATGCCCCGGCACTTTCCTGTCTGCATATTTCCTCGTCACGTACTTTTCTGCGTATTCCCCGTTGTTCCTTACGCTACACTCACGTAAACCCAGCGCATCGTGCAACCACCATTGAGCGTGTTCGTCACCAATTCTTTTCTATTTGATGTTCTATGACTTGGTCTCTTCGCGGCTAACGTGTTACTTCAATGTATGGCAGATCGGCTACGCCCATTCAAACGTGCCGGAACTCACGACAATGGGCTTCCATAATTTTACTTCTATCCTATTTGTGCGTTTTAAAAAAGGAACGTCTGAACACTCGGATTGTCACTGTTACCATTGCCATGAAATGTCCGTATAATTGCACATATTTGATCATGCCCTCGTGGGCAAACCACGTATAGCCGAGAATAAATGTTTGTTATTTAAGTCTTTTGTAAACGTGACACCACTATCCGACGGCTTTATAGCACAAACCGTAGGAATAACCTACTCCAGCTCGTTAACTTTCGCCGAGCAAGTTAGCTCCTGCTCAGCAACGGTTGGCTCTTTCATTAGCTGACACTTTGCAACTATGATAACCACCGTGTCCCAACTTACACTATACAAAAAGTGCCGTTGCATTGTGCTAGAATATTACTTAAGTATATACTCCAACTTGCGCAAAAGCAACAACATGGCTCTTGAAGAAGTCCAGCGTTCAGTTACCGAACCTCTCCAAACCAAGCCCAGTCTCAGCTACCGCGGGTGCTCTAAGTGGCTTGCGCTGGAACTAAATGTGCTCCAAAAGCTTAAACGCAACCTCCGCTTCATGTAACAGCTTTCCAGAACACATTCTGTTTATATGACAAAACTCGTCCCAAACGAAAGTAGACAGCCCGCTAAACTTACAACTGGTCACACTCCAACAAACTGCCAGTAGCGTGCTAAATTCTACCCATACAGGTAGGCATATTTGAGGAATAGGCTGCCCTTAAGTGTCAAGGTATCTAAGGGCATAAGACAAGTTTTTTCAAACCTTAAAAGCCTAAACAATTTAAGCAATCTAATTAAAGTACTAAAATAAATCCATCTAAAGGTGAGCGGTAATACCAAGGCCAAGCCCACATATAACGCTGCTGCCTTCCTCATTAGACAAACGAGTACGCTACTCCTGCCAATGTAAGGCCATAGCATATTTTCAGCACATGTAAACTTACCTCACGTCCCCTGTCCTGTCTTGTCATTTTGCTGCTAATGGTCTTATAGTTGAGGCAACTCCACTCATTTTTAGCCCTACTACACAAGCTGAGATCTCTCGTGACACCATATCTACCTGTACCCATCCGTCAGGCAAATATTCCCTAGATCGTCTAATAAACCAGCTGAGCTACCCTTATGGTACGCGTTCCGCTAGATGAACTGGAGGGTGAAATATTTACTTTTTAGATATGTGTTTATGAGTTTATGATCATTGGCGCCTCGGATCCAAAGTGCCAATTACTAGGATAACCTCTTGGTCAGATTCCATTCACCATAATCCTTCAACTGTTTCTTTATTATTTGCTTCATCCCTCAAACCTGCTGGTTTTATTTATTAAGTCCATATACTGGAACACCCTATAATAACCCTTGGATTTTCTGAACATTCTCAATCTTCCAGTGAGCTCCAGTGACTGACGCTCTGTTTGTAAGCGTCTGATAGTCGGGCTTCTTTCCTTTGTATATATTGGTTTTTTATTGCCATACCAATCCACCACCTTATTTCATCTATTATAAGTCATCAGACCACCAGTTTTTCCTAAGGCCATCGTCTGCTCCCTTACCAATTTGGCCATGTCCTTCGGTTTGTCTTTGAATCCTATCAAGTCGTACTTACATACTGAGGGGTTCCTATCACCGCCGCTTCTGAGATGTTACTCTACGATTCCTCCGTCTAATTTACCCATCATTTTCTCTACTTTTGCTTTGTTAGTTGGTGAGGAGCTGAACTCAGCCTTGAGGTCATCTACATCCTGGTTGCTGAAGGTGCCGAAAGAGCACTTTCCGGAGCGCTGTCTTGAAAGCCTGCACAGTTCAGGTCAAACGTAATTGCTTAAAACGGTCTGAATGTATTAGCGTGTAATATTTTTATATCTGGGTTTCTAACAATGGACAGATATTGAACATGAGTAGTTAGCATATGTCTATTTACCTGTCTAATTCTCCATAGTTGCTAGAGCAATGGAGCTAAAAAGCCGCCAGTTCGCAAATAAATTGTCACACTGAGGTAACATAGATCGGATCCCATGTTTACGTAGTGTGTAAAGTTTCGCGGTGCTCCGAAGGTGCAGCATTTTTCACAATAGAGAAATCAGATAAAACGCGTTTATTCCGGTGTTGTCATGTTAGCTGCTGTACGGCTCCGTCCTTTAAATGTTCTGGATGCTTTTGGTCAGTGCAACGTAGTTTGCTTTGCTGTATAGTTTGAGCATAGCTTTACTATTAAATGCTTGGACATCCCAAGAACTGCACGTTTGTGTATATAGTAGTTTGTTAGTTACTAAAAACTAAAACTAAATTTACCTTTGGTCCGGTGGGGCATTACATCGAATTGGCTAACCCACCGTAGTAAAAAATCCCATTGATAGATGAAAACTCAAAGTTTTCAAGCGAACATATGTTTTCAATAATTCTTCGTCAGGCTTGTACAATTATATGCAAAAGAACAAAATATGGACACAGTACAAGGACCGGTAAAACACTCAGTTCATAGTCACTTGTCACTATCAGTCAGCCGAGTTTGCCGTCTATGCGCATTCGGCATTGGGCTAAAGCTGAACTTAGTTCTCCTGATACTATTGAGCTTCTTGATGAGCCTAATGATCCTTTGTTACAGTTTGTTATTAACATAGACTCAGCGGACAAGCAGACTTCTAAACTTCAACAACTACAGCTGCCGCGTTCAGAGAGGCTCAAGAACGAAGAACGCCGTCATTACCAGAAAAATTATTCAACCTAGTCAGTGCAGCGAACACCGCTAAAGCCACAATCTTCAGTCGTAGGCAACTTGTGGTACATTTCCACGCCTCTTAGTTTTAAACTTCTCAGCATTTATCTGTGCTATACACCAATCAATATTGGAAACACTGTTAGCCCAGCTGAGTAAATAAAAAATACATTATTATAGCCGGTTATTCATTCGTAACATCCACAATTTTGCAAAAATGTTTGCTTTAAAACTTTGCGTAATTCCTAAGTCATTGAATCCGATTTCGGTGTGTTCTCTTTGAGTGTTATTACTTTCTTCTCATTGTGAGTTTTGTATTTGCGACAACTCCGTGTCGACTATGTTTACCTTGTTTGATCGCAACAATGCATAAATAGATCCCGCAGGGCAAAGTTACGTGCCATAATCATTAGTGTGTTGTTCCCGCGATACTATCTTAGAAAGAATACTCAGGTAACCATCAGGATTTCTGTACAAATCTCAGAAAAACGGAAAACGACTGAGAGGCAGCCAACCAGGCTTCCGTCGGTTACGCAGTTGAAAACGCAAACACATTCAACAATGCCCAATTTGTTGGTCACCTACATATTGCATAAAAAAGTTATTAAATTTCATAGATACTCATCAGCTTAAAGAAGATTGAGGGCAAAATGCGTGAGAGAGGCAGACATTTACTACATAATCTTCGAAGTAAAATTTGCCGAGATCCGTGTAGAGCGCAACTCAAGTACAGTTTACTACGAGAACCAGTAGGAATAAATACGGATACCAAGTATTCTGAAACAAGTACGTAGCCAGGCCCAAGGTGTATGTTAAAGCGTTGCAATGAACTAGAACCAAATTAGCATGAGCACGGAGCAATTTAGCCTGCGAATCACCGAGAGTACCAGAGAGACCAGAGTGTCTCATGCTATAAATAAGGATATAATGCAATGGTACAAAAATAATAAAGCGTCGCGTCTTCATCTTCACTACATGGGTCTCCGATTGGAAGGCAAAATGAAAACAGCGTTCGGCAAAGTCAGACGGAAAAGTGTGGGTTTGAAATTAACGTATTAATGAATATATAAATAAATAGTTTATTCTCTAATTTATAGGAACACACCAAAACAGGCACGATCAAGGTTTATAGGCAGGTGCTTTTCACAGCCATAATTTGGCGTCAATGGTGCGTGGTGCAAAGGCACCATAAATGCAGTACAACGGTCCATGGAGCGTATCATTTCCAAGCACTTATCGGGAAATGGTTGAAATATGACTGTGGTCGACTCGCCAGTAGGCATTTGTGGGCACTGGCTTTATTCGGTGGCGAGTCGCATCCGTCACGTCGCAGTGTTGTTAAACAGACATTTGTGGCTTTTATAGGGAGAACGCTTACCAGGCGAAAACCCACCACATCCTGCAACACTGCCGTAAAGCATTTTAAACACTAATGTATAACTGGCAAAGCCGCTTGACAACTGATTTCCTATTTGCTTATTCGCAGTCCATTTGCTTCCAACGTCCTCTGTTGGCTAGACAGATAGCTTGATCAGGGCCGCGATAATCGTTGAGGCCGGTTGAGGATTGGAACATTATAAATAGTCATCTGGTTGTGTGTCCAGGTGAGAAAGTTTCAATCTTTCTACGGTCTGGAATTTGAGCTGTATAATTTTCGAGAATGTGAAGATGTGTGCAACTCTCTATACTGGACAACGGTTGTGGTGGTGATTGCAGTTGAGTCCCTTAGGTATACAGCCATGCTTTATGTAAATCCTTGTCGGTTCTTACGTCCGCCTGGGTTGCAAACTGTTCCTCAATCCAATCCCAGATCATCAATAAGTGCAGGACCTCGGAGAAAAGGGAAAATGCGGGACAACCGAGAGCAGAGCGCAAGGACAGGCGGGGAGTTTAACATTGTTAAAGTCTTACGTTACAACATTTAGAGTTGAGCCAAAATCAAGTACACTGTGCAAGGATGATTACGCTGCAAGTGCCTTTTGTATGTTCTATAGAATCAATAGCCTTATGGGTAGAATGCTAACGGCTACGTAGCGACAAGTGCGTTGTACAGGTAAGTAAGCCAGGAGGTATCAGTTTAGTAGGAGGCAACGGTTGCGTGGGCGAGAAGAAATAAAGTTAGAAGACTGGTGGTGATTGAATGGTGAATGAACAGCATTTGGCCAGCCTACTATGATAGGGAGCGAAGAATAAGGAAGTTAAAAATAAATAGTTTGAACGTGAGCGATCCAAATATCAATTGCTAGTAACGAAGCGGAAAGATTGGATACAGACACACCTAGAGAATAAAGGTTATAGAGAAAAGCGGTGGCCTATAACAAGCTCCGGGTATGCGCGGAGGTGCACGGAGCTTACGACCACTAACTGCTGCTAAACAGAAGTTCGGCAGTTTAAGCCGATCGACGGGTAATGGCGCTAGAAGTGACTATAAGTGGCCAGATGTAGCCATTCCGTTAAAACTTTGGGCCAACAGTGTATGCCCACAGAGTAGCAGAATAAATCAAAAAGCTAGCGAAGTTAAGTGATAAAGATATTCCAAAATGATATTTGCTAGAGTAACAATGAGTGTATCCTAGCGAGCTCCAGATATGCGCAGTGGTGCATGGCGCTTAAGGCGAATCGTCGCAAAGAGGTGAAGAAGATAAGAAAAGCGACAGATAGTGGCGCTGGGTGAGAAGGCATCGGTGGATAGCAACGGCTTTCGGATTAAGCCATCGACGTACTTTTTGATATTTACAGTGACACAGCACAAGTCAACAAACCAGCGAGGGTATGTGATGCAAAGATTCCATCGGGGTGAAAATTGGAGAGATAAGGAGTGCCTCCTAGCGCAACCTTCCAGGCTACTCACAATAACGCATTGCAGCTAAAAGGTGGTAATGAAACTAAGAGGAAGAATTGCTAATGGCGCTATAGGAGAGAGAATCGGGGGCTAGCAAAGGAATTTAGATGAAGCCTTCTAGTTACTAGTGTCCTAAACTAAGTCAAAAACAGCAGATGTATGGGATGCAGACAGTCCCAAAGAGTGAAGGTTAAAGAGCTAAGGGGTGGCTCTTAGCAAGCTCCGGATATGCGCAGCGATGCTTGGAGCCTACGACCGCTAGTTGCTGCTAAACACAGGTGCTGTGGTTAAGAGGATCGAGGGATAATAACGCTATGCAAAACTTTCGGTGGTCAGAGGTAACCATTCCATTAAGCAGTTTGATCACTAGTGGATTCCTACAGCGTCACAGAATACATTAAAAAGCCAGCGAAGTTAAGTGGTACAGACATCCAAAAGGATTACATGATGAAGAAACAATAAGTGTCTCAATGTAGCTCCGGATATGCGCAAAGATGTATGGAGCCTGCGACGACTCGCTGCAAAAATAGTGATAAGGATACGCGAAAGGACAGATAATGGTGTTAAGAGCGAAAACTAGTAAACAGCAAATGCAGTCAGATTAAGCCCACGAGTTACTGGTGGATACTTACAGTGACAGAATAGGTCAACGGAACAGCGAAGGTCTGTGCTGCAAACAATCCACGGAAATAAACGCTAGAGAGATAAGGAGTGGCTCCTAACGCGAAGATGTACGCTACCTACAATGACTCGCTGCAGCTGAAAAGTGGTGACGAAGGTAAGACGAAGAACTTATAATGGTACTAGGGGAGAGCGAGTATCGGGGATCAGCAATTGCTTTTGCGTGAAGCCTTCAAGTGGTTAATGGATAACAACAGTGTCCCAGTATGCATCAACAAACAGCAAATGTATGTGACGCAGGCAGTTCCAGACAGTAAAGGTTGGCGGAATAAAAGAGTTGCTATTAGCGAGCACCGGATGTGCGCACAGAAAGTTGGAGCCTACGACGTATAGCTGCTGCAAACAGAGGTGCCAGCGGTATGACGAAGAACAGATAACATTGCTAGGAGTGAGTAGCCGTGGTCAGCAAATGCATTTTAATGAAGCCTTCTAGTTGCTAGTGTATACCAACAGTGCTCCAGATTAAGTCAAACGAAAGCGAATGTACATGAGAAAGGCTCTCCAAGAGAATAAAGCTTAGAGGGAAAAATGAGTGGCTCCAAGTACGCTCCGAACATGTACCGGGATGCTTGGTGCCTACGAAGAGTAACTGGTGCTAGACAGAGCTACGACGAAGAACAGATAATGGCGCTATGGGCGAGAGCATCAGTGATAAGCAATTGCAACTGGATGAAGTCTTTTGGTTACTAGTGTATACCAGCGTTGTCCAAGCATAAGTCAACAACCAGCAAACGTATGTGACGCAGGCATTCCCAGGTAATAAGGGATGGAGCAGTATAAGAGTGGCTCATAGTAAGCTCTGGATAATCGCAGTTGAATGTAGCCTATGGCCACTAGCTGCTTCTAAAGAGAGGTGCCGAAGTTAAGACGATCAACGGATGGTGGAGATAGGAAAGATTATTAGTGGGCAGTTGTAACCATTCCAAGAAGACTATTGGTCACTAGTGTATGCCTACAGTATCACAGAATGCATCAACAAGCCAGCGAAGGTTATTGATATAGACTTTCCAGGAGAACGCATGATAGAGACAAGGAATGTATCCTAGCAAGCTGCGGATACGTGCAGAGATATATGGACCCTACAACGAATCGCTGCAAAAAAGAGGAATAAGTAGTTGTAGTAGGCGCATGCGAACAGTGAACGCGAGCTTGAACTTCTTTTAGTCCCTGCTTCTTTGACATTTCCTATTTATTATTTAGGTAGGGATTGGAGAGCAGTTTTACAGGACCGTCGGGGCCGTCAGGTCAACCAGTGAAAGCACTAGACAGTCGTGAAAATAGGTCGAAAAACCCTTACCGCTGCAGCACCACTTGGTGCACTTGTGAGGTGTCACTCCCTCCAACGTACTCAGAGTCCATGGCCGTAACGATCCTAGTCCCCAAAAATCTCGTAGTCTCATCTGGGGCCAGGCAAGTCGTTGTTGCGCTGGTGGTGGAAAAGCGCGGTTGCTTGGAATCAGGATTATGGGGCTTGAGACTTCAGTCAGGTGCACCAGGGATACTGCTGTTTCTCAGGCGGCTTAGGTTCTTGATTGCGAAGCAGGGAAGGTTAGGTTGTGGTCGGTATAGCCAGCCTGCTGCCGTATAGATACCGAGTCATTTCCAGTTCATCTTTACAGACTGTTATATCCAGTGCGATGCAGCACCGCTCACCGCCGTTCCATATGCCAACATTTTCCTTTCTTCATCCCATGCTTCTAGTCGCTGTGACCTAATATTCGCATTAATATTTGTCCCGGACTACCGTCTCCGCCTAACTTCAGCGCCTTATGTCCAGTGTGAATGATAAGTCTCAAAGAACCACTAGCATGCGGCACACCTTCAGTTCAGTTTACCAGACTTCCTTTAGGACTATAATAGCGCATCTCTCACAACCGTCCTACTTGCGAACCTTTTCTTCCCTGCATTGCATGCTTATTGATATTTCGGCCTTAAATGCTAGGCGGCATCTCCTTCCGGATTCCGCCTGTCGTTGTGCAGTGCTTCTAATATTCAGTTATTTCGCTTAATAAACAATTAGTTCCAGAGGAAACGTTTAACAGAAAATTTAACACAAATGTGCCGCACGATTTATTTCCGGGAAAAATTCTCCCCTTAGTTTACTTTAGTATATCCGCCAAGTTTTATTTAGCCACCTAGCTCCTGGCTGGCTTCCATACCAATTTCATGTAGTTCCGTGTTGTTTGTGTTGCCGCATCCCTCACAATCATCCGACTCGCCATCATATTCATTCCACTGGCTCCTGCTTGAAGTACCTTTGGTTTTATCTCCTTCTTGGCATCCAATACCGGACCCTTTACGTCGATGCCGGCTGCGCCCTAGCCACTGTAGTATATGTCGACTCAGGTCTGGAAAGCCAACTAGCTAGTTGCCCATTCCCAGTTCATCTCAACGGACTTAGTTAAATTATGAGGCCACATTGCACACCACCAGCAGCCTTGTCTACGTTTTGACCCCACCCCCTCATGCTTTAAATCCATTTAGTCCCACATGCTTATTGTTGTCTTCTTCCGGATTGGGAATGTCGTTGTCCGCTGACACTCAGTTTTACCCCCGTGTCTCCAGTATGACTGCTACGCCCCGAGTATCCACCTAGACTGTGGCTCATTCTCGTTTCATCATTACAGGCTGCCGGCTCTAAAGCCCAACTGGTCTTAAGTCATCCTTCGGTCCACCAGAAGGACCTCTACAACGAGCGACGCAGCGCAGTAGCCTTGTGGGTTCTGACGCCCACTTCCCAGTTACCTGCCTCCATGGCTCATTAGCTACGCTGCAAACGGCTGCTAAACATTCTGCTAGCTTTCTTTCACCTAACCTTCCGTCTAACTGCATGCGCTGTTTTTGCCCTTTGTCACAAACCTGCGCAAGCACGCCACAGGCTTTACATTAACTACTCACCTACCATCCTTTTGTCACCCTGTTAGACATAATAACCTAGCGCGATGCAGAGCCCTACCAACCCAACTACTGACGTTCACCTACTTCTACAGCAGTCTTTTTTCTTTGCTGTAATGAAACGTCGAGCCCCTCTACCGGTCCTGACCCACAAATTAGTGTTGTCTCTTTCCCGCTGGTCCGCCAGAGTGACCCCTACAACGAGAGATGCAACGCAGTTGCTCTGAGAGCTTGACGTCCACTTTCTATTTACTTGCCTCCATGTCACAATGTTTATGCATTAAACGGCCGCTAAATATTCTACTAGCCTTAGATCACCTAACCTTGCGTCTACCCGCTTCCACTGCCTTTGACATTTGCCACAAATTTCCGCAAGCACGCCACTGGATTTCCAGTTATTCACTGCCCTCAGGTATAATAACTTCGCCGCCTTGTTAGACTTAATAACGTCGCGCGAGGCAGCACCCTACAAATCCACCTACCGAAGTTCACCTAGTTCTACTGCAGTCGTTTCACTCCGATATATAGAAAAATGTAGCCTCACCACCAGCTCACCCCAGCAAATTGGGGTTTTCTGTCTCCATCTGGTCTGCCAGAACGACACCTACAAAGCGAGACGCATTGCAGTAGACAGGTAGACTTAGACGTGCATTTTCTATGTACGTGCTTTGGGCTTGTCAGCTTTGCTGTAAATAGCCACTACAACTTCTACCGGCCTTCGGTCACGTGACGTTAGACCACCTGTCTACATTGTTTTTAAGTTTTGCCCTGAATCTGCGCTAAGCATATCACTGGCTCCCCATTAATTTAATTATCTCTCTGACCCTCAGCTCGCAATCTTGTTACATTTATTAGCCATGAGCAATGCTTTGCTCTTCCAACCCAGATACTGCCGTTCACCTGCTCCTACAGCAAGGGCATTGTCACGCCGCTCTGATAAAGCGCCTAACTCCTCTATTGGCGCTTATCCGCAACTCGGCGTTAGCCCGCTCCTCTGGACCACCGGAAAGACACTTACAACGCACAATGCAGCGCAGTAGTCCTGCGGAAACTGGCATTCTCCTTCCATTCACCTGGCTTGTTATCCCGTCCGTAAGCGGCCGCTGAGCTTGCTTATGACTTTCAGTCACTTAACCTTGCACCCGTCTGTCTCCAATGCTTTTAATCTTTACCATAAACTGGTCTACCGCATGCTACTGGCATTCCACTACTTAACGCACATCTTCTACCCTCATCTAATAACGTTGTTAGACGTAAGGAATTCGCGAGGGGCAGCGACCTACCAACCCAGATGCTGACGGTTACTGACACCAACGGCAAAGTCTTGGTCACACTGTACTAATGGATGGCCTAGCTCTATTATTAGCGCTTATCCGCAGGTTGGTGTTAGCTATCTTTATCGGTTCCACCAGAGCAGCATCCACTCTATGCGATGTTGCAGAGCAGCTACGTGGCTTCTGCCGTTCATCTTTTATTTCTTTGCTCTTTGGATGATTAGCTTGACCGTACATGGCCGCTAAGCTTATTACTGTTTCCCTTCACCTAAACTTATACTTACCTGCCTTAACTGCTGTTGACCTTGCCCATAAATTTGCGCTTAGCATGCTTCCGGTTTTCTTTACTTTACTTATCTCACCTAGCCACACATCACAGCGTCAACAGATTGCATAATTTGAGCAACGTAAGGTGGTGTCCAAGTATATATTGACGTATACGCACCCACTTCTACAGCCTAGACGCTGACGCTGCATTAATGGCGAGTATAGAATACCTGCTGTCTGCTCACTGCTTAAACGACTTTCTCTATTTTTTCTATCCACCAGGACGACTTTTCTACGACACGAGACGCCGCACACTGGACGTTCAACATCTACCTTTCACTTTCCAAACACTGCATTCCACAGTCTAGGATCCCAACATGGAGAATGGCCTCTGAGCTTGTTACTGACTTACTCTAACTCAACCTCACTAAACCGTCTACGCTGCCACTGGCCTTTACCCTAGATTTGTACTTCGCTTGATACTGGCTTCGCAAAACCCACGCACGGCCCTAACCGCTTATCTATAGGTGTTCGCACTTTATTTACCCCTAACCAAAGCCCAGCTTGCTACCCCCATTCCGTCACTTAAATTGCCTGTGCTGCTACCAAGTCGCAGCGTTGTTCGAAAAAGAACCTCTCAAGACTCAGCACAATAGCTGTAAAATGCTGTAAACGGGCCACCAACCCAACCATGAACCTCCACTTTCCACTCATTTATTTACAGTAATAAGACATTCAGGAGCATATATGTCGGCAAATTCAAAGTGTACGCAGCGTTTGAACCCTTAGAGTTCAGTTCATCCCGTCCCCTTGTTCGTGTGTATTTTTGTCCCTTCACCTTGGATTGAGCTTGTCTGTTGCGTCTTTTACCAAGTTTATCCCAAATAGTTGCTCTTCTATTTCTCAACTCTTCAAAAACTGGGTGGTTCACTATTTAGCCACTCTGGTACTTACCCACCTACTGAACACCTCGCTCAACTGGACAGGATTGAAACCTAGTGTGGCCATAAGAGAAAGTGCCATAAGCATGAAGATGGAAAGTGGATATCAACTTCAGATTCAGATGGACTGAAACAATAGAAAAATTCCATGAGTGTTCCCTCCTGAGCAAATCGTTGAGCCAGGAAATGATAAGGAGTTAGGCCCTGATTGTTATGGTTTCGGCTGACCTACCGATGACCTGCTGCTAGCGTGCACTCTGATCAGCCCGACTTTCCAAAGCAGGAGACCGGCGTACGGCTGGCAAGTATATTTGCTAAACGTCCAACTAACGGTACATTCAATTTATGGCCAAATCAATAGCCCTCAGCGTAAAACGCTCTCATTGGCTGGTTCCGTCCCATTAACACTGATAGATCTAAAACAAAAAACCCGAAACACGCAATGGTCAACCAATTACTGCGCAAGTTCCCTGCACTGGCAATCCCCGCTGTGTAGGTCACCTGAAGTAAGAAAGAAGTAGAAAGTAAATGGAAGATAAAGGGGAATGAAGGTCATTAAATTGAAGGATAACACCAAAGTGTGAAGCGAATGACAGAATAACAAATAAAGTTTGAAGATGGCTATGGTCAGGGGAAAGGAAAGGTTTCGTGTTGCTACCATGAACGTCTACGTGACGCTGGGAACCCGTAAACGTAGGTTCACAGATTACATTTTATGGAAGCGTTTGCCAGCGCTCAAGAATACTACGCGATGAGCGGGTTTTTGCTTGCTACTGTCAGAAATCGGCTTGTGTAGCCTCATGGGATGACCGCGAAGACAAGACAACGTAGCCGCGCTAAATAGCTAGCTCAAGTCCGGTCCAACCATCCCTGTTAAATTACTGTAAGTAAGGAATAGGTCTCCCCAAATCCGTCGGTAGTGCATTGAATACATACCCAAGCAAATACGTTTCTTTCTTTAAGAGCAGAACCCGAAAATGGATGACAGTACGCAACGCAGCATGGCGATTGTACAGAGAAGCTCCAGCACCAGAAACGTGGGACAAGTACGTAGCCCAACGTAACCACTGCACTCAACTGTTAAGAGAAGACAAGGCCGTCTATCAGCAGAAAATCGCAAAAGCCTTCAGTGCTAACCACAAACTGCTGTACAAGCACGTTAATAGCCTACGAAAGGTGAGGCAAGGATTTCCTCCACTCAAGACGGCTGAGGGCCCAACAAGAACGTATATGGAAGCTGCAAACGCGCTGCAGATGCAATACGCCCCCACGTTTCAAAGCGTCTTGCCACCAAGCGATCTACCAGGCTTTGTATTCTGCTCACCAGGACTAACCCACATCACTTTTACCGCAGAGGCTGTATTGCAAAAGCTGACCTCTCTACGCAAACACAGCTCGCCGGGTGTCGACGCTATTCGTCCTGAGGCATTGGGAGTAGCAGCAAACCAACTGGCAGGATATTTAGCTCAGTTTTTCCAGCACTGCTTAGACCAGAACCAAGTTCCCGCCATGTGGAAGCTTGGAATAATAAGCCCGATTCACAAAGGTGGAAGCAGATCTGATCCCTCGAACTACCGTCCAGTAACCCTTCTTCCTATACTCTCCAAGGTCATGGAATCCATAGTTGCCGATGCACTGGTGTGCTATCTGGAAAACTGCAACCTCATCTCTCCTGAACAACACGGTTTCCGTAAACAGCGGTCATGTACAACAAATTTACTAATTGCACGCAGTAGTTGGACCGAGGCAGCCGACGCTGGAGAAGGTGTTGATGTGATCTACCTGGATTTTTCCAAGGCTTTCGATCGTCTAGACCATCGGATACTACTATCCAAGCTGCAGCATTACGGGATCGGAGACCCTCCTCTAAGCTGGATCGCCAACTTTCTATTTCAAAGGCAATTAGTGGTCAGAGTTCGGAGCTCTTTATCGGACCCCATACAAGTCGAGCGTGGTGTGCCGCAAGGCTCGGTTCTAGGTCCACGTTTGTTTCTGGTGTTTATTAATGACTTTGCACTGGGAATCGGTTCAAACTACCTAATGTTTGCCGACGTTATCAAGATCTGGCGCAGGATCCAGGTGAACGCCGACCAACATGTGCTTCAAAGTGACTTAGATACAGTGTATCAATGGTCGATCCAAAACTTATTGCATTTCAACGCCAGTAAATGCAAGATGCTTTCCATCCGACATCAAAGCAGCTACTCATACCGACTCGGAACGGATGTACAGCAACAATCAACTCTCGAACGTGACTTGGGTGTCCTGGTTCAAGATGACTTGGGTTGCTCCAGGCAATCCGAAAAGGCCTCGAAGACCGGGAATCAACACGTTGAGCTGTTGAGGCGGGCGTTTGGACAAATAAACAGCTCCATATTTCGACAAATGCTCAGTGCATATGTTCGGCCCCATGTGGAATACGCAATTCAAGCCTGGCATCCATGGCTGAAACACGACCTTAATGCACTGGAGCAGCCTCAACGCCGGGCATCTAAGAACGTAACTGGAATGCGCAATCTGTCCTACCAGGAGAGGCTGCGACGACTAGGATTGTTCAGTGGAAGCTATCGCAGGCTACGAGGCGACCTGATTATGACATACTTGATTCTGCGAGACCCACATCATGTGTGCCGCCCTTTACTGCAACTCAGCAGCAATACAAACCTGAGGGGCCACTCATTAAAACTCGCAGAACAATACAGTCGTCTGGAGTAGCCGCAGAAATTTCTTTTCCATCCGTGTCTGTCACCCGTGGAATGCTCTCCCAGAATCGGTCGTCTCTGCACCGACACTAACAATATTTAAAAGACGGTTGGACGATGCACTCATCCACTTACACTTTGTTACTTAACACTATGTCTCCATCCTACACCTGGAATTATTTGTTGTTAACTGTGAGTGTTGTGAATCTAAGTGGATCGCAGGACTACAGCGAAGCAAACGATAAGTCCTTATTTTCGTATTTAAAGTGTTAACTATTTTACTATCCTTTTCATCATAATTATTATGTTGATATCCCCACCAACTATCCAACGGGGCTTGTAAAGCAACGCTTCTTAACCCGTATAAAATCATTGTTCATTGTCATAGGTTCTCAGCTTTTGTGATAGCCTCAAGTAGGGTACCTTCTCAAAGGCTTTCGAGAAGTCTACGAAAAGCGCATCCACTACGTGGCCATTGTTCATTGCTTTGGCCCAAGTCTCAGGAGCAACCAACAAATTTTTTAAACACTAAAAACCCTTCCGGAATCCATGTTGTGCACTAGAGATTGGATTAAATCTATTCTGGTGACATTCCGGCGAATATCTCACCAGCTTTTCAAGCAGTTTGACCATGACGCCAGTCAGACTAATTGGCCTATAATTGGCTGAGAGACTCCTGTTGCCATTTCTGAAGATAGGACAGATGACAGCCACCTTGCATCGGAAGGTAATGTACAGCTGTCAAGTAACTTCTGAAACACCATTGTCAGAGGTCTACTTAGTTAAACCGCCAACTTATGCAGAAGCTTCGGGTGAATGGAATCAGGTCCAGCTGCTTTGGAAGGGTTCAGTTCTTGCAGCATTTTAATGACTTGCGTTTCCACTGCAGTAAACTCAGCTAAATAAGAACGCGCAGGTACACTGGAGACAAGTTCAACGCTAGTCAACGCGGCCTCAAATACAAAATCCCCTGCATACTGCTCCACAATACACTTGCCTTATCTGAGTCCGCATAAGAAAGAGTTTCATCGGCCTTTATCAAACTTGGGATTACCGCAGTCGAACCACCGAATCGCTTAACATAAGCGAAGAACTTCTTCGGATTTTTCGAAGCTCTATCAGCCAATTCCTTTTCATACACCAGCCCAGCTTTCCTTAAGCGCTATTTACACCTAATCATGGCCTCGCGGTGTCTATCATAGGTGCTAGTTGATGGAGCCGCACGGGAAGTCCTCCAGCCTTTAAAACGCTTCTGGAGCAGGTATTACCAGTGGTATCTATCCACGGCGGCCGCGCTCGTGTCTTCTTCCTCCTCGCAAGCGGGATGTAGGGAGTAGACACTTATGTGAGATTGGATTTAAATTTATCCCAGGCCGACTGTACCGTATCAACCACCGAGAGTTCGCAACGCATCCCAGCAGCCTTGTACGCATGGCCTGATAGTTAGCACGCTATATGTTTGGAAATGGCTTAGCAATGCTCTGATGATGCCTGGCCAGAGTATACCTGGACGACAAACAAATATGATCACTAGCACTTAAGGGAGAGCTGTAAGTGATGTCCCCTAAGAAGTCTAGTGACTTGGCAAACGCTAGATCCAAAATAGACGGTACTTGGGCGTCCATGTACCTAGTGGGGAGGTCCACGAACTGATGCAACGGTACTTGCAGCGTAAGCTCAAGTAGACCGGCCCCGAAAGTACCTTCTGCCGGTTTGCAAGAAAGCTCCGCCCAGCATACATCTGGTAGATTGCAATCACCTAGTATCAAACACCTGTTTGCGGATTGGGAGCGAATAAAGTCAAGCACCTCTTTGGACGCACTCCCAGGGCTTCCATACACAAGTACGACTATAAGGTGAGCTGAGGATAGGGTGATCACTACCGACAGCGCTTCGGCAGTTTTCTCTGCGGACTGAAACATGCAGGTACGTGAAACGTCAAGTTCACACCTAACCTAAAGCGCAACGCCCCTGCCTTGTCGGCCAACGTCGCGATCGCATATAAACAGTGCGTAGCCAGACAGATGTAATTCACCTTCCGTGATGGGCTGGGACGGCCACGTTTAAGTGAATGCAAATGTATCGGGATTAGTCCCATCTACAGGCAGACCTACCTCGCACATCTTGTTCTTAGGCTCCGCACATTGCTTAGCACTAGCTGGAGGTACTCGTAATATCCAGTCCTGAGTCATACGCTGCCAGTACTAGCACTGGTAGGGCGGAAACAGACCGCCGGCTGACACCCGAATACACACCAACCAGAGAACTTGTTTACCGGCCGCTCGACTGGTTTTGAGGTCATTAATGACCTCTTTTAGCTTCAGTCTATCTGCTAATGAGAGGTCCAGCTGAACGCTAACCTTAGTACCTTCAATTTGAAGGTAAACTTTAACAGCGCGTTGCGTTCCTCCGGGGCGGATAGGGCTAACCGAAATAAGGGCGGTCGAGGGCTTTGGGCGCTAACTGCGGCTTTACCCAATCTAGTCAGTTTCCTGACAGTTACGTCGGGAAACCCAGGGGAAGTAGCTTCGTTACGCACATCTTCAACCACTGTAGGTCGTCCAATGTTCGTTCGGCATGAAGTGCAGTAATGGGTTCCACCGCTTTACGGAAGGAATCTCACGCTGCTATCCATGAAAGAATCACCTCGACTTGATGTATTTACCCCACGGGTATTGAAAGTTAATTAAGCAGCAACCGGCTTAGCCGCAGGTACTGAGACCGGGTGCAAGTAATCAGACGACTTTGAAGCAACTGTAGTGTACGTCTTACGGCCCAGCTTGCTTGTCCCGTCATCCTTGACGCTTTTCGTACCCGCCTAAAGATTACGGGCAGTTCTGTTCCGATTTTTCTTTTGTCTTGCAGGCACAAAGGCCCGTGGCTCAACTTCCATGCCGCCTCCACGACCTGTACCCCAGGAAGACAAGCTGAGATGTTTGGAGTAGGCACCGTAGTTTGAGTAGCACGCGATGTGGACATCGGGGGATTTTCACCCACTGCCTGCACTACCATAGGTGAAAATAAGGGAAACGCATCACCAGGTGGTGTTTCCCGCTCAGTTGGTTGCATCTTGAGCGACTTCTTACTTCTCGGTTTGGGTGAAAAGGGTTCGTGCACTTTGCTTGCCCTCTTTCGCTTATTTTTTGCTGGACCAGGAGCCCGTGACTCGCCCTGTAGTTGTGGAGGGTCAACAAAGCCGTCCGCTGCATATGAGTCATTTATCTCAATGTGTACTGGAGCGTCCGGTAAGATGAACGCCAAATCAAGGGATGGACTGTCAGCAGGGGGACAGCCCACTACAGAGACCTTCATTGTAATACTCGGGTAATTCATAAGCAAGTCCACTGTAACGTTGAGCGAGGCAAGCCCGACTAACGCCTTCTCAACCACTGTGAACCTGGATGCCAGTGCCTTAAATTCAGCACAGATGATAGCCGGGCACCTCGATTTTTGAGTGCAGCAATCAGCAAATCCAAACAGGAGGTTTCCACTAGATGGTAACTTAGTGTACTGATTCGCTCGGAGGCCGGTGCAGCCTTGGTGATACCAGCAAAAGCAAACATCACACTGCCTAACACCAGATGAATGCGTAACTGGTCTTGTACAGGCAGAGTCGCCGCAATCTGCATTAGATTCATCAATCAAAGACCCACCTCCCCCTCGGATTTTAGCGAGACGACCGTGTTTAAATCGGAAAACAGGGCATTATTTGAAAACACGTATACAACGGAAAAACGTTTGCAAAAAGGCAAAACCGGGTTAGAAACGGGATTAAAAGGGAGGAACAACTGCAACGATTACCAGTAAGCCTCAACCATGCTAGAACAGAAAGGATTTTGAAGGCGAAACTGGTGGTAACGTCCTTACCCGTCAACTATGCGCCTGAATCCATGGTTAAGGTCCTTGGCGACCATTTTGAAGGCGAAATTGGTCTTTCCACTGCAGCTGCAGTAAGTACATAGTGAAGGACTTTACACCGTGTCCAATCAGAAACCTAGGTTAAACAGTGGATGACAGACACACCAGTGGAGCATCAATGATCATGGACGGTTGTCCTTGAGCGGCGTGGACCAATAGCTGTGCGCGCACCACGACGATACGCACGCACGACGCAACGCACGCACCTAGGCGGTACTCCAATACGCCGCACCTAGCCGCTACCCCTGTGCGCCCCACGTATTGGCTGCCTACCCAAGCTCGCGCACCACTGGATGAGAGTCTGAAAGCCCTACCTACGCTGCCCGTTAATAAAAAATGTAACGCAGGTAGCAATACCGCTTGGTAATGCAATGGAAACTCGCGAGTCATAGCTAACAGCCCATATGACATATTTTTGCATGCGGCGTAACAAACTGAATGACAGCGAAAGCGTGGTAGCATGGTGCACATCCTGCTGCTACTGAATGGAGGAAACCATGCCTAAAATGGCGCACAGGATGTAGTCCCACTACTCATAGTAATGCCTCATTATTCGTCCCACTAAGCACCAAGATAGCGGGAATGGAATCCGATGATTGCACAGTAAGAAGTCCGTTTACCGAAGCACAACAGTGGATACACTAAATGGAAGAACCTCAATATTGACAACAGAGGTCCATGTTCCCTTTCAAACGGTTACGCTTCTTCCGTGCTGTCGTCTGGGAAGCCCAAATCCACCAATTGGAAACCCTTATTTAAGGAATGTTAATAAGTAATCCACCATTTCCTACCGGCTGGCTGATTGCACAACCTTGGGCAGTGTCAGGTCAGGTCAGGTCAGATGGACAATAGAGGCTTCCGCCTAACGAGCGTCCAGTTCTTGTGCCGGTAAGTGAATCGGCCCCCAGCACTTCGACGTTGGACTGTTTCTTGCTTCTGCAATGGAATGATGCAAGAACAAGAGCAGTCTCTGTACAGTTACGTTCTTGAACCCCGTTCCAATGTTACTTTGTACCGCATCACACACGCTTGCCCAAAGCAGTCATGTGATGGTCATGGCCATGGTAATGGCGACGAACATTTAAAAAGACCTGGATGAGTAAAAACACGGAAAAGTCCTGCAATGTCGCCACCACTATTACTAAGCGAATGCGCCCTGCAAAAGTGAAAAGAAGCTCACAATGAAGCTGGCTATGTATAGCACAAGTAATTGCGAAAGTGAACATAATAATGCGCAAGCTGTGCGTTAGGGCGATAGCACCTAGGGCAAACCAAAGGCAAAGTTTGGGAAATAAAACCAAGTTGAACAAATTATTTTTGCAATCTTATAATAAAAACACTTACGGTGCTACTTATATCTAACCCAAGCCATAAAGGCTTCTAAGAAACTCAAAGTTGTTTTTCAACTGTCGAAAATGCACAACAAAAATGAAGCCCACTACAACGCAGCGGAATTGGTAACCAAACGGAGCAGTATCACAGGAACCTGAAAATTTAAGTGCGCGGCAAAATTAAAAACGTGGAAAATGACCCTTTCTAAGAAACCATGTACGATTTTTCGACAGAATAAAGCGGCTGAACAATATTATGCTTAGTTAGCAGTTAACGTAACTTACACACACATGTACAGCCCTTGCTGAAATACGGAGTAGATCAAGTAGCCACCGATAATTTACTGAATGACTTTGAAGGACTTTTGACGGACGTTGACGACCAAAAAGGACTTCATGTGCTACCACGGAAGGAGACGCTATAGCGTGGATCCAATGTATATTGGATCAGAGGAAATTAGACAATAGTCAAATTTTACTTCAAGTGTTTATTCAACCACCGTTTACCACAGTGCTTCAGCTAGAAAACTCGATCAGTACGGCATGCCAAATAACAGAGGTCCGGCATAGAACTCACAGTACACAGCAGGCGACTGTGTATAACAGCGCCAGCGACCAACTTCCGGCCAAAACAACCTTTACTTAGAACAAATTCCAGAATCACATAAAGTGATCATCAACTTTGTTGCAGTTACATTAACAGTCAGTTTCACTACTAAATTAACTGCGGGGTCGCACAGTTATCACAATACTGTATCATTTCTTGTAACACACTCAACCGCTCATTCCTAATGTCAAGACCAAAGGTAAGCACAGTTGATCGTCCCAGATTTGCTTGTACATATTTGATTATGCCTTGTTGGCGTACCTCCTTCAACGCCAAAAAGACCAAGAAATTTATTTATTTATTTATTATACAAGACAAAAGTTATACACTGCTTATTAATTTTTGTGAAAAGTGGTTTTATTTTTCTTTTTGCAAAAGGTTTGTGCATGAAAGGCACACTTACCAGGTAAAATGCAACCTATGCATGCCAACGAAAATAGCAAACCTTGAGAAATCTGTAAAGCGGATAAGGTGTTTGACCTGCCTACCGCATCAGTCCGTTGAGTGGGGTTGAGGCTGGGTTGGCGGAGGGTCAGGTGTGACAGAAGTGTCTATCGTGTCGGCTGCAGAAGTTGCAGCTGAAGTTGAAGTTACTTTTGTGGCGGTACCTGGTCAAGTTGGGGCAGATCTTCGAATAATGACACCTTAAGACGGTTGTTGGACACCGTTGTCCAGTGAAAATGCTAGTCTATATTAAAATGCTTAAGAGTTCCTTGGAGAAACCTGAGGGGCCGTTGTAGATAGGCTGAGGCGAACGACACACTTCGTCTGTGCAGGAGGAAAGGCGAGTGCAGGCAGTGCCTCCACTACGCATTTGCACATCGCTGGTTTTCTCTCTAGGGTTGGTCAGGTGCAGCAAAAGTATGCTTTGAGAAAGGAAGGCTGCGATGATTGATGGTGGCGCACATTCTGCGGAATGGAGAAATGAACTGTCCTAGCAGCTTAAGCGTTTTGCTGTAGACCAACTCTGCCGGTCCGCACCACAGACCAGCTTTGGTGCTGCTGCGGATACTTAGAAATACTAACGGAATGTTTTCACTACAGTCAGGTTTAGAAATGACAGAGAGATGACTTAAGAGGTCGAGGAAAGCGTGCGACTTGATTATCCGCCGCAGGGTTATATGCCGCCTTGTTTATACGGCGGCGGCATAGGAGGTTGCAGAGCGTATCAACTTGTGAAGTGTCGAAAAGATTTCCACGGTAGGTGGTGATGGCAAATGAGCCCTTAGAGGGACACCCAGCGATCCCAAAAGTAACGAATAACTGTCTCGGCCGTGCTGACTGATGTAGGGATGGCCTCTGGCCACGTATTAAAGCAATGGACACATGCCACCAGGTATACAGAACCGCGAGAAGGTGTCAATGTCTTACTTACCCTTAGTGTACGTAGGAGAACGGCGAAGCCTGCTCGAGGGTATGAAAGTAGAGGACTGCGGGTGTGTCGGTGAACCCTTGAGCCCTTGCAGTGGACACAAGTTCGAGCCCAGTTAAGAACATCTTTGTGCACGCATGGCTAAACAAAACGCTCAGTGACCAAATTCAAGTAGCCATGTATACCAAGGTGGGAGCTTGACTGGAGGCCGTCAAAGACATTGCGTCTGAAAGAGGCTAGCACGATGGGTATTGGACATCCAGTGGAAAGGTCCAGAAGCATATTTCCGTCCGTAGTTTGAAGAGGAATTGGTGGTCGCTGCAGTGCAGTGGACCGCAGCCTGCAAGGTAGATTTTCATCTTGATCCTGAGCCAGTGCCATGGTGGTAAGGTCGGCCGTAGGCAAAGAATGCCGGTTGAGGTTGACGCAAAAGAGAGCATCAGCAACAGGGTTAGCGGGAATGAGGACAATAAGTATGTTAGCAGTGAAGTGCGTGGCAAAGCCTAGGTGAATGGTTTTTCGTGGTAGCTATTTGTCAGCATAGGGGATAAGGGCAAGACTGTGGCTTTTGCTCTATGTAGCCAGTGAAAGCCCGGCTTTCTAAGGTGTGTCGGAAGTGATGAATAGCTAAGTAGATGGCAAACAATTCTTCACGGGACGCGTTGTAGCGGGTTTCCGCTTCGGAGCAAAATCCGAGTGCTTGCTACTGCCCACCAACGAATTGTTGGGGAACAGCTCCCACCGCAACTTATGTAGCGTCAGTTGTCAGAGAACAATGAACAATGAACAATGAACAATGATTTATAACGGGTAAAATAGCATATGCTTGACAGGTCCCGTAGGGTGGTTGGAGCAACAGATAAAATAGAAGGATAATCGAACAAGTAAATCGTTTTTTAAGTTTCTACAGATTTCAACGCACAACTTCAAAATGATACTTTGAAGTATGGGCTGAATGTCTGCACCCAAAGTAGAGCTGTTATATCACAGCATATGTGGGAAAAAGAAATCAAAGGAACGGATAATGCTCACACGTGTGTTGCTTCCGTTGAGAAATGTGGTACGTTACTCCAGTTTGTCTACATCCATGTCGCTCATTGGGACACTTCTGTATGTAACATCACCGCCACTTTGCGGGGAGGGTCAGTAACCTCATGGTTTGGGTCTCGTTATTTCGTCCTCCGAATAGGACGTGCTATGCCAAATAATGCAAGTTAGAAAGTGTGTCATCTAGGCGTTTTTTAAATAGTGCCAATGCGGGGGCAAGGACGACGCGAGTGGGGAGCGCATTCCAAGCACGGGACACACGGAGTGAGAAAGAGTTTCGTCGACAATCAAGTCGGCTGTAGTGTGTAGCCAGTTTGAGCTGATGACCTCTCATGTTAGTATTTTGGCTCAGCTGCAAGAGACAGCGACATGGGTGATTTGGATTCATCAGTATTAAGTAGACCATGATAGGGTCTCATCGGTGACGACGATATTCACCACTGTACAATCCCAGAGACTGCTGTCTGCGTTGGTAGGGGATGTGAAACAGGCCTCTGACGAGCTTCGTTGCTCTACGCTGTGGAGCTTCAAGTGCACTGATGTCGCGCTTGCGCCAGGGACGCCAGGCCTGGATCGGATACTCCACGTGGGGGCTCACGTAAGCGCTCAGCATTTGCGGAAATACAGATGGCTCGAAATTTCCAAAAGCCCTCCGTAAGAGTCCGAGATGTTGACTGGCCCTTTTCGATGCCTTTTCAGCTTGTCTGGAGCAGCCAAGGTCGTCCTGCACGATCACTCCGAGGTCGCATTCCTGGGAAGCATGTTGCAACGGCTGGTCCCCGAGTAAGTATTCATGGATGAGCTGGTGGCGTAAGCTCACGACTTTGCACTTGGCGACATTGAAGTGGAGCATGTTTTCGGATGACCAAGTGTACGCCCTGTCCAGATCGCTCTGCAATGTTGTGTGATCGTCCTCTGTCCGGATGTCATGCCAAATTTTGACATCATCTGCAAACAGCAAGAAGTTCGACTGTAGTACACTGGCAAGGTCGTTAATGAATGTTAAAAATAAACGTGGCCCCAGTACTGACCCTTGTGGCACACCGCAGCTGGATCATGGTGAGGGAAGACCGTTAGGTTGGAGGTAACCTCCTTATGCGCAGTGAAAGCCGTGTGCACTGCGTCGAAGAAAACAAACTTATGCTTGGTTCCTCTGTGTAGGTCAGTCAGTGGTTGCATGTGCTGAGCGCGGCTGGGGCTGAGGCAGCGCTAATAGTTGTCTAAACCAGAAAATCGACAAAGTGCATACCTGAACTCAGGGTTGAAGAAGCTAGGATGAATCCCACTTTGTCCGATTGAATCTCGATACCAGATGATGAAACGCGATGTCCTAGGATTTCTACCATGGACATACCAATTTCGCTCTAAGTCGCATTGAGAGTGCCGCCGTGTTGGGTCAACCAATGAAAGAGAGCTTGAAGATAAGCTAGGTGCTCTGCATTGGACCAACTGGGCACCAGAATATCGTCAGGGTAGCAATAAGTAAAGACTAAGCCGCAGAAGCCATAGTGAATAAAGCACTGAAAGATTTCGCGGAATTACGCAATCTGAAAGACGTGAGCAAATATTCGTACAAGACGAAGTGGGTAATTCGGCTGTCTTAGTTAGGTCCTTCTTAGCACAGGTATTTGATGCTGGGCTCAAACACGCTAAGGTTGCTGAAGGCCGGCTTACCTGCGAGGCATGTAGTGTGGTCCTGCATATGTGGGACGGGGTACTTGTCTGGGACCTCAGGTTTGTTTGGGGTCAGGCAGTCACGCCAAGTCACCAGTTGTCAGGTTTCTTTGTGACCATCTTGAATAGAGTGGACCAAGCGGTATCCGAAGGGCGGATTATCTCAATTTCAAGCATGAGTTCAAACACCGTCCGACCTAGCTTGAATTCCTCTGGCGAAAGTCGACGCGGTCTGAATGAGACTGGTGGGCCGTTGGTATGGATATGTGGCGTGACCTGTGGGGCCACTTTGAGGGATTCGTTCATTTGCTGTACGAACTTACGGTATTGAGAGAATAGATGAGCACCGTTAGGGGAGGGCTGGGGGCAAACCTAGACTAGGGTCAAAGATGCAATGCCGGTGTCGGTGCCAATGGCGCTGATCGTCGGTGTGGGGTCGACTAGCGTATGTAGTTTTGCGTCGACGGAAAGGTCTAACTGCCTGAAGAAATCGGCGCAGAGGATGGCAACCGGGACGACGGCCATAACGGACACCCAGCGGAGGGTTAATGGGCGCTGGCCTCAACTATGGTCGAGGGCGTCGTTAGCAACATAATGACTGAGAGCAGCTGGCTGCGTAACCTCATTAGGTGCAGGAGGAACCACTCATACGGCGGCTCTATTAGCAGCCAAGCAAGCGGTTCCAACTTTGCAGTACTGAAAGAAATGTAGGCTACTGCCGGCTGATTGGCCGGTAAGGTAGTTGTTGTATGGTTTGTAGCTTTTGCAGGTTCTCGAGTTGAGTAGAGGGGAAGTGCAAAGACTTGTACATCGCCTAGCCTGAGGGCAAAAGCAGCGGTACCACCAACATAGTTTGTTTCGCAACACGCTGCGCGGCTCGGCCGGAATGCTTTTAGTTATCCGCTGGTTATCGTGAGCTGAGAGAGAAGCGTGGGCGCCGCGGAAAGCCTCTAGTTCGTTATAGATTAGGGCAAGCTCAGAGGGAGGGGCTGTGTGCCATCTTCATGAAGTAGCCAGCTGCTGAGAGGCGTTATGGCTATTCGGTAGATGTGTAGCGGGTGACACTGCTTAAGCCACGGTTTTAAGAAGATGAAACGTGCTCGCGACAGCAAGTTGCGCGGTTAGAGTGAGGAAAGAGACGTCGGTCGATATGACGATAGTTTGAGGTAGATGGTGTAAATGCTGAAGCCAAAAATTAAGAAGCATGCAGTCAACCATTAAGTGCTAGCCGTGAAGTATCTTTATCTCACTCAACGGAGCGGATGGCCCCGCGCCTCCTAGATGCAAGCCATGAAATAGCTTCCTGAGTCGCCTACGCTCTGGTGGTTCCACTCGGTTCGCGATTTCCTGCATACGCTACTTAAAACAAAATCGTTATTTAGGCTCGAAAGTATCGCCCTGAGCTGTGAAGCAGACCCTAGGAAGGCCAGTTAGCAAAGGACTATATTTAGCGTGGTCGGGAACAATATTATGACACAAAACGCATACCCTACCAAACCAAACCAAAAAGGTGGGTCATCAAAGGACTAAGGGGACAAACAGTGATGTGACACTAATAGATGCGCCAAATACGTAAGTATCTGAGCAAGCCATTATATATCACAAAGAAGCCTTTGCAACACGCAATCAAAAAGAAAAGAGAGCACATGTGCAACAAAAATAATCTCAAAGCTGGCGGTACCGTGCTCGCATTCGGGGTCACCAATTGTAAATTGGAACCCAGATACTGGTTGCAACGAGAAGCAGTAGGAACTAATACGGACACCAGTTATTCTGAAGCAAGTACATAGCCGGTCCCAACGTATATCGGAAAGAGCTGCAGTAAACTGAAAGAAAAATAACAAAAGCACAGAGCAAGGTAGCGGGAAAATCACACGGAGTACGAATGTGAACCAGACCTGCCGTATGTAAAATAACTGGACGATCGGACGCTAAAAACAGGAATAAAATACAATGTCACCAAATACAGAAAGCGTTAATAGTGCATGTGCTCTACAGATGTATTCTACCGCTTAACATAAATGTGCATAGATACGGCTGTGCTCCACTTCGTCGTCTTTAATAACAGGAAACACAAAAATGACCAGAAGAAGCCAGATAAAAAGCATGGTGGGCGCTGCGTATTCCGCCCGGCAAACCAGTTCAATGGCATGCTGCTAAAATACTGCCAAGTGTCGCAAAATTCATCGTAAAGGTCATGACTATTCTTTATAGTAATAGTGTGTAATGAACATTTACTCTCTTTGTGCTCACTATACTTACAGGTGCAAGGTATTTATAAAAAGTTTGATCTGACGCCCCGCAAGCACCGTGCTTTGCTAACGTCCAGAAATTTAGGTTTATTATTTTTATAGATAGTACAGGACAGTCAGTAAGTGTGAGCGCGGCCTGCTTAGCGGATAAGATTGCGAACTCTAGGGTCACCTGCACTAGTACGAAAAACCTTCAGTTCCAGTCCGTATCAGCAGGGTGGATGCGATGGACGAGAGCCGGTTTGGCAAAGCTGCTCCGCAACACCTTTCTGAAACGCAAACTGCGCGCTCAATCAAGTGAGTAAATCCGACCTCCTAATGGTTGGATTACAACGTCTGTGTCTGAACTAATGTGTCCTCGTTCACGGTGAAGTATACCGGAAAACACGCTCTTTCAGTAGTTTGCAACATTGGATTTAACAGTTGCTTTAACCTTCAATAGGTCCACCTGTTTTACTGACGGCACATACGTTTTAACCAATTGTTATGGGGAGTACCTTGGTGCAGCTTTTCTCGCTCTGGCTTTTTCGCTTCCTATTTATTTTAGCCTGCACAATATACGTTAGGTACAGTGGCATCAGACTTCTATACAGTATCCTATATGACACGTCTAACGCGTCATTGCTTACCGACTAGAGTCCCAAGCTCCGCTAAACAACGTTGCCGTTGTTGGTGGATTAAAACTGGCATTATAAAGATATGGTCTAATGTATCTCACTAACAAACCAACTTTTCAAACATTTCTTCCTTGGAAGTTTGTCATTAACAATCTATTAGGTTACCTGGATCCGCAAAGCTCGCTACCTGTGGCATCACCAATTCTGTAGGACTAGTAAATACTAGTCCGAGACGGTGCGCGAAATTAAGCGGGGATATCAGAAGCAACTTGGATTCTGACACAGTGGACTGTATTCCATGGGCTACAAGATGACGCGGACGGATGAAGTAAGACAAGAGCAACACGTTAGCGCAGGAACTTACATGTTGGTCAGGTGTCGAGTCGGATGTAGGTGACCAAGAAAGTAATGTAAGGGAGCTGAAACAAGGAAGAATTGCGTAAAATTGGTCATCAGCGAAACAGTACACAAAAGATACTACTTATCGTTTAGAGCGCAAACGAGCTCCCCCTTAAAAGGCTGAACAAAAGAAGCCTTTGAATCCGAAAGTGACAGGTGAATCGAAGTTGGTTGGCCAAGATCGTGCCGAGTGCGTAAGCGTTCGGGTCAGATGGAGATTCACTGAAAGCTGGAGTCCAACGTGCCGTTTGGGTGCAATTCGGCTAGAAGTCGAAGCTAACATGTCGGACTACAAAAAGCTAGTTAGCACAAAATTGCCGACAAGACTTCAACCTCTGCTGCTGCCAAATGATGCGCTTGGGAGTGGGATCTACCCCCGCCGCGACCCTTTTGCACCGTACACAGTCGGAAAAGCGTATTGTCTTACGCACCTTCCAACCAAGACAATTGATCGTGGACGGCGGCGGGCCAGCTTCGGGAAATGTCGGGACGGCTGATGTTTTTAGACCGGGATCGTGGTCTGGTGGAACTACACCAGGTTGCTGAAAGTTGGTGCGGTGAGTGGTGATGTCGTACGAAGCACTAATAGACGAAAAGGAGTGGGGGGTTCTTCCATAAAAGCAGGCTGCAGACGGTCGATGGTGACGACTTCACATCGGCCACCGCGGTCAATAGTATACGTCTTATTCGCACTGTGTAGCATTTTGCAAGTTACCATGTAAGGCGACTGAAGTGGCTGTCGAAATCCATCTAGACGAACAGGGACGTGTAAACCCGTAGACAGCTTCTCGGTCACGCTCACTAATATCTTCCGCGATTATGGAGCGGGTGGACGTAGCTTGCGCCTCTGGTGAGCCAGTCGTTTGAGGTAACATCCGTAATCGAGAGGAAGTGACGGGGCTGGTGTTACCAGCTGGCCGGGCAACCGCAGCGGGCAGCAGTATACTAGCTACGCTAGTGTTGCACCGTAATCGGTTTTAACAATGTTTATTAAGCCTACGAGAACGAAAGAAAGTGTGTCAGATCATGAAGGATCTGCGCGCGCACGTAGCACGGCCGGACAACTGGCGGTGAAATAGCTCCACCACGCGGGTAGCGGTCGGAGGTTACGCAGTCGTCTGAAAGTAACGACAGCCTAAATCCTTAAGCCACGCGGCAAAAGTAGACGCCCAACTTGATCTTCGACTTGTGATCACGATGGCGGGACATCCATAGTGAGCTACCTAGCGTTCCAGTAAAGCATTTGCCGCCATTTCGAAAAAACAATTAGGTATGGGATCAGCTTCCGGCCACCTGGTGAATCAAGCGACATAGGTCAGTAGTTTTACGAAGCATTTCGAACGTGGCAGTACTACAACGTCTAGGTGCACGTGGTGAAAAGGTTCATCTGGATTGGGGAATGTTCTCACTGGGATTTTCGTGTGCTTATACACCTTCACGCGTTGACGCGGAAGTCAAGCATGTACCCTAGTACGAACGTCACGACTGACATTGTGTCCGACGGACCGTGTGGTTACAAGTCTAACCGATGTACTAACGCCTGGATGAGACACGCCGTGCAACGCGTCGAACACCGTCTTCCGAAACTCGCGTGGAACCACTAGACGCGGCGTGCCCCGAGGTAAACCGCAAAGTTATTACCCTCTGACCATGTTACCGAAACGGGTCGGATATCCAATAAGGAAAACCTGCGTACTATATCAACCTCAGGATCACTGGATTACGCTGTCGTCATAGCTGCTAAGTTTATAGCGGTGCCGGCGTCCGCATAGAATGCTGGAAGTTGGAAACCTGCCCCGGCGACAGTGTTGTACATATCTGAAAAATGTCGTACGTCGGTTGTAAACTGAGCGAAATAGTTTAGGTGGAGCGACTCTCTAGGTAAGTATCGGTCGGTAGTCCAGCTAAGCATGTAAGTAAGGGGCTTGTTGTCTGTGAAGAAGACAAAGAAACGGCATTTTAAGACATGTCGTAAATGACGTATAGATAAACAAATAGCTAAGACTCCTCTACCGAAAGAACGGTAAAAGATTCGGCAGGTTGCAAAAGGTTGGAGAAAAATGACAACGGCTGCCAAGCGTCGCTTACCTTTTTTGGAAGACCGTATCAATTGCCACGTCAGGAGCGTCGGTACAGAGTGACAGTGTGGGCTACCGGGTCTTGATACGATATGAAAGCAATGTTGGCGATAGCTACTTTCAAATCCAAGAAGGTGGCGCTTGCAGCAGCAGGAAAATCTAACTTCTTAAACTTCCCTCATAGAAGGTCCGTGAGGGGTTTCATAAGCAAGGCGCAATTGGTATGAAACGGCAATAAAAGTTACGAGACCAGCAAAGCGTTATGGCGTTTGAAAGAGTGAGGCTTGGGGTAGTCGGTGATGGCTTTAATCTTATTTTGTAATGGCACGACGCCTGCAGGAGAGAGTTGGTAACCGGAAAAACTGACCGAAACGACACCAAACGAAATTTTTCTGAGTTGCATGTCACCCCGCGTTGAGAGAAACGATCAAAAGGCGTTCGAATGTGGCGCAAATACTCCTCGCTTGAGGAGCTGGCGATTATGGCGTCGTCGAGGTAAGCATAAGCGAAGTCTAGGACGCAAAAAGCTTGGTCGATTAGACGCCGAAAAGTTTGCGTCGCATTCTTTAGACCAGACGGCATGCGCAGAAATTGGAACAAACCAAATGGAGTCGTCACGACATTGTCGGCGACGTCCGCTTCGGCCACCGGAATTCGGTTGTAAGCGCACACCAAGTCGATTTTACTGAAACCGTTTTTAAACTGTCAGACTAGCGGAGACGTTCGTGATATGTGGGATAGGATAGTAATCAGGCGTTGTTACGTTGTTTGGAGATCGATAAGCGCCACACGGACGCCAGTTTTCCACAGTCGTTTCCGGAACCATTAAGAGAGGTGACACCCATGGGCTGTTGGATGGTATTATGGTGCTGAGCTAAAGCATGTGATCGAATTCAGCTCTTGCGGCACATAATTTGTAGGAGGCTAGTCGTCTTGGTCGGACACTTGTTGGCGGACCGCGCGTGGCAATATGATGAGCGACCTATGTGGTGACTAGCGGGAGCTCTGCAGCTGGTCGTATCAGTCGCGGATATTCAGAGTGTAGGTTGATATAATCTGAAACTACATCGGCGATTCGATACACGGGACCGATTTTCTGGGCGTCCGTAATAGCGCATTCAACACTTACTTTAGTACGGTTGTCCAAATATCTGGCGGCCAGCATCAACAAGCAAAGCAAAACCTCGGAGGAAGTTGGTACCGATGATTGCGAAGGGTATACACGCAACCATGGAAACCCACTAAAAATCCCGGCGAAGCTCATGGTCCAGGTCATCATGCGCTGACCGAATAAATCTATTGAAGAATCGTTAGCCGCACGCCGGTTTTAAGTAGGCTTTGAGTGCATGTCGTTCGCGTTCGCAGGGAGGATGGTAACTTCCGCTCCCGTGTCGATAAGGAACGTGATGGAAGTACGTCGATACTTAACGCAAAACAGGCGATTTGTCTGGTTATTTTAGGTAGGTTGGTCATGTTAGTATGCGGGATATTAGCTTTCCATGAAGCGCCTGAATCGTGCCTAATACAGGGAGCTCTACAACCTCTAACTCTTCCAATCTGTTACAGGTGGTACCAACATAACTCTTCGACGGATCTGGTAATGTCGGACTGAGAATGTGCAGAAATAATGCCGCACCTTTTCCTCGACCGAGTGGTATTCGGTGCAGGCAACTAAGAACCGCAATTAGCGGTATCCAAAACGTGATTTTCATCTGACGGTGGCATACTCTGTTTCGAAGCCTTCACTGCTGCTAACTTGCTGTGATTCAGCTCAATTCCATCGTCTTTAGGGTCAAGGGGGCCTTACGACTTCTGGAAAGTATAAGACGCGGTTTTCGTCGGTGAGAATTCGTCACCGGAGTTACTGGTACTTTGCTGCGGAAGACGTTCGAACGCAGCGTCTGCCTTGGTAGTTAATTCATTCAGAGGACTATCCCGAAACATGGACAACATAACCGGCAACGGCTCTGTGACTGCAAACCACAGTTCCATTATCCTTGCTGTGCACAATAAAAAGGGACGAGTAACGCGCTGCATTCCACAGAACAACGTCGACGGCTTGCAATCTTCCAGATTGAGCTAACTGAGCTGTTCAAATCAAGCTCGTGAGCTGGGCTGTAACTCTTTTAGAATCGCCTGCTTTATTGTTTCGTAGTTTGCCTCATTCGTTGCTCAGGGTATATTGCCAGCAACCACCTTCACAACCGACAAAGGAAGACGTGAGACGAGCTGATTGTACCTTACTGCCTTAATGTCCTTATTTGCCAGTTCAACCTCGAATATCGCAAACCAAATCTCTGGCTGTATTCCATGAAACTTGGAACAGCCAATGTAGGCATGAATACGCTGCAAAACGACCCAGCTGCCACTTTCGAAATGTGAATCGAGAAGATAAATGATGAAGAGAAACACGCTAAAAGTACTAAACTTACCCAAGAAACAAACGAGTGCACGTAGATAATCGAGAACAAGAGCCAACTCACCAAAAGGTACACGCGACAAAAAAGTTTAAATTCGAGCGTGCGAATGGTCATCACGAATTTTTAAGACTAAAAATTACTAGTCCAAGATGGTGCGCTAAATTGAGCGTAGATATCAGAAGGCAGTTAAAGTCGGACACAGCTGACCGTATTCCATGGGCTACAAGAAGACGTGGAAGGATGGGGTGGGACAAGAGCAACACTTTAGCGCAGGAACTTACAAGACAGTCGAGTGTCGAGCCGGAGATAGGCAAACATGGATGTAATGTAAGGCAGATTAAGACAAGAAAGAATAGTGTACAATTGGTCATCAGCGAAATTGTACACACAAGCTACTAGTTATTATTTGGTGCGGTATAAGTCAACGCTGGGTAGCATCTATGCACTTTGTGTCCATGTGTGTCTGTTGCACACCTTGCAAAAAATCATTTGTTAATGCTTGTGCATTGCGGGCCACAAGCGCTTAATATGTTCCAAATGATGAGGTCAATATTTTGAGGCTGTACAGACTTCCGTATGGTTCTTGTTGCTATTTTTTCTTTACTGTTTCTATTTACCGGTAGATATTCACTGAAAACGAGTCCAGGTCACTGCATGCAATAACTGCAGAAAATGAAACACTGTGTGACATACACTATTGTATTAATGAGCTTTTAAATGAATTTCTTAGGTAGACTTGAAGTGCACACATACAACTTACAAAAATTAAAGTTAACTTATTGGGTTATCATTACAAGAAACAAATATGTGCATATATTTTTTTTATCAGAAGTACGTAAGGGCCGTTAAGTTCATTTGGTTGCTTGCGATCAATCATAAAACTGATAAAATCCACCACTGACTATTTACTTTTGCTGCTTGTGAGTTGCGTGCACGGATGCACAACTTAACGTGGAGTAAAAGCTTGATGCTCTAGTATGCTTCCAGTTCACGTTTCCAAGGTACCACGCGTCGCAATAGACACGTAAAGTTGGAAGATAAAACAAATACTCGTTATGCGTTTGAATATATCTGCCCAAATCACGTGGTGGCTAGTGCACTTAATACCAACATGTACTTATCAATAACTGACGAGCAGGCAGGGAGCAAGAAAAACGAGAGGTGTAACTTAAATCGTCAGGAGGGAGCGAGAGAAAGGAGTAGGGCTAAAAAATTTGTACGTACTTAAGTTCTTCCATGTCCGATGGCCGTTTGTCATGCTCCGTGGGGTCAGTATTCGCCGTTCGTTCTGTGACAAAAGGGTGATAATTGTTCGTTGCGCGTAGCGAGAAGGCCTGCAGATTCTTTATAATAACTCATTTTTACCGGGCCCTAACCTCAGGGCATACGACGCTTTCAGTCCGTTGAAATTTACCGGGGTTGATTACTCTGATACGGCGGGCTACATGATCCGACCAGTCATACCCGATGACTCGTTCTCGACGAACCCTCACCTTTCCTAAATGCGGTGAAACATTGCTGGAACACCCAATGGTGTTACAGTCGTCTTAATCCAAACTGCACACCCCAGGAACGAACAGAATTCCGAAGGTCTTGTGTTGAAAGTAGGCCACCTAGTGACGTTGCATTGCCGTCGGTCGTGGAGTGCAGGGATAGGAGAGAGCCACACCGAAATCCTCCACTTCGGTGACGGTCCTAGTGACCGTATTGACAGAAGCTGACTTCAAAGTCAACAGCCGCCACTAGTGAGATTGCGTGTTGCAATCCAAAACACAAGGCGGGTGCTCCAAACAAAAACCCGCAACTATACTTCTAACCGCTGTGTCAAACACTGCTCGCGGAACTCAATGGCCTAGTGATCATAGCGATAGCCACCAAGCACTGTGCCCCGAGTTCCACTCCTAGCTCAGCTATCTCTACCTGATGAGTCTATACAAAGACGAAACCGTCGGTCGTGGAGTGCAGGGATAGGAGAGAGCCACACCGAAACCCTCCACTTCGGTGACGGTCCCAGTGACCGTATTGGCAGAGGCTGACTTCAAGTTCAACCGCCGCCACTAGTGAGATTGCGCGTTGCAATCCAAAACACAAGGCGGGTGCTCCAAACAAAATCCCGAAAATCTTTGCTTGTTTAAGTTAAACGCATTTATGATACAATACGAAATGTGTGGATTTGCCATTCTTCGTCTTCTTACTGCGCTTTTTAGATTAGTGGTCCAGTTCGTAATGATATTTCCGTACTGCGGATGGCCAATTCAAACTACAAATAAGAATATTACCGGTAGGGCCCCTTCTCGAAGCAGTGGGAGTGAGCGTCAGGTGTGTGCGCACCACAACATGGTCAGAAGTCATGCACACACTGCAAGTTGGCAGTCTTGTGCTGGCAATCTGTAGCTGATGGCGATTTGGGCAATTTGGGTCCAGGTCTTTGAGGAAGCCGGTGGGTGCTAGGTGACGTGATGTGAACATTTGTGTTGGAAACATTGCTGCTAGTATGAAGATTGTTGGCAGCGCACAGTTGGGGGAGTCGACATCTGTTTGCTCTTCTGTTTAGATCGACCCCGATTGGGCCACCTAGGTGTTGTTCGCTCCGAAACGCGGCTCGCGTACGCAGTCAAGTCACCAACAGCAATCACGAATCAAGTATTTTCGTCATGCGGATAAGAGACGCGAGTTTACGATGGCATAGTCATAGATACTTTCCATACTTTAGCCGGAAGTATCAGCAACTGAAGCGCTGAAAAAGCATCTTGTCTACAGTCGATGTTTAGCGACACTAATGAAGGTGCGAAGTCGTACCGCACAGATAGGGCTGTTCATCGGCATCCAGTCGAGTAGATTACCACAGCATATAAGTTGTAGACATTCCCCAGACGGTAAACACTTTGAGATATTGGTGTAGTATTGTCAGAGACTAAGAGTTAGTGTATGGTTTGGTAGCAGCATCAGAACTATGAAGTAAAATCTTCATAATGCTACTGTCTGGTGCGCGTGTTTCGAAGACAGCACACATCATCGAACCAATCTGAAGCCAGAGCCTTCGTTTACGGGACGAGTTCCATGTATTGATGGCAGCAGCTGCGAACTTAGGGGTAATCATCTGATCAATGGATGAGGAAGAAGAGAGTTACATGTAGCGAAAGACGAGAAGATTGACTGTTGTCGGCTCCTCGAGTGGGCAAAGGATACGCTACGACTATCCATTTCGACAGAGGTTTTGTTTGAGTCGCCCTACCTTCAGCTTTGAATCAACATTTGGATTCCCACGGAGGTACGAAGCAAGTCCAGCCAGGAAGTGTGATTACCCAGACTCGTTAGAAGACGCAAAAGATCCGTCGGACACAGCTTTTGAAGAGCTATTTCAATTCACACGTACACTATGTTACGCACCATCGACTACGGCCAGCCGCAGGTAGGAGTTGACGGTTTTGCACCAATTTGGTCGGGGACTGCTAGTTCTAAAGCGGGCATTACCAAAGCACTGTTGTCGTCAAATACCATGCGTGGTACGCTTGCTGTACATTATTCGACCTGAGGGTTGACCGGTCACCTGTTTTCTTATATGAGTACGTTTTACAGGTTGAGCCCCATCGGCCTTTTATTAATATTTGAAGTGGATTGTGAGACTGAGAGAGTTTGACCCTTAACTCCTGAGCTGTCTGCTATGAGTGGTTCCAAACGCCCTTAGAAATTGCAACCCAGAGCAAAGTAATGTCTCACCAGGGTGTGCAAAATATCGCAACATGTTAATTAGTAGTTTGGGTGTGATGCACATCAATCACTCGCTGCTTCACATAGCTTGACAAAAGTGAAATCTTCCTTGTCACAAATATACCACAAGTTGTTTCCAAACCCTTCTAAGACATTTAATCAAGCTAGCGGAGAGATATTGGGCTTCGAAAAGTTCCTTCGACAGTTATTATTTCTCGGATAATAACTTTCGATACACATGACTCCTTATCTTTCCCCTGGGTACAATAAGCCATTCAGCGAAGTGGGTCTTGAAAATGTCCTATTCAGTCAATAAACAAATATTGTATCAGTATGACCAATAAGCGAGTGCATGCCGATAAACGACACTTTGCAGGGGGGATTTTAGCTCTCAGATATTGTTCGAAATTCACCTAGATTTCTAATGCGTAGTGGGGATTTCGGAAACATTTCCGAAGTATGTCGTCACCGTCCACTATCAGTCAGTGAGCTTCGACACGTCTTTGCCACTAAGCCATGGGTGACGGCTGCGGACCTGCATGACTAACAGTTGACTACGATATAGCTCATTTCACCCTTCACTGCCATGCCAGTTACGAACAGCGCCGCAAGCAGCGCACATCCAGGAGCCATGGGGTTCGCACACAGCAGGAGTTCGAGGGAGGCGCACCGCTGACGAGAAGCAGGTCGAACCTAGCTGTCTGGTGCTTCCCAGACGTGTCAAAGCCTGATGACTGAGAGGGAACTGCGACGAAATACTTCTGAAATCATTTGGTTTTCTTCTCTATACTTACCTTTAATGCATATATTTTTTAATTGTTCCTGACCTCCTAAATGTTGTACCTTAAACCTGGCTCCTCTTAGTGGGTACAAAATAAAAACTAATGAAACCTGGTTGCAGATTGGTGTAGGAAGCAGGAATCTATGTTTTGGAAAGACAATGGGCCCGTAGTTATTGTAGTAATACGATATCCTGAAGAAACGTAAAAGCCATTCCTGAAAATTCTCATCAAACGAAGATGCCCTGTTTTGGCAGTTTGAGGACAATTGCTGCTCGAACAGTCGAAACTGAGACGAGGCAGAAAAATTCTTAGTGCTGTTTACAACATTGATGCAAGATCAACACAGTTCGCTGCATCACGCATGATGTTCTTAAATGAAAACATGCCTAAACATTTGACGGTAACCAGTGAGTGTCAGGAAAATGTCAAATACAGGCTGCAAATATTCAACTTAAAGCTCTAATTTTAAATCGAACGAAATGCTCCAAGACCAGTGACCTAATATAAAATTTGTTCGTTTTCAAACAGTAAGACTAGTTGAATGGTGTAGGCCAATGATATCTAAACTCCGGCAAGCAGTCCAAATGCGGTCTACGTTAACATCTGAACTGGCCGCAGGCCCATAATGAAATAATAAATTCAAGCTTTCAGTTTTTTAGTACATATGTTATTTTTATCATTATCTTAATGTCAGACTGTATATGGCCCGACATATTGTTACCTCACAAAATGCGGTCATCCTTGCAAAATGTTTGGACACCGCTGATTTAGGAGAAAATTCCTCACATCTGGACTCAGTCAGAAGGTTACCCAGCGCCTACAAATGCGCTGGACGGACGTTTAATCCTTTCAGATAGTATCAGCAGTGCGAAATCCATCTAACACCTGTGGGACTCGAACCTGCAACTCAACTATTGCCAGTATGTGTTTGCGGCCAATGAGCTACGGTAGACGGTAAGGATCATGGTGATGTGCATCTGCGTCACTCACGCATCTAGTATCAGACACAGTCGTTGCCATTTCTTGTAGTTTAGTGGTCGCAAACACAGACTCGCAACAATGGAGTTGCGGCTTCGAGCGGTGCAATGGTCAGACGGAATGCGCACTGCTGATGAGTTCAGAAGGGGTAATATTGCCGTGCTTGACAAGCTGTAGGACTTGTGATGCAAGAATTATGGCAGCACAGAAGGTTTTCGCTAAGCACTGCTAGTGTACTAACTTTTCCTCACAGAGAAGTACGGTACCGTAATTACGATGCACAACGTAATTACTCCAGTAGTCATTAATATGAATCGCTCTTTACACATGCCACGCTACGTGTTTTCCTGTCATATGTTTCCGGGTTTTGCTCAGTATGTATGGTTGTGTTCTTGCAATAATTATTTGCTGGTTTACCGATGCGGATCAGATCACTTAACTTGTTAGCACAGTCCATACAAGTAACGTTACCATGTCAACCGTCCGAAAATTTCTAGTTGGCATCCCCAACAAGTTCTGTTAAGACACAGTAGTGTGTGTTTGTTCAAATAAGTCACCATGTTCCTGTGGATATTATGCGTAATCTACATACTCGAAAATTATTGTTCCGTGGTCACTCCGCCCTAAAGGGATAACCATCTTTGTTTTCTCAATCAGAAGCTTTCCGTTCATGAGCACTAAAGCAAGCAGTGGGGGTTTATTTCCTGATCTGAATTTGGTGGACGAACAGACATGACTCAAGATCGACATGCTTGCAATATTCTCTTGCAGATCAGCATCAAATTGCACTTTGGGGGTGCCGAAACTTACATAAAGTAAATTTGATTTCTGCTGAAATGAGGATATGACATTATCGACACCAAAGTACCCTTCCCAAGGCTAATGTCAGTCTGGAGTCCATCTCTGTGCTGGACATCGGGGGACGATAAGTAACCGCCAAAAACAAGTGTCGTTCGTCATATTCCTAAACTGCATCAGTGGGAATCTATGATCAGCGTTTCCTGATCGTCCACCGGTTCGCACAGCAGGTAGCTACAGCTGTAGAACATTACCTCAGTGTATTTGTTAGGGTGGTCGTTTCGTAGAAGGGACCAACCATGTATCGCGAATTCGGCGTCAATAATTTCTAACTGCAACGGGGTTTCCCTTACGAATATGCGGTCCCAGGAGTATGATGCTTGACATAGCCGCAATTCGGCAAGCTTGTTCAGGAGATCTCGTGCATTAGTAGAGATACAGACATGTTTCCCTGTTCTTAGTAATGAATCGAGGAGGTGTGTTTCGGATATACTGTTGTGACGACCGGTGAAAGTTCGGCGACTAATCATTTTTTGGGTGGTGCGATGACGAACTCATCTGCGTCAGGTCCATGTATTCCACCGTTAACAAATGGCTTTTCTCTGTGCATTTAATGTATGGGGTGTGTTCGCTAGTTTCGTTGACGTACACTGTGGAGTTAGCCGATCCGTTGTCGGGAAGTGGTTCAAAGAACTGTCTGTTCTCGTGTTTGTTTAGTGAATGCTGCTTTGATCCAAAGCTCGGAAGGAAGGCTACTGTGTGCCACACACCAGCACCATTGTTGGTATTTGTCTAGCTTGATGGCTGCGTTTACAATCCTCATACATCATCATTTGTAGTTTGGCGATCGGTACGGGCCTCAAGGGAGTGTGTCAACCGAATGTAGCGCCACTGTTCCTGGTCATGAGTAACTGCTTCGCGTTCATCATGACTTCCTGTATTTGGAACACCGTATAAAAGGATGATCCGCGCTACGGCGTCCGTCCGTTAATTTTCCAATCCGTGTCTTGCTTGTTTGTGCTCACTTCAGAGAATATCCGGGAAGATGCGGATGAAAAATGACCCATTCCAGAAGAGAGTTGTCGATAACGGGAGAGCTAGTGGTTCGTCGGCGGGAGACTGTGCAACTCGGAAAAGTCCTAGTTCACCATAATGCTCTGAGTTTGGGTAACGGGTGATCGTGTCAATGTGACGGGCTTAGCAACAACAACTATTGTGTCACCTCTGGAGTTCCCATGGCTCACATTCTCGAGTTGGTTACATTTAAAGGAGTTTAACCGATTCTGGTATTCCTCATTTTCCTCATATTCCTCATTTGTTCAACCATTGTCACCAGCCTTCGTGTTGCTGCGATAGTTCATGCACAACCTTTACCAGTGAGATGACCATACCTACTTCAAACATTCACAGTGAATCTGGTTTACTATTGCCTACCTTCACTGTGAGCTAGGAAAAGTAATAATCAAACTTTCCACATTGAGGCGTCCTTAAGATCTGCGACTCCAAGCGCCCACTATACTGACCTGCTTTGTGGCGTCCGTGTTGTGGTATTGGAGCATAGATTTATATGCGCCAAATTGCACATTAATAACTGTTGAGACAAATGAGGGCAAGTTACCGCTTGCGGAGTACAAGTGCAGTAGATTAAAAAAAGTCTGAAATCGGTTTCGTCGCTTAGGTAATTTAAAGTCAACTAAGTTTGTAACCGTGAGTATGAACCTCGTCAAGTGTTGGCGGTGTAAAAACTATACTTGTGGAATTGCCGCGGTTCCAGCCGTCTCCGTTTCTAGTCACGGCACATATTTAGTGAGCTAAGGTTTCGACAGTTATCAATAGATCTTAACATTAGATTCTACTGGCAATCATCCCATCTGATAATCGTCGATTTCTGCCCCCGAATGCCATGTTTCATTAAGTGGTCTTTTCCGCTGAGTTGTATGCTACCCTGTCGCTATATGATATATCTCCACTCATTATATGGTGGACACAGCCACTCTTGCGTTTCTGCTTATTCGAGAGCTACCACACTTTTCATGTGTCTACGCTTGCCTCAAGTAGGAGAGTTCACTTGCACCTTCCCCAGGGCGAGCCGGTGAAGGTGGCCACCTAATAGATCCCCTTATGTGATTTAGGAACTGCGTTAAGACGAAAATGGGTAGCGGGTGTTAGTTGTTAGGATGTTGAGATGTTCACAGAGCTAGCTACTTCGCTTATGGATGTTTCGTCACTAATTTGCATGACATTTTTATTGCATAGTAGTAGCTTCGCAAAGATCCGGGATCGGTACCAGTGGCCAGCCGGCTGCTTCTTATTTACGCGTTGGATGTTACCAGTCGTGCGGTAACCACACTGGTTTGCAGTTGTTGCACTCGGAACTGCAGACGGATTTTAAATAATCACAGCAAAGTTTATTTTAAAGAGGGATGGAAACTTTCAGTCTCATTGAAGCACAAAATATTTTGGCCGCGGACGCGGTTAAGAAAGCCGATTTGGTGTTTGATGTTCTTTCAGCCTAATTTAATTTTCCTCATTTTTTTGTAGATAGGATCGAGATGGGTGCGTCTAATCACTGAGTTCTGCTTAGAAAATCAGTTTTCCCGAAGCTTCCTTTGCATCTTTGATGTGTTTAGTTCTCTGCTTTAACCCAGGCGAATCTGTATCTTTCTTCGTCGAACTGCCGAAACTATTGACGGTCCACAGAAGTTTTGTGAGCTAGTTGATGTTGTTTCTTGACAACCTCCTGGCTATATGGTTATTTCACTTGGATTGACACTCTATCTGTGCACAACACGCCAGTGCTCCTGCGATTCCGGTTTCCCTTTCTGTCTCTGCAAGTTACTTTTTAGATTGACGATGGTTTATGTGCCATGAGCAGCTGGATAGATATTTCACGTACATAAAGAGGAAACGTCAGTTCTTCGTTGACACATCTTTGACATTTTTATGTCTGCCGTTCATACATCTTCCGACAAAGCAGTGGGAATTTAACTTGCGAAGAATTGACGCTGAAGTGCGCTTTATCTCTTCCCTTTGATGTTCCACACTGTTCGACTGTTCTCTTGAACGTTTCAGTTAAAAGTCGAACTTGGCTCGGTTAGTGTCTTTTTTCCTACCTAGCTTCGTAGTTCGCCGTCTAGGGTTCTGGTGTCTTAGACGGTCGAGTGGAGGCGACAGCCTTTTACACCGAATACTATTGTGGAACGAATTACTGAACACGCCATGTTTGGGAATTTCTTGCCATCCGCAAGCAGCTGTAACGAACTCACGTAACCCTTGCTCCAATTTATCCACATTGAAGATGGTCAACGCGCTAAATGAACTTGCACTGCTGCGCATGCATCAGGAGACGGTGTAACTTACCGAGTATACCCACCGGCTAGCCCAATAACAGCTCGCTGGAAGCGTCGATATCTGACTTTATGTGAACGTGATGGTAAACCATACACATTTTATGTCATTTCGCTGACACATCTACTATTGAATTTGAAGTTCTTACCCCACGTAGTGTAGGGACGGGGAAAGCATTGCAATTTCAATGGTAACAAGCTGTGATTGCATATTATCGGTTCCCAATAAAAGCATTTCTGCACAGTAACCATGGTGGTGCTCTTACGTTCACTGCACCCATTAAATGCCATTGCTGTTTGTCTGTTAGAAGCCGATTTGTTTTAACGTCAAACGTATTCAAGCAACTTGTGTGAGAATCGCGCTAATCGCATCCTGTCGCTGGACCCACTCCAACCGATCATGACAAGATTAAGTTGGTGCACCATAGTTCATCCAGTCGTTTATATGATATTTCGATAATGGAAATGTGCGTACCCGTGTGTGTGTGTCTGCGCGTTGTGTGCGTATGTTTGGAATACCTCGCACATAGAATTCGGGGTGTCAAACCAAGTGGATAAGGGGGAGGTGAATAGAATCCGCAATTCAGTTCACACGGCATCAACAATCGTATGTATTTATTGACTTAAAAAAGCGCAACAGAAGGCAGAACGAGGAGCAGATTAGGCACTACGCACTGGTATGGAGTTGGGTTGTGCATTAGTTTAGCTTATGATATGGCAGATTAGGCCATCATGAATGGCAGATGTCCAGATTGAGAGCAAGTCATAACCCTATTATGTCATTTAACGAACCAATAGAAGTGAAATCGAAAACTTATTTGCAGTGTGCATGAAATGCAAAATTACTATCTTCGGTGTGTGCTAACTGTGTGACTAGCTAAGCTTCCTTGTCACTGAGAGGTGAACTTTCAGAAATTTTTTCTGTTAACTCCACATGTATGGCACGGTAAAAAGAGATTTTTGGGTTACACATTGTCTATAGTATTTCCGATGAACATGGTGCTAACGGCTGCGTAGACGACAAATATTGTCGCAGATTTGAGTAACCGTTGGAACCTCTGGATAGAGCCCGAGTTCAAAGCTCGATCGCAAAAGAGCACACCAACTGGGCGACCAATGTGCAACTTGCAGTCGAGCAGATCAAAGCAGTGATAACAGGCAAGCAAAAGCACTCCCGAGCAGAGAATCAAAATGTGTTAGGCCAGTTGAGTGGTGGTCACGTAAATCGACCAATGTACACCGCACGTGTGTGTGCGCGTGGTGAATAATCAAAGTCGGACAAGTGGGCAAGAAATCGAAGTGTTGTGTAGCCGCCGACTGTTCGCAACCATGACTGCTGACAGAACACGAAGACGAACCTGGAGAGAATGGTATACTTGAGAAATCTCTTCCATTACACTGGGTACGGCGGTATTTGGGGCAATGATACCAAACACGTTGGAGCCAACCAATACTATAAGTAATAGCGAATAACACGTACGAAGGAGAGGTGGTAAATGTGAGAAACAATCACGTGTGGTCCAGGAAAGGGTACTTGCGAAAATGGACCCGTGATGACTATTAAGATCCGCCTAAAACAGCCAAACAAATCAAACAAATGATGCATTTAAACAAATGTCCAGAAAGAAATGGTAGCGAAACGTAGAATGGGTAACAAAGTGTTATCACAAAATACGTATGTCCGGTACGCATCCTCCTAAAAGTAAGGGTCTAACTAACTCACACACACACTAGTTCAAACCGACAAGGCCATTTTAAATGGTCAAGTTGAGCTACTCTGCGTCGGCATTTCGAGTGTGAAGTGCAGAGTGAGATTAATCACTTTAAACTGAATGCACGTCGCCATAGAGATAGCATGTCGCATTCCAACCACATGGTTTGTATTTTCAATCCAACTTTGGGATGGAAGATCATTAAAAAGTACTACAACATGGTGGCATACATACACGCGTATCACGTCGGTGCTGTTGAGCCACTTCGGCGATGCATCCGGATGGTCGAAATGTTCGTTATCAGAGCTGGTGATCCGAAACATGTCTAATGCTCTCAGTACCTTCAAAATATTATTGTTTAAAACAATACGGGAATAGTGAGTTCAATGCTTCTTATCCACGGAAAACGATGGGACGGCTGTCTTTGGCTAGCTCAATTATATCCCTAGCTCATTAGGTCGAATGTACTAGTTCCTCGTTGGATTCGGCCAGTAGTAACCTCCTAGCGACACTAAACATGAAAGTGTGCCAAGAACGCAAAGCAACAGCCTATGAGTAAACTCACTAAGGACCACTTGACCAGCGCACGACGATAAGAAACATAGTAACACAGGATTTGGCGAAGCGAATGAAACAACATTTTTGCGAACAGCTACTGAATTTTTGTGGGAATGGTAGAATGACAGAACAAGTGTCAACTGCTAGATCTACTACGGCATACATGAGTGAGACACATGTCGCAGCACCAGGTATAAATAAATAAATAAATACTTTATTTTCGTCATTGCGCGGCACACCATCAAGGGCGGGATCGTGGTAATAAAGACATGTATGATCAACAACTACACAAATTAGTACATGTTGAGTTCCGAAAGATAAACAAAACACGAGGTTTTAAGCAAAGAAGTGTTTTCAATTAATTCTTCATCATGATTTTCACGAGCAGACCTTTACTAGTTCCGAGATTCAAAGACTGAGTGTCTGATCATCTCCACTCGATGTTAATCTACCGGTTCACCTGCCCGTGCAAGGCCAGGTACGTTGGACGGACGACCAAGCATCTAGGTAAGAGAATTAAGGAACACATCCCAGGTTGGCTCTACAAGCGCGAGAATAGGACAAGCTGCAGTGCGATTACAAACCATCTAAAAAACACAGACCACCAGATAGACAAATGAATATCCTTTCAAATTCTCTACAAAATACTATCAAGACAAAACCCTCGTCTAAGAGCAAGCATACTCGCCACCGCTGAGGCAGTATGCATAAGCCTAACAAATCAGGACTTGTGTGTTCAGAAGAAGCTAATATAAACAATGCAACTTCCCTGGCCGACCACCAGCCGCGAAGGAAGTAATGGTACTCCGCAAATTCACCTGACTTCAGTCATGTGATCAGGTGAATGCCATCATGATCACAAGTTCCAATTGTTTTTTGCTACACTGAGGATTGCAACAGACGTTAACCTAAATTGTTTGCCTAAAGCTTCGTGTTATGTTTATCTTTCTGAACTTGACGTAGCAACTGAGCATTCTACTTGAGTAGTACATGTTGAAAAATAGCATAGGAATGTGTGTGTCTGTTGACCTGTAAATGTATGTTTATGCCTGTATTTGGAAGTAGCCATGATGCCCGCTGCCACCTTTCCTCTTTAACTTCGCTATTGACGAAGTCATGGAAATCGCGTTCACAAGACACGACTTAGAATGTGTGGAGCTACTCCCAGGAGAACGACTTCTTGACTTAGAGTATGCTGATGATATTGCCCTGGTCGGTGACAGCTCACAAACGTGCCAAGCGGCACTGGACAGATTAGCACTAGCTGTCCGTCACTTGGGACTTGGCTTCGCACCCTCGAAGTGCAAAGCGTTCCTCCAAGATTGGTCTGGACCGCCTCCTTCGCTGACCCTTGGTGGGGATCAGCTAGAAGTCGTTCAGAAATTCAACTACCTGGAAAGTTGTATCAGCGCCCGTGGGAATGAAGGTGAAATCATAAATCGTATAGCAGAAGCTCGGGGCGCTTTTGCTAACCTTCGCCAATTGTGGCGCTGGCGCGACATCACTCTTGCCTTGAAGGGTAGAGTGCACAATGCAGCAGTACGTTCGACCCTACTGTACGATTGTGAAACCTGGCCCCTTAAAGCAACGGACCTGAAGAGGCTAGTTACGTTCGACCATCGGTGCCTTCGTAATTTAGGTCACATCTGGTGAGAACACCGCGTGAGCAACGAGCGTGTTCGACGCCTTGTTTATGGCACAGGAAAAGGAAATGAACCGCTCAGCACTGTCATTTCACGCATCAGGCTCCGATGGCTCGGCCACGTGGTACGCATGCCAGCCAACCGACTTCCCCGACGTGTGTTGTTTGAGCGCCGGGGGTGTGCATGGAAGAAGAGGAGGGGTGGCCAAGCGATGACTTGGCCCAGAGGAATGAAGGCCCTCACTTCTGAGCTGGCCTCGATTGGAGCTTCACGGCTCCCTGGTCGGGATCCGAAAGACGATGAACACGTTTGGTTGGACACACTTGCTGATATGGCTAGGAGCCGACGTCAGTGGCGTTCGTGCTGTGAGTTTCTTTGTCCCGCCTCATCCCTCTTAGCCTCCCCCTCCAACCTCGATATCATTATTTAGCCTTATATAATTTTGCATGGTAATATTTTTTGTTTTGGTGCACAGCAGCCGGCTGGTAACTTACCGGAACGATGCCTCTCAGTTACAGGTAGCTCAGCCAGCTTGCACCAGTTGCATTTTTTTCTCCTTTTTTCTATGTATTGCGGCACAGTAGCTGAGGTGTTCCCCACCTCTAGCTAACGTGTATGATGATGATGTTGTGTGATTAGGTAAATGTGGCTCTGTGTGTGTTTTGTTCGTTTGGTTTGCCATCAAAGGGGGAAATCAATGGAACGCTTCGAATGGGATGACGTTCGTGATGTGTGAATGATCTTCCGGAAAAGGGAAGAGGCGTTGACTTTATTTAGTGGCGAGTCACATCGGCCACGTCACAGTGTTGTTAAACGGATATCTGTGGTTTTTATAGGGAGAACGCTTGCCAGGCGAAGTCCGACCACATCCCGGAACACTGCAGCCGAACGATTGGCTGGAATGTGATTTACCCGAACCACCCAGCTGGCTCCACGGGAGGTTGCTCGGCTAGCCGTGTCGGTTACGGGGAATAAATGGCACATATTTCAGGAGTCATGCCACTGCACAAATTGTATCACCTTTGTGTTTACGAACTGGTTCAGTACAGTGGTCTACTCAGGTTTAAACAAGATTACTGTCGCAATCTGGGTGCTCGCAACAGAAATTGGTGCACATGAAGCGAGGTTGATTAAGATTCCACAAACAGTGAGGTCTGTCAAATATATCATATAACTGGAACGGAACTAATGTGTAAAATGTACGATATGCACATCTTGCACCATAGAGATGCATTCCATCGATGTGCATGTCGCAACAACTTAATAAGAAATCACTTATGCGGATGAAGTTGACAGTACTTGTGATATCAGAATTGGTGGGAATAGTAATTCGGAAGCTTTATTCAGTAATTTCGTGAAAAGCTTCGAAAACACTTACCACTTATCCAATACAATAATCTCTCCCAGCATAAAGATGAACCTATTGATTTTTCAAAGGTAAGGTACGCTTTGCTTGATGGAAGGGCCTCGTAGCACCACCGTGAGTGTAAAGGGGCCTGTGGTGACCTAGAGAAACCCCGTTGGTGAAAATTTTTTAAATACTATACATTTTAGTTTGCTTAAATATTAGGAGATTAGGCCTTTTACTTATTTGTATGTTATGTTTGAGTCACACACACACACACACACACACACACGCATTCGCTACTCGCTCGGGCCATCGTCGAACGGAGCACCTGTTTACATCTTCCTTAGCTAGGTCTCTTCTGGTTCCCCGTACTTAGGTTGAGATAGTTTAGCCACCTTCCAATAAGCCTATGTATATTTAGTTTTTAGTGTTCTCCTGCTCGCATCCTATTGGCTGTTTATATGAGTATCTGATATATTGCGCCCGATCGATGCGCCAAAAACCTGCATCAGATGGCTGTCGTCGTCAGCATCACACCTGGTGATGCCCACAGAGGTACTTCAAGATTTGTGCCGAAGGCAGTTCGCATTACAGCTATCGGCCGCAATTTTTGACTTTACCCAGAGGAAGTGCGATGCGAGATATAGGTAAGAGGATTCGAAGAAAGCGCGTATTTATTCACAAGTTGTTTGAAGCTTGTCACCTCAATAACAGCAAGAGAGAGAGGGCTTAAAACATCTTAGTAAAATGATGGTAGATGGAAACATCGGGGACGAATCAATATGTATCTTACGGTCTGCTCAAGTTCTCTCTCAGTCTACACAGCTGCCGAGTCATCTATCCCAGTTGGGCGTGCTATTATTCACACCTAAAAGTTAATATTGAATATTATAACTATGGGTTCCTAACTCATTAGAGCCCATCAAGTAGAGGCAGCAGGCAGTTTTGAGTACGAAACTTTAGGGCCATTAGCCGTAAACTTCATCCTTTAGCCACTGATTCACGACGAACAACAGTTGGCACCTGGATGGTGGAATTATTTTGCAGAGCTCGTTGTTTGACTGGATTGCAATGCGTAATCTGTGTGAACGGCGATTTGCACTGAAGTGCGTGTTGCTCAGTACAACCATTGGGACTGTAACCGGTGAAGCATATATATTTTGTATGTGATCCGCCTGAAAACACGGAACCCTACGACCGGTTTCAAACATTCTGATCTTAGATGCATGACAGATGCCATAGCGAGTAAATTAAGACGCTCTAAATCAAAGATAATGGTGTTAACAAAAAAACGCGGATGTAGGCAAACTCACCAGGATGTTCATACGAACCCAAGTGTTAATTAACTTCCCTATACAGTCTGGAAATGCTGAGAAGCACGCCGTGTAGCCAGGATGCACTTTGTTCTGATGAACGCGTTGTGAATCGGACATGTCAAACATAAGACACATCGAAAGCTGTAAATGATACGTTGTTTCTCATGCCAGCCACACATTTAAACTTAAAGAAGTCTTTACAAATCAATCTATCGATATAACTATTTTCTTTGCAATATCCTTTAAAAGAGCTGGAGTCGCACCTGGAAAGTGCTGCCGGGTTGACTTACCTGTTTTGTTTCATGTAGTTAAAGCACCTTTTTATGAAATGTATTGTGTTCATCTCGGTCTTGAGCATTTTCCCAAGTACGCAAATAGTAGTTCAAAAAATCAACAGCACTAGATTGGTACCGTCTTTTCGTATTTTAGTAGTGGGTTAAATATCAGAGGTATGCTTAGTCGTTGATGTCTCGTGATGGCTTTGCTTTCTTCCGGCTGGACTGAACACGTTTGATAAGCAGTGGAGAACTTTTGCGAGCTGTTAATAAACGAAATTTAAGGTTGCTATGGTTGGCGGCATCCGGTTTCGGATTTGCCTGTCACTGTGGCAAGCCACAGGACGCCTGCGCCTACAGAGGGACCATGGATGGCTTGCGCTGCACCACCCACAGCTCCAACCACATACCCCATATCCAGTGTAAACCCGAAGGAATAAGACCGGGAGGCATGCGGATGGGAACCACGTTTCATCAACGGAGCCGGCCCACACTCCTTCACAGGCAAACACAAGCACGCTGTAGTTGGGGAATCGAGCGCACACAAGGCGGTGGCTGGACCGTAGTCCGCTCCACACTGAGTGCATGGAACCGCTCTTTGAGCCTAGCACGGCCACAAGAACCGTGCACCCCGTCCCCTCCAGCAACGATCAACTGTCTCCTGGAGCCAGTATGAACGATGTAGTGGGTAATAGACAGGTAGGCACCTTGTCAACATACACATCAAGCGCAACCATACCAGGGATAGCAAACAACAGCCATTCAATTTAAACGACAATCTGAAATAAAATAAATCCAATAATGCATACAGATACGGTGGCATAACTCTTCGCTAAATTACCATATGAAGTAAGTTGGTCAGCAACAAATCCGTGATAAGTAAGAAATGTCCACAAGTTACTTAAAATGCTACAAACGCAACAAAATTACCGAAGATAAGCGCACTTAGTGTAAGCAAGGTTGTCGGTTAATAGAACATTATTTGGGGAGGAACAACAAACCAAAAAAAGCGGATTGAAATTTATCCAGCTTAAAAAGACCTAGTTTAAGTGTAAGTTGGTTTAGCCCAACTGCGGTGAAGAAGCATCAAGAATGCAACATCAGCCTCAGCATGGGGCACTAAGGTTGCTATGAAGGTACTATGTACATACAAGAGAGCTCCTTGGTGTTAAATAGGAGCTAGTTTTTACGACATTTTCGCGCTTATCTGTTCTCGACTATTTGTTGAAAGGAACTACCGTAAAATCTCCTTACACTGACGATTAAATGGATTGGACCAAAATAGTCAACATAGAAATATGGTCAACAAACGGAGGTCTAGATCCATAAGCTTACAGGCTGAACGTTGAAGTAACGAACTAAGTTGGTCAACTTAGTGGACGAGATGTATAGGTGGCCAAAGTAGGTTCAACTGCATACCAATAGAATTTCCTGAGGAATTGTGTAAGTCCACGAATTGGCGACAATATAAAAGCAGTGTCAACTCCCTCGTAGGTTACCATAGATGGACATCGGTGAGGTACTTCTTGGAAGCGTGCGACATTAAAACTAAGGTACCCCTTCCTACTAAGCGAATGTATTCCAGCAATGCAAATAGAAGCTTGACAATCCATCCTCCGTGAGTCTGAAATCGTGGTTGTTGTGTCGGATCCAAGCTAAACTTTATCGTCCAACCAACTCGTAAGTGATCAAATAAGTACTTGTGTTGTAACAATTTGCCGTCGCAGTGTGCATGTTTACTCTATGCTTCTAGTTTACCATCGATGAATGGGTCGCATTCTCATCGTTCATGGATCAGTGTACTGGGAGGGTTATATCTCAAAAATTATGGACTATGTCACCGTTCTCTACCACATAGCACTGTCCAACATTTGTGAATGTACTTGCACCCTAAGACACCCCTCGCTACCAATTGGTTATCAGTTAGAGTTAGTCATCACCTACGACTTGTGACTTAACAATGTTGAACTTCAGCCAAAGTTGCCCAAATTGAAGAGCAGTGGATTTGGGATAAAAAGCCAGTGTATCAATGCTTTCTGGAAGCAACCGTATGAAATCAACGTCTGGTTTAAATTTGTCTAAAAACGCATCATTATGCCACGAACCTGGGTGGTGCTGTTATACGCAGAAGTACAAGCTTTATTTCCTGACAAATGTCTAGCCTGTAGATGTGACAGCAAACTCTACCTTTGGTGTTTGCAGAAATCTTGCGTAACAACCACCTGTGCATCAATTAACGCCTGTAGCGGACGGTCGCTAATTACGGCTGTGGTTTTACCTAGCTTGAGGCAAACTGTTAGCATGCTCTGGTACGTGTTATGGAATTCGAACTGCGTAAGCTAACAATAGCTCTAGGAGATATCATTGCCAATATTAGCCACAAACTCAACTATGGTAGGAATAAAATCAGAAAAAATCAGTTATGCAGCCATGTTTAGGCCGACCAGCTGTTGAACATTCCCTTCATAAATGCTGACGTTTCATCAGTTGGTATCGTGTCAAAAATGATGTGAGGCATACAGATGTAGAGATTCATCGGAGGTCGCAATCAAGATTCCCCTCCATATTCCCTTCCCCTACTAAACATTTCGATCCTACCTCCCCATTTCGTTGGGAAGCCGTACCTCCAAATCGTGCCGTCCTACGTTCCCTAATATCATTCTTGTATTGCATTCCCACGATCCAAAATTGCCTCTACACCTTTGTCTAATTTTGTTTACAACTTTTAACACCATACGCTGCACCGATTAGGGTGGCTTGGTGACCTTCACCCTCCCACCGAATATGCCTGTATGCTGACCATTTGTCCTCACCGATTATGCCCGTATGACCATTCCTTCCTTTATGTATGTGTATGGGAGACTCAGTCGGTGAACGCTCCACACAAGCAAGATTCATACCCCATTGGGGCTTACCCACACCGCATCCCATTTGCATGATCCACCAATTCCACTGCTGGACCCGTCCTATAAACGCACTGCGTACGTTTGCGCCATGACTACGTACAGCGGACACACTGAAGCAAGAGTTGTTGACTCGGACCGAAACGATTGTCTTTGGAACTGTCCTGAGTTGGAGAGTATAATCGTTGAACTCGTTATTGTATATGGTCCTTTATTCCTTTGTAACTATTACCGTTATCTAGTTCCGGACTTGATGTTTCTTTGATCCCGGTGGAAACGTGTCATTCGAAATTACCAAGCGAAGTTTGTCGGTTACAACAAGCCCATATGAGAGCATAAATTAAAGTTTTCTTAAAGATACTTGTGTTAAGCAAACATGGACACTCGAAGAAGCATTGGACGATCATTACGTTTAAGTAACCCTTATCCGCAATCTACATTCACTAGACAAGTCAAAATCGGGAATTTTGACGCCACCACTTGGTTCCAGACACGTAGTATTCTGAGTCAGAGGGAAATTCAAACGATTATATCCTTAGGTAATTGCTTGTGTTCCAGGACGGCCAACTATGTAAGATAGCTACGCTTTCTAGCACTGGATATTGCTTAAGCGAAGATTCCGTTAACATGAACTGGGATACCAACAAGAGTAAATAATACCTATACACTTTACATCCGGACTATGTAGATGTGATTCCATTACACCCGATTTGCTCGAGTTAGTTCCGCATAATGATTGTCTAAAAGATGTGGATTGTGTGAAACTTGCGTGCGACTTATCTGTTACAAATGACTGAGTAGTCTTCGCACTCGTTTCACCTGGTTCACATCTTGGTCGTCAGGCAGGAGGGTGGGGAAATCTTGGTGCAGTGACAGCCGAATTTTGTGTGTCTCGATAGTGTAAAAAGTGGCTCTAAGTGCAATGAATGCTTGCTGTAATTGTACGGCTGTTAGGTGCAGTCGGCATGCATATTTTCTGACAAACAAGACAGGATAAATGTTAGACAGATAGACGAATTGAAACCGTAAACATTACCATCTCCGGAGGTTTCAGGTTTAGGAAAATTTACTTCCGGTTAACCACACTCACATGATGAGATCCCCAAACAAGTCGCTAAGTGGGCACCGATGTGTGCGAAGGTTATTAGCTTTAAACGCTAAATGAGAATGGAGCGCATGTCGTGTAATTAGTGGGTCCACACTAAATAATCACCTCAAGCTTTTGTAAAGGGGACTAATACACACGCTTTATGCTTCAGCCCATTGTCAGTGGATGGGAGAAAGCACATTCTATTTGTTTCTCGTGATGTATAGTTTGTCTTCACGTTCGTGCAGTAACTCTTATACCAATACTGAACACAAATAGTCTCCTTTTCATAGCGTTTACGTAATAGATGACACAGAGCGTTTGTGTAGAATGTCGATATGGCTATAAAGCAACATTATGCGATACTTATATGTTGGAATAACGATAATGGACTATATAAAGCAACCTTTACGGAACACAAGCAACGCTACCAATCGTGGAAATTTCATCATCGCGAATTTTCTATGATCCCGCCGTTAAAATGAAGCAACTTATTAATAGCTCCAGGTTCAGTTCCGTCGGAATCGGATAGCAATCTTCTAGGTTCTACTAAAAGGAGTGAACATGCCCGAGTAAGGAGTTTAACTCAGCTAGAAGCAACCAGACGAACCACAGGCTGTTGCACGTTCGTAATGTTTCTCTATGAATGTGACCTCATCCATACGTACACACACACAGCTAATAGGAACACAGTGTAACTCAAGCAAAAATACCAAATCAAATGAGACAAACTGATGTTATCATAATATGTTTGAGTGGTTACATTGTTCCGCTTTTCATATTTTGACTATTTTCGGATTTATTGTGGAAGCTGAACAAGGTGATTTGTCGGCCGAGATCACTTTACTGGGTGATTGAAACACGTGTGCAAACATAATGGTGTTTACAATGGTGTGGAATATCTTAGAAGCATTGCAGTGCACCTGAAAGCGCATTCTTTCAATATGTTATAGCTGGATTTTACTGGTGTTTTAGCTTTCCAAACCTTCATTTGTTTTACTGATAGCGCTTCCATTTTCACCGACTGCGTTGGTAAATGCAATTCTATATCGCTTCTGACTGTTGTTAATCCGCTTCCTACTTTTGAATCCTGCACAGTGTATATTGAGTTCAGTTGCCTCAAATTTCTATACTCTCCCGTATTTGACACGTCTCCTACTTGTCATTGTTTACTGACTAGTATCCCAGGTGCCACCCAATAATTGGTGACCCCGTTCCCGAACATGCCGCCTGCCATTTTGCATTTTCACTCTGGGGAGCTCATTCCAGTGACTTTGTGATTCATTACTTGTGAGCATTTTGTGTTCGCACCTGCCACCAAGTTATTTCCATTTTTCAAGGAAGTATCTAGAGGATATACCATCTCCACAGGTTGTAAACACCGTAGAGCCTGTCATGATCAATACTGTAGCGCTAGCCTCTTCATCTTTTTAGGAGAACGATCCTCCGTCACAATATTTACATCTCGAATCCATCTTTTACATTCGTAGGATTTCTTCTGATTTCGCCATATATAGCCAGATAATTTCTCGCCTTCCTCAGAGTATATGCCCGCAGGTGAGAGAAATTATATTTTGCCCCCACTTGTGATGAAATACGAAACAATTAAAGAGGGCATTATTCAGCGAATCACGCCTTCTAAAAAGGTCCGCCTGCAGAAACTATTTAGTGATGTGCAACTAGGAGATAGGACGCTCTCAGCTTTATTGCATGAAGTGCAACAGCGCATTGGCGCATCCAACATGGACGTAGGGATGCTCCGCAATCTATAGATGCCACATCTTCCCAGAAGCATTCAGACCATCCTTGCAGTAGCAAGTTAACTGCCAAGCACAGCGACTGTGGATCTAGCACACCGCGTCATCGAACGGCAGCGCCCAAAGAGTGAAATCAGAGTACCTAAGCAGCTTTGGGCTGGCGCAACCACATCGATACCTGCAACTAGAGAGACGTCGATGATAGACGCTTTATCATCATTACTAGCGTCGCGTCAGCGCCAGATCGAAGAACTCACTTTAGACTGTAAGCACCGCAGCGGCTCTGCATCATCGCCTTGTCGCACAAAACCTAAATACTGAATACCATTATAGAACAAGTAGAAATTAATTCTGTAAACCCTTTTGAAATATGGTGAGAAAGGTTGTAACCATTGTCAGCCGGGAGCATCGTTATCGTTCTGATGTAATATTTAAACTATTTGACTCGCAGTATTGCATGACTCACAAATGTGACATGTCATCATACGTGTGAAATAGTTCTCTGAATCGAACAACGGTAAAATATATTCTAGCAAATTTTTGAACTGTTGCACAGATGTTGCTACCATCTTATGTTCAGGCAAACTGTTCCAAATACTTACCCCTCTACGCTCGAAGCACAGTGGATGAGGAACTCGCTTCACATCCGGCGCGATAAGTTTGTATCTGTGTCCGCTAGTGCTACATGGCCATCGTAGATGCACTATTGGCCTCAAAATGAGAAAGTGACCATGATGCAAAATACGGCAAGTCATAATGAAGTCAACTCGCACCCGACGGTAGGACAAGGTGTAGAGTCCTAGTTTCTCGCACCCATCTTCATCCCACAAGCCACGTAAACTCGGGATGAGCCTGGTAGCAACGTGTTGGATCCGTTCAATCTTTTGTCCTCGCCTCGGATAATCGGAAAGTAGGCGGACCAACCGTACTCTAGCACTAGTCTAATGCTGGAAGAGAAGAGGATAGTGACAACCTCTTCAGGTCATGTGCCGAAGCAGCGTTCGAGCGCCCAAAGCATGCGTAATCGGTAACGATATAACTTGTTAGTGTTGTCCATAGACTTCAAATCGTAACGTGGGAGTACACCTAGGTCCTTCACGGAGAATGTGGGATATAACGGTTGGCCGTTAGAAGTCTAGGTTCGGCGGTGAGCACCCTTCCCCAGGCTCATAAATACAGACTTGAATGGCTTGACTGGGAGATCAACTTCCGCAGACCATGTGGGTAGGCGGTTGAGGTCTTGCTGAAGTAGGCCACATTCCTTGGGAGCGTCCATTTTTCTCCAAATCTTCATGTCGTCCGCCAAAAGGTCACATGGCGACCGGTGAAGCTAACGTAAGTGATTGATATGGCTCAGGAACAGATTGGCCCCAGCACAGTGCCTTGAGACACCCTACTTTTAGAGGGATACCAGTCAGTTAGATGGTCGTCGACATGTATCATCCACTTTCGTCTAACAAGAAAGTCGCGGATCCACCAGTGCGGTGAGTCACCGACAAAGCACATTCTGTTTTTTATGATGCCCTAGGTTAATACCTTTAGCACTTGCGTTACGGTATCATAGCCCTTATGGACGTAAACCCCTGTGGCTGTTCCGCTACCGATGATCCGCAGCACCGGCCTGTAATGGCCACGAACAAGGACGGCAAAACTCAAAACCGTTTCACCTATATTAGGGATTATGGTTCCGAGACCGAATTCTTAGTTGATACCGAGGCGGAAGTCAGTGTCATTCTCCCTATGCCAGATGAGCCAGCTGCTTTCTTCTGGACAAGCCTAAGTGCCGCCAATGGTAAGCCAATAGTCGCTTAGGGTCATCAGTCGCTTCCCCCATATTTAGGTCTTCGGCGCACGTTCCGCTGGGTATTAACCGTAGCTACTGTTCTCATTTTCATTACCGACATTTTCTTTCTCAGGCAGTTCGACCGCTTGGTTGATGTGAACAGCCAGCTAACAGTCGACACCGCAATGAAACGCATTGTGCGTGGCATCACCGCCGATATCGCGTCTGTCACCCCGATATAAACCTTTCCCCAGACATTGCCAGGCCACATCAACATCTCGCGATACTCCAAGCTAGTTCAACCAATGAACGCAGTTCTGCCCTTGGCATCCCAAGTCACGCACCACATTCGGTCGAATGGCCCACCTGTCCCAAACCTTTCGCGCAGACTCCTACCCGAGAATCCCAAGGTCGTTTGGGCGGAGTTTGAGCGCATGCTCGAACTTGGAAGAAACAGCCCCAGCAACGGCCCTTGATCCGCTCCCATGCAGATGTCCCCGAAGAAATCTGGTGACTGGCGCAGTGACGGTGATTACCGCGCACTCACTCGGTTGACCGTCTATGATAGCTATCCGATCCCACACATGCAGGACCTTACCGCATGCCTCTCAGGTAAGACGATCTTCAGTAGATCGATCTGGTTTGCGACTATCACCAGATACCAGTAAAAGAAGATGACATTCCTAAAACATCCGTCATCATTACTTTCGACGGTTGACTTTTTAAAAATGCCGTTCGGACTGTACAAGTCCGCAAAAACTTTCCCATGCTTTATCCACTAGGTCACTTGTGGTCTGGACTTCGGTTATTCCTACGGTTATATTTTAGAAGCTACTCCATCTGAAGAAGAACATCTCAAGCACCTTCAGCCACTTTTCCAGCACTTGATGCAACATGGTGTCACAGTCAACCCGAATGAGTGTGAACCCGGCAAATAAAGGTTGGAATTCCTAGGCCACCTTTCTTCGCCATCTGATGTTGAAGTCCTTCTTGATACGATCTCCGAAACAAAGGACCTCAAAGCTCCGACGTTCTTTAGGTATCTAGGTCGATTTTGTGGTTTGGTCAACTGCTACCGACGTTTTATTATGCTCTACGCTCAACTAACTCAGCCTCTGACTGATGTATTCAGAGGGAGTAACCCTGAGTGCGCTTTCCCAGACACAGCGCAGACAGCCTTCGAGGAGCGCAAGGATGATCACTCCAACCTAACTCTTCCCGCTTCTTCCGAATCGACTGAAACATCAGACGTTGCGGTAGGAGCTGTCCCTCAATAACATTTTGGTGAGTAATGGCAACCCCTTGGGTTTTTCTCCAAACGCCTGCAGCCAGCGAAATCCAGTTACAGCACGTCTGGCAGAGAACTACTCGCCATCTTTCTAGCTAACCCTCACTTCCGGCACACAAAGGCCGCGTAGTTCGCTGCTGACATACGTCGTGTCTCAAGTGTCGACAACTCCGTCGCCGACGCTCTCACGCGTCAACCTCACCCTCCAGTCTTTGCCTACCGTCGACCTTGCCACCACGGCATCGGCTCAGGCTTAAGATGAAGACATACAACGCACCCTGCAGTCCACGTCGCAGTATGTGCAACCTGTTCCACTCCAAGCCACGGATGGAACCATCCACTGTGACACCTCCACAAGTTATTTTACTGCCCTCCTGCCCATCTCCTCCAGACGCACAGTCTTTGACGCACTCCACTCAATATCACGTCTTGGTATCCGTGCACATTTTTAACTGACAATGGAACGGTTCCTTTGTCCACGCGAAAACAAAGCTGTTCCTACCTGTGATCGTGCCTGATTTCAATGTCAACGCTCCAAAATATATCGTCACACTCGCAGTTCTCCTGGCTCATTTCCTGCCCAGGACTCTCATTTCTCTTTTGTACACTTAGACCTAGCAGGTCCCATACATCCTTCGAAAAGAATATTTTATACATTCTTGCATGTGTAGACCGCTTTACCAGATGGCTAGAGGCCATTCCTGTAGCAGACTGCACAGTTGAGACTGTTTTCGGAGCCTACTTAGATCGGTGGGTCTCACCCCCACGAATGCCCATCTACCATAACAAATGACGGTGCAACGCCATCCGAATCAGCACTATTCCGTTCTTTCTGTAACTTTTTGCGCTGCCGCCGCATTCATACCACAGCGCATCACCCAGCAGCCAACGGAATAGTTGAACGCTTCCGGAGACAGTTAAAAGTCTCGCTCTGCTCCTCCTCCGTCCCTGGCTGGAGCGAAAACGTTTTAGTTTTACTTTTAAGCATTCGCAGCAGCATCAAAGCTGACTTGCAATATGCATCAGCAGACATGGTTTACGGCAAAACGCTCAAGTTTCCAGGAGGACTCGTTTCGGTTCCCTCATCGTCTGGTATGCATCCGCCTAACGTTGCTTCCTCCCTAACTCAACACATGCGTTCACTACGCCCGACACCGCCCCGTGCGCAGACCAGAGATGTGCTAATGCACAACCCACTCTCTATTTTTACTCACCAATTCCTATGCAGTGACGCACTGCAGCGCCCTCTCCATCCACCTACACTGACTCTTTCAGAGTCCTGTCAAGACTCCGAAACATTTCAGTTTAGACCGGAATGGTCACCGAACACCGGTGTTCATTGAGCTCCTCAAAGTGGCTTTCTTTGATGAGCCACTTGCAACCCATCCTGATGCTATCAAACAAGCACCTGCACCTGCGGTGACTTTCTGAGACCTGGATACCCCGAAACATTCCTTTTCCCTTTAAACTCAACCTACATCACCTCAACATTAGGCAACTGACCGAGGCAGTAGATAAGTCAAAATTTCGGTCCGTTTTTCAGAGTTTGTAAACGTTTGCTATTTGCATTAAGACGCCTTTTTCATTTGTTGTATTATTCGTGCATCTTATTCAAACACGTTTTGCAAAATTGACAAAAGTCCAAAATATTTTGAAAACTTAAAATAGGTAGTTACTTTTAGTATACATGGCAAGTTCCCTCTCCAGGTTTAAGCGTCAGCAAGTTGCGTATTCTGGTCACGTCGGGGTCACCAATGCTTGGGTGGCACCTGGGATACTAGTCAGTAATCAATGACAAGTAAGAGACGTGTCAACTACGGGACAGCATAGAAGTTTGAGGTAAATGAACCCAATATATATTATGCGGAATTCAAGAGTAGGAAGCGAATCAACAACAGCCAGAAATGGTATAACACGGCGCTTATCAGAGCAGCCGGTGAAAATGGAAGCGCTGTCAGTAAAACAAATGAAGCTTTGGAAAATTAAAACACCAGTAAAAGCCAACTTTGTAAAATAGTGAAGCAGTGAGTTTTCAGAGGTGCTACCTCAGCAAAGTTAACACTTACTGCAGTTGTATTTTTGGATCATATCTCTTGTATTTGGTGTTAATTAGAATATATGTTCCCATCCGCACCACTCTCTTGTACCCATCAGAACAGAATTATTTGTTAAGGTACTTCTCGTGACTCGGTTTTGAGTTCATAAGTTTTTCAAACATCTGCTGTATCTAGGGTTTGTTAAGAATGGAGTTCTAATATCCATCCTTAATGAGGCAATGGTCACTCTTGTTTTAAACCTTTACTACATAACAGACATTGTTTACATGGAAAACCAAAGATATTGGCAAATTAACTCGATCAGCCACTGGCAATCAATCGTTGCGTGCTAAATCCTCTCATTATTCTAATCATGTTGGACAGCTGCTTCACCGATGGGACGTTAACTTCCGAACTTAACGTTACAGCCAAAGTCCGTAGTGATGCTAACCTTTCCCTTTCATCCTGAAGTGACCATGCCAATTATAGGAGGATAGGAGTAATAATCGATTAATCTGTTCAGACTATGGGTTAACAAACTTTCATCTGTTCAAGAAAAATGTTTTTTTATTTTCTACTTTGTTTCAGTTTTCTCTCCCCACCTTCTAATTGAGGAAACTCTACCACATGCATGCAAGCCGCTCTCCCGTACATAGTCCAGTCCACACATACCGTATAGCCAAATTCACGAGCATGTGCACAGCTCGAAATTGTGCGCTGATAATCAAGTATGCCGTTGTATATTACGTACGGTAAATTTCTCCTTTGACACATACGCACGGATATTACGGAATGACTGATTGGACTACTGCTCTCTTTACTTTCATTTACAACTGATTGCAACTGTCCTACTTGGCTGCAAGTGGTTGCACTTCCCGATGAATGGTGTCTTTATTTGCCCTCGCTTGTCGGCAGGTGCAATTTGAGAACAGAAATTCCGTACCTTTAGTGATCTAGACATTTTTGAGATCCGTGTTTGAATAGTTGCCTTAGTCTTTTGTTAAATATTACCGTAGCTCATTTCCGGCTTTAACCTTTGCATTGGCCCGGAGTTGCTACGCCTTGTTCAGGATCCACGACTAGGTATACAAACCAAACTCGAGGAGATGGCAGTAGACACACCATTGCTAAATACCTAATGACATGAACTTTACCCGCTGTCAATTCTTCAGACAACCGGAACAGTTTTTATGGTTTTTTGTAGAACTACAGATGCTTATCTTTGTGGCGAGGTTCGCGGTCTGGGTAGACAAGGAAGCCAAACCGAGTGATATGCACAACATCAAGGTGAAAAGAAATAAAATATAAATGCACCTGTATACTAATGTGTAATAGTACGAGTTATGGCAGATAAATGGGCACATATTGAATACTTTAACACAGTTTCCAAAAGCCTCATGAAACTTTAAGCGGCAAAATGCGTGGAAAATCAGGCAATGCGTATACCACTTTGATTCAACAAGCCAATTGTCGGAACTGATCAGCGAGGCATTTCAACACTAACAAATATGTCAAATGATACGTATCTTAAGGAGTTCCGTGCATCAAATGCGCGAACAGTGTGGGTCAACCCGATGAAGCTCGCCGCGCAGATGATCCCAAAAGCTCGGTAGCAAACAAGGCAGAAAACAGTAGAATTGAAAAAAGACTAAATACGGAATATTCAAATAAGCTGAACAGCGGATCAATAAAAACCGATAACTTCAAAATTAGGAGTGAAAGAGGTGTCCAATTATCGATTGGTGAACAAACGTGGAAAATACTCTATGGTTCAATGGTGCATGATGGGATAAAAAGCATAACTTTACATGACCCACAGGATGGATTTGCAAAAGGAAATTAAAGTCCAGATGTTCCATTGTGGAGCTGAAGTCTCAGTGGTTAAACCATTGCACTTTAGCAAAGTGTTGTGTATTGTTTATCACTAGGATGAAAGCCTACCAGTTTTTCCAATGTCATCATGTCTGGTGCGTTCACCACATAGTTTGGTAATGCATTCCAGTGAGAACAGATTCTAAGTGAGAAAAAATACTTTCTACAATTCTAACAAGAGTGTTGCGTCATTAGTTTCAGTTGGTTGCCGCGGTATTTTTGTAAAGGACTAGAGTCAACAGTGATGTACAGGGTGCTCGCTTTCAGTTAGTATCTGGTATGTGAGAGTGAGATCTCCGCGAAGCCGTCGGTATTCTAATGAGAACACACCGAGTAAACGAAGACGCAGTTCGTTACTTATACCGGATAGTACACGCGTTGCCTTTGTGGCTCTTCTTTGGGTCTGTTCCAATGGCGGATATCTCGTTTTAACCTTGGACACCGGGCCTGAATTGCATATTCAACTTGAGGACGAATGTAGGAGTTACTCAGCAATGGTACGAACCGTCGCTCAAAAGTACCGAGAGCTTGCCTCAAAAGTCTCAAGTTCAAGTTCGCCACACTTGCTGCTTTCGAACATTGGAGCGAATTTCCAAGACTTGCAAGCTTATACCTAAGTCGCGTTCCCTTGTCACGTTTTGCATGACGTGTTGCCCCAAAAGCTATGTGTTGACGATGCCGCCGTGCAACGTTAGCAGGTGGCACTTTGCAGGGTTCAGTAGGAGCTGATTCCTTTTCTGCCCATCCGTTAATCCGGGTCAGATCCTCCTGGAGGTAGACACGGACGGATCCTGAGCGAATTGCTCTCCATATTTTAGCATCGTCTGCAAATATTTGCATCGGAGATAAAATATCTGCTGGATGGTCATTAATGTAGACCAAAAACAGTAGAGGGCCGAGGACGGATCTGTGTGGTACACTACTGGAGACGCAAAGGCTTTCAGAATAAGTGTCGGCTACTCTTATCTTGATTGCTCTGTCGTATAAGTAGTCTGCTAACCAGGTGAGCAAGGAACCGTTGATAAACTAGGCAGTAAGCATTTGGAGGAAAAAGAAGTGATTGACCCTGTCGAATGCCTTAGAAAAATCCAAGCAAATCACATCTATGGGGACTCCTTCATCAGCCCCTGCTCCATAAGTCCCGACTAATCAGTAAATTGGTGAGACAAGATGGTCTGTGTCGGAAACCACGTGGGGCATTAGGAATTATTTGTTGACTTTCAAAGTATCGCGTCAGTCCATCTGCGATTACCGATTCTATCACTTTTGATAAAACAGGAAGGAGTGTAATAGGTCGGTAGTTGGCAGGATCCGATCGTTTACCTCCTTTGTATATTGGAGTGATAATTCCATTTTGTCACTCAGATGAGAGTGTATGGGAGTTAATCAGACCCTGGAAAAAGATTGCAAGTGATGCTGCTATGGTGGGGCAAGGGTTTTTAGTACATTTGAGCAGATTATGTCGATTCCAGGGGCACTGTACTCGCGGAGAGAATGTAGTTTGCTTGCAACAGCTGCTGGAGTAAAGCTGACGCTGGATAAGCCAATGACATTGGTTGGGAGTTGATAGGGCGAAGGTTCCATGACATTCGTAACTACCGTGCCAAACTACAAGAGTAGAGCGTTCGCGGCATCCACAGCAGTAGTTGTTAGGCCACTGGCCGTCCTGAGTGGTGGTATTCCGGGCTTAACCTTTCTTTTGCCATGCACAAACCTGTATAGTAGTTTGGAGTTACTCGTAAATTTCAGCACCATGTCCTCCTGCCTTTCGTACATATCGACTCTAATGAGTAACGTGCAGTAGTTTCTGATGACTTTGTAATTCTGCCATGTGATATCACATGGGCTTAGCAAATGTTGCCTCCAGATTTCATCTCTTCTGTTGATCCACTTACGTGTTCTGCTCCGGATCCGCGTATTGGTCCGGCGCGATGCTCATAATGGTACAACCTTCGATGCTGATTGTATGACCCAGTTAATTTTGTCTTCCAATTCATTCCACGCGTCATTCGCTGAGCTGTGCTCTGTAGGTCCCAGTCAACGGTTGCTGCTAAGCTGCCCAGCTAAATGTAGTCCGTAATATTTCGTTGAATCTCTCTTTCTTTAGCAACATTACTGGCATAAAACATAACCAAATGTTAAGACTGAATGGTAGCTACGGCCCAGTGGAGGATCGTATGCTACTGACTCAACCATCAACTCTTCATTAGTCAGGATTAGGTCCAGGAGTGATAGCATGTTTGAACCGCGATGTCTGATGGGTTGATGCACATGGTTATACAAAACTGCCATATTCATGAATTCGAGAAGTTCCGATTTGAATGATGGCCCATTAGGGGACATTGATGCTATTGAAGGAACATTAAATTTTCACAGTGTTGATATGAGCAGATCAAGAGAACCTGACCGACGTATGTGTGCAAGGAAACGAAGTGACGCGGGACGAACAGCGGTGAGAGGGGGCGAACTGGAAAAAGAGTGGGCGGTGGGGATTGGCTGTTCAAAGGCAGTTGCACCTTTCCAATAACGAGAGGGGAGAAAGCATTCCAATCCGATCCATGTTAAAAGATTGTAACACGACTAATCAATTGAAAGGTTTGTTATGGAGGAAAAGACGAATAAGGTTGCATTAAGGAAGTAGTTCTGAAATGCATTCAAAACTGAATGTATTGCTCGAAAAGCAAAGTTCAGTTTGTTCCTAGATGTCAAGTTAGTGAGAAACCAGCGTATCCAGTGTTTTGGATAAACACGCACTTATTAAACAGCTAAATCTCAGGGCTCTCAAAATAACTCCAGTCCACAGATATAGAAAGCACAGTTATTTATATTATATTAACTTACCAAGGTGTGGTATTTTAAGTTAGGTATGGCGACGAGAACTTGTTTTAACTACCGAAAAGGGATGGACTAATACCTGTTGTTTGCGTAGTTCCAGAGGTGAAAACGTATCTCTAAGAACCTTAAACAAGATATTTCTATAGAAAGAATAGAAAAATACTTCAATAAGAGCTGTTATTATTGTAGAAATTGGTAGCACACACTGAAGATCAAATAAAAAAGACAAATAAAAAGATGTAGAGGTTTTCCATCTACCATGTCAACAAGGACTATAAGTCCTAGGAGTCCCAGTTGCCATCGCTGTCTACGGGGTGACCTGGTTCTGACGTATCAGATACTGAAATACACCGGTCATGCAAAGCCGCTACTCCTTGAAACTTGGCCATAACCCAAAACTGATAGACCATCAATTGACACTGTATCCCAATGCCGCCGGGTGGAATGTTGCTGGAATTAATTGTCTCTTCAAATTTGTCGGCCGCAGGGGATCATACCACTTTCGTCATTACCGCAAGCACGCTACGCAGGTTTCAGGAACGACTCGACGATACATTGAGCCAACTACATTACGTCATATCAATTCTGTTCATTGAGTTGCTACAGGATGCAGACACACATCGAGCTCGCCAATCCGCAGGAGATTGGGGTAGACGGATCTAGTTGCGTGTTGAATTGGATAGTATGATGATTCCACAGATGAGTGTTTCACCTTGAAATACATTTGCTGTGTTTAATTGTAACAAAATACATCACAGAACTTGTCAAGCATTGGCATTTTTTACCCGCATTGAATTATTTCATCCTGAATCTATCAACCAATGTTAATTGGCCAGCCAAAGACACCTTAACGCTTACAGCCACGTGATCCAAGACGAAATTGGCTACATGCACTATATGTGAATTAGAGGAAGATGTTACATATTTAAAAATGATTGAACTGAAAAACAACCTTCCTTGCATCCGAACACACAAAAGTGGACAGGACAACCGGAGAATATACTTAGCAAAACGGTTGCGCCTGGGGTGTACCAACTTACGCTTAGTTAGGTAGATAACTTTTCATCGACGAAAGGAGTCGCTTCGATACATCGTACCTTCTGAATATAATCTATAGGTTGGGAATAGGGAATGTTTGACGTTACACTCTTTCTACCGAAGCTACATCAGAACGAAAATGCTTTCACTGTGCCTTCGACGTACAACTATAATGTAGACAACAGAATGCTAAAAGCAGCGGGTGCATCATTATCCACAACAGTCTGGGGAAGTTAGCATTTGTACACCATGAACGGTCCTTAGGTTCCGCTACGCAAGCAGAATTCCTAACTTAATATCATACATACTACCAGAGTGATTCTCCTATATATTTCCTGATGTGTTTCTGTATTTCTGTCGTCCGACGGCGGTGAGTAAAACATATATGCATACATGCATGTATGCATGCATACATGTATGCATGTATGTTTTTCAGATCACTGTTCATCTCGGGTTCGATTAGTCAATGCGAGATCATTAGATCTGATTGAGACTGGCGCAGTAAACGTTTGTGATGGTGATGATGGTGTGGGTCTAGTGATAGGCTTGCCGAAACCCACGGCAATATTAGGGCTTCATTTACTGAAATCGGATATCGCACTCGGAATTCTCCATAAGCTACTGCAGCCAACATTTACCGGTGAAGCAACAATCTAGCAGTTTTCGTCAAGTGGAGAACGCGCTTTCACATAATAGGGCGTTTTGTTGTCAAAAATGTTGCTTTTAGACATCCGAAGTGTTCCTTTGGTGTTGATGAATATCCATGCTTAATAAAACTAGTATGCTGTCAATAACGGATGCTAAATTTTGGCCGAAGTAATCTCAAGACGAGTCTCTAAAACAGCTGCTGAGGTTTTCCATTTAGTAAGTTCAAATGGCCTTCAGTAATGTTTGTTCAGACGTCTATTATGGGCCACAATTTCAGAAGTTTTTGGCCATATTCGTTGCTCAACGTTTGTATTCATTTGGATTGTAAACTCTTTGCAGATGCGACAAAAAATTCTGCGACGGATCCGAAATGTCTAGCATACTCCATCGTCGACCGCAGCACCGACAAGGTCGAGATGCGAGGTTCCCAAGTTCAAAAAGAAATGTGCACCACGTTTAATGTATCCTACTCACACAACCACGAATTATAGGTTAACCAGGCCCACGCGTTTAGCCATCCATGACCGGATATCTAAGTTTAGTTGTTGAGTGTGCAACCAGCATGGAGGACAAACATATCATGCACCCACCGTGAGTTCATTTGTACGACGATTAACATTAAAGCGGAACTTGACTCACTTATTCAGGGGAACGACGTTTAAAATAAGTAACTGCAAGTCGTCGCCTGCTGCCAAAGTTACTGCACGTTTACCCACGAGTTATTGTTAACCGCAATTGCGGTCGTTATCAGCCTTGACGACATGGTGATAACGGCGTAAGGTAGTTGGTTGTACTTTGGGAGTAGCGATTCAACTACCTCTATCAGATGAAAGCAGACGAAACCGACGAGGGAGCCCAGTTTTACTGGACGATAGTCCATGCATTCTATTCACAGAAGCAAGTCATGTTGTGTACTGACATCTCTCCACAGACCTGAATCTCTTTCTCAGTAAGAGATTTTCAAGAGCGAGGACAGCCATTGCACTGGCGCGCTCAGTTACCCTGAGAATAAAGCCGATTGTTGTATAACGTTACGTAACCAACTGTTGTCCATACCATCTGCCATATAACGACACTAGGTTAAGGCACTCTGCGACTTGCTGTAGATAGTCAGCGTAGTTTGGTCCTACTTAAAGGATCACGTGAGCCACCTTTTAGACAATTAATATATTTTTCCTACCGCCCGTTTTAAGTTTGTTTCGAATTTGTGGTCGCGCTCATGCTCATTTCCGGTCTGACAATGAAAACAAACAATCAGCACTATGGATGTTATCTAGGTTGTTCAGCGCAATTGAGTCCAAGTGAAGCACTATTCTGCAGATCTGAAGAGGCTGCAGACAGCGATCTGTCGCCTGTCTTCTGAAAACCACACATCATTTCATCCCGATCAGTGAAGTGACAGCTGGCCGGTGGGCAGTGAAACAGCTTCACTTGGTTGCTACTTCTCAATAATAATCATTTCACCTAAAGTTTCCATGTACTGAATAATTGACTAGTTAGAATATTTACCTCAGCTTGCGTTAACACATACTGAAATTTAAAATCTAGTAGAATGATCCATTTGAGAAAAGATTAATTTTATATTACTAGGTGAAATTTATAAATCCCTAACACTAGTAAGCTGCTCTTGTTAAATGCTGAATTCAAGGTTTCACACATTATTAAATTCTAACTCATATCAGTGAGTTGTTTATTGTTTCAACAAGAACATAATTAAGTCGACCTCATTGGATTTTATACGAACAGCCAAGGAGCACACTAGAAGTGCACCTAATGTGTTATATCGAATAATACGAATTAATGCTAAGATGATAGATGGGGTAAGTATAACATAAGCGTTATTTAGCTTAGCCAGTGTGGAAACGAAGTGTCTTGATTTGCAACAGCTTTCTACTGTTGAGATGCTGAGAGGGACAATCTCAGTCTATGCTTTGTGGTTAAAATGAATTGTGGGCCCGTTCAGGTGGTAATTTTTGAATTGCTGCCCAACGTGGTTAATGTTCTTGAGGACACTGAACACAGATGTAACCGGCGTGAACTCAGAAACTTCAAATTTTAGATCCCCATATTGACCTATTAGAGCAGTGTGAATATTGGGCACATTTTGTTTTTCAGTGAGCTAAATGTTGCATGAAAGGCAACCAGATAAAAGTCTCTATCACCACACATTATCGCCATTTTATTACCGAGATAACTGAATCTGTTTGGGTCATTAACTTCAAGAAAAGCAACACATAAAGCCTAATGTACCACAATACCATATTTATCAGAATCCTGGCGTGATTTAAAATGATCCGAATCTATAGCCAGTGGCCATTATGTTGGGGAATTGATGAGAGCAAAGGTTGCAGTCAGAAGGTGGTTACGGAAACTCACGATTCTGGCAAGTTTGGAACAGCTACCGTTCAAAGATAATGTGGTGACGGCGCAAATTGAATGAGAGGTGAACACAGCTATTCGCCGTACATTCAACGTTACCAAGCTCGGGCCACTCTGAATAACCAAAAAGCTGCCGATGTCCCCAATCTCGCGTACTCAACTGGCCTCCGCCACAAGTCAATACATTTACCAATTCGTCAGTACCTACAGAAGCAGTTACATTGGCAGAACACAACTTCATCTGAGTAAGCGGATTGGAGAGCATATTCGGAAGCGAATTGCTGGTCTGATGACATAACAACCAATTGGACAAGGAGCAGCAGCCAAACTGTTGGCATCTTCCATCGCTAGATACCTAGGTAGTATGTGTCATTAAGTGGATCATTGGTCAAGTTTTACGGTTATCTACCGAAACGAACACGCCAGCGTGTTGAAGTCCGCCGAGGCTGTTGCCCTAAATATTTAACGTACCACCCCTTGTGTGCAAAAGCTACTGACAGTAGCCCTTTAGTTTCCTTGGGGTTCATGACATTTGCCTCAGCGCTATCAGCTATTGTTTCGTGTTTGGGTGCATTTTGCTGACCAATTCAAGACGATCGTTTCCCTCCCTTACGTAATATCTATATGTTGTTATTTAGCAAGTGATCAGATAACAGGAAATGGTGCCACCTTGCATTGCTCGTCTTCCTATTGTATTGTTCAGACTGATACATGAAACAGGATGCTTTAAACTTTGAAACGGATGGATTATTTGATATCTTACGACTAGTAAAATTTGGCCGTCACTGAAATCTGTACGAACATATAGTCTTTTCTGCCTCCATAAGGTCGGCAATTTGATCAGTAAAATTTTATGTAACTGTTGACTTGCGTGACGCTGTTTTTATCTGTTGGCGGTGCAATCAGCTTTTTCCAGTAGCTTGGGTCCTGTCCGCGCCATTCTGACCTGGTATCTGAATGTGAATCACTCAGATTAGTGTTATTAGCTGTTCGAATTTCTCTTGATTCGTTTCGGTTTTCCTTGTGAACTTTTGCCTAAGTCAACCAAACACTTCTTGCAATTTATTACATTCAGCATATCAACTGATTCCCCGAAGACGGCATGAAGTAATCAATCGGGTTACCACAGTACACGTTCTCGATTTTGATAATATGAGTTGATCAAATTGGGGATCAATTTCGATCTGTTGATCTTAATCAAATTATGGCTTCTTAAAAGAGATAGTAAAATCCGTCTGGGTGAATACGGAAAATTATTGTCAAACATTCGTTGATTTACTGTGAATGTGTCGACACTTTACTCAGAAAATAACCGAAGGTAAATGCACTAGTTCTTGTGAGTTTGTTTGAACATACGGCAAATCGAGTAATAAAACGCGTTACTTTATCTGCATTACAACCAGTTATGTGTACACGGATTTAACTTCATCTATGGTAACTATACTGACGCAGCTAAGTAAGTATCGGCATTTTATTTAGTTACGAAACAGCAGAATAAATATCCTTACCTGCCAAGTACCGGAAGCATAGTCATATAAATATTTAATCAGCATATATCCAAATGAAATGGCCATCGATTAATAAACAATTTCTGGCATAGGCCTTTGGTTTATAACGCAAACAACGAAGCACGGAATGCAATCACAGATGTGAACTAGAGGTCGCAAACATAGTAGTCTGCTGCGACGCTTATATACCTTAGTTCTTAGAACAAAATACATGTACAATGGAACAATGGAACATTAAGCGTTGTAACCAACACTTATCTCACTCAGTGAGTTAGATTGCTGGCAGTTTGCTTCACTTTGCATTGGTACAGACAATTGATCGCTTCTAAATTATCGATACTTAGAATGCATTTAAATCTTAAGAAAAGTTTGGTTTGCTCTCGTAGAATCATTCAGTTCCATATCATTCAAACATTTTCATTCATATACCTAATAATGGAAGTAAACTTGACCCATAGCCCATTGCATGTATTTCAACCACCAGGAATAAAGCCGCTTGGATTGCTTCCCAGTTATTACTCAGTAGGGAGCTCGTTGCTGATTATATCATCTTTCGTGGCAACAACACATGGAAAATTCAGCAGTCTATGCGGTTTACTGAAAGCCAAAATTAGCGGCAGTAACGCGCAAGATGATGGAAAACAGACGCGGTATCGTTTGCCTCGGTTACTCAATGAACGATAATAGTATACGGCTTAAGAAGCCTTGCTTTGCAAACTCCGTTGGGTGTTCTGGTGGGTTATCGAAAAACATTAAAGACAAATCACAGCTGTAATTTCTACGGTCAAAAGAGCGTATTTATTGTATGTACTGCGGTAACCCTGCACTCCGAGTGTTTTCATAGTTTAACTGGCTGAAAAAATAAATCCAAATTATTTCCTAGGAGAAGGGTGGAGAGCGGTGTCAGGTAACAAAATGTAAGTGGCGGAGTGCGTCACCCAACCGACATTTAAGTATGGCTAGTGTGTGTACAGAAACAACCGATTCGGGGAGAGAGTTCCATGGTTGACACACATGAATGAAAAAGAAATTTCTAGGACAAGCTAGACTGCTGTACTGTTCTGTTACTTTCAAGGAGGATGCTATAATTTTGGTGTTACTGCTGAGTTGCAGTACAGAGCGGCACACACGATTTGAATTGTGTAAAATTATGTATGACATAATCAAGTCACTTTGTAGACGGCGATATCGCCAGCTAAATACACCAAACGCTTTTTAACCTCTGCTCAAATGATAGGTGGCGCTTTCCAAAGACGTACTTGGAAGCCTAACGTTGAGGTTGGTCCAGGGCAGTGAGGTCGTGCTTCAGCCATGGATGCAAGACTTGTACTGCGTATTCGACATGCCGACGAACATATGCATTCAGCCTCTGTCTGAAAATAGTAGTGCCTATACCATTTCTCACTTGCTGACATCCTTAACGCAATCGCTTAATCCTTAGTGCAGGAGCTATCATTCTTAGTACAGAAGCTTTCCTCCTTAATGCAAAGGCTATCATCCGATAATCATCTCACTTACATTCACGTAGCATTGCGTGGGCACAGGCTACCAGCCAATGGAATTCGGTATAGCGTAGAGACTGAACACAGTTACGTGCAGAATACTCACGCTTTCGGGGGTGGGTAGGAAGCCTGTGAGACTTGGGTGAGACTAGCGCGGTCAGACTCAAATGGACAGCAATTGCAACTTTACTAAGCGGAGCTCAGCCGGAGCATAATGTGCCGCGCACCTTCACTGGGCAATGGTGGTCTATGCGATATCCATTGGAGCGCGCACAGTCCCTGAGGGAAGAGAAACGCGTGCGCTGAGAGCACCGGGTATAAGCCTGAAGCGCAGGCAAGCCACTTTCGTAAGTGAGCAAAAGAGATGTCTGAGGCTAGGCCGCAATTGATGCACACAGGACAACATTGCACAACGTTGGGTTGGTACTGAAAAGGTGCTCTAAACAACAGGCGCAGATAGGTTGCCTCGCTTTGGTGGGTATTTAGGCTAGTTCGGTTGGCTCGTTGAACGCGCAATAGAAGCTACCGTTTGACGTCGAAGTCAAGTTGTCCGTAACATAAGGAGCGAAACGATCTCCGTCGCAGCAGAATGGATACCAATCCCTACACTTAGCTTCTTTCTTTATGCGATGAAATATCACTTTCGGGACGGATCCACAGGCCTAATTTGAAGGTGGGGTAGAAGTTAATCATATTCCAAACAATTCGCCCCCATACGAACCACACAGGTCAAATCTGATCGAGATAGACAGGACAACACCCGGGCTGGAATGATATAATCACCAATAGAGGGATGAAGGAGGCAGGTGATAGATGTTTGATTGCAGCCTTGCTATTTCCTTTCAAAGTATATGTTAAACGGTGAATTATATTACTTTTCTCTTTTTTCCGCAAGTACGCGAACATGTAATATTTTGTTGCGAAGGGATTACACTACAAGCAGCTGTTCTCGTGAAATTTGGGGGTATTGCGAGCCGCTGCACTCTACGGCAGTGGTCCCCAATCTTTTTATTGCCGTGGACCGGTCGGCGTTTGATAATTGTACCGCGGCCCGCTGAGGGGGTTTCTTGAACGTTTACATTTTAGATTGTTTTGAGTGAATAATTTTAACGTAATTATGATGTAACATGTCTTGCAAATAAAATCCATTTACAACAAAAAATAGATATAAAGTGATATAATACGTTAAGTCACTAGAACATTACATTACGGACAACCATGAGCGTGTGCCTCCGCAACGAGACTGCTCTATCTGGGGAAAATAGGAGACAATGACGCTTGATGTGTGCTGTCTATGTCCAGGTAATGTGGTTACTTTATTTCGGCTGCTGACACTACAGAAAACCCCGCTTCACACAGTTAGATTGTCAGAAATGGCAATCTGCGTTTAATTCACTATGACTTCAATTGCAGAACACCAGCGAAGTTGTTTGTCACAAACGTACTATCAAAGCCACCGTCATTTGCACTCTCAGTAGTGGTGCATAATGTGGGATAGCTAAGTAATAATAATGCGATAATCTCTTAGATTGTAAGTCAAAACTTTAGAAACTGACCTGCAACTCATCGAAATCCACCACCTTTAAAAAATCATACATTTCTATTGTCATAATCATTATCCACCAGAGGAAAAAAATCAAATATAGTGTTCTGTTGCTTGGCCAATGAAAGGAAAAGAATTTAGTTTTTTCCTCATGTCCAGAAGAAGTGCAAGCATGCCAGTGTGTTCGCTATGTATTGAGTAGGAGCGCGAAATATCAATTTCAACCTTGCGTCTGTGAATGTCTACGTTTTCAGAACGTTTCTAGAATCCTGTTCCTGCTGGTAGTCTGATTCATTATTCACATCCTTAGCTGCTAAAGTTGATGTGGTTGGCAGGTCCCAGTTTATTTCTGTTGTGTGACTTGTTTGAAAATAAGAAGCAATCAGATGGCTGTCAGCCAGTTTGCATCCAAACAATTTCTCTGAGAGAGTTTCCATAGCAATTGCGTTTGAAGGAGGCACAACTTGCTCATATGTCTCAGGTCAAGTTTGCATTGTTCTCTCAGAATCTATTTCTGCAGTACAAGGAAAGCCCGGTTTAAAATACAGAGATGGTTGAGTTCTGCACCTCCTTCGAGGTAGAACTTATGTAGAACACGACGTCTAATCTACTCGTTTCATGACATTAGTTCCGAACATATCTTTGTGGGATTCCATAATCGTTTTAACATGGAGAAGCTGCTTTTTCCTAAACTTCGATTTAAGCGGCTGAATGACATTCTGGTCGTACGGTTGAAGTAACACAGTGGTGTTGGGTGACAGGAACTGCAATTTGGTATTAAGTGGGTGGAATTAGGGAGGACAATGTCTTTGTCGAAAGATGTTATGATGTTGCGCTTTTCTGTATTTTGCTGTTAAATCTTCGGAAATAGCTGCAGTCATCCATGCCTTTTTATTATCCTGGTAAACTGCTGGTAGATTCTCATCTTGATATTTCTAAACTTCGAGTATTGCCTGATTTCCAAATCATTGCAGCCGGTTCTCGCTCCCCCAATGTGGTAGTGCACAGCATAACTGTGATGCGCGCCTTGCTTCTTTTCCCACCTGCGCATTTCTATTCTTTTACACAAAGCCTTTATCCGACGTCGTTCGGAATAGCAAAGCAGTTTAATATGAATTAACAGTGTCTTGAGCTGTGTAGTCGGGACATATTTCGGGCAATTTTTCTGCCTAGTCGGATGGAGCACACATATCTGAGGCACCACGTTCGCCCGATTGCTTACCAAACACAAGATCGTCTACTGATGCAAGCCTGTAACCAATTGTTTAAAAATATCAAGTTTATGCTTTGCAATTCTTTTGCGAAGTGTAATGTTCGTTCTTGTTCCACGTGTCCAGATAATGGGATCTTCCCGTCAGTGCTGACTGGCATTATTTCCAGCAATGTGCTTACATGTATTCATTACCCATTTTTCTCTCCTTTTCCTTTTCAGTCTTGGTGCCTGTTTCACAAAGGCATTCAAAAACGGCTTTCCTCTTTTATGTCAGATGAATCTGTGTTCTTCCTACTTTGAACTTTTGCGCCATTGTTAGCGAACTGTTTCTTCTTAACATCGTCGAATCACTGATTTAATTTCTTTGAGTGTGAATGCCTTTGGCTTTGCTGAAATGGAACTATCCATTTTGTCCTTTTTAAGAACGCTCAAAAAGAACTATAAAAACAAACAAGAATATTCAGTACCCGCTCAGTTCTGATAATCGACTGGTTACACAGTAAACATATAAACACAGAAAGTGATAGTTACAATAATTGCGACTGTATAACAGCATCACAAATCCCAGAGTGTGTGAGGGGGTACCACTGCTTGTTTCTTTTGTAACATGACTATCAGATTTAGTTCATAAATAATGCCCATGGAAGATTAAAACACAGTGTTGCAAAGAGATTTCTTTTCGGCAGTTCACATCAGGCAAATACAACTACAGGACTGTAAAATGCATTAGTAAACTGGTGCAAGTAACAAAGAGGACGGATGGGACGATTTGAACAGTTTTAGTATGTTCATTTGATGCTCGAATCGATTTAATCAGGTGACATCGTGATCGGGCTAACCGACAGCTAAATAACTTGTGTAAACAGAAAAGGCAAAATTACTAACCAAATAAAATTAGTTAATTACGCAAATAAATAGCACCCGGTTAAGCGAGATACTCCGGGGAACCTTATCATCAGGGCCATGGCAAAGCCAAGGGTTGCACGAGCACCATATGCTTGAATAGCTCTGGTTGTGTTAGCCTGATCGCGATGGCTTCAGCTGTCTGCAGGAGGCGTTTCTTTAGCCCTTTCGGGTATCGCCTCGGTACGGCATAATAAACTTTGAAAGCGTCTTTTGTCAGAATCTGATGCCCACTAAGAATCAGATGCTCCATAATTGAGCTGTTGATACTTCTGTGCATGCCTGTCCGCAATGACCCTGTACAATGTTCAGCCATTCGTACCGACAGACGCCTGGTCGTATGCCCGAGGTACTTTGCACCACAGGTGCAAGTAAACTGGTAAACAATGTACGATTCGGACGACACTGGCAGTCTGTCTTTAAGGCGTTGAGCTATGAAGGGAGCGGTCTCTGCAACTACACGTGGTTGGGCGGCCGGGTAGGTTCTTGCTACGGCATTAGAAAGTCTTCTGTTCAGGAGATCGAAGGCGATATCTCCCTTACACACAGACTGTGAGTCGGTCGCGCTACTCACACCTGTGCATCGCGTTTGGGTACATACAAGCTTTCAACATACGACAAGTTAGCAAAACTGCTAAGTCCCTGAATTTGGGACGGCGAAAGTTGCCTTACTGTGCACACTCTCCGACGCGTTTGTGCTGTGTGGACCAACATGTTATCATCCTTCGGGCGTCGAACTACGAAAGAGTTGCGCGTCATTTCTGACATGGGCCCGTCATGTCAGGCCTGAGAAGGTTGTCAGTTGGGAAAGGCCGTGGCGCACAGATACTTGTGTCACTAAAATAGGTGAGTCATGCTGTATGGGGATTCACACTTGTACGACCACTCCTAACAGATATTGCAGCGGAGACGAAATGCTCACTGGGCAGCGGTTACTCGCTCGCCCGCCTAAGAAGCACTTACACATGAGCATGAAACCACCTAATAGGGCTGAGAAGGGTCAAATTACAAAAGGGGTGGGATACGTTTGGTCTGAAAATGTTGCAAATGTTCTCATGCGCGCCTAACTTTATGTGCTGACCAGCACACCGAATAAGCAGACAGCAAAGGAACTTCGAGTACAGGAGTGGAAGCCTACATTCAATATCCCATTGCGATTGTCTATGTTAGATATATAAACTTTGGCATGACTAATGATAGCATATTCACCAATTTGTCGCTTTTGGTTTTCCCAGGCAATGCGACAGCGAGCGTTTTCGAAAGATTTGTTTAACAACGCAAGGTTTTTCTTTCATTAGCTTTTCATGTTTTGTCACCTATAGTTTAGGCTAATCTCGATGAAACAAAGAGGAACGCGTAACCATCATCCGCCTGACGTGAAGGCCAGTATACTAAAGATTTTTCAGGAAGGCGACGACTGGAAGAACGTTGCATCTGTGTTACAGGTAAATGTGAAGACCTGTCGCAGTTTGATTAGCAAATTGGAATTGAATGAGCCGAAAAGTACTGATACCGCGACGCGTCGAAGATCGCTGTCAGAGCGTCACGTTGATTGCCCGGTTGAATGGATTGAAGGAGCGCTATCAGTGACGTTAGAAACTCTTCGGTTACGACTGAAGGTTGAGTTCGGGGTGGAGGTAGGCGTCAGCACCATGGTTCTCTATCTAGACGGCCGGCTCATGACAATGAAGAGGTTGCATACAATACCGCACCATGTGAATAACATAGAGAGCGCGATGTAAAGGTAGGTTTACGTCCGGACCCTAATGAGGTTGAAGACTGAAGGACGGCGCGCAGTATGGATGGATGAGACAAACTTCAAACTGTTCTGCGCGCACAAGGGGTCGACCAGCACGCCGTACCCATGCCCAGTGTACGGTGGCCAACAGTCGGGAACAAAATTCGCACCTAATAAACGCAATGACTGCGAACGTATTGCTGAGGTATTGCGTTCTAAGGGGGCAGTTACAGTAAGGGCAGTATCCTCGTTGACTGCGCCCATCCTCGCCCATCCTAGCTCGTGTAAGACAGTCAATCAAAGAAGAGGGTTTAGGCATGTAGAGAGGAGAAAATAGAAAGACACTCGCGAAAGAATGCAGAAAATATGAAAGAATGATCTGCGTGTTTAGAATATTTAATTTTTGAATGTTTTTTTAGAAAAGTGTTTCGAAGTGTTGCTTCTGTTGGCTTCAAAATTTAAACGACCAAAACGAGGAAAATATACACAACATCTACAAACCTAAACGTAATTACTCTGTGCATAGTCGGAAAAACGAACAGGCATACGCACCTCCCGACCACGGCGATTGGCTGTGGGAGATGGCGGGCTAGATTCGGAAGATGTCGGGACAGCTGATTATTTTAGACTGGGATCTTGGTCTGGTTGAACTACACTAGGTTGCTGCAAATTTGTGCGGTGAGTTGTGACGTTGCACAAACACTACTAGAAGAAGGCGTGGTGGTTTCTTCCGTAAAGGCAGGCTCTAGACGGTCGATGGTGATGACTTCGCATCGGTCACGGCGGTCAATAGTGTACGTCTTATTCGCACGGTGTAGCATTTTGCAAGTCCCTATGTACAGCGACTGAAGAGGCTGTCGAATACCATGTGGACGAACACGGACGTGTGAACACATAGACAGCTTCTCGGACAGGCTCATTGATGTCTGCTGCGATCAAGAAGGGGGTGGACGTAGTTTACGCATCTGGTGAGCCAGTCGATTGATGAAACCTCTGTAGTCAAAAGAGGAAGTAGACGGGGCTGGCGCTACCAACTGTCCGGGCAACCGCAGCTTGCAGCCGTAGACTAACTGCCTTAGTGTTGCGTGGAAATAGGGTTTGACGGTCTTTCTTAAGCCTAGGAGGATGAGGGGAAGTGTTTCAGGCAGTGAAGGATCAGCGTGCACACGGAGCGCGGCCGTCAATTGGCGGTGAAATAGTTCCACCATGCCGATGGCGGTCGGATTATAGGCCGTCTTCTGAACGTGACGACAGCCTAAATCCCTAAGCAACACGGCAAAAGTGGACGAGAAATGTGACCCTCGGTCAATGGTCACAATGGCGGGACAGCAGTATTGAGCCACACAGCGCTCTAGAAAAGCTTTTGCTGCCATTTCAGAAATGCAGTTAGGTATGGGAATTGCTTCCGGTCACCTAGTGAACCGATCGACGCAAGTCAGTAGATATACAGAAACTTCGGAAGGCGGTAGAAGGCCTACGAGGTCGAACTGAAGTGGTGAAAAGGTGTATCTTGTGTGGGAAATGTTCCTACTCTGCTTTTCATGTGCTATGCACTTCCACACCTTGACACGAAAGGCAATCATGTGCCCAAGTACAAACGTCACGATTGACATTACGCCAGACAAACCGTGGGGTTACGAGTTTAACCGATGCACGAACGCTTTGATAAGACAAGTCGTGCAACGTGTCGAACACAGTCTCCGTAGCTCGCGTGAGACTACCGGGCGCGGCATGCCCAGAAATAAATCGCAAATTATAGTTTTGTCTGATGATGTTAACGGAACGGGTCGGATGTAAAGTGATGGAGACCTGCGTATTATATCAAACTCAGAATCCTTGCGTTGCGCTGCGGACAAGACCTTCAAGTCGATAACGGTGTCGGCGTCCACAGAGATGGTTTGCAATCACGAAAGTGCGTCGACGACAGTGCTGTACACACCTGAGACATGGCGTTTATCGATCGCAAACTGAGCGACATAATTTAAGACACGCATCTCTCTAGGAGAGTAGCAGTCAGTAGTCGAGCTAAGCATGTGAGTAAGGGGTTTGTGGTCGGGGAAAACGGCAAAGGAACGGCCTTTTAAGACATGTCAGAAATAACGTATGGCTACATAAATGTCTAATAGTTCTCTACCGAAGGTACTGTAATGATGTTCAGCAGGTTGCAAAGGTTTGGAGAAAAATGACAACTGCTGCCAAGCGTCACCTCCCTTTTGTTGGATGACCGCCTCAATTGCCACGTCAGAAGCACCGGTACTGAGCGACAGTGGGGCTAGGGGTCGTGATGCGCTATAGAAGCAATGATGGCGATAGCTTCTTTCAAATCCAGGAAGGCGGCGTTTGCTGCAGCAGGAAAACCTAATTTCTTAAGCTTCCATCGACGAAGGTCCGTGAGGCGTTGCATAAGCGAGGCGCAACTAGTTAAGAAACTGCGATAAACCTTCACGAGTTCGTCAAAGCGTCATAGTTGTTTGAAAGAGTGAGGCTCAGGGTAGTCGATGATGGCCTTAACTTGATCCTGTAGTGGCACGAAGCCTGCAGGAGAGATTTGGTGGCCGAGAAAAGCGACCGAATCGACGCCAAGCGAACACTCTTCTGCGTTGATCGTCACCCCGTGTTGAGATAAACGATCAAAAGGCGTTCGAACAAGGCGTAAGTACTCCATGCGTGAAGAGCTCGCCAGTAAGATGTCGTCGAGGTAGATATAAGCAAAATCTAGGCCGCGGCAAAACGGCTCGAGGAAGCGCTGCAAAGTTTGTGCGGCAGTCTTTAAACCAAATAGCAAGCGCAGAAACTCGAACAAACCAAATGTATTCGTCACGGCAGTTTTAGTGATGTCCGCTTCGGCTACCGGAATTGGGTTGTAAGCGTGCATCATTTCGGTTTTACTGAAAACATTTTTCACCTGCCGAACTGGTGCTTAGGTCCACGATATTTGGGATGGGATAATGATTAGAGGTGGTTACCTTGTTTCGAGATCAATAATCGCCACAAGGACGCCAAACCCCCATAGTCTTTTTGCGGAACCATGTGGAGAGATGATGCCCATGGGCTGCTGGATACTTTTATGATACCGAGCTGAAGCACGTGATCGCTTTCAGCTCTTGCGTGGCACATGGAGCGCAACGCTAGTGTCGCGTGATCGCCGTGGCCCAAAGGAGTGCACATTGGTACAACTTAGCTCACTAGTTCCTCGTTGGGGAACAGGAGATCCAAGGTGGCCGGTTTGTTTCCTGTTCTGAAACGTGTTGGAAAGATACCATGACCGTACAGCGGTGAAGCAGCGATTGGCTTCTGCAGTTCTGCCTCGAATTACTCACCAATCGTGGCCGTGATTTCTATGACCTGCTGGTTGAACTCCCCCAAAAGCAGCGGGCAATACATCAAATGTGAAATGGTTTAGAATGAAAGAACTATTAGAATTTTTGACCTCATTCTTTCCATTGGGTCTTGCTACAACTTCAGCGAAAAGGGCTCGGTATCCCGTTAAAAATGTCATCTGTTGCTTCGAAACGTAAGCAATGTGTAATGCGATAAATATTTGGTACACCTGAACCGTCCGCCTTCAACGGGTTAGAATTAAATATGAAAAGAGCCTTGCTCGCCTGTCAAACTATCCAGACATCTCAGAAGCAGGTTGGAAAGAGTAAGCGGTGGACCATGATTGACACCACGATCACCCGGAAAATTAGGTCTCCAATCATTCGCATGTATCGAAAATGAATAAAAGTGACATTCAAGGTGCACAAGTTCCATCGGTTGCACACAGACTATCGGGGTAGTCGACACATGCTACACAAACAGTAGTTAAAAATACCACTCACCAAGAATCCGTAATTTCAGGATATTGCTGCTTCATCTTATTAAGACATGTTAGTGAATCGCATCCTCGGTTATGTCGTGTATTGGGCTCATGACCTCCCGGCAATAATGACTTGTTTCACTTGGTCCCATGTGATGGAGACATACCGTCATTTCTTTTCTTGGGGCAGTGGCTTAGAAATTACTTTTGTAGCCCGGGAGTTAATAAAATTTTCGCAGTGAGGGAAGGCATAGTAGACGGGTGAAGGCGCGACATTAGGCTCATTGTAAAAGGCACATTAGTCTTTTGGAGCATATGAAAATATGCTGAAAATGACCACAATGGGACAAGTTGCGGGATCGCTGGGAAGAAAGATTGCACAGGTGAAACACACAGAGCAAGCGTCTTGTAGGTCCAACTGCTTATCCGGATATTTTCACTATATATTTGCTAATGAGCAATGGAAAGTACTAAAAACACCTCCCTTTGTCGCATGCCGCCCAGAGACGGACCGCCTCCTCGCACCACGCTACGCCTCTGCTTAAGGGAAAAGAATTGGATGACGTCAGCTAGTGGAACTTCACCCGTAACATTCTAGGTCTTGCGCCCAATCGCATTAACTTATTACAAGTCATCCAACACCCAAAGTAAAAACCCAAGCGCAAGCCAAGACTTCTTGGAATTATGCGGATTTCTGCTAATGAAAATAAACCAGTCCTACACTTCGTCTTTGGGATGGATGCAGTTCCATGCACATTTTCCAGGATGTTCTGCCGGTAGAGTGCAAAGCAAAAGAAACACGGTTGAGTTGACTACCGAAGATACCTCTTAACTACGACCATTCGTGTTCACGGTGACTAGAGGGCATAGTTGCCATAAGACAACTGATCGTCAGCAGCATTAGTTCTACGTTTGCAATACCGTGTCTTTTGAAAGCGTCTTTGTTCAGTGGATATCGGGGCTACTTAGGTCACCGACTTATACAAAATAAAGCCTACTGATAAGGAAAGATTTGCTGTCATCCAAAGAGTTTTCAGTTATATTATTGGCATGTTTCTTTGCGCTTCGTAGTAGACTATACCCTGTGGATACCGACTCCAAGAGGAAAAACGAAATGGCAACTGCATTGGAACCGGTTGCTGACATATGGTTAGGAAACACTATTCAGGCAGCGTCCGAAATCGGTGGCTAGATTCCATATGTCACACACAGGTTGCCTGGAAGAGCACTCAAGAGACCAGGGGACCGGACACTAATTAATTCGTCAGTGACCTACACAGAAAGTAATTACAGGCTGGCACTACGTCACACTTATCGCACTTCTCTAATGATTCTTGAGACCAGAGAAATTGTCATAGGTATTTGCCAGTGCGTAAGTCATTCCCAACCAGCTTACTAAAACTCCGGGGTGCATACTGTCTGCTAATTTAATAATATCCAAAAGCGTTCACACACACATTCGTTGGTGCTTTGGGGTTTTTTGGTAAAATTATGTAATTTAGGCGGCCTCAAATTGCAAGTGCGTTCCTAAATTAAAAATACTGTGATAATGGTTTGAGAAGAGACACTCATCCGGAAGTGCCGTCCAGGCAGGGGAGCTGGGATTCGCCTGTACTAACGCAAGCATCTGCATTATAATCAAATGGAAGACACAAAACTCTTCTCATCGACTCGCTCTATGATTGTCTCCGGTTCAGATACAGCGACGTATATCACGTAACTGTCTTTTGTATTTCCACAGCACATATCATGATGATGGCTGCCCGTTTGGTACTCGCCTTGAATCGAACAACTGGTCAAAGGCATAGTCATGTCCTCCTCGTAAGCGATTTCCAAGTGCGGAATCAGAATATCAGTGTCTGACAATGAAGAATACAAAGCTGATCTGCGTGAATTTATGAAACATTGCTCTGCAGAATCATGTCACATCGCCTACTAGATACAAGAAAGCAAACCGCCTTCCTAACTGGAGTTGATGCTCAAAGCGAAGAGTTTACGACCGTTAGGCTATTGATAAAAACGTAATTAGGGCCAGGTGAGCATGTAACTATGACATTTACTGCGCAGCAGATTCAACGCTCGGACTTTATATGTATGATCACACATAACCACATCCTAACAGAGGAGGATGAGACAACTGCTTAGAAAATCTCGAAAACCGGTTCGCTTGACAGTGTTAGGACAGTGTTTGTTGAATAATTTAATAACAAAATGGTAACTGCTTCAACAATTAGGCTATTTCGCCAAACAAAGGTGTTATCACTAATCGGGATTGATACGTGAACATGCATGCCTACGTGACCAACACACATCTCAAAACCTGGCGGAGTTTCTCGATCCTCCACAACCGTTGTGCCACAATTGTTCCTGAGGACAAAGTTGCGTATCAACGGTGGATGGCCAAAAAAGTGGAAGTCAACAACAGATCACTATAGATAAATGTCAACAGGATTCTTGCATAAAATTGCGTCATCTCCTTAATTGGCACAACAGATGTCAGGGCAGATGAGACTATGTAACGCCCAGTAATCTACGGCCACAACACGTCCCCACGCTTGAACTTACAACCCGTCCGTCACGCAATATCACCCATTTTACAGACTCCAACATGTACGCGTCATTTTCATTCCAACCATTGTGCCAAATCAGTTGCTTTAACCACATGCTTGAAGTTCTGGGAGAACCGATTACTTTTGTCCAAAGGCACTGAATGCCGCGGTTACAAAGACAGGCCAGCCACTATTGCGATTATTCGTCAGATGATTAGATGAGCAACAAGTCTGGACAATGTGCAAGTAGGATGGATTTGTCCCACTTCTTAAAGGTGGTAGCCATGCTAACTGTCGTCCGGTGACCCAGTTTCCAACGCTGTCAAATATGACGCAGATCGTTGTGGTCAAGGACTTGGTAAGCGACCTGGAAAAATGTAGAGCCATGACACCGACAAAAGACGGCCTCCGTCAACACCGGTCATGAACCACCAACTTACCAATGGCAAGATGTAGTTCTATGAAAGCGGCCGATGATGAGGCTGGCGCCGATATCAATTACTTGGACATCTCCAAACCTTCCGACGGCCTGAATCCCGCTTCACAGACGGCAGAAGTATGAAATAGAAAACCCTCTCCTTGAGGGGAATATCAACTTTCTTTACCAACTGAAGCTTCGATACATCTCCGAGATTGCACGCGGTGTTTCACAGTGTCTAGTGTTAGAACCGTGCATATTTCTCTTATTCATCAGCTAGCTTTCAACCATCACCACGTCCAACCTATTACATTTAGTCGGTTATATCAAATATGACCAGCGACCAATTGTCAGTGAAAACCACGAGTTTCTCCTATGTGACCTGGGTTGTTTTCAGGATTGGTCCACTAGCAAAAAGCTGTGGTTTAATGTGGCTAATCTTAAGATGGTTCATCTGAATGAAAACGCAATTTGTTTTAGTGACTGTATCTTGTAGAAATGCACCCGTGAGGGTAAGCTCGGGATAGTAGTTCCGAGCCAAATCGGCTACTGTAAGCAAACCGAAGATGAGCAGCAAATTTACAAACATGGCTGTTTATTGCTCAGAGCGTTTGGTTAATTTGACCTCTCCATCTTTCCGCAACAGATTAGAGTCTTCGTGTGAATTAACGTGGGATATGACATCCTGGTATGGTATACTTTGTAGTAACCAAATCTCGCTGATTTGGTGACATCAATAAGGACATCTAAGAAGGTTAATGGCCTCTCTCATCCGCCATATTAAATTAGGCTGAAGTCCCTCGGAATGTATATTTGTCCAGGTTAGCACTTCCACTAGGATGTCATAATTTCCTAAATTATTTGATAATAAGCAGCCAAATTGGCCTCCCACTACTGGAACTCAGCTGTAAACCAATCTGAGAGGTCATCAACTTAATTTGGCCAAGCAAAATAGCCAGCTGAAATGCCGCCGTAACTGCTTCCACCTTAGAGTGTCCCAACCTGGATTCGCACATACCCTTGTATTTTATGTGTCACCAATGTAGCCAAATTAGAAAATTGCCAGCAACGCAGTACGTCATCCACATTTCTCTATGTAACTTGTCCTTAGTACAAGGCTACATACCTCAATCGAACCTCTATTTTCAAATTCTAATCAGGTGGACTTGTCGTTATCATGAAGAAGTCTCGGTGAATTTACCAGCACACAAATAAATTTACTGATCCGATTTTCACTGTTTTTCCATTTTCAGACATGATCAGCATAGGAGGCTTGTTAAACAATTGTTATTTTACCAACTATGCACCATTTTTGCATTTGTCCACATACACTTAGTTACCTGAAAATGTTTCTAAGTAATTACTAAATTTAGAGCATAAACAAGTGCTGTCATCTTGCTTTTATATTGTAAAGCATTTCGTAGACTACTATTAACACAGTTTAAAAAACGCTTCCACTTTTCACGCGCTAATCTTCATGTGTTAACACTGCCGAACCTATCTTCAGGCACCAGATTGCTACCTTGAAATCTTTCCGAAGGAGAGGAAGTCAGAAACTCATCGATGATCGGGAGTGTCAGACGTTGAACTTTCCGCGATAACGTAGGCTGATTAGTACGCTGGCGATGCAGTGCATTCGTCTCCGGATGACAAGTTCTGTACATTTGAGTATCCGCCATGACCGCATGGTTTCACTGAAGTCGCACCGCTTGCCGTATGCCACAGTGTTTTTCTCATACAACGAGATGCTGCCAGTCAAATTGACCATACATCAAGGAAGTGTCATTTTAGCGCGCCTTGGTCCAGCAGAAATCTGTGTTAGTCACTAAGAAACCGTATATTCACTTCTGTAAAGATAATCAACGCAGCTTTGTGGAAGTTTTCACACCTTGTAAACGGATTGGTGCTTGGAAATTGGACTGGTGACAAATTGCGGTGAACAATTTATTGCCGTATAAGAGTAAATGGTATTCAGTTGCTGGCACATAGTTGGCTTTGATTTTTAGTCACGTAGGATTGGTGAAAATTATCAGAGGCCATTGCTTATGTGAGCTTAGTTACTACTATTAATATCCGAAGTAGACGTAAGTTATCTGTTGTACCGGTTAGTCGAACTCAGTCTTGAAAAGGAAGCACATGTACACAGGTACACAACAGTCAGTTCAAAGAAAATAAAAGGTCTAAAATACGGGAAGATAATAGATATAATTTAAAGGGAAGTTATTAAAGTGTGTTTTGGTAGCTGATAGACAATTAGTCTGGCACGTGCTTGAGCAGTAATCAAATTTATGCAGTAGACTGCATCTCCAGGCAATTGAGAAACAATGTTTTCACGTACAAGAAAACTCAGTCTTGGCCTTATGCAGAGTACTTTGTGAAAAGTACTACAAACTAAAATCTCTGATGAAGTGGTGTTGTTCGTAAATGGCAATGGAAAGATCTGTTGGTAAATATGTACATCATCTGCTTCTGATGCTAATTTTCGTCCCCTAAAAGTACGCACTTTATAATATCAAGGTAAGTTAGGCGCAATCAAGTATATGCATTCGCAATGTTTTCATTAGGATGTGCACAAAATAATCCATCGCATCCTTCGGCGATATTGCAATAAAACTAGCCAACGTGGGTAGTCCTGTGAGGTGAAGCTAGCATGTGCGAATTTTGGCAGACAGCTGTCAAAATACCGACGGACATTCTGGCTTCCGGTTACAGTCGATACATCCTCAGCCTGGTTGACTGGATTTTAGTAGTTAGGCTATTTAAAAACCGATCGCTGATCAATGAAGTTGGGAGCTTTTATGGCAGACACCCGAAGTGAGAGTTTCAACGCGGCTGGTCGAATGTCACTTCTTGCCCATCTTTTTGTGATAACATCTGCAAACACTTCCTCTGCATATCACCATGCGAAAAAGGAATCCACGAGCAAGAAACGAGACGATGAGGAGGGAAGCCTTCGCTTGGTTTAGTTTAAAATCTAGATCAAGCCGGCTTATAGATGCGTCGAATAATAAATATAATCCTAGTCCTACTAGAACACACTAAGGCAAGTAATGCTTTAACTGTCTGATTCCCAATGAACTATAAAGTAACAGCCGGATTAGTCAAACTTCTAAAATGATAGTGACTTGCTGAAAACGTATAAGCTTTTACTGACTGAGGTGTGAATCGCTTTGAAGTAGGTGTTGTTCCAAATGATAAAAGAAGTTGCAAAGATGCTAAAACAATTTCCTCGTGCAAATGTCACATATTTTGATTTTAAAGCAGATGGTAGTATCCAGGCATAAGGTATAAGTTGGGGACAAAATCGAGAGGGAAACTGTGAAATCCTACTTATCGGTTGACGTAAGAAAGTATTCATTAACTTTTGTAATCTTTGTGAGAAAAATGTCTGCACACCGAGTAGCAGGAAAGGTGCCAAAATGCCAACAATACCGATCGGATAGACCTTAATGCAAGCGATGACAGCGCAACAAGCATTCCGATAGGGCAACGTCGCCTATGTTCCTCATGGAATTGCGGTAAAGTCCTTACGGTACTGGTAACCTGTTCTACCCGCATTAAGTTGTACTTTCCGCAATGCATAGGCGAATCCGTACAAGAATTGAGACAGTCAAGCAAAGGTGCTGACACACCTCGCATTCGTCCTACATGTCAAGTTATCCCAGTTTTAGACTGTATATATTCGATAGTGCAACAATGCCATACGATGACTGAGCTAATCGCGCTTTTTGTAAACATTATGATCTCTCCCTCGGAGGTGTGACTACGCTAATACCACAACCAGCCATCTTAACTTCTGACGCTAAGCCGAAGAAGAGAGCCAGACATTTCAACCGTACTGAAGCTTCTGTGTCTCTAAATCCACTGGCTCACCACACTCACCTAAGCGGACAAGCCACAAAAGGCCTGCTACCACTCCTCCAGTCATGGTCGCTTCACCTGGAGACTTAGCGCTGACACCGACAGCACCGAGCCGGAGGCAATCCGTGGCAGAAAACAAACAGGTAACGTACAAAGCAATTGCCTCGATATACACAACTGGAGCAACAGACATAGGTCCATCTTCTGTGCCGAGCACACCTGGGGCGAGGCAGCTTTCATCATCAGCTCCAATGGTGCCTTCTCAACAGCCAAATTACCGGCAACAACTTTAAAGCCGACCATTGCTAGACAGAATTAGGCTAGATGAACTCTCGTTTGCACCAATGTTACCGAGGCTAAATCTGTCACAATAAAAAGCAAGTTGCTAAGCGATCGCAACTAGTGGAGTTCCATCTGCGATGCGATTGATATTGTGATTAAGCCTAAATTGCTGAGATGTATAGCGCGTCATGCGACCTCAGTGCACCCTGGTGCACCTCGAAGTCTTCTAATAACACTGAACTCAACGGATAAGACAGAGGCTGTCCCAATCTAAGCAGTTCGTAATCGTAAATCAGCGAGCGGAGTTCGCATATTACCCGATCTCGCTTGGAAACATTGCCCAAAGGAAGCAAGTGACAAATACAGCATTGCCAATCACGATAGCATGAAAATCATATTGGTGTTCCCGAGCTACTGGATTCGCCTGATCATGATGCAAAAACACATGACCGAGAACAGTGGTGCTACATCCGCGAAGCACTCACACTTGACAATGTTATTGCTAAATCCTTGACAAGAGTTCCCTCATCATCTAACTACAAGGGCTGCGGCCCAAGATTAATGAAAGTAGGAATGACGCAGGTTCTATTGTGTAACCGGTCAAAGTTGGTAGCCAATTTGTTAACCGAGATCCGGCTAAAGGAATTAGACGCACGGCCATGAGTCGTAGGCAATTCGATAAAAATTGCAAACGCCTTAAATTCGTAGTCTGCACAGTTCTGCGGAGAGACCGACATAACAGCACCCACAGCGTCCAGCAGGACAGAGCGCAGCACGAATGAAACTTCTGTTCAGGGATACTATACCTTGCTGCGCAACGTGACTGTAATTCCTAAATCAAAAAGGTAATAAATGTCTGCCACCAAACGATCAACTTCAAAAACAAACACAACTTTATCATCCAGCAACGCATTCCTAACAACGAAAACACTACGCTGTATGTACACTAAAGCCCAAGGGCTTTTATGTAATTTGGCCGAACTTAGAGAACTCCACGATCTCGTCATGATTACAGAGACCTGGGTAAAGCCTGAGCTAACTGAATCCGAGGTCAATCTACCAGGTGTGTCGCTACTTCGGCGAGATAGAACTGGAAAGGGTAGTGGTGTGATACATTATTATAACACAAATCTCTCATGTAGTTATCGATCAGCCGGAAATCAGCGCTTCTGATTCGCTTTGGTGTCACCTACGGCTGCGGAACAAGGAAACATGTCTATTGGACGTAATTTATTGCCCACCAAACTCTACGTCGGAAATGGACTCCAAACTGAACCACGTCTTTCAGCTTGCTTTGAACAAGTTCTACAGCCGCATTCTTATCGCTGGAGACTTTACGGTGCATGACATGGAAACACTAGCAACCCATGGTGCGCAGTTTGAAGCCTGCTTGCAAGTGCTAATTGCTAGTCACCCTCTGTATAACCACGGAACCTCTCCCACTAGGTTTCGAACGGATAAATGATGTCGATACTCAATCTTGTGTTCATTAACAAAGAACTTATGGTCGATGGGATAGTAACAAGCACGCCACAGGGTCGCAGTGATGATTTAACTGTATTAGTTGACAATATTTGTTATGCGAAATATCCTGAAAAGGTGGATGTTAACGCCCATTCTGTCATGTACCATAACGTGTTATCTAAGCTTGGTAAAGCTACATCTTGATCTTGCGTGAACAAATGACCCCAGACGATGTCTGGGAAACCTTCAGCAAAATGTTTAACACACTGGTAGCGCACACAACGGAACAGAATTCCTTCTAACGTAAAACGCTTATAAGTCATTTCTGAGGGGGGTAATACTTAAATGTATGTCCATGAGAGATTTGGCATGGCGTGCTTACAAGTACTACCCAAATGCCGAAACTTGGATTGTGTACGTGACGCATCGTAAAATCTGTGTCAAATTAATCCGTGGGGACAGGGTCACGCTTCAGCAGGAGTCAATGAAGCGATTCCGCACGAACCGAAAACTTCTGTGAAATCACGTCAATGGCCTTAGTAAAGTGAAGCGTGGAATTCCAGCACTGGTCACGATTGACGGACACATGCAGCTAGCAACGGAAATAGTTGATCTCCTCTGGGTTTAGTACTGCCATTCTTTCCAGCAGATAACCAACCCAAATCTTCTCCTCGTTTCTATTACTCCACCGTCGCGCTTATACAACCTTACCTTCACTGTGGAAGCTGTGTTGAAGAAGTTGTTATCTTTGCAAAACACATTTCTTCTGAAGTCGACAACTTTCGACCGACGTCTCTGCAAGCCGTAAGTAGCTATCTTGCAGAACCGCTGACCATTTGCTACCAGCGATGTCTACAGGAGAACCATATTCCACCAGTATGGAAACCAGAAGTCATCACGCCTGTGCATAAAGGAGGTAGCCGCGCTGACCCTATCAGCTCCGGTCTAATAACGGTACTTCCTGTACTATTCAAATGTATGGATTCACTCATCGCAGTTGCGCCAAACAGTATCTAGAAAGCCACAACTTACTAGCCCCAAAAACAACATGGCTTCCGTCAAAAGTGTTCATGCGCAACTAACCTATTATTTGCACGCAATAGCTGTACTGAATCCGTTGATGATGGAGCAGAAGTCGTTGATGTTTCCTCAAAAGCATACACCTTTACGTTTAGGTAACACAAAATTGGTTAGTCAGCGTACACCGAATTCCAGTCATCGCAAAAACTGTCTCCCGACACTGACACTGAACAAACTCCGCCACATAGCACTCCACCCACCAACCGATATGCGGCTCCAGTGATCCTTCTCCTCCCCAACCAGCCCTTGTCACAAACTCAGGCATAAAAAAGCCTACACGTTTTAGACGTGTAACTATTCTTCCACCTAAACTAGTTATTCACGTCGGATGGCACATATCGAGTCTTCATTCTCTTGACTCAAACTCTAGGGGGCGGGAGTTCTGAAGCTGCAACGGGTTTCCTCGACATTACATAAAAACGGATATCCAGTGCGGTTCACAGCACGGCATTCAAAGGTGAACGCGATTACTAGGAACCAACGGGTGTCCGAAATCCCGAAGAAAAAGTGTTCATAAAGCTGCCATTCAGAGGCAACCAAACTGACAGGAAATTCCGATACCGTCACCTTCAACTTATGAAAAAGTGTTTTTTCGCCGATGAGCTTGTGATTTTGCACCAAGATAACAAGTTGTTGTTTAAATCCAACCTGGACAGGTTCGGCTCTCGAGTGATTGCCACAATCATTTACTTGTATCACTATACTTGCGGTAGCGAATACGCTGGCCGAGCTGAGCAAGCACTGTTTAAAAGGATTTCAGGACATATTCCTCGAAACCTGGTCGCGAATGGTCAAACGCTGCCTCCTAGTTCCATTTCTTGACGCATGCTTATCTGATTCATTGGTGAAAACCCACGTGAATCATTTAGCATAATTAACTGACAGGACGTCGCCCGTCTGTTTCAATTCACTGAGGATTCAGCAATTAGGCGGCTGAAACCCAGTTCGTGTAAACAATCACCAGTCTCGCCCTGCGTTGGTGAGGCTGGTGGCCACATTCTTCTAGGCGGAGTGCCGGCCAGTATCAGATGGACTTTAAACGTGGGCCATTTTTATACAGGGAATCTCGGCCCGGTAGTATGCGTTGATCATACAACAAATCACCGAAGCCTATGGTAACCAGGATCTATACCAGTACCTATACTAGTATCTATACGCCCAGGAACGTATACAATTTTGACTTAGTTGGAACGGCGTGTGACGTGTCTTCATACTATCGGTAGCTCTCAACGTACTACATAACGACCGGTACGCAGCTAGTGGTCTATCACTGCAACGATAACCCACTGTACTCGTAGTTTACTGTAACTATTGCTATCCTCGAGTGAACGTTCGCAGAGCCAGAGGCAATTGCAGCTTTAAGCCACCGTGTACCACCATCGGGGTGGCCCCATATTGCTTTTAAAGAAAAACACTAGTGAACGTTAACAAGAAACATATCAGTGGTGTTGAACGGGTTACAGATCGAGTAGGTGCAAAGCACGTGTATAGTAAGTTCGTACATGCTACATTATTTGTCGAGAGTTGTGCAGCGTCACACAGGCGCGTGCTTCTGCATCAACCTACTCCAAGCACTGCTTCCGCCATTCAACCTTGTTCAGTGCGCCGTCCGGGTCACCTCGGAATATCGTCGAGTCATGGTTTGTTAAAGGTAGGCGTTAATAATATTCCAAATGTCTTCGAGTGGGTTCAATTGCGGAGAGTACGGCGTCAGTCGTAGAAGTCTTCCTGAGCTGTAAGACACCTCTTGGAAGACACCCCCAAGTTGGTGTGACAGGGTGCACTATCACAAATAAGGAGACAGTATTCGGCGGAAAGGATACCATTGGTATCAAGCAGTAGCCGCAACCTGCGCGCACATCTTTCTTTATTATAACTGCCCCTTAGGACAGAATATCCGAACAATCCATCCTCATTCATCGCGCTGATCAGGTGCAGATTTTGTCCCTGAGTTTTCGGCACCGTACAATGCGCACGGGTTCCACGTGCTGAACGTCCTCTTGTTCGAGCGCAGAACAGATTAAAGTTCGTCTCATCTATCCATACCGCTCGCCGTCCTTCTGCCTCCAAGTTCATCAATTTTAACAAGTAAGCATTCCTTAGCCTTTTGCTATCCATCGTATTCATGGATTTCGGTATTGCATGCACATTCTTCAGTCATGAGGCGACCGTCCAGGTAGCGAGCGATGGTGCTGACCCTCACGTCCACCAAGAACTCCACTTACAGTCGTAACCGACGGGTTGCCAAGGTAACCGTAGGGTTCAATGCCAGCCATTCCACCAATCAATCCACTTGACTAGCTGACAGACACTTTCGACGCGACACGCTACTATTACTTGTCGGCTCATACAATTCTAATGTTCTAATCCAGCTTCTACATGTCTTCACATTTACCTGTAACAGAGATGCAATGCACTTCCAGTAGTTGTTCTCTTCATATGTCTTCAGGATAAGAGCCTTTACATTAGACGGATGAGGGGCGTATGTTCTTCTTCTTCTCATCGCGCGTAATGTGATCTAAAGGTTAAAAAGCCATGTAAATATAGTTAAAAAACTTGGTAGGTGAACTATGCGGAAGATTTTCTTTTCGCCTTGCTAGCTGCATGCGGTTCCAGCGCAACCAAATTGGGGGAAAGCAGAAGTGACAACTCCGCTGACCAGAGACGGACCACCGCAACCGTATGCAAGTTTCCACTTATAATTCAGACGCTTACAATCGACCTTTCGGAACTAAACTTGTCCCTGCATGCCAAGCTCGTGTGATGCCCGCTGTTTGGCTATCATGTTGTCCCGCTCAGGTCATTGGGCGTAATGATCCCGACTTTTTTGCACAGCTAACACATTCCACGCGTACGCAGATGTACGTAAGATCTCTCGCGCGAGGTCCGCGGCTGACGCCTCAGTGCGAGCTGGATTAAATTTTCTGCACTAAGGACAAAAGCTGATGAGTAAAAGAGTAAACAGGTTGCGTAAGGTTGAAATCAATCGAGAAATTGCTTGGATCACTCACTTGCTTGCCCGGTATAGCTGCAGATCAAAATGTTGATAAACTTCCAGTTTTCTCGACAGGACGTCTACAATCAACCAATTGAAGAGGAGTGGTGAAATTGGGCAGCCCTGTTATACACAGCTTTTGACAGCGAAGGAGGACGAAAGCTTGCCATAAACCCTCACTCTGCCATAGATATGCAGGTAGAGTGCAGGAATGGTTTTGGTGTACTTTTCTTGAACCGCGTGCTTTAGCAAACTGCACCAAACCGCAAGTCGCTTAACCGAGTCGAATGCAGCACAGATATCTAAAAAAGCAACGACGGTAGGGCACTGTGAGATGTGTCTGTGTTCGAGGATTTGGCGGAGCCCAAGTATATCTGATCCACACACCCGAGGCCAAGACGTATGCCAACTTGTTCGTCCCGGTACTGCGATTCACGAATCGGGATAGTCTAAAGAGTCGAATGGATGCCAATAGATTGGAGACAACCGAAATGTGACTACTCCACCGCTGCATGGTGCATGAAGTGCAAGTACTCTTCTTAAAAACCGGGACAACCATTGCTTCGCCCCAAGCAGACGGCACGTTTTCTTCTCTCCAGGTTTAGTATAAGTATGAGGTTAGCTGGCAGGCGATAACCGCGATTCCACACTTGAACAATTCCGGAGGTAGTCATTCTGAGCCAGCAGCCTTGAATCATTTCAAGTGTAGAATAATAAGACAAACTTCCGCTTCGCTAGTTGGATCAATTGTCACGAACTCGGACAGACAGCTGCGTTTGCAAGTGATACAGTTGGACGGTGAGGGCTAATTGAACAGCAAAGAAAAATGTTTGGGCCATAGATCTAAGCGTCTGTGTTACTTGGCAGGACATGTGGAAGTCAAGGAGACGACTTGGTTGCTATGTCTGTCGAGGATGTGTCAGCGGATGCACTTTTAATACCTTTGGCTGGCTTATTGAACTCGGTCCTGAAATTTAAACTGGCTGCAGTTGGCCAAGATATGTGTAGTCTTGGTGATTGTAAACCGGAATGTTCAACATCATTCGCTTGATACAATCTTGCCAAGTATTCCCGAAGAATTTCGAAAACGCAGCGGTGTAATCCACGTACGGGGCTCTAGCTAGCTCTAGCTAACAGTCGATCAGCCGTTTGCGTAATTTTGGGCATCGGAGCGACTGCTGTTAGCCAAAGGATACATTTATACATTGGTGTTTTGTAATCTTGCTGGGGAAGAGACGGAATTCTAATCGCACTGCGCTTATCAAAATCCGTCGCACATTACACAAGCAGAATGCAAAAAGAATTCTATCCCGCTAAAGCACTCCACAAAACATACTTGCATCATGGACTCGTAGCAACCAACTTTTATCGCAACTTTTAATTCTCAGGAAATTCCGATCCATACCTAATCAATCATCCCAAAAATGCAGCTTCTCTTCAAGATTCGTTCAGAAAAATTTACTTGACTCCTTTATCTGTTTACAAAGGTTACGATGACCACCTTTGATTAAAACATCTGATCATTCATCACTAATGCGTGTCTCCTTCCATCTGAACAAACGTTCCATTCAACTTTCGTGTGCCGCACGTGTTCTCCAAACAGACTATATCTGAATAGTTTCAGATTTGTCTAATCAGCGTATGAGCATTGACCGTTACATGATGATCCCACCATCATCCTGCTTATACACGTGTGGCACAGGAAGCAGAGAATGGAATAAATATTTCTTCATATTGCGACGATGAGGAGCTAAGTCCAACTAAAGGCTTTCAGGTCATAGGGTTACTTCGGAAAATCAATAAAGTTTCCTACGTCTGCAAATTTTTAAAACACAGTCGCCGTAAAGAGAAACCTATAGGGTAAGTTTAACTTTCGGCTCCATAGAGCGAAGTATGTCTGAAGTGGCCGGACTTCATTTATATGCCGTGTTTGTGTTACAAGCGCCGCTGTAGTTTCCGTTCTCCTAGTCGAGATGGACGAAAGGCTTTTCACTGTCGGTAGCTCACACGCAAACTGAGACTAGAGACGAAAGTCTTAAACTCGCACGACTGCATGGAGACTTAGAGAAGATAAACATGCCGAAAACAAGAGTTTGTCTAGTGACGTAGACAAAGAAATTGTCACTTACCATGTGTGTATTCTTAACTAAGTAGCATTGGTGCGTAGTGCATAACCTGTAGAAAATTGTGAAACCTAATACGACTCACGGGTTTTCTCGTGATAACGGAGAGAAACTTAGATTAGGTCAGTGGAGTTTGATACGGTAGATTAAGTGGTGTTGATTGACTGTATGAAATTTGCTTTCACATGATAGTTATGTCTCATAGCATAGCTGTTACCTGCGTAGTCTGAGTCACCTCACGAAAGCAGTATAGCTTAGTCCTCTACAGAGTTTATTACACACGAGCTCTGAGTAAGTTAAAGCAAAACTACATGAGCCCCGCAATAATTTGTCTTTACTTAACCTGATGTTGCTGGGGTGTTCGGACGAAGAGTAGGCTATTTGCATCTGCGCAATATCATCGGTCAGCGCGTTTTCTATTTTGATAGCAGCGACTAGTCCTGTGCAATTATCAACCGGCTGATTTTTTACAGATATCAAATCCAAGTTTCAATTCTCGATGGCTGGATAGACCATGAAAGAAAATATTTTTAAGGAGACGAAAACCAGTCATAAGTTGCGATGCATATACAATGCGTGTTACCGTCACTAACGGCAAAGTGACAACTGCTTTTTAGAAATATCCGGATCCGACAACTCAAGTGAAGTCTACGTATAATATAAAAAATGGATGTATTCCCAGTATTTACAGTATCGCTGCGAATACACTAACATCATAGGACAATAAACATATAAAATGTTAAATTGAAATCTTGCACAGACAAAGGTTACCATGCCAATCTATGAGCCGCATGTGCGAAGCAATACGACAAGTTTCAGGTAAACAAAGAAGCATGACCAATAATGTAAGATTGTGTCACGATGCGGCAGAATAAAAGTCTAAATCGTGAGCTCCTTAATACACTGAAGCGTTAGTTGACAGACCATTATGCAGCGAAAGAAAAAGGTCACTTAGCATCTTAGAGGGAAGATTCATGGAGGCTACAAAATGCATAGCTTAATCAAATCGACTAGAGAATCTCTGGGTAAGCTGCTACGTCTGAAAGCACGTTTAACTGATCAACATAACAAAACATGGTGCATTTATAGTCGTCCATAAAACCTTACTGAGATTCCATATGTACAAACGAAATATCAACATTTGCGAACCAGTAGGTTTGTTAATTCTGAAATCGTTAAAACAAGAACCGTTGACGTGCAATATTACAAACACGCACCTAGACCAAAAGACATTTAGGGGACGAATATAAACCGAGATAATTGACATTGAATGAAAAATACACCCCCTTGTCATTCCCCGTTAATAGATAATTTGCAGCTAAAATTACTAGTAAGATATCAGGAAAGAGAAAGTAAAATGGTACATTAATGTCAATAAAAGCTCTCCGTGTAAAGGACTTGTAAACAATAATGCATATTCTCCGCTTTAAGGGACATTCTGTTTTAGCGTGAACAAATTTTTACAATTTTCCTAAATTAGTTACAGCAAACTCCGTGTATCTTTAGGGAAAAATCTTGAAGCAGCACAGAATCATTCATAGCGTTCTGTCGGGAATCCTCATGTACGGACAGCAACGAAATTTCTTTATTTTGTGTTCAGGTTGCAAGACTGTTACGTTGTGATAAATGATAAGATACATTAAACCAAAGCTCACAGTATTAGGCCATATCATCTAATATAACCTAAATTTTGTATCCTTGTGGTGTTCTATAAACGTGCAATGATAGATTGAGGTATTTATTTATTTTCAGTGCAATGGCTACACATATAGGTCGTGACATAGGGGGAAGTTTAGTTTCTGTGTGGTTAGCGTTTGTCAAATGGCTCAGGCGTTTTGGTTTAATTGCACGCTAGGTGTAAGTCAGCAAGAAGAAAATTGAAAGAGAAATAATAGGACTCAGGATAATGTTAGAAGCGGAATCGGTTACCTTTAATTTATTGCCTGACATGCTTACCTAAAAGAAACTAAGGAAGCAAAGAGGAGTAAAAGAAGAGGAAATGATAAAACAGAAAGAAGATGGGTAGAATCAGCCGGCATTTATTTGTTAGCTCACACATATTAATATGGATGAAAAGAAAGCACGGCTGAGTAAGCAGAATTTAGATAGAGTGGAGAGAAAAATTATATCCTTAGTCTCAGCTTACAAATGTTCTAGAATCCATACTTATTTGTGTGTCTGTGAAGTATGCACTCCCGACTAAAGCGGGTAGATTTAGGTAAAGAAGTGTAAAGGGGGTTCCGTGCAAATATTCTCTTTTCATTGCATCTAATCGTGAGTGCTTGGTTAAATAAACAGACCGTCACACATTTTATGTATATTTGTAATCAACACTTTTAAGTCTTGGTCCCCTCAACAAATAGCAGTTTTTAATTGCAATTTAGTCTCAAGTTTGTTTTTGCGTTTTGAACTTTGCACAGTCTGAAACTGTTCTTTAGCACTGATTGCGAATCGGATGCTGTTATTTCATTAGGAAGGTTTTTCCAGATCTCAGTGAATCTGTATAGGTATTATTTTCTTCAAACATTAGTTTTCCTTTTGCAAACCGGTAATTAATTCTAGGCATTCCTAAATACGTATCTGTCTTCTTGCTTGAAGTGAATAGTGATATTTGGTACAAATATCTGTGCATGGACCAAGTCAAATATGGATTTTATTCGTAGTTTCATTCGCCTTTGCCACAAGGGCTACTGCTACAGCATCCTACATCACTCAGAGTAGTTAAGTTTGGATGAAATGTTAGATAGGACGTTTGTAGAATGATGACTTCACGATTTTCCAGGCTTGCGGTCGCGTCTCCTGTCGCTTGTAAAATTAATCAAGCGATGCTCTAACACAAGGCAAATGTAGACCTTAAACGAGTGCACTTCAGTTTTATGCATGGAGAACGATTTTAAGTTGAGTTTTGTACTTCTTCTTGCTCTGGCCGTTATTAACTTGCTTACCAAAATTCAAAGTACTGTAGTACCGGATGCGTAGATCACGTATAGTCTTGGCACAGGGTTTACCACCAAGGACAAGTGCACTTGATGAAAGTTCGCACTACATTTGTACGCTGAGAATGATAATTGACAATCGGAGCACCAAGGGTATAAAGCCAGCGGGTCTAAGCGAAGTTTTGCTAGGATATCGCTCATGCACCGGATGTCTAAGATGTGTAGTATATTTGTGTTGTCCACGAAGGTAGATGATGTCCGAAGTTTCTATTCTTTTCTGATGCATCGTTGATATATATCGGAAAGTTCAAGGAACGTAACACACTACATTGAATCACATCACAGTTGACCTACAGTGTTGCATATTTACTGTCCTGTTTGTGTATGTTACGATCAGAGAGGCAAGCTTTGAACCATAGTGCAAGGGATCAGTGATCACGACATTTGTTGACTTCTGCAAAAGTCTGTTTTTTACGGCACTCTGTCAAACATGTTCTGCACATCAATAAAGATAATGATGGCCGCTTCGTGATTGTCGGTGGAGCATGTCAGATTGTTTAGAAAGGTAAGCTGACAAGTCTGACATGAGCGCCTTTGAAAAACCCATGTTGAGATGGGTTTATCTAATTCCATGACAGCCAGCGCATATCCGTTATCGCGTGCACATTTCTTTCCAATATTTCCAAAATAGCTGTTGTGTGATTGGTAATTTTTCAGTCTACTTTTGAGCCAATCTTATACCTACGATCCACCACAGAGATTCCATTGATTGGGATATATCCGAATCAATAGAAGGTTACCTAAGTCCGAAAGTAGTAAAAGACAATGTTTTGATGTTTTGAGTTGTTTCAAACCTTACTTGGACCAAGCTAAATTTTGGGACGAAACAAACACCGCAATATTGAGCAGTGGATGAAATAGGTATGGTTTTGTCTTTCGAAGTTATTGGAGGAGCAGTAACTACAATTGCTAGCAACTTATCAGTTCGGGAAAATAAATGTGTTACACCATTACGTTTCAAAGTTTTAAAGTTAAGGTAGCTGGAGGCTGACCAATTCACAAGTTCATGTAAACAAAATTGAAGCATGCTCATCTCATTGGAAGGAGGCCTGCACTTTGTGACATATTCAAATCCAATGTATCTCGATGGTACACGAAGACTTGCGGTATATCAAGAGAAGAAAAGGGTTGAGAGAATCGCGCCCTGCACAACGCCACAGTCAGCGTGGAGCACAGAGTTGCTTTCGCCGTTTAACTGTGTAAAGTGTACACCATCAGTGAAACAGCCACGCAATAAGTCTCAAACATTATAGTGAACTCTTCGAAAAAATTAGGTTGAGCCGTACAGATAGGTCAAGACAGCCTAAGCTAATTGAATATTCAAGTATAAGATGCTAAACTGCGTTGCGTTTGTCTAGCCCGGACGCTATAGAACGTACACACAATACGAGGCAGCATCTAACGCAGAGCGTTGATGTCAAAGCGCAAACGGATGGATATCATTTGCATGAAAAGCCATGGACAGAGGCGTGACTAGCTGCTTTCCAATGATTTTGGAAGCATATAAGTGCCAACAGTTGGCAGACACTCTGAAGACTGCATTTTAGGAAATGGCGTCATTCTGACTGACAACTTGATGTCAGGAATGACACCGTTAGTGAAACATTGTAGAAAGAAATAATCAAGGGCGATTTGACAGAACTGACGCAATGTCTCTAAATCACAGGTTAAAATATATCACGGCTATTAACCTAATTTGCTTTTGGTTTTTGTGTTCGCTTTTGACGTCAATTTGGTCGAATTGGGTGCCTGAGCCTCAGTTAGTGAAGAAGTGTAATGCCAATTTGCACGACCTATAGAGGTAAACTCAACATCAGGTCTGTCTATATCCCTTGCTCCCCTACAACGGATGACACTTTTACCACAGATTTGTTTTAGCAGCCTTCAGAGATCCCGGCAGCTATGGTTACCTAGTACCGTTTCAATCTACAACTCGTTTAACTATGTTACTTTAGCTTACACCATCGTAGTTAAGAATTTGACGCGGGTGATTATTTCGAATTGGTAAGTTGCTTTCTTTTTCTTTTGAATTGATTCTATAGGAATAAAATATCAGTCTGCTGCAGATAGCTCATCTCGAGCGAGCAGCATAGGTGGAAGCAAATGATTACGTAGCTCGTCAGATGCTCGCACTGAAACGACATATCTTCATCGACAAAAATTGGCAAATCAATTGTAAAAATTGTTGCTTGAACTCTTGCGACCTTTTCCGTCGAGCAATGATGACGTCGGATGTTGTTGAAACTTTAGTTCTTCAGTGAAACGTAGCTAGTTCTACAGTAGATGATAAGGCAAAATTCTAGGATACAATAGTCCTAGTTTCTCAGTGACGTAAGGGTTTGCGCGCAAATAAATGAATTTTATTTTTGTAGGTAATGTCTTGCTATGCGTCTTGTCCAGTAAGGAAATGTTCAACATTTGCTAGACCAAGTGACCTGAAAAACCTTGTATCACATTTATTGAAATCACCGATGAAAATGCAGACAGCGCATGTGTTATCAACCGGTCAATGGACTCCGTAATTTTGAGGATCGGAACTAGAGCCACAAGCGAACTAGAACTATCACATGTTCGCATGTCGTAAAATCACTGATGAAACGAGGTAATATAGTAGCACTGCGTTCATCAACATTAGTTATGCATTACATTTGCAGTTTATAGATACAGTTTGTGGATGCCAATGTACTACATTAAGCATGTGCGCGAAATGGAACTATGACACACAGCCTACAACGCAACTTCCAATTCCATGTTATTTCAGTTTATTTTTGTTTAATCATTTCAAAACATGCCACACTGCCACAATCGACCTGCAAACATAAATCGCTTTTATCAGAACCGAACCTACCATTCTACTTTCGCGTGCTCCACTTAATCTCCCACTGACCACATCTGCACCTATTCCGATATTTCCGACCAGCTTATGAACGCCACTATATACATGATTGCCATACCATGATCACACCACTGCAAGCTTGCTTAATACCGTCATGAGTAACGCATTCAATTACTGGAAACCGAGTAAGAACAGTCAACGGGAATGTAGCCCACATGTGGATGGGTTGCCATAGTAATTAGGAATAAACTTGGCGGACTCTTCTTAACTATATCAACAGGATATAATCGTAACAGCCTAGTAACTTTAAGAAACATGCATAAATGTTATAGCCACCACCATGGTTTACCAGATTCTGAAGAACCCAAACCACATTTGTCGTCCGCTGCTGGAATTGAACCACAACACTAGAGGTCAACCATTGAAACTGACAATTCAGTATAGCCGGCTTGAATGCCGTAGAAATTTCTTTTCTCTCCGCGTGTGCCAGCCTTGGAACGCCCTCCATAATTATGTCGTCTCTGCTCCCAATTTGGCGGCATTTAAAAAACGTGTTGACGATGCATCGTCTCACTTACATTTCATGTTATGACTAGTTAGCCAGGGGCTACAAAACGCAATCAAACGGTGTCTTGCCAAACACGTAACCAATGGATTTATGGATTTATATGTTTAATACCCGAATATCTCCGCTATTCCACACAAGTCTATGGTGAGTCCACTACAACGCTTTGCACTTTATTATACAATTGATTTTCGCAATAATTTACATCCAACAGGACTTGTTAAGCGATGCTTTTTATCCGTAATAAACCATAGTTTCATTGTTCCATTGAAATTCGTTCAAGCAAAAGTACCCGAAAAAAATACCAATTGAAAACACCGTACTTCTTTGAAAAGTTAATTATCTACAAATATAAAGGTTTTTCCAAATGAAGTCCCATGAGCCACGACTTCGGCCAACATTCGTAAGTCGCAACCCGTACTCTGGTCTTCTTCCCCAAGCAAGCACTATGTAGTGCATTTTAAATGACTGCTTAGTTTAAACCCTTATTCGCACTTGTACACGGAAACTAGTACATCCAGGTGAGGGATTTGTTTATTTTTTTAGGTACTACTAGCCATGACCATTGTAATTATGGTTCTTACAGAGCTACCACAGATTCGCAACTTTGCCACTGATATCCCGTTATTCCGTTGTGATTTGGTTGGCTTGCATGTACAATCTTTGCTTTCGCATTGCTTAACATGACTAACCTAAAGTTATTGGTGAAGTATTCGCATTTCTACCCATTCCGTTTATACAATTTCACTGGTATCACAGCTCCAAATCACTTCTGCTTAGAGGTTGGTTAAAAAGCCGTTATTCCGGTTTGCTCGTTTGTATACATTACGGGATATAATCCATTATTGACATCTTATGGTGATATGTAAAATGGCTTGTCCGTCAGCTATCTTTATATCGAAGTTGTGGCATAAGCGTCTATCTGCATGTAAACGTCTTGATGAGTCTTCTTTTACACACCGTACGATCTTGGCAGCATTTACGATTTTGTGGGTGATCAAGGGATTGGACGACCATCAGATCCTCTAAGGCGCCTTCGACATGTCTCGAAATAAACGATGAGCAGATCGCTGCCATTCAATTTGGAACAGTAGCCGGTTCTTCGCATCCGCCGTCAAAACGCCTACATCTATACGTATGGGGTGCACAATCTACAGACCACCACACAGGAACAAGCTTTCCGTGTGCTGCTGCAAGATTACTTAACTTGTTTTAGACAGTTTGCTACCGAGTTGTAAAGAGGCTACAAATATATTGACTTCTTGCGGTGAGCACTCAGGAATTTGGATTCATCCAAATTCTCTTTGATGCCCAGAGTGTAATTGCGTCCTCAAGTGGAAATCACTATCCAGACTTGGTAAACTTAGCAACAGCGCGACCTCTCAGCGCCCGCGATCTGTCAACTTCGAGAAAGGAAGAATGACAAGAGCTTGCTCCACTTCACATACCAGGAACGGTTACAAAATCCGAGAGTGTTCAGTGGACGCAAACTGCGGCTGCATGTGCACATCATATTATCTGATTGTTCGGAAAATAATCTCGTTGTTTAGAGAAAAATGTAAAGCGACTTTCTTATACTGAATAAATATTTTATTAAGTTAGATCTTCCACATTCTGATCCAATTGCTTTTGCCACCTAATTGGCAGTAGCATGATTCCGCGCTCATAAAATTGTTTTTCTTTGTTGGCAAAAAGCTGATGCAGTTAAATTTAGACCAACTCATTTGAAGTAAATGTATAACCGTGTAAAAATGATGTAGAGATGGGAACAAATAATAATCAGTAGGTGCCAGATCTGGAGGATATAGTGGTGTGGCAATGTATCCCGTCCAAGCAGTAAAAGCTTTTAGCGAATTATCAAATTTTATGAGGTCTCGTATTATCTTGGTGGAACACCACAGCTTTGCTATTGAGTACTCCTGGCCTTTACTGTTTAAGTGAATCATTCAATTTGTCCAACCAATAACAGTACATTACAGAATTGATCATTGTGTTGTCCAGTAGAAGAACAAAAAACGATTCCGTTGTAATTGCAACAAACAGATAACATCACTTTTTGATGAATGTGGACTTTCAAATTGGTTTGAGGCGTTTCATCTTTTTACTTCATGATCACTTGCGGTTAACATTTTTGTAGACAAAACATTTCTCTTCCCCAGTGATAGCGCACTTCAAAAATGAAGTATTTTTTGTCGTTTGCGAAGTAAATCAGAGATTTCAACGCGACGGCAAAAATTTCTTTCCGAAAGATCATGAAGAACCCATATGTCGAGATTTGAGACGTAAACTAGGCGTTTCAAATGATCACGAAGTTAATCTCTCAGTGAGTGAACGAGCTGTTGTTCTTTGTTTTGACACAATTAATGCAAATTAATTAAGCAAATTGGTCGATTAATTAATGTAATCAAATAGGGCAGTTAGTTAGTTATTTAATGCCAGGTCGAAATTTCCCAAACCAGTGTAGGCACTGATGTTCTCTCAATATATTATCTCAGTATACATCGGATAATTTTTATTGCTTGGACAGCATTTTACCCTTACCATAGATAAGAAGGAAAAGATGCCGAAAATTGTGGTTTTCAACAAACAAAAATACTGCGTTGACTCAATGGAACATTTTTACCATCAAGCCTTGCTATATCAGCTGCTAAAATCTAAAACTAATTCGGCCTGTGTGAAGTTGTCTACGAACAAGTATAATCAAATCTTACTATGGAAAAAAACGAAATTATTTTCCGAACAACCAGATAGTTTACCAAATATCGAAACCTCCCAGTCCCGTACACGGCTACCTCCTGAAACCGTGTTTGTACTCCTGAAATGCGGTAGTCTGCATTGTCGACGAACTTATTTGTCTCTCCGGTTCTGCCAGTCCTGGAATACCTATCCAAACTGTGCTGTCTGTCACCCACCTAATAGGTTTTCCAAACACACCTGGATACCACACACAAATCCATGCAGTTTGATATTTTAACATATTCTTTGGAGTATATTCTTGCTGACTGGAATTGGAAATGTAAAATTCACGCTGTTGCCCGTAAAAATATGCATCCGAGGATGAAACCGATTTCTCTTTATAATAAACGTCGACCACGGAAGCTTATTATAAGGTTTTACATCATTTTAGCTCAGTTCGCAACTGCTTCTCAAATGACAGTGTCCAGTCGTTTCACTGGGGTACATATTATTTTCCTCGCTTGTATAGCCTACGAATGTGCAAATTCTTCTCCTGCCAAGCTACAGGACTTATTATGCTTTAGCTATTTTATCCGTTTTAAACCATAGTTCCATTTTGCGTCATCCGTTCCCTGTTTAGTATGCGTTACTAGGCATATCTTAGTCTCAATTATTAGAAAATCTTCGTTCTATTTTACTACGTACCACATTCCTTTAACAGACAAAGCGTGAAATGTAATTTCCAGAGTCCAGGGTACATTTTACCTCAAGTGCCATTTGTTAGCCCCAGCTCTGATTTATGAGTCCCATGGTCGCAAATGTGTTAGTTTATCCTATAGCATAAACGGGAAACTTGCATTGGGAATGTCTGCTTTGGTTAGATGTCTTATGGCAGCTAACACAACGCTTACGTAGATGCACCGTATTGCTTCCCACCGTTAGTGCTGCCAATTGGACAAGATAAGGGCAATGCGTATAAGCTTAAAAGAGCACACCATTTGCTCTTTCTCGATGACAAAAGTAGCAGTCTGGGTGCACGTGTGGAAAGAAAAAGGTGTCGCCGTTGGCAATATGAAATTCATTTCAAAATCTGTGGCATGCTTGACCTGTGAAATGTACACTAGAGGAAAATAAAGAACATTTCATTAGGCTTGCCAGACGATCGGTTAATTTATTTAATGCACAATGATTCGCTTTTAACACATGGACGACTTTTGACGAAGTGGATTAGCTTAAATTGAGAGGCCCGTCATAAGTATTGTGAGTAAGCTACATATAGAGCCTGGTAAAGTTGCAGTGCATCAGTAAACTGTTAAAATAAGTACATGAAACTGTTGTCTAACAAGCCCTCTGAAATGATGCGTTCCTGATCATTTCCAAATATGTTCATAATATCTGGAAAAGAATAGTTTTAATATATAGGCAGCTTTCAAGAGTGGAGAGGTAATTTTTATTTTAAAATTGTTCATCGTAGAGAGGCTAGCCAACCAACACATATTTAGAATTATCCAGTGACGAGCATTCGCCTGATTTTCGAAAACTGAAGCCAGCTACCTAAAACACTGAGCCGTGGATGACATCGATATGGCGACTTATTAGTCGCAATAAAGAAATACAGTCTAATTTTGCAATCTTCTGCCAGTCATGGACGTGTCCAGTGGATGCAATTTGGATTGGATTTCAGTAGGTTTCTGACCCAACTGCGTTTCCCATATTTCGATCAGGGGAAGCATCTGATGTGTTACAGAATGTATGATTATAGTGCAATTGGCTACACGACGTTTAACAAAAATATCAGCATAATACCAGCAACTGCTAGCAATGTGCTCAAAAAATGACAAAGTGATTTACTAAGGTATAAACGCTATGCAAAAAGGTGCAAAAATTGCCAGTATAAGAAGGGTGATACGAATTTTGAGCATTTCTCAGAGCTGAGTGATTAATGTGAAGACGTTTCGTTGCCTGACCAGACCTCATCATCAGTGCGGCTTCAGGGGCCTGGTTCGCAATGCCTCGTAAGCGACTTCAATGTCCAAGTGCTTATTGATCGAGTTCTGCTTTGAATGCCAGGCTTCAATGAACTCAAGTGCTTGCCAGCTTTTAGCCATTCCGAGGATACTGGCATGCTCTAGGTCGAATTGATGGTTCTCAGCATCCATATGCACTGACATCAGGGAGTCCTGATCGTGGCGACGTATGGCTAGGCTGTGTTCGTGTAGCCTTGTGCCAAGCTTTCTCCCAGTCTGTCCCACGTAGTATTTGTCGCAGTTCCGGCAGCAGATCTTATAAATCACACCAGTTCCTTCCTCTTTGCTAAGTTTATCTTTCACTTTGAAGAGTTTACTGCGAATTGTTTCTGTTGGCTGGTGTGCAACTTTGACTCCAAAAGGCAATAAAAGCCTCGCTGCCATTTCAGAGATAGCGTTGATATAGGGCGGTGTTGTTCTCTTTTCAGCTGTTACATTTGTCGAGGTGTGTCGAGCAACCTTTTGTGATGCAAGGCAGCGTAGAATGAAGCCTTTTGGGTACGAGTTCCGCTTGAGCAGATTGAAGAGATGATCTTCCTCTGCCCGTCTCAGCTGCGGTGTGCTACAGTGGGTTTGTGCTCGTTTGAAAAGCTCCGGAGAACCTCAAGAAAGATAAGAACATAGTTATACTGCCGGCCGAGAAAGGACGCCTTACTGTTATAATGGACAAATCTGATTACATGATGAAGGCACAACACCTACTCAGTGATACCAACACATACCAGCCGATAAACGAAGACCCGACAAAACGCTTAGAATGCAACATCAGACGCAATCTGCAGAAACTGGAACAAATGGGGAAATTCACAAAATTGGAACACAAGAGGATGCGACCACAAGACTCGGTACTACCGCGGTTCCATGGCTTAACTTTTGTATACAATTGCGGAGTGTCGCTTCGCCCCGTCGTGTCGTTACCCGGAGCACCAAATTACAGGCTTGCGAAGGAGCTCTGGAGACAGCTAAAACACTTAATTGCGGGATCGGAACACTCGATCAACTCGGCAGAACAGTTCCTTGAGAAACCTAAAACCGCAACCATTGAACGAGACGAAATAATGGTCTATTATGATGTTAACGCCTTGTTTACTTTAATCGACATTGGCTTGGCGAAACAAACAATGACTCGCCTGCTCGAGGAGCACACGTCGTCTGGTACAAACAGTGAACCCGAACCCAAACAGATGATGGAGTGATTGGAATTCTGTCTAACAACACATTTCACTTTCAATGACCAGATTTACGAACCGATGAGGCACACCAATGGGATTGCCGATCTCTGGTCTAGTAGCCGAGGCAGTGATGCAGGCGTTGGAACAAATAGCACTTCCAATCCCGAGACCAAAACTTTGAGTACAATACGTAGACGACACTTTCGTCATCCTCAAACGTTCCAAATTGGAGGAAACACACCAACTAATCAACAGTGTGTTCGATGGCATCCAATTCACCAGGGAGGAGGAGAACAACGAGCAGTTCCCATTCTTAGACCTTCTCATACGACGGACTGGTGCTGAACGATTGGAAACAACAGTCCACCGAAACTCTACGCATACGGACCAGATCCTCAACAACGGCAGCAATCATCCGGCAGCCCACAAACGCAGCTGTGTGCAAATCCTTTTCAAACGAACATAAACCCACTGTAGCACACCGCAGCTGAGACGGGCAGAGGAAGATCATCTCTTCAATCTGCTCAAGCGGAACTCGTACCCAAAAGGCTTCATTCTACGCTGCCTCGCACCATAAAAGGTTGCTCGACACACCTCGACAAATGTAACAGCTGAAAAGAGAACAACACCGCCCTATATCAACGCTATCTCTGAAATGGCAGCGAGGCTTTTATTGCCTTTTGGAGTCAAAGTTGCACACCAGCCAACGGAAACAATTCGCAGTAAACTCTTCAAAGTGAAAGATAAACTTAGCAAAGAGGAAGGAACTGGTGTGATTTATAAGATCTGCTGCCGGAACTGCGACAAATACTACGTGGAACAGACTGGGAGAAAGCTTGGCACAAGGCTACACGAACACAGCCTAGCCATACGTCGCCACGATCAGGACTCCCTGATGTCAGTGCATATGGATGCTGAGAACCATCAATTCGACCTAGAGCATGCCAGTATCCTCGGAATGGCTAAAAGCTGGCAAGCACTTGAGTTCATTGAAGCCTGGCATTCAAAGCAGAACTCGATCAATAAGCACTTGGACATTGAAGTCGCTTACGAGGCACTGCGAACCAGGCCCCTGAAGCCGCTCTGATGATGTTGCCTAGTCAGGCAACGAAATGTTTGTACAATAATCACTCGGCTTTGAGAACTGCTCAAAATCCGCTTCCACACCCCGAGTTATTTTTATTCTCATTTATTTCAAATGAATGGTGATAATTTTGGTGATAGCTTTCGATGATGCATTTCGTCTGACAGATATGCACTGTTGCCCAGAGACAATTTTAACCCATTTTATCTCAGCGTACCCTAATGCGAATTTCACCCCAGAAGCTGAAGGCAATGACACGATGTCCTTCCTAGACGTTCAGCTTAATAGAATACCAGGCGGATCGGTCTAACGGAGGGTACATATAATACCAACATGCAAAGGAAAATATATACATTTTGCCAGTTTTGTCCTAATAAATCATATCCGTAACTTGATTAGATATCTAAGGGGAAAGACCATGAGGATTTGTAGTGAGGACACACTTGCGGACGAGCTCAATTTCTTAAGTGGCGTTTTCGAGAGAAATGGCTATCCAGAAAAGGTTTTTCGGAAATATATGGAGTGCAGATAAATGAGAGCTAAAACGGCTTCGGTGGAAAAGAAACTGATTTATTTGCCTTTGCCGTTCAAGTGGGATGGTATAGCGCAGGCAACATCTAGAAGGTTATCCGACGCTATGAGCCATACCTACTACGCAGCGAGCTTACGGCTAAGCTTTACTTCGACACCAATCGTGAGGCCTCAACTCAACGACAGACTTCCCTGGTTATGTGCTTCTTACTGTGTATATTCCTTCGCTTGTTCATGTCGAGCAAGATACCTTGGAAGAACTACTAGAAGGCTGTCTGAGAGACTACGTCAGCATTACCTAGCTAATCTACGCAATGCTGGCAGCAAAGCTGTGATGAGCGCCGTGTTGGCACATTTGGTTGATTCTAATCATCAAATGGACACCCGCTAATCTTTCCAACCCATGTACTGTGTACCTGGTCGCCTTTCACGGGCCATAAAATGTCGCTTACTAGCAGCTGCTGAGGCAGTTGCTATCAGCCACAAGAACCCGGACTTATATGCTCATAAACGGTTCGTTCAGATTCTGTGTTTGCCCTGGCCCGCTATCACAACGACTCATGTTGAGGGACATGCCACCGATAAGTCATTGATCGCTTCTGATCCGATTACTTGGCATTTTCATTCCAATGACCTTGCGCTTTGAACTTTACCATTATCTGATATTTTATCTTAATTTTATTGCTATCAGTTGTGGTGTTTCCGCCTGACGACGGCCACCGAAAACGAGCTTGTTCGCTAACTTGTTGTTCTGATGTCAACGCCTGGGATAGTTTTTCACTTGATAAGTTTGCAATTCCTATTCCACAAGGCTCTGTTTGAATGGAATGCAAATATGCACTGGATCTAGTTATGGTCTAGCTGAGTACCGCCCAAACCAGTAATTGCGACTTTCGTCAACCTTTGCAAAGTGAAATAGTACAGATGGAAAACAGTACATCTTCCGGCTCCCAGTTGTGACGTTAATGCGAAGGTGGATGCCGGTTAGTTGCTGCTGTGTTGTCCGCAGCGACCACGTAGTTGTTGTTTGTCTATTGTGACATGTCATACGAGAGTCTAAGAGTAGATTTTCAGCGTTACTCATCGGCTCCAAAAGTGTAGGAGGACAATGGGTGAAGGACTAGGAGCCAATAATAAATGATTGAAAGCAGCGAGACAAGGTAAGCGAGGAACGACAACGAGATGTTCCAGAGATCTGTGTGGCCAGAGCCAAGGGAAAAACATGTGTAAAGCGAAGGTTGCCAAATGTACAAAAACATTCCCGAGATGAGGATAGTGGGTGGATTCAATTTTGCTGTGGGCTCTCTGATGCCATGATGTCAGATCTAGGCAAGAGTGCTTGGATTAGCTAACAGATTCGATGGGAGGGCGCATTTAAACTATTAACCTTAGTTGACTACCGCTGAATTCAAAAGTACAAGTACCATCCGTAGAATACAAATGTGCGAACTATCCCGGCATGTTGCCATCGGAGACGGTCGCTGTGATTACCATTATTTCTAAACTAGTAACCCATAATAACGTCAATGGATAGATGCCTGCAGATTGGAATAATTTTACCAGCGGGTCTCAAGTAACTGATTTTTAAATATTCTCTTCATTAGCAATTGTAACCCGCTAGGGATCTAATCATAATTCGCACCTTTCAAAACAAAACATATCACGTTTCACAGCTAAAAAGTTTTGAGTCGTCACCGTAAGGTTTCCAAAGCATCCACAATTTGGCTTTTCCACAAGCCCATTGAAGGGCTGAGGACAGTACAATGAATAATGACTTATCAAGGGATAAAAGCAAGTGCTTGTCACGTCTAGTAGGATGGTTGCGTAGAATATGATGAAATTAAAATATGTCTGGACATCTATCGAACATCTGTCGAGATGAATATTTTGATAATTAACATTAGTGTAAAATGAAAACGTAAACGTTTAGAAAGGCACTGGGGTGCAGTGATCGTTGAGGTAAGGAGTGAGAAAATAAAATATGGTCGCTTACTTAGGTCCACTTGATACATAAGTCCAGTTGAAAACATGCTTGGCGTAATCCACAATAGAGGAGCTTAGGTGACAAAATGCTGGGAGCTAAGAGCAACATCTAAGCGTTTTGAAAACATCCAAGGTAGGAGAGGATACAATTGAGTCTGGGAGTGCGTTCCACGGTTGGCAAACTCGAAGGTAAAAGTAATTACGTCCACACTCCAGACGGCTATGTTGTTCCTTCAATTTTAAGCAGTTATCCCTGAGCTGCTTATTTTGGCTAAGTTTCAGCAAATGACGGCATACGTTTTTGGGGTCACTCTGTATCTGGTACGCTAATATGAGATCGCCGCGCTGCATTCGATAACGTCCGCTGAAAATTCCCATCAACTTCAGCTTTGGTGGTAAGAGTGATAGCGCAAGCCCTTTACATTCTTTGTTGCTGTTCGTTGTGGTGACTCTATCACTTCCAGATCGCGCTTCAACCAAGCTTGCCAAGCTTGGATAGCGTACTCAACATGCGGGCGCACGTAGGAATTGTGCATCATTGGGAAGATTGATGGGTCAAATCTCCCGCTTGCTTTTCGCAGCATGCCGACGTGCTGGTTGCCTCTTTTCACAGCTACCTCAGCCTGTTTTGAGCAGTTGTGGTAGCTCTGTACGAGCACACCAAGGTCACGTTCTTGGGAGCTATTCTGCAATCCGTTTTCCCCAAGTAAATAGGTGTGGTTATGTCTATGGCGTAATTGTACAACGCGAAATTTGTCCACTTTGAACGGTAGGGCGTTTTGAACTGACCAGTTCGACACTGTGTTAAGATTGCACTGGAGTCGTTCACGGTCTTCCGGTCCTCTGATCCTTCGTCATATCTTGATATCATCAGCGAAAAATAGGAAATCGGAAGAAATTGACTCGCCAAATCGTTAATGAGAACCAAGATTAGACGAGGTCCAAGAACCGAGCCTTGTGGTACTCCAACGCTACATCGATTGCATCAGACAACGATTCTCGGACTCCCACCACTGGCCGTCGTTCCTGTAGAAAATTACCAATCCAACTCAGGATTGGGTAGCCAATGCCGCAATTCCGAAGCTTCTGAAGCAGAACTCGAGGATCTAAGCGATCAAACGCTTTTGAAAAGTCCAGTTAGATGACATCGAGTCCCACTCCATTATCAACAGATTCAGTCCAGCTATTACGTGCAATTATTAGGTTAGTATTACACGAATGCTTTTGACGAAAGCCATGTTGCTCTGGAGCTATTAAATTGTGGCTTTCCAGGTATTCTATCAGCGCGTCTGAGATGATTGTTTCCATCACTTTGGATAGTACGGGAAGTAGTGTTATTGGACGGTAGCTGGCAGGATCAGTGCGGCTGCCCCCTTTATGGATAGGAGTGATGACCCCTCGCATCCATACTGGTGGAATACGGTTCGCTTTTAGACATCGCTGATAGAAAACTGCCAGTGGTTCTGCTAGATCACTGGCTACCGCCTGTAGTGACTTCGGCCGGATGTTGTTAGCTCCGGAAGAACTGTGGATACGCAAGGATAGCAACTTCTTCAACACAGCTTCCGTAGTGAAGGTGATGTTTGCTAAACCAAATGGTGGAGTATTAGAAATGAAAAGAATGTTTGGGCTCGTTACCTGCTGGCAAGTTTGGGAGAAATGAAGCCGTAGGAGATCAGCTTCTTCCATTGCTGATCGCGTGCACCTATCAGCCGTGACTAGCGCTGGAACCCCTCGCTTCACCATCCGAACGCCGTTAACGTGCCTGTACAGGAGTTAACAGTTCGTGAAGAATCGCTTCATTAACTCCTGTTGATGCGTGACCTTGTCTTGGCGGATCAGTTTCACACAGAAGTTACGATGTGTCACGTATGCAGTCCAGGTTTCGGCATTCGGGCAGTCCTGGTGATCTCGCCATGCTAAATCCCTCCGGGACATACATTTACGTGTTCTGCTCCTCAAAAATGACTTATACTTGTTTTTGGGTTGGAAGAACTTCTGTTCTGATGCGTGCGCTACCAGTGTGCGAAAAGTTCTTGTAAATGTTTCCCAGGCAGCATCTGGGGGGCACTCGGTTTAGAACGTCCAAGATGTATCCTTAACAAGCTTAGACAACACCTTGTAGTGCGCGACAGTATCCACTTTATCCTCCTTTTTTTCAGGGTACTCCGCATAGCATATATAATCAAAGAGTAGAGTAACATGATCACTACGACCCAGTGGTGCGCTTGTAACTATCCCGTCAACCATGAGTTCTTCGTTAGTTAGCACAAGATCCAGTATCGACGGCTTGTTAGATGTTCGAAATTTGGTAGGGGAGGTAACGTGGTTGTAAAGAGGGTGGCTGGCAATAAGCTCTTGCAAGCAGGCTTTAAACTGCATACCGTCAGTTGCCGGCGTTTCTATGTCGTGCACGTTAAAGTCTCCAGCGATAAGAATGTGGGTGTAGGACTTGTTCAAAGGAAACTGGAAAACGTGGCTCAGTTGCGAGTGCATTCCCGACGTTCAGTTTGGTGGGTGATAAATCACGGCTAGTAAACATGTGCCCTTGTTTCGCAACCATAGGCGGCACCAAAGCGAATCGTGTGCAAATAAAGAATTTGTTATGTTTGCAAGTTCCATTGTATTGCTTCCGACGTTTGGTCGTTCGACCAATTTATTTTAGCAAACACTTGTGCTTCAGTGTCCCAGTGGAATCATGGTTTTGAAACAACCAAGTATGCACTAATATTTCAGCAGAGTATGCTACCTTTTAAAACACCCATCTGCTTAGGCCCACAATTTTTGCAAATACTTTTTTACGTTTTAACCTGTCCTGCGTGCTTTTCTACTATACGTCTAAGTTTGGCAAGCAGACTCACTTCGTACAAGTCTGTTTTGTTGATGTTTGTTAAATTTGTAAATTTTGTGACATTAACGAACAGTGTCACTAATTATTCACTGACGTATGGCACTCCAGGCTGTACAACGAAAAGCCTTCAACAACGTCAATGCGTCTCTTTCAACCATCCTCTCAAGCTGGCTCATCGGTAGCTGTGGGCGCATTCTTAGTGACTTCATTGTGTTTCGTCACGCTGCCGGAACTCACTCGTGACATTAAACTACCACGGAGAATAGACCGTTGAAATAGTTTTAAAATATATTCTCTATTTGATTATGCTAGACGTGGAACACTCTCCAAGCCATGTTGTTCCTGACCAAATTAACGACATCTTGAATTTGCTTTTCAAAGCATTACACCATCGGCAGTTGCTTTTATCTTTTCTTTTCACCAGGAAGACATATACAACAACTAAGCAGTACAACCCAAATTCTGGCTACTTTAACCTACATTTTCCATCGAGTATATTCACAATGTTGCAGGCAGTATCACTGACAACAAAAATCATTGTCATTTTTGCATCGATCATTTTACGAGACCTGTGAAGCATTAGCCTTTTTGTCATTTATTTAATACCATTGGGCTGTTCCACTGGTGATTCTCGAGCCTGTCTAAATTATCACAGCAAAATCTACCGCTATGCTAACCGGCCAGGCGACTGAGTGGGGGAACGTCATAGTACAAGAAGTAATTCATCGCATTTCGCTCAATCGGATAGTTATCACACGCCTGGCAAAGCACTGTACAGACTTTGCTTCCTTTCGGGAATTGTCAGCAATACGCATTCCATCAGACCCCTGTGGGCTCCAAACCGTAGCTCGATTGTTGACAATGTATTGTTGGGGCTACTAAGCTAAGGTGATGACAACGACCATCGTGGTGTGATATAGCGCCGTACGCTGACCACTGACTTGGACGTTACTACGGAGCTGAGAACAGGGTAGCCCCTCATCACGAGACGAATATAAGAAATTAAGGCCGCGAAGTAACTCACAGGATTAGGAGCATCTTGGTCCGCGTACGGATTGCAAAAGAGTAGTAAGGGGAGTCGAAGGGTACCGGTAAAATGTTAGCACATCTAGAATCAGTAGTGCATTCCTTTCTATGCCATTCAGCTCACCATACTATCTTTTTGTGAATATCAAAGTGCCAAGTGGTTTGTCTTTCGCAATGCAGATACATTGGATAGCCACCGGTGTTTTCTTTGTGGCTCCTACTCAAATTTCCTAAAAGCTTAAAGTTGGATTACGGAGAACTTTAATTCAAATAGCAAGCTTATCATACGAAGCATCAGTCCAAATACTGCGTTCCACTTACTAACATGACCGTCATACTCTGAGCTAATTAGAGTTCTTCAAAACAATGATAATTCGCTCTAAATATTCTCAATTTAACATCGTAATACCACATGAAATCTGACCTCACGCCGAGATTGAAGATGCACTCTTGGAAATCGACAGATTAATGATTTGTCGTGTTAATCTCCTATTAAACCTCAGAAACCGTAGTGTTGTCATCCTCACGTACATCAAATCTTAATGGTGCATGTCGACAAAAAGCATTTTTCGTTACAGCTCACAATCTATCAAATGTGCAATCGTGAAATGCACATGCTGTCATGCTGTTTTGTTAGTTGCAAATGTTCGTAGCGGTCCCAGCACAAGAGTTGAAAACTTTTACTACAGATTTACAGCTAGTGGCTTTGAATACGTAGAATTCGCTTCTAGCACGTCTGCTGGCAGTGGTACCAAGTAAGACACATAATTCAGTTCAAATCTCGGTCCGAAGAATGCTGTGCAATATCCAACCAGTTTAGCACTAATCATAGATAAGGCATTTATTAACAACTTGAAAATGTTTTCGCTCGGTAATTAGGCACTACTTAAAAGGCTCAGTTCATTTAGCCATAAAAGTATACCCTGTTATCTATGGCAGGACGAACCCCCAGAGAATTCACCTGTCGCAAATACCGAGAATGTCACACACGCACACACACATACCCCAGAATTTGCAACACAATGCTTTCGTTTTGGGATGTATGAAAGGCAATTGATTTGCTACTGTTTGTTGATTTTGGTGTTAGGGATTATATCTAGGTGCTGTTTAGTCCTCTTGAAGCGCAGAAGTTCAAGTTATGCTTTGAGCAAAAATCTATCCGGATTCGCTTACGCGTGGTTCCGTTCCTGTACCGGCGGTCTCGCGGTTTTGTACCGAATTCCACTTCAGTACACATGTGGTTGCTTTGCTAGATGCTTTCTGTACTGTTTCTAACCACTTACCATACTGTACATTTTTGGTTAAAGAAAAATCTAATTGTTTGGTCAAATTTTTTCATATATCAAAATTACTTGTTTACAGACTTGCGTGATGCCGTCGAACCAGGCTTATGAAAGCCCACTGAGCAGAATCTTATAAGGATGGACATGGTAAATAGGTACCGAATATTTACAATGGACAATGGACAATCGTTTATTACGGGTAAAAAAGCATCGCTTAACAAGTCCCGTGGGATGGAAATTATTGCGAAAATAAATTGCATAATAAAGTGAAAAGCGTTGTGGTGGACTCACTATAGACTTATGTGAAATAGCGGAGATGTTCGCGTGTTAAACATAAAAATCCATAAATCCAATGGTTGAGCGCTTGGCAAGAAACCGTTTGATTGCGTTTTGTAGCCCCTGGCTAACAAGTCATAACAGGAAATGTAAGTGAGACAACGCATCGTCAACACGTTGTTTAAATATCGCCAGATTGGGAGCAGAGACGACATAATTAGGGAGGGCATTCCAAGGCTCACACACGCGGAGAGAAAAGAAATTTCTACGGCATTCAAGACGGCTGTAATGAATTGTCAGTTTCAGAGGGTGACCTCTTAGTTTAGTGTTGGGGTTCAGTTCCAGTAGCGGACGGCAAATGTGGTTTGGGTTCTTCAGAATCTGGTAAACCATTATGAGATCCCCCCGCAAAAGCCGATATCGACTGCTGTACATTCTTAGCGATTTCAGTCTAAGCTGATAGGGCAGATGAAAGAGGCCCCTGACGTTCTTGGTTGCCCGTCGTTGAGGAGTCTCGAGAGCAATGAGATCATGTTTCTGCCACGGCTGCCACGCCTGAATAGCATATTCCACGTGAGATCGCACGTAGGCGTTAAGCATTTGGGGAAATATTGATGGTTCAAACCGACCGAAGGCTCTGCGAAGAAGGCCGAAGTGTTGATTTCCGGTTCTCGTCGCCTTCTCTGCTTGTTTGGAACACCCGAGATCTTCCTGTACCAATACACCCAGGTCCCGCTCATGAGAAACCTTTGCCAAGGTGTCGTCTCCAATCTTGTAGGCGCTCACCAGCTGGTGACGCAGATGCATCACTTTGCACTTAGCCATGTTCAATTGAAGCTTGTTACTCTTTGACCATTCGTAAATGCAATCTAGGTCATGTTGGAGCAGATCCTGATCTGCCTTGTTATTAATCGCCCGCCATATCTTGACGTCATCGGCGAAAAGCAGGAAGTTTGAGGAGATGACTCTTGCCAGGTCGTTGATAAACACCAGGAATAAGCGCGGTCCCAGCACTGAGCCTTGCGGGACACCACATTCCACCTCAATTGGGTTAGAAAGTGATCCCCTAACACGTACTTGGAGCTTTCGTTGGTAAAGGAAGTTGCCAATCCAACCAAGTACAGGATTTCCGATTCCGTAACTCTGAAGCCGTTGAAGTAGGATGCGGTGATCAAGGCGGTCGAAAGCTTTGGAAAAGTCCAGATAGATGACATCGACTCCGACCCCATCATCGGCCACTTCCGTCCAACTACCTCGAGCAATAAGTAGGTTGGTGGTGCATGACCGGTGTTGACGGAAGCCATGCTGTTCCGGTACCAAGATGTTGCATTTTTCCAGATAGTCCATCAAAGCCTCAGCAACGACTGCTTCCATCACCTTCGCGAGCACAGGGAGGAGAGTCACTGGACGATAGTTTGCAGGATCGGAACGGCTACCGCCTTTAAAAATAGGGGTTATAATGCCACACTTCCACATAGTGGGGACTCGTTGTTCATCAAAGCACGTTTGAAAAAACTGTGACAGTGGTTCAGCTAGCTTATTAGCCACAGCCTTCAGTGCCTTCGGGCGGATGTTGTCTGCTCCCGGAGAACTATGTTCGCGCAGTGAGAGTAACTTCCTCAGCACAATTGATGGGTTGAAAATAACATTTGTAAACAAAGGTGTCGGTAATGAGCTTGATAATATGGGACAGGTAGATGTTGCGAGTTCAAAAATTGGGGCGTATTGCAGCCGCAGTGCATTAGCTGCTTCTTCGGCGCTTTGTACTCTACCGCCTGTCGTGAATAGTGGGGGTATTCCATGCTTCACTTTACGAAGCTTATTGACATGCTTATACAGCAGTTTGTTGTTTGCCATGAACTTTTTGGCTAGACACTGTTGATACGTTATTTTGTCCTCACGGACAAGTGCGGTGCAATGGTTGCGATGGGTCAGGAAATTTCCCCAAGTCTCTGAGTCTGGGTTAATCATGTAGGCACGCCATGCTGCATCCCTTATCGCCAGGCATTTGCGAGTCCTACTCCTTATAATTGAAGGCATTTTCGCGGGACGAAGGGGTTTGGTCTCTGATGCTTTGTTGACGATGTCGCTGAGCTTATTAACGAACTCTGCCCAAACGTTGTCAAGGGGACTTTTGTTTGAGAATTCCCAAGCATGCTACCTTAAATTTTATTCGAAACAAAGTGTACACATATTGCAAAGCGACGTGCGTGCATTAGGTTACATAATAGGAAGGCACAAAACAACGATGGCGTAGCGGCATATTCGCTAAACTTGCATGCATCCGCTTATTTTACTATGAATGTTTGTGGAAAATTAGAAAATACTATAGACATTTGGGAAGCAAACAGCCTGTTCTTTTGTCCGGAAGTTATATTAGTGGAACTGGTGCAAACTATAAGCATGATTTAATGGTATTTCGGATCATTAGATTGATCTTAAACAAGAAACTTTATCGGAAATGAACCAGACAGCCATCTCCTACCGAATAGATTTAGGGCTCAGCGTTTTATTTGAGTTGGATTACCAGGTTGAATTGGAAACATTTACTAAAATGATTCTACGAAAGAAGCGGTGACTTAATGAAGGACAACATGGAACCCATACTGACCGAGGTTATGGGTTATTTTCGTCGAATTAATTGAATAACTAAACACATTTATGTAGTTTACCGAAAAGCAGTATATTCTTCTGACTTATCAAAACATAGCGCCTACTCATTATCCAGGCTGTTGCTTTATTTTACAATGCCACCCGACTGCGAAGAAAGGGTTCAAGTGGGTCGGTTCATTAGTAGAACCCACAAGTGCAACCAGTCCCAACACATGGTAGCAAAAATCCGTAGGAAGATGCATGACTGCAACGAAAGCACCGCAACGTAATACAACTCACCGTCTCAAACAAGTCTTGTTCAAAAGTGTGACTGCCTGCTGATAGCGGAAAACTGTTAGTAAACTAAAGTCCACTCGTCAGGGGCCATGCGAGGATAACAATTGATAGACATTCCTAAAAAATGCCACTACAATTATTGGCTTCCTTCTATGAGCAAGCCATAAAAGCTGTTTTAAGGCTTTCAGAAATATGCATCTTCGCTTCTTCACTTTGCTTCAAATTATATTCTTAAGAAATGCTGAAATTCGTATTCATTTCTGCGAAATATAATCCAGTAAATAATACCCTAGTAGCATTTAACGCTGATAAGCGGTTAACCATGGAAAGTACCGCTTAGTATCAAGGATGATTATTGAATGCTTAATTTGGAGGTTATTATGTTTTTAGTTGGGATTTAGGAAACAGGTTGGTCTCAAATGTACCGCCAAAATTATTGAAACAAACGGGACTTCGGGCTATACATCACGGTGCGGAATCGCTTTGAGTTCATGGGCTAACGAAATGTCACCGATTCTGGCTGGTCTGCATACTGAGTGACTTATTCTATTACATCTAACACTATCAAATGCTATATAATCCAATGAGTTGGGACTGGTCCTAACCAATGATTGTTTAAGCGAGGATTAGTGAGGAGGTTAATGGATTTTAGGGAACACCGCAATATTATGCATTTATATGGTTACGGAAAATTCTTCGTTTCGACACTCCTTACCAGCGCAACATTCAAAAGCCAACGCAGGAAAACTAACATACAAGTGATCGTTTTGCAGAATCTGCATCTATGAAACAATAGAACCATGATAGGGGTAATAAAGCCAAGACTTGATGGGTCTTGTGGGTTAGTTTGTGAATTTTGTAGGTTCAAAATTGAACGGGCTCTAAGGTGAAACGCGCATCCGTGGATTCGCTACTTTATCTAACTAAAGACACTTTTATATCCATATATTCGGATTTCGTGGGGACTGGTGAACACAATGTTTCCCTAGGTTTTGTTAACACGCGATGAGCAGATTTCAAACCAGGTAATAAGGCTAGAGCAATGCACCGTCAAGTCGATTTTTTAATAATTAACAAAATTCGAAAGAGTTCCACATTCTACAAATTCGAAAGAAAACGTAGTTCCAACATATTCCCATCGACTGTATTTGGTGGCCATCTATATCTTGTGACCCACCAATGGCATGTTGCGGTTACGTTTCAAGTAATGGTGGCATCCATGACTGGAATTTGCAATATCTGCTAGACCCGATTGAAATCAATCCGTAGGTGGCTATAACTTCCGCTATCCAACTCTATGAGTCTCAGTCGCAGATTGAGAGGCAAGTGAAAGAATCCCTTCACATCTTTGATTGCCGTTCGCTGTGGGGTCTCCAGTGCAGCTAGGTCGCGTTTTAGCCATGGTTGCCGTTTTTAGATCATGTACCTACATAGAGCCTCACATAAGTAGTCATCATGTGAGCGTAGATGCAGGCTTCGAAAAGCCCGAACGCCCTCCGTAAAAGACCAACAAGTTGGTTCTAATTTTCTAACTTTTTATTGACTGCTTCAAACATCCGAGGTCGTCTTGCATCACCATGTCAAGTTCCCACTCTTATGAAGCGGCCTTCAAGATTCAGCCTCCGTCTTTATATACCTTAGTGGACTTGTGGCGTATGTGCAAAAGTTTGCATTATCCACAGTTGAAGGCAAGTAGATTTGACTTTGACAATTCAAAGCAAATTACAAACCTCATTGCAGTGCTTGCCAAAGGATGGCCATGTGTATTTTGAGGTCATTGGCAGGAAGCGAAACATTGCGACTTGATGGCGCACGCAAAGTCGTTAAAGAAGAACAAAAATAACCACAGCCACAGCACTGATCCTTGTGGAACACCGTAGTGCACGTCAATAGGATCAAAGCTTGAGCTCCGAAGCTGAGCCTGTAGTCGCCTATAAAGAGGGAAATTTCCGATCTATCCTAGGATTGAGATCCCATTTCCCTAAGTTTACAGCTTTTGAATGAGGATTCAGTGATCTATTTGGTCGAAGGCTTTAGAAAATTCTAGATGAATGACATCGTTCCCGGTCACACAGTCTGCTGTTTTCAATCAAATAGAGCGCGCAGTCATTAGATTGATGGTGCATGACCAATGCTGACCGAAACTGCGTTTCTCCGGTGCCTTGATGCTAGATCAATCTAAACAGCCCATTACAGTCAAATCTATATAAGGCGACCACTCAAGGGACCGACAAAATATGGTCACCTTGGACAGGTGATGGCAATAGCAGGTTGGACTGTTGTAATACAGCTACGATCGACTCCAGCAACATTCAGGGCACTGGGAAGCAAATCACTGGGCGATGGTTGGCGACACCTGAAGGACTAACACCACTACAAATGGAGTAATGATGCCATTCTACAAGTTAGAAAACTGCCGTTCATACAGATATCATGAAACAGTCTATTTAATGTATCAGCTAATTCGTAGCTGTCACCTGCCGTGCTTTCGAAAAATGATATTAACTCCGGGGGAAATACGACAGCAAGTACATCAAAATAGTCATTGAACTTAAAGTGACATGTATAGATATTGGTGTCTGGGGCGAGGAGACAGTTATCTTGCATATGCTGGTAGCACGTCAGAAAATTGAAGCATATTACAGCCACAGAAGTTCGGTTCGATCACATCCATTTGCTAAGTTTTGTCTGAAAACACCACGCTACACATTACGGAAGAGGGCCACATTTTGTAGAGACGCTTACTGTTAGCACAAAACTTTTCCGCTAAGCACTGCTGGTGTACTAAATTGCCCTCACGGATATGTATGGCATAGGGATTACGATTCACTAGATAGTTTCTCCCGTTGTCAGGGCTAGTGTTCGCTCAGTACATCTGCCCCGCGGAGTCTCTTACTGTCATGTGCTTTCTGGTTCTGCCCTGGATGAAAGATGGTGCCCGTGCTGAACGAATGGACTTGTTTACCGATGCGGATTTAATCTGATCACTGAACTTGTCAGCAAACTCAATCCAGGCACCATCAACCGAAAGCCATCCGAAAATTTACAGTTGGTTTCTCCTATGGGTTCAGTTAGTGTGTTTTATTGTGGAATTTTACCGGAGCAACTTGAGGTGTTCTCATAAATACTCCGCATAACACACATAGCCTTACGGTCGCATGATTACTTAGATTCAGAGGGCTGTCCATCGTTATTTATTGACCATGAGCTCTTTCTTCGTAAGGAATAACTCAAACAAATTGGATTTGTTTCCCTCTCTAAATCTGATGGGCAAATGACATGGCTAGCGAGCGGAACACTTGCACTAACTTCTTGCAGGTCAGTCTATCATTTCGCGCTGAAGGGTTGCAGAACTAGTAAATCATAAGCAAGGAAGTCCTCTGAGATGGAAACATGCTGTATCATCGTCCCAGAACCCTCTCCACGATTAATGTCAACCGCGCGTGCATTTCCGGAATTGAGATTTGGGCATATTTAACAACTACGTTAGGCAAGTGTCTACCGTCTCAGTCGTGGAATACACCAGAGTGAGCCTTTGAGAAGAGTTTCCGGATCGTTCACTGATTCGCAATGCGTCACTATGGTAATACGGTCAAACCTGTCTAAAGTGACAATTCAAGAGACCGACAAAAGTTGGTCGCCATGGATAGGTTTATACATAGGGACATTACTTATAGGAGAAAAAGTTGGGATGTTTTTGCCTGGTATCCATAGACAAGTGGTTGCCATAATAGGTTGGACTATCTAAAATTACCCCATCGCGCTTGCTTGTTCGGTGGTTTCGTACAAGGGACATACCAAGCCTCGCGACTTGCTCATCGGTAAGTTCTAATTGCAATGAATTTTCAGTTACTAAGATGTGATCACAGACGTATGATGCTTGACGCAACCACAGTTCAGCAAGCTTGTTCAAGGTAATTTGTCTTTTGGTGTAGCTAGAGGAAAGTTTTGCACATCTCAGTAGCATATCGGGGGATGTGCGTTTTGAGTGTAATAATGTGCCGATAGGTGAAACATCGACCACTATTCGTCTTTTGGGTGAGACGGTCATGAACTCAGTTTGTCAGATCCAGGGATCACTCCAGTTTTTCCTTGCTCACTTATTCGTATTTGCGTACGGGGTGTGTCCAACAAGTTCATCAGCTAGATAAGTAATGTTATCCGAACCCTTGCCGAGAAGTAGTTAGATTAAATTTATTTACGTGTGTTTGCGTAGATGACGCCAATTGGACCAGGAACTCGCAAGACACTCTACTACGATTCGCATACCAGCGCTGCAATAACTTGTTGATATCTGACCGGATTGAAGTACCGCCTTCACAATCCTTTGGCCATATGATTTGTAACCTGGCCACCAACGTAACCTATCAATCAACAAAGTGTGTACTACAACGCATTACAACGTGATATGCGCTCTTATTAAGGAGGCATCTTGGACTCTCATAAGTAAATACCCCCAAGAAGTCGCCAGGGAAACGTTCCCAAGAACTTTTGCACACGGGCAGCGCACATCTCGGAACAGAAATCATCCCCTCGTAAAAGAAAAAGCAAGTCATTCCTGAGCAGCGAAACACCAAAATGCATGCCCTTGAGGGACTCAGCGTAGTGAGCTCATAGGGACTCCCCGAATACCGAAACTTGCTGTCTACGGTGCACAGCGTAAATTTTGCTTGAAATTAATCGGCGTCGAAATAAAACGCATCAGCAGGAGTTAACTAAGCGATTTTGCACGAACTGCAAACTTCTATACAGGCAAGTTATTGGCCTTTGTGAAATGAAGCGCGTAATTCCAGCACTGATCACCACTGACGGATCGCGCGATCAGCAACGAAAGCAACCGGTCTCTTACGGCACCATTATTAACATACGTTACAGAGAGTAACCGGTCTAATAATTATCCGTGTTCCTATTGTCTTAACATCATCTCTATCCAATGTCACTGTTACTGTAGGAATTGTGTGCAGTTACTTGGGTAGATAACATTCGACCGAATTCTCTACAGTCAGCAGGCAGTGGTCTGGCGGAACATCTGGCTATACACTCAGCGCTGTCTAGAGGAGAATTAAACTCCAGCAACATGAAATGGAACAGTTGTTGCTTCTATTCATAAGGGAGGTAGCCAATCTGACTCATTCACTTACCGTCAGATAACGTTGCTTCCTGTGAGTTCCAAAGTTATGAAGTCTACTATCGTTGATGCCTTATGCCGTATCTGGAAAACCATAACCTTATAGCCGCGGAGCAAAAAGGCTACCGATAAAACCGCTTATGCTCTACGAAGCTGTTAATTACATGCCTTAGCTGGACTGAAGCGGTCGATGATGCATCAGCAGTTGAAATCATCTACCTGGGCTTTTTAAAAGCGTTTGATCTATAGACAACCAAAATTTCCTTTGGCAACTTAGATCGATGGCATTGGCAACCCACTGCTGTGTCGGATAGGCAACTTCCTTCACTCACGTCGGTTGGTAGTGAGAGTACCAGTATCCCTGTCCGATGCAATCGTGGTGGAGTGCGTTGTACCCAAGACTCGATGCTTGGGCCTCATCTATCCTTGGTTTTCATAAACCATCTGGCTAGGGCAATTAATTCCGTTTTCCTATTCTTTACGGATGATATCATAGGATAATAGAACCGGACGATCACGTCGAAATCCAGCTTGAAATCAATATGATTTCGAAATTGTCAGGTCAGAATGTCTTACCACACAAGGTAGACCAAATCGCGTTGTTCAACTATGCCATGGGCATGATTATGTGTACTGGCTCTAGTCAAACATTTTGCAAATCTGTTTCCAGGAAAGAGACTTTGGAGCGCTCATTGAAAGTGACCTTAACTATTCAAAACAGTCTGAAGCATCAGCAAAAAGAAGCAAGTTACTAGTCGTCCTGCTGCAAATAAGGTTACAAGCTCCACTTATAAACCTGGGAGACAACTTTCGTCGAAAACTTCAAATTCTGTGTGTGGTTTGGGGTTCGAAAACTGCGCGCGTGTATCTCTGGGGCAAAGCTTGGAAAACGGTGAAGTGTAGCTAAAAGGTGATCTGCATAAGCTAGAACCAAAACGTTGAGTGCGCTGAATAGCGATGTTTAAGCTGGGTCTAATGCGTGGAAGCTCACGTGCGTGATGGGAATTTTGACAGTAGCTAGTCTGCGTACTATGCCGGAGGTACTATAACCGCACTGCGGAGTTGTGTTTCAGAAGATTGCTTTACGACTCGGCCGAGTGGTAAAGCATGGCCAAGTTCCCCAGCCAGACGCAAGCTGATTTGCTTGATGTCACATAAACGCCAAGTTCAAATTCACTCAAATGAATGCCTGAAACGCAAGACACCGGTTGCCGAACCTGCTTTGTAAATGAGTGACGAAAATTTCTCACATTCAACATTGCTTACATAAAGTCTAGCAACAAGAGATCCAGTTGACAAATGTTGAGGATTGTTATGTAGAAATGCTATTTAGAAAATTCTAAATTATGGAGTTTATGTCGTTAACATATGCAGTGCAGGTTGTCTGGACCATAGGCCAGTGATATATAATAGCAGATTGATTCGTCCGCGCAACATGAGTGACCGGTTTTATTGGTCTGGCGTGAACGTTGTGGCGCAATGCGTGACCGATTTTTCTGCCGTAAGCCGTTCCAGGGACACACAATTGGAATTAATTCCAGTCACTCAGACAACACTTCTTAGTGTTGCCTAAACATTTGCCGTGAATTTACTTCACCGGGTAACAAATATCGTCAATTCAGAGGAGATACAATTAGAAATTTGCATAATTCAGCAATGAAGATGTAAGGTTAGACCGAAAATAATTTTTCTTGACCAAGCTTTGTCTCACTTGGACAACCGGTGGACCAAAGCCGTCACTCAGCCGCAGCCTGTCAGTCTCTTGCGCTAATTGATAGTGCTATGGTATTAAAGCATAACAAATTATTGGTAGAACCGATGGCTTTTACGACGCGCTATATTACTTAATGTGAATTAGAATATTGCGCCATTTCTTCTTTTCCTCATTGCTAGTGAAGAAAAAGGACGAACCAATGGAGCTGCCGGATGGCCATCTCTACGAATATGGGAGATGAAAACAGGAAGCACTCCCTTCTGAAGCCCAGCGTTTAAACTCTACCTAATAGTCAGTTACATCATACAGAGGATTCCGAATTCAGCTAATACAGGTGATACCATCTTGAATGAAGAAGAGGAAAAATTGTCTGATCGCGGAACTCCCTGCAAGTGAGAAAGTAGACACAATCGTCGCATTCACAGCGTATGTAAGAGGATTTCTGCAGAATGCGTTTCAAACTACTCGAAACCAATGCGGTAAAAGCTGAGGTCTACATATTTCGAAAACCGCCACTATTGAAATTAAATAAGTAAATAGTTGGTTCTCGTGATACTTTATTTTCTCAATTCTGGTGCTGCGAATGCAATTATTAATGAAAATCCAACATCCATCTTCTTGATTAATTACTGCCCCAGTGTTCAAGTTGGTCAAGTTGTACTTCGATGCGAATTGCTGCCCACCATGCGCTTGCTCGTTGCCATATAATCGCACGTGTGCTTCAGAAAATTAACCGTTATACCAAGTGTGGCCAGTTGTGAGGTGATCAAACAATATCCAATCTAGTCGTAGAGTGCTGGTTGACACGTTTTTAACCGCGGTTGACTACAAAGTTGTTTATATTTTCAAACCTGTGAATCTCCTACGAAGTCGTCATGAACCGTTGCTGATGAAGCACCAGCACCCTTTAACTGTCAAACCTGTGCAGTTCACCCATAATTTACCCTACCTCTATGTATGGTAAACTCTGAAGTTTCCTCCACTGTGTATGGACGAGTTGAATCATTGACTAATTTTATTCAAATTTATGGATGGAGCGGGCGCCGCTTGACGTAAATCAGAACACGTAAGTCAAATCAAAACGCGCCACCCACGAAAGATGCACGTGTCTCTCATACTGCGGATTTTTCGACGCGATGGTTTAAACAGCAATTGCTTAAAAGTCAATCATGCTGTTAAAATGTTTGCACACATGTGTCAATATTTCCGCAAATTTTACTAACGAAATTATTTGTTTACTTTGGATCTTGAATAAACTAGAGATTATGCCTGCAAGGGAAAATGCGATAAAAATGGTAAAGTTGTTGGAAATGCAAGTGCCTGATTAAGGAGATGCTATCTGGGAATTGATCAAATTGACGAAGAATACCCATGAAAACTTTTACCAACTCTTGTTATTTCTTCGAAGAGAAGATGGATGAAGACAACCAGTGTTGTGCAAAATCTGATCACTATGATATTCACAGTTTCGGCTTTGTTACTTTAATATGTGACGAATGTTATTTAGATGGTTGCTCTTCAGCACGGCTGCCATCAAAAATCCAGCAGTCTCATTCGTCCAATGGTAGAATAATTTAAATTTGTAGAAAATTGTTTTTTATCTTCACTTCATCAGAGTGCCCTAGTATTCAGGTTAGACAATCCCGAAATTCACTTTTCTCCTGTGAAACGTGACCTAGATTTACGGGTTCAGAATGACCTTCGCTGTTCCAAGGATTCGAATAAAATACCAAATCTGTTAATAAACACGTTGGACATCTGAGACCGGCAAATGCAAGGCGGCCATGTATAATTTTGCTTAAAAATTATTTATGTTCGTTTCCATGCAAAATCTCGGTTCATACCTAGGGACTATTCGTAGAACACCTTGTCATTTTCATCGAGCATCATGGTCTTCATTTCGAGCAAAAGAGTTTACGTGATCAGCAAAACGTTTCGTCTATTGCTAGGCGGCTTCAACACGGCGTACTTCATCTCTCACAGTCCAAGTTACTTGTGTCACTCTTTACCAGTGCTTAGGAGGCCCATTAATTTGGAAGACGGTGCTTTGAAGCTATTGGGAACGTTCGGCCGCTTCAAAGGTTCAGTTGTTTTCCCCTTTTTGTACGCCATCCCGAGCCCGCAGTCTCCGAATCAATCGTTTCCGCACCAACATTCACCAAATGTAAAGACAGTTGCATGACGCATTTTTGGTCCTTATTTACGACTTCCAAAACATTCACAAATTCCGGAATTGGGAGCTTCATCTGACCCTTATTATCAGCAATGCCCCATGTGAGCTACGTCCGCTTGTCACGTGATCGTGTAAACGTCGAAACAATAGTTGAGCTCTGTACACGTGTGCGGTCTACGCGTCTGTCCACGTGACAACTATGGGTGACTGAAGCAACAAGGCGCACAAAAAGTGCGTGACCAAAAAAGAGAGTAGCACCCGCATTTTCAGTGCTATTCGTCGTTGCACGCAACTGCGCACCCACGCTGACATGAATTTGCTTCCATTTTACATGAAAATATTAGGAGCCTCTCACTTTTCATGTGACATTATTCGCTGAACAACAGCATCTTGTGTTGGTGTCTAACACCTTCGGATGTTGTAACTCATCGAAATGGGCTGCAATAATATGCGCTGTTATCCGCATTTCTTAACTCCGGATTGGATTTCCGCTCCGCTGCTTGGAGGAAACCCTGGTTTTACTGGTCTTCGAGTACGTGCTGCAAAACAATGCGGCGTCTAGACACCCGATTTGGGACTAAATTCATGCGGTCGAGAAATATACAGTTAATATTTGTTTTTTGATGGTATATCAAAATGTAAAAATTTGTACAGCTTCTTCTTGTACCTAGACTATATGTCACATGAATTTGTATGAATGCATTATTAAGCACTAAACCATTGGTCCATAGCTTTCCATTGGATCAAGTTTTTTTTACCCCCGCGTTTGCCATGGATGACAATCGGCTCAAACGGCTCTAAATCCAGTGTCCATCGCATGATACACAGAAGTGATGAAGAGCTTATGAGCATGCTTCATCTTCATATACAACAGCAAGTATGCGCCATGTTATTTTACATGCAGTAGCATTTAATTTCACCATCCAGCATGAGCATGCAGGGTGAGCTGCGTGATATGGAATATGCGGATGTTAGCACTTGTATGGAAGTTTTGCTGGAACGGCTCTTTGTAGCGTTAACAGCTACAAGTTCTGCCGTAGGTAATGACTACCGTATGATCGTGCATGAGGTAAGGCGTACGTGTTGTATTAATGCCACCGAATACTGCTTGTGTAGGCATCCTTTTACAACTCACGGACGATGTAACTGTCGAGGAACTTCTGCGCGACGACTGTCTGAAAATGAACCTTTAATTATTGCAGAGTATTAGCTTATTGTGCTACGTTCTGTTTTTACATCCCAATTCGTTAACATTTTCCCGCACACATATGCACATACCTCGTCACTGGCCCCAATGCGTCATCCAGGGTGGACGGTACGTGCACGTTGGACTAGACACAGGATTTAGACACATTTTCCAGCAAAAACTACCAGTGTAATTACGTCTGGATGGGACGTTACTTTTCCTCAGTTCCCAACTATATTTATGGCCCATACTATGTAAGGTGACGCAACCACTGTCGGACTTCTTTAGGTCGGAAATTGCAATGAGCATAGCAAGCCGATGTACATTTCTGAGTTCCAGCAGCGGACCATAAAGGATTTGAAGGACGGTGCGTTCATTCATGCTGGCAGTCCACCAGTCCAACTGGACGCCAGCATGAGTCTATCTAAAGTAGATCAAACAACATTCAGGATATTTCTCATGCGAAGTGTGTACGGCCGTTGGTAAGTTCACATGGTGAAACGCATGGTGAAACACATAGAAGAACTTTGCCAACAGCGTCGTGGAAGCGCACAGGTAGAAGTGTCAAAATCTCTATTTTGGATCGTATTGTTCAAAGCGGCAGTCAAGTCGTAATGTTCGCAGAAAAACGGCACATAGAGTTTCTCACCGCAGAATAACCGTGGGCGAGAGAAATATGCTTCAGGAAACATATGTCAGTCGTTCCATAAAGTTGTATTCATGGGTGAATAACGATGAAGTAAACCGTGATCAGAACTAACATATTCTTGACTTGCCCATGAAATTCCTCGTCATGATATTACCGTGCCGCATTTTGCAATCGCCTTTATGTCAGCGTCACCATAGTTTGCGCACTAGCCTAGGGCTCTATCCGAATCCTTAGATGTAAGGTTGGTAGTTTTCTGGCCATAGGTGATCATGATTTGGACACAGTGTACAAATAATTTTACTGGGCGGACGTTGCGTCATTTGTGATCAGTTTGTTTGTAATTTACATGCGGTCCGTTAGTACGAACCTAAACATGGCGCTGGCTGCACGATGACTGTCAACGTCTGATAGATGCTACTGAGTACCTCGGAGATTCGTCTGCTTCAGTTGCTGTCCCAGCAACCAAACCGGCTCCAGTTTACTTCACAATGAATCGTTGTTCACATTTAAATTACATGTATCAATTCATTTCAGAAAACGCGCACTTTCAACAGATTTTTCTGATCAACGTATATCGAAGTTTACCTGTGGATAAATCCAGGAGAGCTAATCGCGACACATACGTGACCCAGTTTACACCATGTCATCTGTTAGAGCAAGCATTTGCGCTTGGTAGAAACAACCCGGAGTTGGTGCTTCAGCCAGCCCCTGTTATTGCGCAGGGTCTACTAGTTCTTCCGCTGTTTTCGCTACAAAAGACGTGAATGGTTTCAAAACCCTTCAAAGCCAACGATTTAGCTATAAGTTTCACCTCATTTGTTCCACATAGTTACTCCTTTATCCCATTAAAATATGCCGTAAATAATAAACTTTGTTTCACTGCGTCTTCACAGCATAAACGTCCCTTCAACCCACACTAAAGATATACGAGTTCTGCCTGTCCAAAATTAGATGTCGTGTTGAGTGCTTTCAACTAAATACAGACCACCCACAGAAAACGAGTGCGTGTCAAATACCCATTGCACTTTCCCAAGAAATGGTTTGATTGGAAGCAATGTGCGAAGCAATCAGGCTGAAAAACTAAAAGTTCTTTTCAATTGCTAACTATTGGTGGTGGAATGATTCAAAAAGTTTAAGTTTTTTGGGGGCGAGTCCTAGATGGGATTGTGTGTACTCGTGATTCCATATTTCCAGTGTCCTTTAACAAGGCTAGATGGTTATTATTTATCAGGCATTGACAGAATTCTTTGGACATAACCGTGTTAAGTTATATAACGGATTTTAACTGGACCAGGATTCATAACAATTCAGGTTATCAGAGATGTACTTGCAATACCGGTTGCAAATACAGTTGGGCGGTTTGATGGAGAGTAGCAAGAATTAATTCCCAAATACTTTGCAACACCCAGGCTCAAATCCCTCATATCTTTTTTGCTTGATTCTAGTGCAAAGAGGATGGCAAATACGCATTGCATGTGTTGGCCTTTTACTTATATCCTCTGACATAATAAATCCATTTTAGTAGTATTTATTGTGACCGTTGGCAGTCGCCAATCTAAGTTAGGAACAACCAAGATGGTTTGAGCGCAACCCGGAACAAAATTAGCAGTGGAGTCAGAGAGATACTATAAATTATGCATCAACTTTATTATTAGTATTATTAGTATTATTATTAGAGGAACGATTACTCTATTTCCTTTCTCCCAAAACAAGTTTAAATTTACTACCGTTCAGTACTTTACTAAAGAGGAAGAAAATTGAGACCTTGCACTGTGAACAAACACTTCTATCTCAAAGAAAATATATAAACTGGACTACATATTGGTATGTTTAACGTTTTGTATGACAATACTTGTCATACCTCACCGTCAAATGCGTGACGGATTCAAGACACGAAGTTTGGAAGGTGGGCAGAAAACAAATACATTATCAGTTGCCACAAAGACTTCGAATCATTGCCATGTCGAGGACATTGAAAAAATGACGTCATACGGGCAAAAAGTCGGATACTTAGCCAGGATGAGAACTACAACTTGGTGAATAGAAAATAGAAGTAGTAGTAGTAGTAGTAGTAGTAGTAGTAGTAGTAGTAGTAGTATAGTAGTAGTAGTAGTAGTAGTATTAGTAGTAGTAGTATAGTAGTAGTAGTAGTAGTAGTAGTAGTAGTAGTAGTAGTAGTAGTAGTAGTAGTAGTAGTAGTAGTAGATTGCCAGCTGTGCGCTGTAACGGCGCTTCACTTCCTCGCGACTTCCACCAGTCGAGTGTGGACTGAGTATACAGCGAGGAAGCCAGCCTCTACGCGGATTCTAACCGGTGACCTTATGGTTGCAAACCAGGCGTGCATATCACTCGGTCACCGGCCGACATGGAAAATAGTGATCAAATAAAAATGGTTTTGTTGGACTCACAACTGTATTAACACAGTGGCACGCAAAAATAGCCAACCTCATTCATGTAGATTAGTTGTGCTTGTGTGATTTCCGTCTCATCATATCCTCTATCCAGACATATATAGGTAATATCTGGTAATGTATGTGGGTAAGGGTGAGTTCAAGGCGTCTTTTAAACCGAGGTAAAGGGAAGCAGCAACAACATACATTAGGTGGGCGTTCCGTGGCTGGCACCCACGAAGAGAGTAAAATGTCCGTCAACGTTCTATATATTGTGTGGCTAACTTTAACTGTTTGCTCCTAAAATTCGTTTTGTGGTTTAGTACTAATTGGCGGCGGCAGACTTGGTTGTGGTTACTTAGAATCTGTTAAGACATAATAAGGTCGCTACGTAGGCTCCGGTACCGGCCGCTGTATACCTTTATGGTCCTCAGTGTGAACTGATAACGAAGATTGAGTAACCCTTTGACTTGCTTCGTGGCTCATCGCTGTAGTGTCTCCAGTGCTTCCAGCTCGTGCTTGTGACAGAGTTGCCAGGACTGGATTGCGTATTCCACATGAGGTGGCACATAGGAGTTAAGCAACTGCGAACAGACAGTGGGATCATACTGCCAAAATGCCCTCCGCAGCAAGCCAGTGTATTGGTTCCCAGTATTTGACGCCTTCTCAGATTGTTCTGAGCAGATCAGATCTGCCTGTACTAATACCTCAAGGCAGCGCACTTGGGTGACTGCTTGCAGGACATGGTCTCCAAGCTTGTATGTGATGTACAACTGGTGGCGAATGTGAACCAACCTACACTTCCCCGAATTGAACTGGAGCAGATTGTGGAGTGATTACTCATAAGCTCTGTCCAGGTCTCGCTGAGGTGCATCGTGATCTGCTGGGTCGGCGATCGTCCGCCACCTCTTAACATCGTCAGCGAACAGCGAGAAATCTGGGCCAATCAAACATGTAAGCTCGTTTATTAACCCGATAAACGGACGCAACCACAGAACTGATCCTTGCAGAACTCCACTTTCGGCTTAATTTGGATCGGATAGGGCACTTCGAGCTCTGATCTGCAGTTGCCGATTCGGCGAGAAACTCCTGATTCACCCAAGGACTGGATCACCAAATGCATGTGAAGCAGATTGCGATGGTCCAGTTTGTCGAAGGCTTTGGAGAAGTCATGGTAAATGACACCTGTCCCACTGTTCTCATTAGACCCTTCCGTTCAACTACTGCGTGTATGTGAGGTGTTGACGGAAACCGAGTTGCACGGGTGCTATGATGTTGTGGCGTTCTAGATGGTCTACTAAAGCCTCAGAGATGACTGCCTCCATCACATTTGAGAGCACATGGAGGAAGACGATTGGGCGATAGACAGAGGGTTCCGAGCGATTACCGCGTTGGAAAATTGGAGTGATTACTCCATGTTGCCACATGAAAGGAACAATTTGCTTATCCAAGCACGCTTGGAAGAAATGTGATAATGGGCCGGTCAACATCGTTGCTGCTGCCTTCAGTGCCATCGGGTGGACATAATCGTTTCTGGGAGAGCTCTAGGTGCATATTGAGAGCAGTTTCTTCAATGTAGCTGTGGCACTAAAGTTTATGTTGGTGAGTGTTGAGGTTGGGGCTAGGGATGGGGCTAGGTAACAGGGTAGATGTCTCGTTGAAATGTTGGGGCATACTGTATTCCTAAAGCGTTTGCTGCCTCTTCGGCACTGTGACACTCCGACTGGTCAGTTAAGTGGGGGGGGCACCGAGCTTCCCTTTGCGAATGGTGTCAGCATGCTTGTACAGAAACTTTTGTTGTTGTCAAATTTACTGGCTAGAAGTTTTAATGAGTCAATTTGTCATCACAGACAAGTATGTTACACAAGTTGCGCTGGGTCAAGTAATCGCACCAGGCTTTGAGATTGGGACATGATGATTGCTAACTTGGCAAAAAGCACACAAGTTTGGTACCTCAACAAAGGAGCGGATCATGTTATGGATAAGAAACTAAGGTGTACAAATTTTTTCTATCTAACTACCACCTCTATTGACTCTCGACGCAGATTATAGATGACGCATTTGGGACTGTTTGAAGGCTATTCCTTGCCGGATTCAGTTCAAAGGATAAGTATTTGGAGCACCGTTATCACAGGAAACGAAGAAGGTCACATGTCTGATACAAATTATGTCCAGTGTACTCCTTCACTTCGGAAGGCGAAAACGATGTTTTTGGATGCAAGAGATGTAATGGCTTTGGAGTTTATGGAAAGAGGTCGTGCAACCACCAGAACTCTTACACTTACCTACTACAACATTTCATACGAACTGTAGACAAATAGTCAGGAACGTTTACAACATGTGTCCTTTTCTTACCTCACAATGCGCTAGCACCCAAATATGCTGTGACAAGCAGGTGTGACTTTAGATTCTAAATTCCACATCATCCAATCAACTCACCAGACTTGCCCATAAGACTTCTAACTATTTCCCAGTTGGACTGATTATTCAATGTATGTACGCATTTAAAGGGTTTCACGACACTTGCATGCAATTTGATAGCAGTATGGACTTTCTTGAGAGATTTGTGAAGGAACATGTTTTCCGTAATGAATAACTTGGAAATGGTATGGATGAATTTGACTAAGAAAGCCTACAAGCCCTCTGCATTTTCTCTACGACAATGATGTCATGCATGTCTCGGAGGAGTTGACAGTGTCACCACATAAAGAGTTCGAGTCCATTAGGATAAGACGCTGCAGTGTGATGGGTGCAAATGCGCCCATACTTGACTTATTCATTTTTTGAGGTGAAGAATTGTTCATTCATCCGTCTTTGAATCCATTGCTAATTCGTATGCGAGCCAGATGCTTCCTTTCACGCATCATTATACAGACCACTTTGTTCTTGAGGTTTACAGCTTGTTTCACTATCAAATAACCGTTGTATTATAACTGGTCAATGCTTTGTAACAGAGAAAAATTGGTCAAGTAAAAACCTACGAATTGAAGTCCTTTAGTATACTACAGAAGCAAGATTTGCTTCTTGTATTTTAGTATGGTTGAAGGCACCGGGTGTTCATGTCGTGTGTATACTCATCTAATGACTAAAGCATTATGCTTGAAATGACGTTATGCCTAACTGGCAGAAGGATTAACGGGAGAGAAAACAACTCTTATCCTGATCTAAAATGTCCATTAGGCGATTATCCGTTGAAAATGGAACGAGGAATAGTGTGAGTTGAGTTTTACAGACGGTTGCCATTTGGGGTTGAGTACTCACTGTGGTGAGAAATTTAGTGTAATCTGTTGTTTACCTTCGGTAATTAGCAGATAGGATGATATGTCTAGTTGAAGTAAATCACTAGAACTACGCATAACTATGTAAATTCCTAATAATATTTGTCATGGTATTATCCATTCAACCGACCTAATTCTATTCCTGCATCGTTCAACTAGGATAGTGTTTATGCCCATGATCTGGATTATTACAGTGTTCACACATTTGTGTCAAGTCGGTCGCTTGTCCAGGAGCATACAGTAGTGTTTCACCTGTCAGGTAACCCGATCGCCGGGTTCCCTCCAACACGTTACGAATGTGATCGCCTGAACATTTTGTTGACTATCAAATCCGTATGAAATGTGCAACATTCGGTTGATTAAGCACTATCGAACTTCACGGCTCGGCGACGCAGTATCCTCTAGCCTTGATTTCCATAAAATATCTAGTAATTTCATTTGCTTCCGAGTTCCCATTCTTTGCCGATTATATGGAAAAATAGTGATTAAGCAGATGACCGAATGATCATGAAAGTCTGCAGTGCAATCTTCAGACTAGTTCAAACTGGTCAGTTCGGAAAGCTATACCATTCAATGTCGTGTTGTTGAATTACGCTATAGACATGGTTACATTTATTTATTTGAGACAACGACGATCATAAAATGCTCACACGGAGTGAGCTAAACCGTTCAAAACAGGCTAAGGTAGATGCGAAAAGAGGAAATCAGCAAGTCAGTCTGCTGTAATGTTTAGTCGTAAATCTGAGACGTCAACTTTCCCGATGATACGCAATTCTTGCTTGCGCCTTCCCTTTAATTATGCCATCCAAACTTGGCAGCCTTGGTTGAAGCTAGACTTGGAGACGCCAGAAGCACCACAACTAAAGGCAACCAAAAACTTCCAGGGTCTAGGCAATCCGTCGTACCAGTAAAGTCTGAAGTGGCTGGGATGTCTCTGCGGACGCCACCGAAGACTGCGAGTCAATTCGATATTTCTTTACCAAATACTGAGTGACCACAACCACAAATGAGGTTATTTACTGAGAGTTAGCCCTCACAAGTCCAGAAGTAACTTTTTGAAGCTAAGTAAACAATACAGCCGTCTAGAGTGTCGAGGGAATAGCTTTTCCCTTTGGGTTTGCCAACCCTAGAAAGCTCTCGCGTAAACTCATTTGTTTGCTCGCCATTTTGGACGTTTTCAGAAAACAATCGGATGCTGCTTTTAGCTTCCCACACTTCGTCACCAAAATTACATTAATGATACCGTTCTACAGGATTTGTCACATGGACACAAAGAAGTGCCGCATGAGAGAGCGACTATATGTTGTTTACTCACGGTTCCGTCAACGATCACTACACATGTTCATCTGTATACTTGATGCGATTATTTCTAACAGTAAGGTTATTTTTCAATGCAATTAACACGGTAGCCGCTCGACAGATATCAACAAAATAAATGATTATGTAATATTTACCACAACCATCCCACAGGACAAGGCAGACACTTGCAATTCAACCAGTGAGAAAGCATTGTTCATTGCTTATGAATCCTATAGTAAGTTAATCTATATGGAATAAATGAAAAGTTTATCATTAGGTAAGAGACGCTAGGGAATATTTCCCATAGGGGAATAATTAGTTATCTGAAAAAATGCTCATTTTAATTTATAGGTTAGAGAAAAGAATGCAAATGAAATACTTTGAGTTTTACACATAATTTATTTTAGTTTCGCAGACCGAAGTGACAAGTGACACACCGATGCACACTGATATATTGGACCTCTAAAACAAAAAAAATGAGTAGAATTTTTTCAGCTGTCTTGTGTATCTGAGCAAAATGGAAGGCGGATTTATAGTCACACGGTGTTTAATCGGCTTTGCATTCACTCCAAGAAGCAGTCCCATTGAAAATTGGTGTGGGAATTTACATAATTCCAAACGTGCATTGAATTTTCTTTCTGACTTTGTGATTTTTTGTGTCAGATAGTCGTTCGAATATTCGCAGGCTTTAATATTACTGTACATTTCCGTTAAAAATTCATTTAGTCATGATGGCGAAGGTGCAGTGCATCTGCTGAATGCTACCATTTTCACCATTTGAGCAGCAAGGTACACACAATACTTATTTAAGGACCCAAATTGCATAAGTTGAAAAGCTGATGGAAACTTCTAAAATTATGCTTGCAAGTAACATAATGGTAATACACCAGACAGGAGGTAACTTAGGAGCTTGAAGTCTAGTATGCTAAGTAAGGTTACGAACTTTCGCAATATACAAAGAGGAACACCATTACACCTGATTTCAAATTACTTTCTGTAATTGCGTTCAGAGGTTAGTATGTTTACAATGAAAACTACACAAAAGAAAACGACAATTATTCAATATCAATTGACAATTGTCTGTTAATGCGCCTATAGGGAAATTCCCGTTCCCTACAAATTCAAAATATGGCTGGCCACAAGGTAAAATTGCTTGCATACTTTGGGCTTTAGACGCCTCAGCTAATAACACTGCATGCCACGCGGAGGTTTTGAAACGTGACATGGTCCAAATAGTGTAGGTGAATTGAGCAAGCATACAATTTAGGATCAGCCATAGCTAGGTTTCGCGCGATGTACTGCGACATCCGAGCCGACCACGTTTTCCCAATCCGGCAGGTATACATGCGACGGAAACTAAAGTCCAAATTGTGGAAGCAAGAGTAGATTGTTGAGAGCGGGGACTGTCTAGGTTAGATTGGTGCAGCAAATTTCCGGTTTCGTGCATCGACACTAGCTCGCCGTCAGTTAGCATCATTTTATGTACTGGCATGACCAATGGCAGAAACCTTCGTTATTTCGTTCCTTCTTTTATTGCAGTGTCGAGAAGACCTGCTTAGAAACCTCAGACGGTTTTCTATTTTCACCATTGCTCCCCTGTACTTAGCAGTAAACATAACAGGACGAATATAAGTGGGCAAAGTGCATGTGTCGCCTTGTATTTCCTTCTTGTTTGATTCTTCCAAGCAGATTCACTGATCAATCTTTCATTATCAGCCTAGTACACAATTTTCTAAGATATTCGTCTACATATACACTTAAAACCCAAGAGTAGTGGAAAATGAAACTAGCCTCCACTAGTTTTAAATGCCATGGATATATCGTCTAGCTTGAGGACGTCAGCAACTCGCAGGCTAACCACTCTCACTGGCAATAGAAGATAGGTGGTGCTATATGCCAGTTTGCTTGCAAATTATGTAGCTCAGCCAAAGTCCCCCATTACTCATTGGCTTAAGCTTTCGACTAGTTGGCATCTGCCTTTAGCGTTCATGGGTTCCATCCATCGTAGAAAACCGAGAGAATGCACACCACTGACGTGACCCAATAAGGCGAAACACGTATGGTGTCTTTCCGGACTAGGCTGTGCTATGTAGCTTGTAGACTACTGGGATGAATACTTAGAAAATTACATTTAAACTCTTGTTACTCACAAGTAACTTTAATACCATTTTCAGGATTTCGATGCTGGGTAAATAAGTCTAATATTGCGGGTGTATTTTTAGCTTTGAATAAATGAATCATTAAAAGTTTATCCTCAGAAATGCAAAACTCATTCATCCGGACATGTACAATGAATTATGGCATTGTAAAAGGCAGGCGCATTAAGAAAATTTACAACCAGCAAATTAATTCTTGGCTTAGAGATGTATGTTGTAGAAAAAGCATTTGTTGATGATGTTTACCAAAAATGTTTTATGACTCAATGTGTTTAGCAGAGGTAGCTTGTCAGTCTATTAAATGTTAAAAGATCAAGGTAAATTTATCTATATTGTTCACGGTAACTTACGGTAGTTTAGTGTCATTTAGTCGGTTTGTGAAAAGTCTTTGCCCAATCAAAAGAGCAATTTTATCAACTTTCCGAATATTAATGCAAAAAATGATTACTCTATTAAGTCGGTAGAACAAATAGCATATTTAGTCTAAGTCTAGCTTTACAGGTATTAAATGATTGATAACTGGAAACGGTGATTCATTTAATCTTTGCAACTCACATTGTTCGGAAACATTTAACTCTACCGAATACAGGACATCAAGCTCCAGAATGAAAGTATGTTTCATGAGATGCAGTTGTTAAATTCTTACTCTTTTAAGTGATATGGAGAGGCCACAATATAGTGTTTTGCATTTCCCTGAAGCGAATGCGAGTATATTAGGACCCCAGTATATTAGCGGAGTGCCCCATGCTGAGGCTGATGTTGCATTCTTGATGCTTCTTCACCGCAGTTGGGCTAAACCAACTTACACTTAAACTAGGTCTCTTTAAGCTGGATACATTTCATTCCACTTTATTTGGTTTGTTCTGCCCACCTGAATAATGTTCTTTATAACTGGCCACGTTGCTTACACTAATTGCGCTTATCTTCGGTAATTTTGTTGCGTTTGTAGCATTTTTAAGTAACTTGTGGACATCGCTTACTTATCGCGGATTCGTTGCTAACCAACTTACTTCATAAGGTAATTTAGGGAAGAGTTATGCCACCGTATCTTTATGCATTATTGGATTTATTTAATTTCAGCTTGTCGTTTAAAGTGATTGGCTGTTGCTTGATATCCCTGGTGTGGCTGCGCTTGATGTGCATGTTGACAAGGTGCCTACTTGTTATTACCCACTACCTCGTTCATACTGACTACAGGAGACAGTTGGTCGTTGCTGGAGGGGACGGGGTGCACGGTCCTTGTGGCCGTGCTAGGCTCGAAGAGTGGTTCCATGCACTCAGTGTGGAGCGGACTACGGTCCAGCCACCGCCTTATGTGCACTTGATTCCCAAATACAGCGTGCTTGTGTTTGCCTTTGAAGGAGTGTGGGCCGGCTCCGTTGATGAAACGTGGCTCCCATCCACTTGCTTCCCGGTCTTATTCCTTCGGGTTTTCGCTGGATATGAGGTGTGTGGTTGGAGCTGTGGGTGGTGCAGCGCAAGCCACCCATGGTCCCTCTGTAGGCGCGGTCGTCCTGTGGCTGGCCACAGTGACAGGCAAATCCGAAACCGGATGCCACCAACAATATTAGGGGAAAAGTATTATTCGGAAAATCTTGTGACACGCAAGAATAATTCATCTTGATTAAGTTGCTCATTTTCATGTCATACTCAGACGAACGAAGCTCCACTTTTGATTTTTTGTAATACGTCATTGATGTAGAGGAAAAAAAGGATAGGACGCAATAACCTACTTTTGATTATTAAAACAATTACTACCGTGGGTTTGGAGAAGTTGGCTATCGACCTAAACCCTATTGCTTTTTCATACAAATACGACTTTAAACACGCTGACTAGGTTAGCTTAACGTCAGCTGGCCAGATTTTGGTCAATAATCTGGCAGGCAGAACCTAGTCATAGGATTGATCCAAATCTAGCAAGCTAAACCAATTGCTTCTTCGCAGTCAATGGCTTTGGTTACATTGCTGAGGGAACCTGTTTGCTAAGTCACATAGAATTGTGGCTTTTAAACCCATTATGCTACCTACCAATTAAATTTCCCTAAAGGAGATGCTCCAAAAGCATCTCCTTGTTATACACTTCATATTTCTGGTAGAAATAGGTGTGTAGTTTATAGGTGATATATTTCGATAGTTGCTAAATCTCCATCTCTACGTCACGGTATGAGAATCAAGGTCGTCCACGCTACAACATATGATTTACAGAACATTGCATACCTTTTAAAATGTGCTTAAATCTGCTATTCCGTGGTTAACCAGAATCGAGGACAGTCCACCAGGGTCCTGGAAACAGTAGTGTTTTAGACTCAACAAAAGAAATAGCATCGTTCGCGCATCAAAGTTTACACGTTAGATACCAGAAAACCTCAGTGATTCAGCGATCAACTGCTCGGTTGATTCTCGAAAATAAGTAATAATGAATGGTACAGAAAGATATAGGACTTGCTTGTTACCTGCTCGAAAACACTGCCTTGCACTACGCGGTCGACTTCGAGGGAAGATGTTAGGTGCAGACCGTACGTCTCAAAACTGGGACCACCACCCCTTTAGCCAACAGGTCACGACGGACAACCTTTGGCACAACGGTAAACGATTGATTGCAGGGGACATGTTGAAGCACTCGTTGTTGAGTGAATGGATTGTGATGTGCCATCACAATGTGGACTGTGATTCGCATTGAACTCTAGCTTGGCGTCGGACCGTAGCTGAAGTGAACGGGAATGGAGTTTTGCCCGCCTGAAAACACTACACTCCAATACATGTTAGGACCTAATGTGATCTCATCAGGTATAGATATTGGCAGACATCGAACCCGGGACCATTGGAATTGTAGGTTGGACCTCCACCCCTTTAGGCACCAGGTAACAACAGGCAACAATTGCCACAAGGGGTAAATGACTGATCGGAGGGTCATTCTGAGGTACTCGTTGTAATCAAATGCGAGAAGAATTTTGTTTTTGATAATTCTCATCGGGCGTGTACAGTTATGAAGTAAAATATTGGGGAGACTAAAACTCGTAGCGGATTTTACAAAAAGCAACCGTCTCGTTAACCGGACAGTATGAAAACTAAACCAATGGTTTGATCAATCAGACTGTCGCATTAAAAAGCAGGCAGGTCATATATCAAGTTCAAGTCAAGGCAATTTCAGAGTCTGCAGCAGTGTACGCTGTTTACACAGCTCTGGTTTTAGAACCTTGATTGTAACGGATTCAGAAATGCTCAACCGATGTTTCTTAAGCTGTTTTGAGTAACGTTTAGGTATAGTATAAACGACTTGAAACGACTGGTTCATCTGAACTTGATGTCCAGTATCGACCAAGTGTTTTATAACGGAACTGTTGATGGATTTTACCGTGCCTTTTCGTAGTAACGCAGAACAATGTTCAGCGATTCTTTTGGACCACACCTGGTCGTTTGTCCAAGATACCTAGCACCACGGGTGCAGGTGAACTGGTGTAAGACATCCAATTCGGACCGAAACGGGAGTTTATCCTTTAAACGCTGACGAATCAATGGTCTTGTTTCGGCAAATAGTATTAGATTGGCTGCTGCAAATGCCTTGGCCACTGCGGTCGAGATTTCTCTATTCAACAGTTCGAACGCGACGTCACTTTTAAAGGGAACTGTAAGAAATACGTCCTTTTTGGGCACCGTAGCGACACATTTGACAGCCTCAAGCTGTTTGGAGTGCTTTTTGATGAAAGGCACATAGTAACTATATTCTTGCAGCGTGCTAAAGATGAGCTTGGTTTCGCTTTCCAGCGTTTCTGTGCTGCAGATTGCTCTGACATAATGATGTAAGCAACGGACTAAATTCCTCGTGTATCGCAGCCGTACAAAGCTAAGAAAGTCGGTGTATAGACCTACTCACGTCGTTTTGCGAAAACACTCCTTTTGATCGTCCCGTTTTCACGCTGATACAATAGGACGTCTAAGAACGCCAAGCAGCCATCCTGCTCAACTTCATTGGTGAATTATAATGAGGGATGCACTCTGTTAAACTGATTTAATAGGGTTATATAATCAGTGGAAGGGTCACAGACAATGAAAGTGTCGTCCAGGTAACGGCAGTATAATTCAAATAAAGATATAAGGATGTTCAAGTCTCCACGTTCTAGCTTTGTAAGGAAGATGTCGGCCAAAATGGGGCCTAGGGGAGAATCCATTTCAACCATCTGTCTATAAGAAATTCCATTAAACAGAAATTATACGTTAGTTGCAATGCAGAATCAGTTCTTTTAGTTTATTCACAGGAATTCCAACATCAAAGTTTCTCTCAGTGATGAAATCATAAATGAATGTCATAGTCTCTACCATCAGCACGTTCATGAAAAGTGATTCCACGTCAAAAGAAAGCATTAATTTATCCTTCACGTTATGGGTTTCCATTCGGTTGACAAAATCAAACGTGTCTTTGACTGTATAAATCGACAATTCTTTGCAAACCGGTTCCAGCAACTCTGTTATCCACTTTGTGACAGTGAAAAGCGGAAGTGAACATGTCCACTATTGGTCGCATCGGAACGTTTGTTTTGTGCACTTTTGGTAAACCATAGAGTCGCGGAGGGTGTGAGCCGCATGGGGTCAGCTTCGAGAAAAGTGCATCATCTATGTGCTTTGTCTTTCTTAATTCTTTCAAGAGACAAATTCGCTAGCGTTCAAGCTAGCTTGGATACGATGAGAAATGTGTAAATTATGCGACAACCTGGCATGCCAAATTTCTGGTGGATACATTTTAATTCTTATAGAAGGCGTCTAACTTTTCTGTCAAGGCCAAATATTTTCTGTTACTGGCCATCCTTATGTGTAACCAATAAATACTGGCAAATGTGAAGCTGAAATATAAACCGACTTTGCTCAGTCCTTAATTGTATATGGAGCCGAGCGCTTGCCCACATCCGTCTGTACATTTAGCTTGCTTTTGTATTGAATGACTGAGGCAACATTTTCCGATCTGTCATCAACGCCGCCTACAGCTTTTTTGTCCTTTGCTCGATTGGACTAGCTAGTTATGAGGTAATGGTAATAACATATAGTGAGAGCGATGGCGTAAATCCGACAAAGAGACAGGAGCACAGCTCAGGCAGCTGAACAATAAAGCGGTGGGACGACCCCGGCAATGGGCAGTTAAATGGTGAATATTTAGCATATTGATGGGGAAAATATTTGTATTTAAAAGTTGGGCAATAAATCGGGTTGGACTACAAACCGGGTGGGCAATAAAGTGGGTTCGTATATATATACATATAATATATGAAGCATTTTGCTACAGCCGAGCTACATGCCAGTTGCCCCCAACTAGCATCCGCCATATGAAGCACAAGAGTTAGTTTTTTCTGTGGTGTATAACAAAATATCATTTCAATTCAAGCTTGTGCTCTTGAGTCTTTGCGCCCTTTCAACAATTTTTAGTGATTTGGTTTGATGTGTACGATTTCGGTCAGTGGCACAATATCCACTAAACCATAAATAAAAGGCTATCTCCCATGGGTGCTTGACATTCGGGCTGTCGGAAGAAGGCAAGTTACAGTTTAGGCGACAATAGCAGGCTCCAGCTGACCTGTCTTCTGCTATTGTCAATCAGAAGGCATCTAACTGACTGCCATTTTCTCACCCATAAGTTCATTGCAGTGTTGTATATGTGTGGCAAACTAAGTGAACCAATTCGCCGATCAAAGCAAAACAACCCACAGCTTATATCTAGGACTAGATGACCCACTAAGTTCCAGTGTTGGGGGAATTACTCCCCAGGCAAATTTATAACTGCGTAAATTATCGGTGCCCAAATTTGGTAGTAATTTAACTGTTGACAGACTCAGCATTTGGTTACAGCTACGATAGCGTTACGAAGTTAATTTTACTATTTTCCTCTATGAGATGAAATGTGTTTGCTATCCGATCTATTCATCTCCAGTCCCTTCGTACTTGGTCATTTTATTTCTGCCGTTACATCCTTAAAACGATTCATCCATAAGCCTTTTCAAACTAGGTCGAGATTGATGCACCTAATTTGAAGTATTTTTGTTAAATAGCATTATGCATTCGAATCGATTGACATCAAATCGCCTGATGTGGAATCGCTGAATTAACTCTAGTTCATGGAAGCTCCTGTTTATATCATCCCCGGTTTTAAATAAGTCCTTCTCGCTGCCCAAAGCTGTATGTCACTGAAGCAAAACATAGCAGTTTTACAAATGGGAAAGCTGGAGGACTAACTTCACGGAACTAATGATGCATCGTAAACTGAAGGCTGCTACATTTGTGACATATGGGCTATAGCATTAAGATAGGTGACAAGGTTTGTTCGACAGTAGTTGTTCGATGCAAACCATACGCGTTGCTGTGGCAGGAAGTAAATAAATAAACGTATATTCTCGGCTACGCGCGGCACGCCGTTAAAGACATGATCATTGCAATATTCCAACAATTAAACAAGGAATGCGCTAGAGTATAGTAGGATTTTCATCTATGTGGATATGCAAAAGTACGTGTGTAGGTAGATGTGTTGTTTGCGTTTCTAATTATGTTGCTGTTCTTTGGAATGAGTTCGATCTAGTAGTTAGTGTCCATAGGAATGTTTTCTGTCTGTGGATTGTCCGAATAAGCAAGGAAAGTGACTTTATTTTGTGGCAAGTCACATCCGCCACGTCATAGTGTTGTTAAACAGACCTCTGTGGCTTTTTATAGGGTGAATGCAAGCCAAACGAAAACGCACCACGTCCTGGAACCCTGCAGTCGAACTATTTGCTTGAACGGGTTAAACTCGAACCACCTAGATGGCACCCCGAGGAGGTTGTCGGGCTAAATAAAGAAAGGTTGAAGGAAAATTCTCAGTATTGACAGGAAAACTAGAAAACTGAAAATTGTGAGATGAGCCAGCCATTTTGTTCAAGCTGATCCCTAGCAATCATGCAAAGGTGAACAAGAGACAAAACGCAGTCATAGGGGATTGAGAGCTAGCTGATTGTTTGATCACATATTATCAGGTTTTGTATATCCTTTGCTTTGGCATGGTCGGGATCCACGGACTTGAAAGCAACGGATAAGTTGAGTTTTCTGATTCAATTTCTTGAAATTAGAAAGGACTATTTCTTGTTCAATATAGCTTTCCTCATATCAGCTAATAAAAGCTACATTGTTAGATCACTACATAGTAAAACAAACTGCAGGCCACTATGTCAGTTTTCGCATATGTTTGTTCTACATGCGATAACTTTGATGGCAGGTGCCTTTTGTTCTATGTCGCAAGTGAGAAGGGTGCTTGTCTTTAAACTTAAAATAGAAAGTAATTAAATTTGTACATTTACCAACAAACGTACACGGCCCCATAAGCGGGAGCGATCATTTATACAGTGAACAGTTTTCATGTTTATGCGAAATCAATTCATAAAAGTAAAGTAAATTTAACCAGCAGAATTTCGGATCATGAGCTTTCCCTCGGGGACAAAACCAGATTACCGAATATAAAAACCTTACCGATATTTGTAACACCATTTAGTTTTTCCTTTCTCCAAAAGCCACCTTCGTCGAATATACGTGCGCTTGAAATACGCCAGCGAGTCTACCCTATTGCATGCATTTTTCAGCCAGAGTATATAAGATCTCTTTCATAGCTCTGGACACATTTGCAATGACAGACAGACATCGAAACGTGTTGCGCGATTCATGGTTACTTTCATGGGCTGTCCCCATACCAATTTGTTTAACCTCGCCTATGATAGGCAGAAAGACATAAAATGAAGTTCCTCGCATTCTAAGATCAGCAAACGCTTTTCCAAAAGCACACTTGTGGGTCATTTCGAACCGTATAATGATATACAGTGGTGCAATATCCGATTTCAACTGTTGCTTATTGCCGATCGAATGTCCGTAGGAGTTTCTCTGTCTGTTTTGCAATCAACAGTACACCGCAATGAGGCTAAGTCGAAAACGTAAAGTGAACCCTGTATATATGATGAAATACCTTTGAACGAATTTTGTAGGTGCTGTTAGCCAGCTATACTGAAACCTTGGTCAAGCTATCCATTCGTTGTGCATTTCTCAGCGTAACGATCCTCTCACCGGGTAATATGCTAATCAAATCACAAAGCACAGTGTCTTCGTACCGTTTTGGGATGGTGAAACCTGGTCCGCTGGGTACGGCTGGCTGCACAACTTTCGCATTGTCACCAATCTGTTTTCGTGCAACATGTTACTTCGTACCGCTTTGGTGCCGAATCGATGCTGTAGACATTTTCTTAACCATTTCTCACCAAGTTATTGACATTAGAAACAGTGACTGTATGTAAGAGCAAGTAGAAAGTTCCTGTAAAATTTTATCGAATTATGAAGAAGCAAAACATTTAATTGCGGATAGACGGCGGCAGTGCTTGGATAGTTAATCGTGTAAGCCTGTTCGGTTAAGCATTTCCATTGTTGTAATTATTTCTGGGTATAGGATGTATTATTTGCATTGTACGTACACCTTTTCACAAAAGCACAAGTTTCCAATACCATCGTCGATACGTGTTTTGAATCACTTTACAGAATCGGCCTCTTTTAGTCCTTCTAGTGGCTTATTTCATAAGTATTTCACAAGTGATATAATACCCTGTTCATGCATGGGACCTTGAGTTTGTAGCGATGTCCTCGAGTGTTACAGGGTTCTTGCACGTTAAATTTTGACCGCAGTATGGGGAAATGGTTCAAGTGTAATATTAAATGGGTCAAAATACGAGCAAATCGTAACCGGCGGTAGGATAGTGTGTAAATTCTGAACATTTCACGACGTTCTTCACACGGAACCTTCCGTAGACTACGTATCCTCTTAGTTGTGAGTTGCTGTACTTTCTCTAGCTTTTCCGTTTCCCAGTGGGTTATCAGATAGTAAGCTGGGGAGCTGAATTCATGAATAGTTCTGGGGAGCGAGGTGATTAGGCGAGTGCAGTTGCTTCAGACAATGTGGATGAACTACGTGGTAATTCCCAGAGCATACGAGGTCCCGCATAGTACCATTTCGCTGTACTTTTAGCGTTCTTATATCATGTCGCGAGAGCATTCCTAAGTCTCTGACAGTTGTGTTAGTTTGGAGCAACTGGCCGTCCAAGGTGTATTATCGTGTGGCTGCAACTATAGTGAAACTGACGAACCCCGACTTGTCTGAATTAATCGGGAGTTGCATCTCACTGGGCCACGTTGACAGTCGATCTTAGTCATGCTGGAGGCGAGCGTAATGGTTGTGGTTTCCAATGATCATCCAGATGTTAAAAACATTTGCAAACAGGGCCGAAGGTGACTGGAGTTTCTGTGAAAGATCGATGATATGCAGAAAAATAGCGCTAGTCCAAGTACAGTCCCTTTAGACTCGACACTGGTCCATCGGATCCAGTCCGTCAGGTAGTCCTTCCCACAACAAACTCGTGTAACCACTGAAGTAGCGTGCCTCCTATTCCGCAGGTTCTCGGTTTCCGAAGGAGTACCTCGTTGTTCACGTTGTCAAACGCCTTACTAAAGTGGATGTACACCACGTCAACATCCTTCCGTTCGCTGAGATCTCTCACTCAATGTTGTTTTGCATGCACCAAGTTGGTGACGCAGGATCGGTCTTCTGTGAAACCCTGTTGAGCTGGCGTCATTACTTTGGTCGAATAGAAGAGCAACAGCAGACCTACTTTCGTAGCCTTCTGCAGAACTTTGGACTATATCGAAAGCAACAGATCGACCTATATGTTCCTACTTTACTTGGATAACCACCCTTGGATAGTGGTCTCATTATCGGTCACCTCCAGTCGTGGAGAAGAGATAATACAACGAGTGATTTATTGAATTCTTTTGTCACGGTTGGTGAGATGACATGCGACAGAGACGTAGGTATTAGTAGGTGTAATCCTTCTAGTCCGTGGCTTTGTGCCACCGAGATTGACAAGTAGCTGCTACATTTCATCTGCATCAAATTGTACGCTTTCGAGCAAGATTGGCGCAACCTGTGCAGGTAGCAGACCTGCCACCGGTTTACCAAAAAGTACGGTGAGGAAAAGCGCTAGAAATGAGCGCCCGTTCTTTTAAATTCTCTACGACCGATAGGTCGTACGTAGGTTTCAGATGACGTTTCAAGTAGGCAAATATTCTTTTGGAAGCGGCAGTGGCCGATGATTCTAGCTTCTCTTCGAAATGCCGGTGTAGCCTGATTTTGTGGCGTTAAAAATGTTAGCTGTTCCTTGGAATAAGTGTAACCATCATCAAAACCCGAGCTGATGTATCTATCCGAAGTTTTCGACGTCGTCGTGCTCACTATCTACATTCCGTAACAAAGCAATGCGTTTCGACAGGTCCGGATTTTAAATACTTCAGAAGAACGAATTGAGTATACAGCGATTTAAACTTCATCTTCATTAATTACCAAGTGCCTTAAGTAAGGTATCTTGTGGTAGAGTCCAAGCAGTCCGGTTTACGGTTTGGGCGAGCCAGTTACACTTCCGACTTCTAGTAGTTGATAGTTGGCTTCCCTTGGTTGTAATGCGGTACCCGTCGTCCTAGACTTGTCATAACGGAGTAATTATTCTGTTCGCTAAAGCTTCAAGGATTCTGACCTCTTTCCGATTTAACTGCAGGTCGTAAAAATTAGGTCCGGACAAGATGCCGTGTGCGGAGTAACGCTCGTCTGTTGGACGACACATCCCTTTGTCTCGATTGCAATAGTCATTTTAGCGAACTGAGCCTCATCTTCGCCATGACCGGGAAGAAGCCGAAGCTCTGGCCAGAACATGGTACGTAAAGTTAGAACCCCCACCCCTAAGAACGGACGGAGACTCGTGTGCCACTGTACATGTGGCTGCCAATCACAATGACAGTTTAATGGGCTACGGCAGATAATATCTACTATTGGTTCTGCGCGTCTGAGGCGGATTGAGCACCACAGTTGCTCGCATGCGTTCTACTCGCACCGATATGTACTGATAAGTTTGCGAAATAGTTACCATTTGATATCCAACAGAATACAACCTTATAACTATGATTTGCGGTCGCGTTGGAAAAAAGAGCATCCTGACACGGCGACTTCTTGAGGGATGGCGTCGGAGTTCAAACAAGTATCTGCATGTCCTAAAAGGTCCGACCGCTCCGAGACAGTGAAGCAACACAGTTCCTCAGGTTGGCTCATTAGGCTGCACACGTTGATGAATGCCACACGGAGGTTCTGGAAGGCGACGCGAGAAATGCCTGAAGTTTGAGCAACCGGTTGTTACGGTTTCGTACACCCGGCTTGAAAACCCGAACATTTAAAATTTGTAAGTCAACCTCAACTTTTGTACTGCGTTTGAGTTCACGGAGATCTGTCTTCAAAAGATTCCTGTCTTTGGGTTCCAAGTCTCGGCGGATATGATTTTTAGTCTTGACAGACGAGCGAGTAGAAGCTGCAGCATATGTTGATTTTGTTGCGGCACGTCAAAATCCAAGCAAAACACGCCAGAAATCCCGGCAGAATGGCTGTGGAAACCGAGGTCCAATTCCTCCCCACAACGCAGCAGAGCTCAGTCACTCCGAGGCGCGCCCCAACTGCGCACCTTTCGACAATTCTCATTTGCAAACTACCACCTCTGCGTGGTGACTGTTTTCCCTAACTTAATAACCCATAGCACTGGCTGTGATTGCCCTTTTTGGTCGTAAAAGAGCCTACAGAGGACCACTTTCCTTTTCTTTCTCTTCGCCTCGGTTGGGAGTCGGTCGGGTCACGTAATTGCGTGTGAGTCGTTAGCTGGCCAGCCTTCGCGTCTAAGTCATTAGCGCGCGTCTATCGTACCCCCTTCTAGAGTGTGTATCCGTTTCCGCGGCCTCAGTGTCTATGCGAATAAGTGTGGCTAGGATCGTTCACACGCTCGCTTAATTTTTCGTCTCACCGGCTAAGCTAGCGTAATCAGGTCAGCGCAACTCCGTTCGAGTGTCCAGCGTTACAAGTCGTCATCGTAGGCGTGCTCCAACAGTGCGAGCGACAATCTTGTCACGCAATTATCTCAGAGGCGGCGTTCCCTCAATTATAACAGTGGCGACGCAGTCATAACAGATTTGCAGTATTGATTCTCAGATTTTACCGCGATTGGTTAGTTTGTTGGTCAAGCCGAATTACATATTTAATCCTCACACTGTCATTACCCATATCCGAAAGTCACTCGACGAGCCCTTGTAGGAATTTAAAGCCGTGATCATAACTTATCGGAGGGTTTTCATCTTTTCACTCTGGTGCGTGGAAGACTAAGAGATTATGACGCCTAAGGGGAGTTGGTGATAAACCTGTGGGAGGAAGACTAGAGGTGCTGATCGGTTTGAGTTGTTTACCAGAAGGCAACTCCTGCAATCTGTTAATTGGCCCTTTGCGCTTTTGAGTGGTCCATGCATCCTCGGTGGTCAGAGCTTCACGGTCTTGCTCTGAGTGAAGCGGAAATTCAAGGTACCAAGTCTGTTTTCGTCCGTAAGGAACATTTAACCTAAAACTCGACCGGAGTCCAAGATGCTCTTGGGAATGCAGCTCAAATCCTGGCAAGGAAGGGCGAGTTGACAGAAATGCTTTCAAGGCGGTGTTTGATCACATGAGGTGAACGGTGCATTTCCGTCTGAAATAGAGGTCTAACTGTATTTACTAGCGTTCGTTGAACCGGGAATTTAAAACATACAACCCGCAAAAAGCGACTTCGGGCGTCAAAAGACTTTTGAAACACGTTGACGGATAAGCCAATGCGCGAAATGGGAAACAACGCATCGCAGACGAAGCACCGAAGTGTATGAGCCTTAAGCCAAACAATATTCGAACAAGAACCACAAGTAGCTTGCGACAGCATCAAAAGGTAGAACAAATACAAAATGGCGGACAGGCGGCAGTTGTGCTAATCAATGTGCTCTCCGCAATTTGTCAGAGAATATCCACCAAAGTTGCACAGATTGAAAAATACAACAAAAGAAAAGTTTTGTTGCACCATTCACACAGATAAAATACGTAAAACAGAGTCACCCGAAGCGAATGTAAAATGCAGCACACGGTGCTTCAAAATTCCGCGACTGCTGTGGGCACAGCCACGAGTGTCATACATTTGACTCGGATTTATTAGACCTACAAGCTGTATACTTATCTTTCGCATTTTTCTCATCTTTTCAAGCCATAATCCATGTTTGTGTTTAGGACGGCTTTTTTAGGAAACGCGACCGTGCACTATTACCGCTGCAATCATTTTGTGAACTTTCACAATTGGTCGGAGCTGCTTTCTTGAGATGACCTAGTCGACAAATACCCTCTCCAATAACAGTTGCAGTGGCCGTTACGCATTTTGCGTTACTTTGCTGCCCGTCCGACTTTGAACTGGAATCGGTCGATAAAACAAAGCCAATCGTCACTTATTGTGACTTTACCTACCGGTGTGCTGGTGTAACGCATCACCCCGACCAGCGAAACCAAATGGTTCGCTAGTCCACTTCACTTGACCTTTCTAACTCATTGCCTTCTGACTGGTGTGCGCACCCGACAAAGTCGGAAGCGTGTATCGTATGAACCAGCCCACAGATTCAAGTAATGTCACCATGCTCAGTGGCAGATAGGACGAGGATGCGGATCCAAAAAGGCTCCAGGTGAAGAGTAGATACGAGTCGGCATAAGGTAAGTAATTCTTTAAATTATGGTTAACCTGCTGATATTGTTGTAACTGGAACCACATATTGTGTGCAGCCATTTCCAACACACAGATGAGAGAGCAAATCAGTTGAAAAGCGACCACACGTTTTGTATTGTGTGCGGCCATCCCATTAGCCTTGTGTAGGCTTACCTTAATCAAAATGTGCGACCGGTCAGGAACAGAGTGGATGAACACAAAGATTCTTTCACTGGAAGAGAATATGAATTAGCGCAGCTTGAGCTCCACTAAGAAAAGCAATAAGGTACAATTTGCATTACCCGAAATACGATTCGCAAGACACCCATTGCCATTAGCTCCACCAACTTTGGGAAAACGCCAGGCAAAAACAGCAAGCAGCTAAGTTGGGCAAACGGTACCCATGAATATAATATTAAGCACGACCAGAAACGTTTGATGGATCAAATTTCCGGGGTCCTAACAAGTTCCATCATTATCAAGGATGAGGCAGTCGAACACCAGTCTTCCCCACCCACGATTTAAAGGTATCTGCTCGGGTTCAAGTTCCCCGGGACTTCAGTCACGTATGTGGAGAACGCTGTAAAAGTCACCCGAATTGCCTTGATTCTGGTCTCGTCTGCCGAAAGCGCCGATGCGAAGAACAGATAGACGGACACAATAATAAATTGGCATAAGACCAGGAACAGCGTAGATATGATCTTGCAGCTCATCGAAAAATGGATCCAACAAAGACACTCTAACTGTTGTGCGCACAAACGTTTCCCTATCTATCGCCAGCTCACTGCGGGATAAATTGTCAGACGACCGAGACCAATGAAATTCATTGTGCAATTTGACGAATGTCGCAGACATGCATCACCCGAACTCTGCAATAGAGAGCGGATGGCGACTTATTAGGTTGAAATTAGTATCCACCAGTAGTCTACCAAAGTTTATCTTCGCAACTGCACAAAAACACGGATCCTGTAAGATACACATCTATCCTGACTTCCAATGGAGCAAGCGACAATTGGGAAGGAGCATCTCGGAATGACACAGCAAGCAGGACAGCCCACACAATCTTCTTCTATAGGACGCCAGAGCATCCATCACGTAAGCCTAAAAAGGTTGGCAATTTGATGTGGAACAGCAGCAGTCCAATTGATCGACATTATTCTTGGAGAATGTTATCGCGTGATTGACCAAAAGGCTTCCCCTTACACCAAATCTTCGAGGATGTGACCCAAGAAACTTAAGACTGGTGGTACATTCAGAACAAACAGCAGTGGAACTGTTAGAAAGTTGGCGTGAAAGACGGAAATGTCTACCATCTTATTTTCGGTTAAAAGCTGCTGGAGCCTTGCAAAGACCAGCCACGAGCTTAACTGCAAAATTAAATCAGCCGGCGATTACACAGCAGCTTCACCATAACGACCGTTCACGCAATTCTGTAGTAGATCCAGAGGAGGAAGGAGAACTAACTTGGCTGCATCAAGCTATGGATGATGTGTCGCTATCCAAGAAAAATTGAATTATGTCCCACATCACATCGGTCAGCATTCTCCAACACACCAATCCTTCAACCCACGGTTAGCTACTTGAGCCTGCGACATATTCCTGCCTCTGTAACAATAAGCAAATGCTTTTCAGTAAGATGGCCGAAATGAAAGATCGACAAGTGTCTAAGATATGGAAATCATGGCTATCACTGGGATGTGCCCATACACTGGAATGACGGCGGCTGAAATTTTACTGCCTGATATGCCCCTTATCCGCAACGACATGATTAATGGTGAAAGGGGGTAATACCGGGATAATACCGAGGGATATAACCTGAGCGACCGGCAGTGCAAGGCCGTAAAAGCTTCACACTCGCAGTTCCCCGATTCTCTTTGGTTTTACCTGCATTATGGATGTTGTGTACCGACATAAAACTTTACACGGGAAGTGGACTGTCAAATTTCGACAGTTTCAAGATTAACTGATTAAAAGGAGTGACTTCAACGTACGTTTTTTGGAAGCCGCCGCTATGGTCAGAGACCAATTCAAAACCGATCTGCGTGAGCTTGTAACTAGTGTTTGAGTTTGCAATCACGTCAGTTTGCCCACTCGTTTCAGCACAAGTAATGAACCATCCTTGCTAGCTCGTGTGTTTAACAACGAGAAGCACATAATTGATGTACTGGTTGTAGACTGACATTAGGGACGTAATGATTATTCAGTTACCAGTTTCACCTTCGTCTCCTATGTGGAATGTTTTATGAGAACTGTGAACCATTGCGCACTGTTACCCGCCACGACTGTTTAGCCAAGCATGCCAGTGTCACAACATGACGATTTTACACCGACAACCCCCGAAGTATCTTGGCATGAGTACGTCAGCAACTTCAATTAATTAGTTACAATGCTTCCGAGTCAATGGTTACCATACGTTATAACCAGTTTCTTTTGAAATTCCGAGAATTGGAAAGTGATTGTTAGTAAAATACGCAACATGGCAAGCATATGTATAATCTCTAACGCTAAATAGTTTGTAAAAGTACGTAGGCTAACCTAACCGCTGCCCTCAACTTCTCAGAGACGAGCAATTGGTTACGAGCAGAACATAGCGAAAGCTTGCATCTGGCAGTGGCTTACGTGGCTCTATGAATCACACCCTAACAGCCGCACTGAGGATGTTGCCTAGCTTGACAATGAAACGTCTGCAAAAATTGTCCAGTTCGGAGAACAGATCAACCCTCGCATAGCGAAAACTATCGGCACGAACTACAAACTGCTCTATAAGCGTTTCAGTGGTCTTGGTAAGACAGGTAATTCTTCTACTAGGGACGACTGATGGTCCATCAAGAACGGTTATTGAAGCAGCATACACCTTACGGATGCAACATGCTCCTACACATCAGAGGTTCTTGTCATTAGGTGATCTTTCAGAGTTTGCTGCATTGTCGCCAAGTGTCACCTACATCCAATTTACTGCTAAAGCTGTATTTCAAAACCTGACGTCTATTTGCAACCTCAGCTCCCCGGGTATCCATATCAGTCGCCCGGAGGCAGTGGGAGCAGCACCAACACAACCACCAACACTTTTGGTTCAGTTCCTGAAGCGCTGCTTAGACATGATCCAGGTTCCCACCATGTGGATAATTGGGAGAATAGCACCGTTTCACAGAGGCGAAAACGGGACTGAACCCTCAAACGAAAGTCCAGTATGTCTTCCATCTGTACCGTTAAAGATAATGGAATCCAACGTTGCCGATGCGTTGGTGTGTTATCAATGAAATTACAACATTATTCTCCTGGGAAACAAGGCCTTAGTTGACGTCAATCATGCACAACGAATTTAGGAACGGCACGGAGTATTTGCACCGAGCCAGCTGACGCTGCAGAGGCCGTCAATGTGATCTACTTGGATTTGTGAAATGTATTCGCTCTTGAAAATTATAAGATTCTCATTCCCAATCTCTACTATTACAGGATCGGTGATGCTCTCTTGAGCTGAATCGCCAACTTTCCCCTGCCAAGACAATTAGTGGTAAGAGTCCGGAGTTCCTTTGAATAAATGAGAATATCCAAAGCTCGGGGTGTGGATGCGGATTTTGAGATGTTCTCCCAGCTGAGTGATTATTGTGCAGACGTTCCGTTGCCTGACAAGGCAACATCATAAGTGCGACTTCAGGGGATTGGTTCGCAGTGCCTCGTAAGCGAATTCAATGGACATTGAAAAGCTCAAAATCCGGAGTCCCTTATCTGAACCCATACCAGCCGAGTCTGGTGTGCCTCACGGCTCAGTTTTGGCATATAATTGGGTTATTTTTGACCTTTAACAGACAGTTGCTGCAAATTTCCTGCTGTTTACTGGTGACCTCAATATATGGCGCAGGATTCAGACGGACGTCGATCGGAATTTCCCTCCGTCAGACCTAGGTATGGTACACCAGTGGTCAACTCGAAATCTGCTGCAGTTTAACGAGGGCAACTGCACGGTACTGTCCATACGACACCAGATTACTATTCATAGAGACTGGGAACCCAAGTATTGTAGTGATCTTCCGTCGGACGTTATCTGGATGTGCCGGTTGTTTCCTGAAATCCGACAACGCATGGAAAAATGGCAAGCAAATGTCGCTCTGTTGCGATAGCCGTTTGGCTCTATTCGCAGACTGATGCATAATTTGTATTTTTGCTCCCAGGTCGAATATTCAGGTCAAGTCTGGTTACCATGACTAAAGCATGAGCTCACGGCACAGGAACAACTGCAAGTCCGGGCTTCGAAATACGTCATTGAAATGCGTATTCTACCATACGCTCAGACACTGGAACACTCGGTAGCGCTCAGCAGACAGTATGGTCAATTAAGATATCACCTGGTAATTGCAATTGTTTCTGCAAAATCCAAATCGTTTGTGCTGCTCTGCATCGCAAGGCAGGAATGACACAAATCTGAGAGGTAACCTCCTAAACTTGCCAAAAAGTACAACTTTTTTGAGTGCCGCGAAAATTTCTTTTTATTCTTGCGTCTCTATCATAAAACGCTCTCCCCGAATTATCTGTTTCTTCACCTGCACTAGCGATATTTAAAAATAAGGTGGATGAGACACTCAGTCACCTATATTTTGTGGCATTTGTAAACTGTTACTTGATACCACTCTGCAACCTACAGTTGGGAAATACTTTGGACTTATAATTTCTCGCCTATTGTAATTGTGAAACTACGCGCAGGGCAACTGTAGTTAAAACGATAAGCCTATTCTTTTGACAGCTAAATTACTAATAGAATTTGTTCCGCAAAGATTTTCGACACTTCACCAGACCAGGTAAAGGAGTTTGTAAACATTACTTCTTTGCCCGTACATAGTTGCTGTGCATAAGTTGTTTTCAAGGTTTATTGAATGAGTAATAGTGGCTCTGTCGAATAAATCCATCAAAACTTGTTTTGAACACTTGGAAGGTACCATTCCGTAAACTGCTACGGGTGTCGCCAAGTTTTCCGCCATCTTTCGTTTCTGTCACACACAATGCTAGTCGAACTATCGAAGTGGGGACATTTTTACCAAGAAGAGCCAAAACACGACGGACAGTCGCTTTCATCATTGCCGTAGTGTTGATTGCTTCAAACATGTAGTAGTTCCAGTGATCATCGTGCAGTTTTGACTGTGGCACCAATGTTCCTGTCCGTCGTATAGTATGATTTTTTCCCACATTTGTGTAGACAGTTGCGATTTGTACAGTAGCCGTAGTAAAATATAGGTCGGCTGTCTTGTCTACAAAACTAAAAGGATTATTGCAAAACGGGCCATAGTCCTGCGTAGTGTACATCACTTTATTTCACAGATAATAGCGCTGACTTGTTTCTAGCTTACATATGTCACTCGATGCTGTCATTGTGGTATACATAGATGGATGAAAGCACATTCGATAGTAGTAAAGCCATATAGTCAATTCTTTCATTATTTTTAAGTATAGACTTAACGATTAGCGACCGCCAGATATTTTCGTTCTTGCTATACAGTTGTGATTACAACATGCAGTAGCGCCAGCGTTTTTCTGGGACAATGGATTGTGGCGTCCATGTTCCTATCCGTAGCATATTATAATTACTTTCTTACGTTTTGTTTAGGCGTTTTAACTGCTGCATTTCCATGTTTAAACATAGGTCGGCTGTTTTGTCCACAAAACTAAATGGGTCATTCCACAATAGAAAATAGTCCTGTACAGCGTACATCATTTTATATTAAGGAAGAATGTGCTGCTTTGTTTAGGGCATGTGAATGTCATACGATGCTATCAGTTTGGTAGTCCTAAAAATTTATATATTCCAAAGTCGTAGGGTGAACTCTCAGTACTTTTAAGCATCGACTTGATGACTGGGCGATGAGTCAACACAAGAACAATCCCAAATTGACCAGTTTGCTTTGGCAGATGAAGGATAAAACAACAAAAAGCATTCTTGTTTAAATCAGCACGATCTATGTACATTTTCAACACTTTGCAGATTTTCTCTGACAATCGGATTAAACAAGGAAGCGATGGACAAGAGCAAACATGAATAAAGAAATTAGTTCAGCACATACAAAAGTCGAACTATGTATAATCAGAACTTAAAGTTGACGGAAGTCAACACAAAATACAGCATTAGCAAATGTTTGAGATAGCTCATCACTAACTACTCCATGGTTCATGCACAAATACTGCCTTGGGATTCTACTCTACAGCGATATTAGAGAGCAGTACTTAAGAACTAAAAGAATGTGACAACCGATGTGCTTTTAATAACCGAGTTTAACTGTGTAAGGAATGTTCGTAGTACAATGCGCTATTAGAATAAAGTGCCCTAAACATAAATTGGTAGTGATGCAATTATCATGATTCCCTTGCTGTTTGTAATTAGTTAAATACTCAACACAATTTGACAACTAATCAAGCTCTTATGCCGAGACATGAGCAATGAGAAGTGTCCTTGTTACAGCGCCGTTAAGTGGCGGATAATTGACGCAAGGCACAGCAGTTAGTGGGGCCACCCAACGAAGCACGAGTCGTGCGACCTTGTCTTCAGCCGAGTAAATGTATCCGAGGTACACATTAACGTAAATGTACGCCCAATAAATAACAATATTGCTTTTATACTATTGTTGAACCAAAGTGTTACTTCTTTCCACACGGTTCAATGCAACGTACGTTTTGCCACATCCGGTAAAAATCGCATGCAATTAGAAACGCTTTATTTCCGATTAGAAAAATACTGCAAAGATTTGATGAGTTATTGTACCTTAGCAATTACATACCGATAATTAAAGTTTGAGGTAAAATACTTAAATTCACAATCCTGTTAGTATTAAATGGCTGCCTTTAATGGGTTCGTTGTCATACTGCGTGTAAACCCTGCACATCTGTACTCGGTGTTACCAGATCTCAGCCAATGTTGGTCGTAGTTTTATCGAATAAATAGCAGGTGGAAGATCCAACAGTCTGTCCAAGCGTAATTTCAGGTCGAATAAAGCCAGATTGCTGGTGCATCTTCAGTGCGCGGTGCTCGAACTGTGTCACAAGACTCTTTAACTCGCGCTTTATGTTTTATAGAAACATTTTTTCTGCTGTAGCAGCGAGAGGGGCTAAGGCGTAGATTTATTGAACACGGTTCCAGCGTAGTTATTTGCGTGTTGAAGACAAATAAAACGCCTGAAGTTATGCTTATTCACTGCGGTCTCAGACATATTCAGCATGAATTATTCCTTCACAAGTGAAGAAACATGGTTCCGTGGTATTCATTGTAACGGTTTGCACGAATTCCATGAACCGAGTGGATTAAACGGTTATCCAGTGCTCTTGTAAGCGTGGTATTGCGATATGGTGGGCTAGTTGGATTTACATTCAAGGGACGCGGTTACATATTTTGATCACTTATTTGAAATTATCTCTGTCAATTGTCCCTTTTCGCCACGGTGCATAGCTTCGAAATCTTGGTACATAGATTGTCATCCAAACAATTCCGTGTTCACTGATAGCTACAACATTAAGGCTTGCGGAACCATGAACGCCTTACAATCGGAACTAGGAGCAGGGTCACATGAAGGATTGCTGTCCTATAATCCGACACACTGACGACTTCTTTGAGGTGTACATCGACCCAACACAGATGACCAAGATTCAATAGACGTTAAACCTCAAAACCAACCAGGCACACGCACTTCCGTGGCTGCATATTCACCTTGTTATTACTCTGCAAATACCTCGGACAAGAGATTATCGGATGCGTCTAGATTTCAGCTACGGCACGAATAATATACCGGCGTTGACACGCCTCCACATTTTCGAGCTCTACACCCTTGTTTAACTGTAGGCTCTAGCTCACACATACGAGATTGACTACACAATATGCTAGACAATAATTAGCATTTTCTTCGTATACATTTTTGTCATACATTATCAACATTGCTGATACCGGCTGTTTATACGTTCATGCATTTTGTCGGTTTGGCTTTGAGGTTAACACTTGTCGTTTGGCTTAAAATTGTAACCTAATTGTTCGCCTAAAATTCTCAACGGTCTCAGTTCACTAGTATTAGTCGGAGTATCCAGAAGTTAAATAAACGACAGGATGTAGCAATACATTTTACAGTGAACCATCTTCTCTTTCTGGCCATCAATTATGGCTTTCATTCATTTTTGCATGAAAACTGGCATATTTCTCGTTGAGGTGAAAAGTTTTGACCAAATCTGACACAGATCCTATATGTACAGATAGCACCATGCTCTCGCATAGCCAAAATACAGTTGTTCTAATAGTTCGATGTTACCGTAGATTTATAAGTCTCACTTATTTATTTTTCATTGTAAGTAAAAGTATTGTGCTCATAGGATAATGTAGATGTAGAGCGCAGTTGGCAATGTGTGAATTTCCCATATTTCTCTCCTCATTAAATCGATCGCCAGTTGACTGCCTTCACTAGATCGAGGTAATTTTTAAACTTAATAACTTGTTCAGTTGTGCGACAAAACGTATTGAAGGTGATTGGGATCCCATACCAAAGGAAAGTACATCTAACTGTAAACAAACTGGATGACATATTTAACCTGCATCTTGGTGTGACCAGAATAAGGTCCTCATATAACAATGTTCCCGAGTGGAACTACTCCTAGCGTTGTTAGATGCTGCAACTGGTGCCACTGTGGCTGACGTATGATATTATGTTGAACCTTCCTATTTTTCTTGATCCAAAAACATGCATTCACACAAATATCACTGTTCGCTTCAAACGAGATGGCTGGCTCGCCGGACAACATCCATGTAGTGCTAGTTGGGATATTCGGGTTAATCCCGTTCCAGCGAATGGTTCGGACGGCAGTGTTTCAGAGCGTCTTGAATTCCCGCCTGGCAAGCTTTCTCCCATAGAATGCCACAAATGTCTGTTTTACAACACTGTGGCGTGTCGAATATGATTCGACACTAACTAAAATCACGGCCTCTTATGTATGCGGATAATTTTATCCAATCCACGGACTTCAGTCATCCAATAAGAAGACGTAATTTCACCATTTCTAAAGCAGATTACCCGATCAAAAATAACAACAAATACGACATCACATCTACGAAGGCAAAAAACGCAGCCACATAGTCATACCTACAAAATCGTATACACGCATCACATTGATCCGTATGCTACTGAGGACCATTTACCGGTCCTTAATATTTTGGCGTCATGACCATATCTATGCAGGCATATCTCGCACTGTCAAGAATAAAACAATTTTGTTGAGGTTTTCATCCCAGTAGTTCACAAGCTACATAGCACAGCCCAGTCCGGGAAAGCATCAGAAACCTTTCCCCATATTTGGGCTCGTCAATGGTGTGCATTCCCTCGGTCCTCTAAGGAGCATCGAACCCATGACCGCTAGAAGTCGATAAAAACTAGCCAGCGGCTTAAGCCACTGAGCCATGTGGGACGTTGGCAGAGCTACATACTTTGCAAACAAACTGGGATATAGCAACACCAATCTTCCACTGTCACTGACAGTGGTTAGCCTACGAGGTGATGACGTCCTCTCACTAGACGCTATAACCATAACATTTTGAAACTAGGAGTGCCTATTTCTTTTATTTTACTTATTTAATTAGGGACACCAAGGACATGATTACGGTGTGCAAAAGAAATAATAAGATATGAAGAGAATTCTACCTAAACAGATACGGTCAGTTCTTGAACAGGCTCCCTATGGAAATAACCGCAGGCGAATGGCAATCAGCGTTTAAGAGAGCAGCTTCACACTGCTTGACAGCGCAATAAGTAAAAACATTGTCATGACTAAATTGCAATTTAATGATACTGTTTGTATCGTGCTGATTCGAATACGTAAGAGGTGAACGTAAGGGGTAGTTACTTGGCTAAACTCTTCTGAAGAGGAGCACGGAGAAAAAGAAAAAATGTTAACAGAACCCCATAACGTTTTTTACCCAACCAACTTTCCTTCGTTACTCGGGAAAGCATATCACACAGACACACCAACATGCGTGAACTGCAGAAGAATTGCAAACTGAGAATAAAATACCATTTTTGCCTCTACTCTTCTTAACCTGTCTACTCAGCCACGAGCTAAAATCTGCGAGGGAGGAAGAGGACCCTGACTAAATCCATTCATCTTCAATCACTGTAACCATCCGTTTTCTTAATCGGCCAGATATTCATTAGTACCATTATACAAATATGTCAGGCAGCGACGGTAATTCACCGTTTCTGGTTAATACATCTTTATCCCAGTTTCCATTATTTCCTGTTTATTTTTCTTACATGCATACTCCAGAACAATTGAGTCGGTTGACGGGTGTCAAACGCGTCCTTCTTACACACCACAAATAAATATTCCCTTTCTATGAGTCTCAGTCTATATGTACGGCTGCTAAACAGTAAATAAGTAAACATCATCTTACAACATTTCGTTTTCGAACACCGTGGTGTAAAGACGTTTAGTCAAAGAGAAATTATGTTTTATTGTTATGATTTCAACGTAAATGCTTCCCTTATCGCTGCACAGTTGCATATTATTCTTTGCATTTGGCTAAAAACGCTTGGTTCTGTTCGTACCGGGAGCTGTCTGTCAACACGCCATGGATTATGAGTTGTCAATTAAAGGCTATAAAGTAGATAAAAATGTGCGTCAAAAGCTGATATTTATTTCTGGCTGAAGATTTTGGAATATGCTGTAAATAATATACGATAAACTTGAAAACATTGTTTATGTCGAAATGAGCATGTTCTATAAACACTGGAATATATATTGGTATAATTTCAACTATCAAACCATTCTTTAATATTCGCCGTTAAATTGGATTCATATGAGGTTGTTGGCATCACTACCATCGTTTTTCACATAACTTTTGTCCAAATTGTTTGGTAAACGAGCGTCCTAGCTTTTCTGCAGCTGTTCGGCCAAATTTCCTCATGATACCACAGTTTATGCTGCAATACTCCATGATAGGGCTTGGATATTTTAACAAGTTGAAATCTGTGTGATTGCATCTACCTTAAAAAAGGTATATTTGCCAAGAATTGTCTGGCCCGTACAACTCGGTACTCATCCTGCATAGGAAGAATGAAGATAAAGGAAGAACGGATTCCGAGATCGCAAGTAGACAGTTGTACACAGAGTCATTCGTTGTTGGGTGTTGTACATCCTTCGGCTAGCAAACAACCGTGACATGCTATTTGCTTTTGCTGAAAACATAAGCATCCAGTTGTCGCACCATGTCTCAGGAGAATTCAATTCATTCTGAATAAGCAGGTAAGTGAGTGTTTCATGGGTAAGTTGGTCTGAACTGATGGAAAATACTTACAGCATCGACAAAGAAGAAAGCCATACCATGTTTAAGAACCATACGAATGCCATTTATCTAAAGCTGCAAGGGTACTAGACCAAGCACAATTCCTTGGATAAACACACGGGTTAGTGAAAGCGGAGAAGCTTGATTAACACCATAGGTAACAGCGATAGTCCAGTTATAATTAAAGCTACCCTAGTAGTGGTTCCCGGACTCTAACTGGTATCGTTGTAGAAGTGGGTATATTACGTATTACTTAACAATGCGACTGGTTGCAGAGTTATTGCAGTTGTGTAGGACAGATACCAGTCTAGTTTGGATGAAACTTGATCAGTTCCGGATGCAGGCTGTCGAAACAGAACAGTTTTGGCTTCATCGGGGAAGTCAGCACAACTAGGACCAGTTTTAATTCACCGTAGTGTTTGAGTTTGTGTGACATTTGACCTGCATCAATTTGCCTGACTAAGCTACCAAATGTAATGTATCACATATGATGCCCCATTAGCTCATCTTGCCAAGTAATATTCCTTCTAAGTAATTGGACGTCCATTTTAGAACTTAGGTGCATACTACCGACGTTACACTGTTTGATCTTCTAATTAGTATTTGTGTGGCCTGGGTTGAGGTCGACAACCCATCTGGGCTGCCTAAGATCAGTGGAGGCGGTTTAAGTTTGGTTGCCTTTTTCATTCATTTTTGGCTTGTGGAAGTAATTGAAGGCCTTAATCACTGTATGATGTTGGAAACTACCACTACGATAAACACTTGTGGCGTTGCAATTCTGAGCTTTCGAAATTTGTTGGATTGTGGACGAGGCACTGACTGTATTCATTCCATTCGGACTGGCGGTGCCTGGCTTTGGCGCATATGGGCCGATGGTGCTATTGATCTCGAAATTCACAGGCGACGCATTTCTAACACGCTGTCCGCCTTCTTCCTCCGATTGATGCGGAGCATAATGGAGAGCACTAAAACATACCCTCTGTCACGCTTTCTTTTAATGAAGCAAACTAGTGTTTCTTATTAATTCAATCGTTACCACCATCTTCCTTATTCTTTAGAGAGTTAATATACAAGCTAACTTAGTGTGTGTTCCATGCCTGTTCTCAGGGAACATAGAGAATCTGGTGTGATATAGTACAGCTCCAGATGTTTTACTGCAAGCTTAGCAAACTAAGGATAAAACTAGCTGAAGCAATTAAAACAAAGCATACCTGTAAACACCCTTTTCCATTAGTAAGGGATATCTCAGGCTACCTCCACTTTGATGGCTTTAATTTCGGTTTCTTTTGTTTTGTCATTACAACCATTTCGTCGCGGTTCCGACAATGGATACATTTTAGGTCAAGCGTTTAAACCTCGATATGCGTGACCGCCTGCCTGTCTCCTACGCGTTCAATTGGCTGTACTAACTCAGCACTTCCGTTGCACGTTGTGTTGCGTCACAAAGCTTGGCGAAACAGTTGAAGCGACAGGGAGGTTCTTGTCGAATTCGCTCTGACGTGTAGAAAATGCAACCGATCAATAATGTACACAAAATGTCCATAGTTGCTTGACTTTGTGGTCGAAAGTTATGCCAGAAGACTCGTTCTACAGATCTCGGAGTTGATTTTTGGTAGGAGAAGACACACGTTGCTGCACGGCTTGGGCTTAGGTTAATTGCGTGCTATTCTCTAACGAAAAGGTATAAAAAAATTGCGAATTGGAGAAAGACGATGATCCGACAAGTTGGCTCCAAAAGATAGAGTGCTCTAAGTAGCGTTACGAAACCTGGGTCATGTGAGTGTATACACAGTTGCGCAGTGAGAATTGTGAAAGTAAATTCTGTCTGAGCACGAGACTTAAGAGAATGAGACAGCAACTCGTGTCATACACCAGTTGTTGAGAATAACGTGTCCCACCTTACAGTATTGATATGTTCATCAATTACATTCTAATCAAGTCGATGTAGCTGGTGAAGGGGTAGCAGCATTGTATTTGCTAGCCTAGTCAATTCAACAGCACTGTTGCCAAGTACCATATTGTGGTCAAATGAGTCTAACGGATCACCAGTGAATCTATAGGCAAAAGAGGTCCCAAATATATATACATACTTTAGAGCACAGGTACTTCTGTTAGGCTCTCCAATATGCTGGGTTCATCTACTAAAAGGCATACAGGAGGTTACCTCCACAAACCTAGCAGTGGCCATATGTGAAGGCGTCAACCGATTGAGACAAGGAAGTTTGAAATCTACTCAAAAATTTTTGAAGTTGTATGTGGCACCGGAGGAGAAGTTGGTCACATCAAGTAGCCTTTGAGCTTCCCAGGTAGTGGCTCGGGACCTCCATAAATACATACCACTAGAGGACCAATAGATGGGCTGACCGTCCCTGGTGTATGTTCTAAACACGGCGCATAACTTGATCAGTAGGAATCGCAGTAAGACCGTTTTAAGTGCATAGCTCACAACCACCGCTGCGTTTTTGTGTACGACTGTTGCAGAACAGGATTTATCCTAGGAAGTAACACCGATAATCGCTAAATTTTCAAGTGTATCGCGTATCAATAGAAAAAGCAATATTAGGGCTTTTCATGGACTTAACTTTTAAAAGTTAACCTTATTTGGATAAGAGAACAAAGGATACTGTTGGGAAATTTGACAGTGAGTGTTAGAATGAAATAAAAGTGGTGGGCTAGGTGAGATCCTTCGTCTCCGAAGCTAGGAGTTGTGTGTTAGGAGATAGCTGTGTCGCGCTGAATTCTCTCTATTGTGTTATTTAAAACGATGTAGATACATCCGTAACAGGATCATTCGCTTAGTACCAATGACGCGTGATGCTGATTTGATTGGACGGGAAGGATGTACGGGAGACCAGAGTCTACCTAATATGTATACTCGTAACCTACAAAACGTTTAAGGTTACAAAATTTTAATAGCATTTATACTCGACTTATATTGCTGTCGCTCCAGTAATGTGGAGGAAATGGTTTGTTGGGATGTGATTCAAGGTGGATAGACCTTGACTGCGGGAAAATTATCATACATTTTCTTTTAAAAGGATTGTGCCTATAACGATTTTTTCAATCTTGTCCCATGGCAGTTGACGTCTTACTCAGGGATACTGTGGTCTGGCACTTTGTCTACTTGCAGTGTTGCATGCGGAAGATTGGAAGCATGCATTTTGTTTCCGTTGGTTTAGTAGGATTTTTCTAAATCCCTGTAGTGATCACCTCAGATATGTTGCTTTTCCAGTGCTGTTGTGCTTTTCTCTGCGAGTGTGAATCCAACGCATTTCCCTGATCCGCGGCTAGGCACAGATTATCCATAATATAATATTGAGAGTCATTTTGAAGTAGCGTTATGAGGATGGATTGCGACACACATAATATGTATACTTTTAGTTAATACAACCGACATACAATTACCAGCGTCACAACACCTAGTCAAAAACAACAGCAGCAGCCGCAACGACAACAACAACTACTATTACAACAAGAAAAGAAGGAAACGTGTAGTTGGTGAAATGTTAAAAATGGTTTAGGAGGTTTATGATTAATGTGAGTCGAGATCTCCCCCGGTTAACCACACTGGGGAAGAGGCTTGACTCATGGGATCCCAACAAGAGCCTTTGGTCATAAAGACTTGACCCGCAAGGCAGCTTCGCGATTCACGAGAACCTTTGACAGCCGCTTGGCTCATCCGAATACTTTTTGTTCGGTCGCAGTTCACAGACAAGCTGGTTGTCAACAAGGCTGTTCATACTCCCTCCGTTATGTACTCACTTCTGGTGACAGAAATGATTGGCCAGTGACCCTATAACCAGTCACATTTGTTTTGGACAAAGCGCCGTACAAACTCTTGTGGCTTTTGAGGAAGAACCAGGTGACCATCTTAAAACCCTACGCTCTGAGTCGCTGCAGTTGGTTGTCCACGGCTGTTTATTTATCTCGCCTGCAATACTAACGAGACATAATGGCAGTTATGTTCAAAAGGATTGCAATCCTCAATCCGCAACCAGTGGACTTGCCCAATTGCCAATAGCTCCAAAATGGACTTTAAATTGACCCTCAATATCAATCAGCTGCCGTTGGGTCAAGTGTTGCCCGTCGTGACTGCGGTTTCGGGGTATCGGTCACCATTAACATTCCAGTGGTCTCGGGTTTGATGTCTACCATCTCTATCTGATGATCTGAAAAAACCTCGACACGTGCCATATTGTAGGGAGGCGGGTAAACTGATTGCCCGGAGGACAGAAAAATCGCAAAACGGGGTCGCATGCTAAGGTGAAGAGGCGCAATGTGGGAAGCAGACGGGGTCAGGCTGACCTGATGGAAGAAGACGAGAATGAGTCATGAGAGGCGTGGGGAATTTAGTCTGAGCCAGGCAGAACAGAGATGGTATTCGTCGGAACCGCAATAACTCAGAAAAAGGTGCCGCTATTGCAGCCACCTGGACGGACCCAATGACAGAGTGATACGTCGAAGGTCACACAAATCATGAGCTATCGAACGACTCCAGGTTGATCAGAATGGGACGCGCAGAAGCGGAGATACGGAGGTACAATGGGCAGGGTGTATCTCATCACGAGTTCTCCTAAGTGCCTGGACTGTCGTGGGCGGAAGCCAGGAGAGATGGTGCGTCGTGGGAAGGAAAAGTGTCTCGTTAACATACGCCTGTGCGAGTGGTGATATAGCTTGTGATCGCGCTACTAATGATTGTGCTTCATTGACTGGTCGTTATTTTAGAATAGGGTTGCGGAGTTTTCGGGCGTGCAACATCCAATTACTATATGCTTCAGCTAGGGTCCTCGTGATCGAAAGAACTGAATTCACTTCAATGGAAATCTCGGTCAGCATTGACAGTGCATGTCACAATCCATCTACACAAATTGTACTTCTAAATGATCCTCAATATCAATCACTAACCGTTGTGTCAAGGGTTGCTCGTCTTTTCCGGCGCCTTTGAGGTCGCGGTCACAAGTAACATCCCAGTGGTCCATGGTTCGATGCATCGAAGCCTTTCATAGTAGCGCAGTGTTTTCGGACAGGCAACACCTAATTTACATCTGCTTCTAATGCGTTACATACTTTGTTTGGACAAGGATTAGATACTTTTATCATGCAAGTGTAGTTCGTCTTGCATAGATTCTGAACTCGACAAGTTGTTGGTTCAGCTAGCAAACTTACCTGAATTTCTGTCGAAATTAGACCATCGAAATAGCAGAGAGATGCAAAATAGCCTAAATTGAAAATTCGACGAATTCTCGCAACCACTCGAATGCAGGGTAAGTCAAAACTAACCAAAAACAGAGTAGGTTCCTACGAATCTGCTTGCAACACCGAAATTCACTGACACGTGATCCTCCATGTGAGTTGGATTTCTAGGCACTAAATGTTGTGAAGCACTACGGATGGTTGTGCAGCTTTAATAAGTGAGTTTCTTTACCCCATTCATTGTTGAATTCTTCTTTAAATGAAGAAAACCTGCTCACTTTACTTAAGCATCTTGCGTAGGTTGAAGCAGTTTAGAGGTATGGAAAACACAATGCTCCGATAACTCTGCGTGATAACAATAACTGTGAAGGATGCCATGGAGCTCTGCAAGTGTCAACTTCAAGCCAGCAACAGTTTTATTGAAGGTTGAATCAAAAAGTGCATACTTGTTTCATATACTTACTAAGGTGCTTGACAGTTATCAGTTGTTTTTTATAACGGGTTCTTAGTTGGCATCTGCATTGAATTGTAACCTTAGCATGGAAAGGTCATCCTGCTGCCTGCTGTTTATTTGTAGCACATCAAGTAGCGGAGAAGTTCGGTATCGCACAGGAGTTAGAGTATCAGATGGCGAAAAACTGACTTGGCTACTCAAAAGCTTGTGCTCTCTAGGTTCCTATTATTTTAACTCTCCAGCCGAAATACACTCAGTGCAGCATACCAGTTGAAAAATTGACACTACTTGACGCTGGTGTAGACAACTCTACTGCTTCATGGATTACGAGGGCTGAGGGGCTTGTCAAACCACTCAGCTGGAAACAAAATCAATCTAAGGAGTGAATGCTTGCCAATTCGCATGAAACTGATGAAGGCTGAAGTTACTTCTTCAGCCGTAGAATTGCCGGTATCGATAGTTTGGTATGTGGCGAGGAAAGTTTTCCTTGAATAAGATAGGATCAATACCGGAAACCATTAAGCTGACTTACTGCAGCGTCACAGAATATTTTTCAACAATTACGCAAGATAAGCAAACGAAAGCCATCATTTTCCCCCTGAGATCGCTCTAGCCTAAACTTCTGCAGTTACCGTAAAAAATGGTTCATGGCTCGGGATTCTAGATTATTTCTCTTCTCGGATACACACCAAAGTTAGCTTCCTCGGACTTCCACTTGTTTCCGAAGTAAAGAACAGATCGAAACCTGCGTGCCCTCTGCAACAGGACGTCCAGTAACAGTAGATCAGGTTTGGGTGCCCAGATGTTATTAGTTTCACTAGAAAAACGATTTTCGACACCGTAAGGTTAATGTATGGACATCAAGGAGGAATACGTGAAGATATAACAACGGTGCCAATGTACTTCTTGTTTTTTTCCTCGCTCAAAATATTTTCTGTTATTGCACTTATGCTACGTAAGATACATGCAGATTTTCATAAGCGAACGAATAAGGACTTGGCCATTTTTTCCGCCCTGTATAAAGTTTTCGATTATGGATCGGTTTCTTTAATGTTACAGATACGGCAGAAACCTCTAGCTCTGTAAAAGTTGAGAATTCCAGGTCTTGCACATTTTAGGTGCCTAAAAGTCCTTGCGATTTTATGACAGTAAGCAAACATTCACTCCCGGTACCTTGCAGTATGTAGGAAGACACAATATACGATAGATACGGCTATTACGTCAGAGTCCTCTTACATCTGCCCTATCAGATTAGACTGAAATCTCTAAGAAACAACAGCAGTCGATATCGGCTTTTGCGGGGGATCTCATAATGCTTTGCCAGATTCTGAAGAACCCAAACCACATTTGCCGTCCGCTGCTGGAATGGAACCACAACACTAAACTACGGGGTCACCCTCTGAAACTGACAATTCAGTATAGCCGGCTTGAAGGCCGTAGAAATTGCTCTCTTCGCGTGTGCCAGCCTTGGAACGCCCTCCCTAATTATGTCGTCTCTGCTCCTAATCTGGCGATATTTTAAAAAAAGTGTTGATGATGCATTTTCTCACTTATATTTCATTTTATGACATGTTAGCCAGGGGCTACAAAACGCAATCAAACGGTGTCTTGCCAAACGCCTAACCAATGGATTTATACGTTTGATATGCGAACATCTCCGCTATTTCACATAAGTCTATGGTGAGTCCACCACAACGCTTTTCACTTTATAATGCAATTGATTTTCGCACTAATTTCCATCCCACGGGACTTGTTAAGCGACGCTTTTTTACCCGTAATAAACCATTGTTCCATTGTTCCATTTCGATTATTCCTTAAGGCCATAAGCATAGTATGTGGAACACACTTCCTGATACGCCTTCTAAAGAAGTAGGACGGATTTTGTTCCAGGCTGCATGCATCAGAGAGGGGAATCTGACCGATTTCTTCCTTTAGTGCAATGTTCCTGGGTACTATAGACCATAGGACAATCGGCTACCATCACACCACGTAAGGACGGCAACAGGTTCCTTCCACGTTCCATGCTAGATTGTAGCAACATATATTGCGGCAACCTCTTTGCGTTATACTCCATTTTTCCTTATTGAGTTACATTTTCTTCTTAACCAAAGCGGTGCTGTATCGCCGAGCGATTGAAAATGCTCGATAAAGAAGCCGATTCCGAAGGCCTGTGACCCAACAAGGTGGACAATTACCGGTGGATTGGTTTGACCTCTATTTTGACCAAAGTACTCGAGAAGATAGTGTAAATGGGTATACTGCAGTTGTTGGCATAGAGAAACCTCCTAACCAGCGCACAGCACTGCGTCATGAAGCGCCGTTTCTGGATCAGCAACCTGCTGTTGACGCAGCATGAATGTTTGTGAACTTTGAACCGGGGCAAGTAAGCGCAATTGATCTACACTGATTACAGTAAAGCATTCGACAAAGTGAATTATGAGATCCCCTCAACAAGCCGGGCGGTGTAACTGACTCACTGAACAAGTGAGTGACTTCCTTATTGGACGGAAGTGGAAGGTACAGGTGAACGATCATCTAACGGACTGATTTCCCTCCATCAGTGACACGACCCGGTGTAAAGTACTAGGGCCCATATTATTCTTGATCCACAGCAACGAATTGCTTCCGCTTCTTCGGTCGCCTTGTGCATGTTCGTAGACTACCTGAAGAATTGGAAGATACTTGACGCTCCCGACGACTGTGAAGTACTTCATCCTGACCACGACCTCATATCCAGATCGTCAGCAGATATCGAGCGGTTGGTCAACCTGGTCAAATCGTGATATCTGAGCATGGGGAATAGTGATGATGAGCGTATGCATACGCTGGCAGTGAAAAAAAGCATACTCTCAAACCGCGAGTTGAAATCTACAGACAACACAAACAGCCTGTGCGAAAACGGACGGCGCATACTTTGGGCACTTGGACGCATTTTCTGCATTTGGCCCGAAGAGATTGTCATACGCCCCCTTCTCTTCCATCATAAAACCGACGCTCCAGCCTGGATCACGCGCCTATTAAGCGATCACCCTTGGCGAGGCGCAAAGAACCAAATGTGCTCAGCATGTTTTTACGAAGATCATCCCTTGTTTATTGCATAGGTTGTACGAAGATCGACGCAGACGACTAGGGTTGTACACCCTTTCGTATCGTCGGTTTAGTGTTGATTTCATTATGGGGCATCGGCTTTTGCACCTCGGTCAATTCCCCATGCTGAAGCTATTACTTCAGTTGCGCGCACCAAGCAGCATCCGCCGGCAGTGGTACAAGCGAGTGGTACCAGAACCAAAGAGGATAGCTCTCCAACTATGTTTCGAGCGTCGCGTGGTGTAGTATTGTAACAGTTTGCCTGCGAAAATTGTCGAGGTGAAATCTTGTCGGAATTCAAGCAAGTTGCGGGTTTCAGGTACTAGGAGCGCATCGCACCGGAATAGCTTATGACGTACCTGTAATAGCAGCAGATGCTTAGAATTCAGTGACGTGAATCCGCGCACTTGCCCAAACTAATTACGATGCAGCAACACAGACGCATGTCTAGTAGGTTTTTATTTTCAATATTCAGCATTCTCTTATTCATTTTACTAATTTCACCCATAGTTCATACAAGACAATATGTACCGCCACTTATTTAAGTCCGAATGAATCAGGGATGGATGAGAAGCAAATAAAATTTCCAAGCTTCTTACAAAATAAATATCCTTAGGGTACATATGGCAAGTCTGAAATGTCTATTAGCAATGTAGACCGGTCAGTCTAACACCATGGATCATCAGTAGTGCATTGATAATCTTCCAACCTGAACCTGTTTGTTTATGCAATTTTAACACCGTTACTCACATGCAAGTGTTGCCACCTCATTCACATTGCTAATAGTTTTTCCTTTCAGTTGTTGCTTTCGCTAGTTTTCACCTCAGACAAAATTGTATATAGAGTTTGCAGTTCTAGCAACTTTAATATTTGAAGACAATGGTGTACTTCTTTCCTAATCCACTGGGTTTGTGTGATGTTTCTATAGCAGTGCACTGATTCGCTGCTCAAACGATGCTTTGATACGAATTTACCAGAACGTTTAATGTTCACTTTCTGCACATGATAAAAGTTCATATATTCCGAACTAACTCACATTTAGTGCACTCAACTCCACCAGAATGTAAAAACGTTAGAGAGAAGAGTCCTCTAATAAACAATTCCTGGCCTGCCTCCAAATGACATAATGAATGCTTGCTTTCTAAGCTTGTCAACTCAGCTGTTGCAATCATGGTCTTTAGGTTAGTCAACTTTGTTCCTATGTTATCTACCACCCTGAATTGACAGTTTTATGTGATGGGACTAGACAATGGACTTTCGAGGCCAAGCGACAGCAAATGATAACGAATAGATTGCTCTCATGATATGAGCAACATCAAAAAGTGTACAGCAGAAAGCCATTTTGTCTGGTGATCATTAAGGGTAGTTCGGCGTACGGATGATCGTCCGAAATCCAGGTCCTGGAACAGGTAGGAAATGCCACTCGTATCTACCAGTAAAATGGGTAACCGTATGGTCCTTATATGCTGTGTGACTTGCCCAGACGTTAATTTTGACTATGACCTCATTTGAGTACATAAATGATACGTCTCAATATTAGCGACCAGAACCATGGACAGCGCATCACATATATCGGCTAAAAGGAAAAGCAAGCACATAGACCAAATTATAAACTTCAAAAGTAGCCACGTAAACTACTACCAACTGAGCTGTATAGAGATACTGGTTCTTTGGACATAATCCTACCACGTTACTATAAGAGCGGATAGGGAACAGGAGAATCACCCATTTACTTCATATGAACGCAACGGAAACCCAAGAATTTCCCTCGGTATATGTCCAAATAGCAAATCCATAGACACTGAGCCGAAGCAAAAGAGGGAAAAACGAAGCATCTTGCTGTATGTGAAGAACTTATTTGAAATGACAGACAGATAGTTTAAAGAGCTCTGCTTCGTGGTGGCCCATAAGCCAAACACCGCTCTGAGAAGATCGCTGTGAAAACTAAATGAATAACAAGAAGCACAGGAACGGTGGGAGGTGGTGTTTAAAATGAAATACAGAACTTGTGATAAGCGCTATGTAAAATGAATGGGAGGAGATTATCGATCAGATAACTAGAATACAAATGAGCATGCGGAAAACTATGCATAGACTAGTCTCCTTGCATGCGGTTGAGGAGATACATTGCTTCGCCTGCAACAAAGCAGGGATCGTAATTCACGTAGGAACACAAACATTGAGAAATTTCCCAATGCTCCTTTCTCCCTAAACACTTTAAACAACCTAAGAAACCACATCGATCCCGTATACCAACTACTGAGAGAGAAGGCAGATACAAAACTACTGTTCGAAAGTAAACAACCCGTGACTAGGACTATGAACTAAATACGCCAGGAATTAGAACGCTGTCTATTAAACTGTACCAAGCAAAGAGCGAGAAGCCTGCCCACTTCACAACAACCTTTTTAAGCATATGGCGTAGTTGCAGAACACAACGCGTATCCAATCAGCAGAACCCAAATTTGATGACTCCGAAAGTCTGTATAATGAACAAGAAAGTGGTTGGCGATGTTTACACTTTAGATTTGCCTTCCACTGGCTTCAGATTCGGAAGCACTCACTCAAAGGCACTGAAGGTTTCACTTCCACTGGTGACGAAAGTTTTGCAAACCAATTTCCCAGCTTAGGAAGCACCGCAATCAAGGAATTATGACTTAAATTCTTTGGAAAACAAGAACAGGTTGTACCGAAACGGAATGTTCGCGCTTCGCCTGCCTAAACATCGCTTTCGGCACTCAGACGTAAGCAGTCATTAGTCACCTCTTCCAATCCATCTTAATGCAGCAGAAATGAAATGGCCTGAAAGTGCAATCTGTATCGAAGGTGAAAACGGTTTGCCAAGTTCTCACACAGGTGCATACGCATATGTCATGTTTCCATGCCACAACGCACCACAGATAGAAAAAGACTGACCGTAATATTCATGCATTGATTTCTTCCATTTTAATGAGCCATTCATGCCTGTTTGACCGTAGCTTTGCTTCTGTACATCGTATTCTGAATAGCTTACATTTGTTGTAAGGTTCTTTTATTGATTGTTCGCAGGCGTTTTAACTCTAATAATGATTATTTCTGGAGGCACTGAGAAAAGTGGTTCTGTTTGATTTAGCAGCGTTTCGATCAATACCTTCTCTGTTTTCCTTGGCTCAGTTCCGCTATCGTTCACAGTTCACATTTTGTTTGTAGTCCCTTGATTGGGATTTATGTTGCGCTGTCTGATATCATTCATGGTGCGTCTGTCTGTTTCTGTTCTCTCCCGTTTTGGGGGTTTGCACCCTTTGCGTGTCCTCGTTGCATCTAACGGCGCTGCAATAAAACAGATGACGAAGAGGCTTGCTAGCTTACGGTCCGATCACCCGCAGCTAAGAACAGAAGATCGGATAAGTTCAGCGTGATACTTTTATGTCAGTTGCTCACCGGCCATGTCTGCCGTACAAATGTCGGTTAGAAATGTTGGGACACCACACCCTACCATATAGTTTGGATCCCGTATGCTCCAGCATTACCTGCCGTCGTTTAAATCTCGTTCATTTTCAATTGTTCCGGATTCCGCTCCAGCTACGTTCACAATGCGGCCGACGATGACGTTGGTACAGGCCCGTGGAACAACACCATAACTTTACTGACCCTCGGCGCCTTTAACTGCAATTCTTGAATGTCCAGAACAGACTGCATTATAATCGTTTCGTGGTAGGACAGTGTCCGTAGCTCAACACAAGCTATTGCGTACAATTTTGACTTTTGGACTGATGAAAGTTTCTCTGTTGGCAATGCCATTTCACAATGGTTACTCATCCTCATCTATGGCAAAGTATGTGCAATATCAAAAGCGAAATTTAAGAACTGTTGGTGCGTGGACAACTGGTAGATAGTTTGCAAATTTTAAGATATTCCAGCTGCTGTTCTGCTTGTTCTCATAATGCAATATTCGACATTCAATCCTTAGTAATTTGGACAAAGGAGTAGTGACTAAAACATAGTTTAAAAGCCAAACAAGCAGCGCACCATCTATAGTATCTAGTGAGATAGCTCACGGGTGTTTCATGGATTTAAATTGCGGGAGTAGATAAGGTTGGAGACCATTCTCAACCTGCGTATCAAGATGGTCGGTGGAAGACGGCAAATTGAAGTAAGCAAAATATCTTTGTACTCCAGATTTGTCGGAGGCTCTGGTGCTACTGACAACCTAATTACCACTCCGCGCTGAAGATGCCATCTCGGTTAGTGGCATAACATCTGCTACCAAACTAGTAAGCTTGGCTAGAAAATCCACACCACCAAGTCGTTTGGGTGTTTCACGCCGACCCGTAGTCTTAAAGATCACAGGCTTGTCTTGTGATTGGTGGTGATTATCCGGCAGCGAAGCGTCAGTAAAGCATACCGGCACACCGCTAATGTATTTTTCTTTCCTTGTGTGTTTCATTGGGTTTTCCCTTCAAGTGTACCAGACAGATTGCAATCGCACATTTGAAAATTTGCCACTTTGTTGAATTCCTTGAAACTCACTATCTTTACAAAGTGTCCTTGAACTACACTTGGCCCGAACCACAGCAACTTTTTGTTACAATCAAAGTTTGTAATGCATGGTGAGAAAACGAAAATTGATAAATGTACGCATTTCGTATTTTCTCCTCAGCACCATGAACTTTGACTGATATTCATAGCTTATATTTTCTGGGACATGATCTGCTTGAAGCGCAGATTGAATCATGGAAGTTAAACCCTACGTGCTTGACAGCCTTAATCTTATAAGAGTAATTGCTTTTGAACGCACAAAGTTGGCTTCATCCGGCTTGCCGAAGAAAGCGGGAAGTAGCGTTAAACTTTCAGGCGCATATACAGATGACAAGTAAGGATCATCAGTGTGACACAATCTCTTAAATTGCCCGAAACTAACTAGACTAAGAGCTGGTCTGGCTGGCTCTTTGGTGATGGTGAAGGGACTTGTCCATATTTTTATTAATACACAGCACAGTATCACCTCCCTGTTGTGAACATGCTGAAATCGGGATTAATGTTTGCGGAGGAAGTGGGCTGGCAGGTCGATCTGCCCGTTATCTTACTAACAAGGTCGCACCAATACCCACCGGGTTCCATTTGGTGAAAAGCACCGAAACAGTCGAAGGAGCGCACGGGGTTCAAGGATAACCGAAACTCTGCTTCCTAAAACACCAGCACCTCTATGGTGTCAAGGTGTCCGAGAAATCCTACCGCCTATGACTGTGGTTGAGTTTCAAGAGACGAGTTACTGACAACTAATCAAGCTTGTGCGGAAACTAAACTTTACCGCTAGACTCCGCAAGCATTTGCTTTAGGCTTGGTAACCCAAACTACCATTTGGTTGTTGCTGTACGTGTTTGTTTCCTGGCCGAAATTGTCCAATAATCGCAAATAACCGGCAGTCTTGGTGTACTTCGTATAGTCCACCCTGCAACAATTACAGGTGGGCAGCCGGGCTCTGCCTGTCAAGTATGCAAAATCGCAACCATCACTGTTTTGTATGCAAACATGTTGTTCCTGCACATATGCCCTGAATATCGTTCACACGATTACGGCTTGATTTATGACAAGTGATCAATCGCACTTCCCATGGTTGGCGAATAGCTGCCTTTTGGTTTGCTTGTTTAACTTCGTGTATCGTGCAACTTATGGGTTGCAACGCGTGACGCATACAGCCCCATCCTCCCACAACGCAAATCGTGTCTGCCGGGGTAAGCGAGATTGCCTTGGATCGATAGGGTTCTAGCGCGGATATGACGGAATCAGTTACCACACTGGATACGATTGATAGTTTTCTGTGATCAATAAACAGTGAGTTTTTATGTGAGTTAAGAAACACTGTTTTACCATTCGCGCTGCGTTTTCTGTTAGGATTATTTAAAAATGGCAATAAAAACCGTTAATGCTTTAGATTTTTCTGTTTCTGCAATCCGGGTGACAGCTAACATATCGTAAGCAAATCCCAGCAGTAGAATGAAGGAATAGTGTTAAGTAACAGCATCTAAGTGGAGGAGTGCGACACCCAAACCGATTTCAAAAATGGTTGTTCTGGGTCCAGTAACGTTCGATTCAAAGCGAATGGAAAAGAAACGCCTGGAATGCTCTAGACAGCTGTGCTGTTTTGTTAGTTTTAAAAAGTGTCTCCTCAAGCTTTCCTTACTGCTGAGTTGCGTTACAAAGCGGCACACTGGATATGTATCGAACAAGTCCAAGTAGACCATTATCTGTTCGTAATGTAGTCAGCGAAACGGTCTGCTGAATACGCCTAATTGTTTCAGCTTCTGCTCAAATGATAGTTTGCACATTCCAACGACCTATTTGAAAGGCAGACATTGAAACTTGTCCAGCGTCTTGAGGTCGTGTTTCGCCCAGGGATGCCACGCCTGAATTGCGTATTCGATATATGGACGAACATGCGCAATGAATATCTGTCGGAAAATGGGGATGTTTATCGGCTTGGTTGCTCGACTTAATGAACCAATGTGTTGATTAGCAACATCCAATGCCTCTGAGATTTGCTTAAGGCAATCCATGTCATCATGAACTAACATATGCAGAATCAATCCAGCGGAAGATCGCCGCAGTACATGCGTTCCGAGCCTGTATCAGTAAGTACTCAGGGGTCATATGGTGAGGGCCTAACATGTACAAACGCTGAATTGCAGTAAATTATGGATTGACCAAATTACCCTTGCAACTGACTACACTTGGCTTGTATGGGATGATATAAGGAGCTGCTGAACCTGCTCATTAATTGCCATTGTTGGAGAATGCAGGCGATCCAAGTTAAAACAAGTACCCAGATCCAGTAAAATTGGAACTTGGAAACCAGTATGTGGTGGCCAAGAGTCTAGAATCTGGATGAATGAATGTTTTCAAAAAGTCCAAGTAAGTCACCTCGAACTCCTCTCCAGCGTTAGTCGACTCGTTCCGACTACTCCGTGTGATTAGTGAATCCGCTGAGCACGACCTCAGTCGACGGAAGCCGTACGGCTCAAGCGTAATGATCTTGCAATTTGCTAAACAACACACCAGTGTATGGTATCGAACGATGCAATTCACTTTAACGGTCAAAAAAACAAGAGATGATATGCGGTCGTTTGTAGGCTCGGTCCTACCTCTGGATGTAAGTGTAATGTCTTCATGCGAATCCATGACCAGCAACATACAATCGTCAGCAACTATGTATAACCTTCACCTCCACGGCGATTTGAGCACATCCATCCGTTGATGTTAATTGGGAAATACCACGTTTCACCTCCTGGAGGCTGTTCACATGTCTGTACAGAAGCTTTACGTTAGCACTATTCTTTTCTGCTAGATTGTGCTGGTTTAGTAGTTCGTCCTTATGCAAAAGCTTGGTACACTTATTACGATGCACAACATTGTTTCTCAAGTTTTCTGGGTCAGGGTGCTCTCTATACACATGCCACGCTGTCTCCCAATTGTTATGTGTTTTCGTGTTCTGCTCCAAAGGATTGATGCTGAGCTTATAGAACGAAGGGCTTTTTGACCGATGCAGATTTAATCAACTCACTGAACATGTCAGTAAACTCCATGCAAGCATGGCCAATGGAACAATCGTCCGAAAACTCCCAGCTGGCATCTCTCACAAGTTCTGCCAATATGTCGTAATGGGTGCTTGTTCGAAACAACATAGTATGTTCTTGTGGATACTCCGCGTAACACACGAAGTCCTAACCTATGGTTACGTGATTTCTCCTCCCCAGAGGGCACTCCAGCACTGGATTCTAAATTATGGGCTCAGCGTTTGTGAACATTAAATCAAGCACAGATCGTTTATCCCCAGCTCTGAATCGAGTGGACAAACTGACTTGGATGAAGAGCGGAATGCTTGCAATACATGCTTTCAGGTCGATCTTAAACTGCTCGATGGGGAATGCCGGAACTACCAAATCATAAAGATTGAATTTGGAGATGAGAATATAGCTGTATCATCCACGTAGGACCCTTTTCAAGGATACAGTCAGGCGGGAGTTCATCTGTGGGGTGGACAATGTGGGACGATAAGTAACAGTCGAAAGGTAACTGTCATTGCGTCTCAGTCGCAGACTGCACCGGAGTGAGTTTATGATCGGTATTTCCGCATTGACCATCTGTTCGCACTGCAGGTCGTTACCACTTTGCCATAGCTAGGGTGATGGTATTAGAGATGGAATATCCCACTTATCGCTACTTTGGTGTTAGTGATTTCTGAGTGCAACCAAGTTGCTGTAGTGAATGTTAAGTTCCAAGCATGTGACGCTTGACGTAGCCGCAGTTGGATAAGCTTGTTCAGGAGACATTGTGAATTGGTGTACATGCGGGAAACTTCTATGTATTTAGCAATGAATCGTGGGATGGGTGTTTTGAATAAAATATTGTGCCGACTGGTCAACGGTCGGCAACTAATTTTTTGTTTGTTGAGATGATGACGAGCTCAGTTGTGTCAGATACATGGATCTCACCATTTCCTTTTTGCTTCCTTCTTTGCAGGTAATGTATAGGAGTGTTTTGCCATTTTCTCTGGCTAGTTGCTTGAGGTTATCCGAACTCTTATCGGTAAGTGGTCTGATGTACTGGATGCGTTCGTGTGTTTGATTAGTTGATGCTTCTTTGACTCAGAGCTAAAAAGGAAGACTGCTGAAGACCGCATGCTAACACTCCAGCACCTTGCTGACATTTGTACAGATTAAAGGACCACTTTCTCAACCCTGGGAACATCCTTTGTAGTTTTGCGATCGGTATAGACTAGAGATAGATTGCACCAAGACGTTTTCCCAAGGAGTGGGTCTCGCGAATGTATCGCCATTGCTCCTGGTCGTGAGTGGTCGCTTCGTGCTCATCATGACTTCCAGCTTCGTGTACCTGTATGCTCCTAGCTAGGAATTCCCACCGGTTTTCGCCCAAATAATGTTCGCCTGTCTGCGCTCGTTTCACGCTATATCCGGGAATCGACGGATGGAACGTGGTCCATTCCGCAAGCGAGCTGCCTATAACAGGACAGCTACTGCTTCGTTGGCAGAAGTCAGCACAACTCGGAAAAGTGTTGGTTCCCCGTAGTGCTTTGAGCTTGTGTGAGGGCTAAGGCGTTTCATATTAACTACCTTAGCTACAACACCTATAATGTCAAATAAATACTGCCACTGGTTCACGCCATCAAGCTTTTTCCTTTTACGGAATTTGACGTCGATTCTGGAACTTTGGTGCAGATTACGATTGGTGCGCTATGTGCAACTCGAGTTGAAGTGAAACGACCAGCTGCTCTGTATACAGCCGATGGAGGCTGTGTGGGAACAGCTTCGTCTCCATATTATCTGGGTCCAGTGTGAGTAACCGTAGGTCTAGGTTTTCGGCAAACTTTTGCAGCAATCAAGTTCCAGCCACCAGTGATGTATTTCCGAACCGTTTGGAGAGTGGAGGAGGCTTTGGTCGTGCTTATTGCAATCGGACTGACTTTGATTTTTTCAGGCATAATCGAGCAACTGGTGTTGTTGACGTTTAAAGCCACAGATGCTGCATGTTTGCGCTCTACTTAGCGCAGTTTTAACGCGCGGCATAATGGGAAAGACTGGGATTTTCTCTCTTTCATGCTTTCTCAAAAGGGATCGCATTTGGTACTCCTCATTTGTACAGGTATTACCACCAGTCTTTTGTACTTCTGCGATGGTTCACATAGTACTGAACTGAACCACAGTGAAAATGGTTTAAGATTGTGCAAATTCAACTGCTTAACTGCGAGCTTAGAACATTTGATATGGAATTTGCCTTGGCAACTGCTACACTGGATTCCAGTTCGTACATTTTTATGACATGAAGGAAGACCACAAACTAATGTCGAGCTAAATGGGGTCACATGGGCTTTTGATTGGTTGCTAATATCCTCTGCACCGATGGATACTATTCCGATCAAGGCTAGAGCGATTATGGTTTCATGCGGGTCGTGTGTGCGCTGAATCTTCTTCGTGTTTACAGTCGTCGCGTACTGTGGGTCTGCCCGGGGCAGGTTTAAGCAGCTATACCATTTCCCGGCCAAGTTGTCCACTTGGGCAACAGAAATAATCTGAGGGGGCATTCAAAATGAGTCTACTCATTTTTCAGTGGTCAGGCCAGGTGTCAACTCGTCCTATTGCTCTATCATCGCCTAATACTAAGTACGTCCATTCGGCCGTGCATGTGCTCCCCGGTCGCCAAATGGAATACGCATGCGTTGGTGCAACAACACTGTTCACGACCAACTGGACGAGGCAAGTCACGGACTTTGGTATCCGATGGCAACAACCGGCGTTATGCACAGGGGACACTGATAAGTGTCATGAAATCCTGTGCTATGTTGCAAGGCTAGTGCAAGACTGACGTAACACGGAAACAGCAAATTCCTCATCCTTGCTATTGGGGATCGTGATACTGTGTCATCGCTTTGTAACAAGAGGACGCATCCAAAAACACAGACCTCTCCAAGTAGCAAGGATGAGGAATTTGCTGTTTCCGTGTTACGTCAGTCTTGCACTAGCCTTGCAACATAGCACAGGATTTCACGACACTTATCAGTGTCTCCTGTGCATAACGCCGGTTGTTGCCATCGGATACCAAAGTCCGTGACTTGCCTCGTCCAGTTGGTCGTGAACAGTGTTGTTGCACCAACGCATGCGTATTCCATTTGGCGACCGGGGAGCACATGCACGGCCGAATGGACGTACTTAGTATTAGGCGATGATAGAGCAATAGGACGAGTTGACACCTGGCCTGACCACTGAAAAATGAGTAGACTCATTTTGAATGCCCCCTCAGATTATTTCTGTTGCCCAAGTGGACAACTTGGCCGGGAAATGGTATAGATGGTGTACACCGCACACAGAGCGACTGAGCGCTACAGACACAACGTGTACAACAACTAGTTTGATGAAAGGTTCACAGCTGTAGTTGCTGATTCGTCAGAAGAAAGGTGTAATTGGCTTTTGTTTGAGACCAAAGATATTTCTGTGTGGTTCGTGATTTGGAAAATTCCTCGATTGTGTTTTTCGTGAATGGCGCAAAAACCGAAATGTGGAAATAAAATGCAATCCATATCAGCTTCATCCGAATGATAGAGTGCACTAGATAGTGCTGATGCAGCTGGGTAGAGTGTACCTGAGCACATATTTTTGTGCGAAAATACAGCAGAGGAAGCACGACAAAACAACGTGTTTACAGATGACGCATTAGCATGCAGGTTCGTTCAACTTCATGGATTCGGTAAAATAAATGGATAAATAAATACAGGTTTATTCTCGACTAAACGAGGCACGCCTGCACAGGCATGAATATGTTAAGAGTACAAAATGTGGTCAGTTAACGTCAATGGAACAGTAGGGTCGTCATATATGTACAGGTATTAATGTATGTATGCGTGCATGTAGACGTGTGTAGCTGTGGTTACAGTATTTGTAGATGTGTTCCTGCAATCTAGTTATTCGTTACCAATTCTAGTCGAAGTTCTAAAGGAATCCTTGCTTCTGTGTACAGAAAATGTTGGCTCCCACTTTCAGAACACCCCATATCGTCAAATCGATAGTGTGGCAATGGGTAGCCCACTAGGCCATGTACTTGCCGATTTCTTCATGCTGATGATAGAAAGATGCGTATCCGCAGAGACAGCCCAGTTAACACACCATAAACGTTATGTAGATGACATGCTGATCGCAGTAACTAAGGTTCACTCCAATGTGAATCACAGTCCATTATATTGAGATTGCGCGTCGCAATCCAATCACACAACGTGTAGTCCAAACTTGACCATCCAATTAGTCAGTACCGTTGTGCCAAGCGTTGCCCACCGTGACCCGGTAGCCAAAGGGGTAGAGGTTTCGGCTACTATTCTAATGGTCGCGGGATCGAGGCCTGCCGTCTCCACCTGATGAGACGAAATTACATCAAAACGCGTCGTCCTTGTGCAGTGTTTTCGGGTACGCAACACCCAATTTCCATCTATGTTGGACTTTTGTTCATCGGAGCAGCAGATTGTCCAGTTGGTGCAGCAACTCAACTGTGCACATACCAACTTGCGGGTCACCCGCGAAGTTAAACAGAAGAACTGTTAGTGGACGTCGTGTCTTTCGGGGCCAACCCTGTCCTCTGCAACGTTCGTAACTTGCATGGCAGTGGAGGATAAGACGCGCTATATCGCTGTTAGCTTGTAAATCATGACGGTCCGAAGCTGTCCCCCGTGGCCCAGTGGCATAAGCTGCTGACTGGCGGTTCAAGCCGCTGGTGGTCATTGGTTCGAATCCTGATGGATCCGATGGATGCGCACTACTGATGATGCCCAACAGGCTGAAACTGCAGTCTAGTGCTTTTCCGGGCATGTGGACGACTATCTGATTTGGAAACTGGCTGCGATGAACCTCACTTAAGAAGAACTGTCTGCCATTCTTAGACAACCTCATCAGTCGCAGGGATGACGGGCTCATTAAAAGGTCTATCTACAGAAAAGCAATCTGGTCCGACAAATACTTGCACTTCACCAGCTTCACATCAGTGCGGTACAAACGAGCCCTTGTGAAAACTTTAGTTACTCGTGCTAGTCAAATTTGCTTGGCTAATTGTCTAGCCGACGAGCTGAAGTTTATTGCAACAACACGTTGCGAATGGTTAACCACGTAGATTTATAGAGAAATACAGTCAACAGCGAGGCTTGAAAGACTTGGTGCATACGGCAGCCAAGAAAAAGATCTATATCGAGTTGCCATTCAAGAGTGACTTTACTGTATTGAAGACCACGAAACATTTAATCTCTGCTACGCAGAGAAGTTACTGTGCTGCTCACGTTGTGGTCATCAATAGAACCTGTAACTTGCCGGTGCCTCCAACGAATGATGGTCAACCGATAGGGGCCAACTCACACTGCATATACAAATTCGTACGCGACTGCGGAGACAGTTACATAGGCAGAACCAATAAAGGAACATGTGCCAAGGTGGGTTCAACGTGAAATTGACCAGCATCCCTGTCCCACTGAAGTTCCGTGCTTGCGCAAGCCGCCAGCTTAATCAATAGGTAAACATCTATTGACTACGCATCACCGGATAGAACTTGGATCAGCGTTCACACTTGTATTACGTCACCCTAATCCCCACTTCCTCCGTTTCGTCGAGACAGTTGCGACAAGCCGGCCCTGTGTGTTCAAAAGCAATTATTTATCAGCTTAAGACTGCCGTGGACATAGGGGTGGAACTTCCGTCACTCATTTTGCACCCCATGATTATTCGGCCACACACATATTTAAGTATATAGTTACATACCGGTTATTGTCAATGATACTGAGGATACAATACGAAATGCACGCATCTACCAGTTTTCGTCTTCTTATCGAGCTCTTCAAAATTTTGACTGTGTTTAAACTTGTCGCCAGTGCTAACTAGATGTTTGATGTCTGTGGACTTGAAGTAGTCCGGCTAAGCAAAGAGATGAATTTAGTTGGTGGCGAATCACAATCGCCACGTCACACTTTTGTTAAACGGATATTTGTGGCTTTTATAGGAAGAACGCTTGCCAGGCGAAAACCCACCACTTCCTGGAACACTACCGCCGAATTATTGCTGGAACGGGGTGAACCCGAACCACGCAGTTGGCAACCAAATCGTTCAATCGTATGCGTCAGAATCGTACGGTGAAAAGTGAAGGTGAGCCTGACAATTGTTTCCTATATTTTGACATACTGCTCACACAACAACCAGATGACTCGATCGAAAGATGAGTATACCGACAGGAGAACAAGACAGGTCAATGGCTTGATTTTAAGTCGATTGTCAATCCATCACAAGCGCTCAATAGTTTGAACCTTTTTCCATCGAGCTCATACGATTTGTATCAAAGACACACTAGAAACCTAGAAAGAACTGATGTTTGATGTGTTACAGTCTAATGTTTATCCATCGCAGTACACACAGCGCTTCAATAAATCAATAAAGCGGGATCGAGATCGTACGGTTCAAATGAAACAGGTTTTAATTGCGTTTCTTTTCAAATATGACCAACTCATGCAAGTCACGGTTAAAAGAATCTGTCTCAATGAAAAAAGCGTACACTTTAGCAAAGCTAAGTTTGCGCGTTACCGCAGGACACTGCTTTAGTGTTCAGTGAAGACACCTTTGTCGAGGCAAAGCGCGTCCCATTGTCTACACTAATTTACCTGTAGCTATGGTGATCGCTTTGCTTGGCGCGCTGCTCGAAATCTGCGTGTTCGACTCAAAGAACAGGTTCCAAATTAGCTCTGCAAACAGATGGAACGTGCGACGATCGCAAGCAATGAATTAAGAAGTAAAGTTACCTCTGCAATTAGGAGACATTTGATGTACACCGATCACCAAGTACACCCAGAAGTATCAATCACAGTCCTCATGCGCAGTCAAAGACCACACATACATAAGCTACGGGGGGCTATTTTTGTCGATCGACGGGGCCGACCACTGTATTTATAAACAGCTAACTGTGACACTAGGTATGCAGATCGCAACGCAGTGGACCATTAGTTGCTTTCAAGTGACATTGATTTGCCTCCCTTGTTAGATGCATGTAAGTGGCCGAGGAGCATGCACAAAATGACAGCGTCATCCCAAAATCTTCCTCTCCTGATATTTGAATTCAAGTCTGGTCTTTGTAAAACGTCTGCAGTCTTTAACCGGAATTGGGATGGATGGCTTTTCCGCATATCCCATTAGTTCTTTTTACAGTGTTCGTCAATTTGAAAATGGTTGAGGTTAAAAAAGTTGACTTCCTCAAACGCGCATTAGCACATATATTGCACTTTTTAGATGATTCAAGGGAGTTATTTAGGTAAAATAAATTGCAATGCGCAACTTGACGCTCTTAGGTTTCCAGAGTAGTTAGGTTGACAACTCGCGATTCTGCTTTGGGGGCTAATTTTTTGGTACTATAGGAAGTAAGGCACACGGTTTAATTGCGTGACTTCAAATAAGTAACTGGCAAAATTATCAATAAACCAGGATTAAAGGTAAACAGACGCGTTTCTAACACCATTTTTTAAACCTGGAGGTTAGTAGCAGCTGCAAGAGATAAATCGGTCGAGCGACATCAGAAGCTCACAAAGTTACGTGAAACCGAGCCTTTCACAATGCATTAACATATTGCACACACAGATGAGCAAACCATATTGTTGACCGCATTCACAACTAAAACTACACCCACTCAGAGCTGTATAGTTAGAAAAATTACATAGCTCCCCCAAACCTTTGCTTATTGGATGGTAGAAGCAAGGTTCAAAATCAATCAATTAGCGAGTGAGCACAGCTGTAATCTGGAGGCGGTAGTCACCGACAGATGAAAGGAGCTCCGTCAATCCCACGGATTTTCATTTCATAGCCACTTCCTCCATAATTCTACGTAAACAACACTAGTAAATCATACACCTCAGGTTTCATTAGACCGAAGTTAACTCACCAAATCCTGCTTCCTGGTATTTGTGTGACATTTTCACAGTTAGGAATGTCTAGCGAAGCTGATAAGCAAGAAATATTAGGCTTAAGTAATACAGATTACGGTAATAGGTCAACTGCTACTAACCTACCAAAAATTCAACTTACTGAAGCACAATGTTTAGCCAATTCATTATTCCGCACCAATATTCCGTGATAAAATAGTGCGATCAAACCTCTCAGCTTTTATCATTCCGTAAACTCCTAGCCCGTACAAAGTTATGGTTGTCTTCATCATTTTCCGTTTGGTCATACACAGTCTCGGCCACCACTTATCTGCATTCCTCATATTCATGCCATGGCAATAGAACCGACGCAGGCAATAATTCGACAATTTCTAGCACGGAGCCGGATAAACGGTCTCCGAAAACAAGGCGTATAGTGCCAACCCGAACTATAGCCACGAGTCTCCGCTGCGTCAATTTATATGGAATTAAGATCCGTTTACTTCATTCCAAAGTTCACACCCTCGGATCGTTTGTATTTACTTGCAACCCAGTTACCATGATTACAAAGAGGATGATGAAATAATGGCACTGCAGATGGACATTTCTTCATTAATAAAAATTAATGCTATATGAGTAATCGTAGGGTTCGTCTGGAAGACGGGAGCGCCACCTGCAGAAAACACGTATACTGCACAAAGCCTATTGAAGGCAATGAGTATAGGATTCAGTATATCCTAAAATGTATTTACACCAGTGACAACTAACGTTGGGTTGTTAATACAAACATTCAAATCGAAAACATGCTGAAATAGCACAATACGCAAACACCTTTAATTGTGCAACAGCAGTAGCAGTTAAACAAAGTAAGTTGCTAGGGCAACTAACATCTCAGGACAAATCGGTCGAACAATGAAAAATGAACAATGATTTATGCCGGGTCAAAAACAACCGTTTGACAAGTCCCGCAGGATGGTGGGGGTTAAACTATATTTGGCAAAAGATAGCTCAGTTATCTGTTGAAGCGTTTATCCAGCATATACGCTGCTGAAAAATAGCAGTGTAAGCAGGAAATTAATACGAAAAATGAGGCAATATGGGGACAGTTATAGACGTTGCATTCCGGGAGAAAAGTAAAAGTCCGAATACTCAATTCTATACCGCCTCCTCAGGTTTATGTGACATGCTAATCCGGTTTGAAGGGATAATTAAAATATTCACATGCAGCACAGTTGTGACAACGAAGTGATGGGGCCAAAGGAAAGATCCAAACGTTTTTGGAAAGACCTAAGTTAGAGGAGGTAATAAGAAGTTTGGGAGAGCGTTCCGGGGTTGGAAACCCCGGAACAGAAAAACGAATTCCGTCAGCATTCCAGGCGGATAAACTGTAAACACAAATGCAGTGGGTTACCTCTGAGATTGGTGCTATGGCTGAGTTTCAGCAAGTGACGGCAGACGTAATTAATGTCACTCGATATTTGGTAGACTAATATGAGATCGCTCCGCATAAGTCGGTAGAAGTCACTGAAAAGTTCCAGTGACTTCAACCTTTGATGCTAGAACAGATTTCGTAGGCCCTTGACGTTCTTTGTGGCCCAGCCTTGTGGTTTCTCTAGTACTTCTAAGTCGCGCTTCAACCAAGGTTGCTAAGCTTGGATGGTGTATTCAACGTGAGAGTGCACGTAAGAATTGTGCATCATGGGGAAGATGGAGGTGTCGAATCTTACGAATGCTGTTCGCGGTAAGCCAACGTGCTGGTTGACACTTCGCAGCTGCCACTGACTAAATTGAACAGTTAAAGTCCCTTGGAATGGACACACCAAGGTCACGTTCTTGGGAAGATATATGCAATAAATTTGACCCGAGCCTATACACGTAGTCCTGGCTATGTCAAAATTGGACAGTGTGACATTTTTCCAGATTGAACGGGTGTGTATTTCGAACTGACCAGTTTGAAATTTGGTTAAGGGTATCGCACCACCACCAAAATCCTTTCTCTTACTTTTACGTGCATACTTGATGACAGCAGTTATCCTCGCTCACTAGTGACAACAAACACTTTACGCAGATTTTTCCTGTGTTTTATATGATGCTGTGGTGACTGTACCCAATAACTTTTCGGCAGGTCATCATCAGGTTCGCGCACTGCAACTTCGAGATGCTGATGATGAAAATATATTCTGCATTCTTTCCTCGTGCGTTCCTGTCAATAGATAAAATTCGTTTCGTTATACCATTGGTTCGATAGAATGGAACGGTTTCTTTCTCCTAGCATGTACACATTAGACAGCTGATCTGTTCTATACTAATATTGTCAAACGTATGGAAGAAGTTGCATCACTGCGATATGAGCACATCAATAAAAGCGATTTAGTTATGACTTTTATATTGAGGCTAAAGCTTCTTCAAATTTGACGAAAGTTCCGTGGTGTGTCAGCTTGCTTTCTAGTTTAACATCAATGTGTGGTGGTAGACAGAATTAGATCTAAAAAGGAGGGACACTTTTTAGGTAGAATAAACCTTAAATAGTGCAGACGAAATCCTCTTTTTATCAAGTTCTTCCCATGCTTTTGTGTCTGATGCAACCAGTCCATTAAGTGGTGCTTTCATTCAAGACGCAAACCTTCCTGCATTTTAGCACAAGTAATTGCATTCTTCACACCAGGGCATAAGCATGCGATGAGGATTTTAATACCACTAAAAGCAGATGTCAGATGTTGCGATTGCATTCATCCCTCCACTGTGGTCGTTATAGGATAATCCAGATCCGCTTATACTAGGTGCTAATGAATCCCCTTTACCGCTACTCAATCAGTTTATTATACCACTAAGCACATGAGTATACTAAATGCAATGGATAAATCGATTAGAATACCACGACACAAAAGCCAGTGAAATCCCGAAATCACAAACTACCGACCGATAAATCAAAAAGCCCATTAGTTCAGGAACAATCGTACGGGTGGTTAGTTTCGTCTGCTCTGAAAATTTCAACGGTAAGAGACAGCATGTTTCTCTAAAGGTCGAGTGCAACAGGTTAACTAGATTTTCATGTTCACACAGCAGTGGCTTGTGATGTTATAATGTCACGCGTAGTTATTAATCATGGTTATTTTTAAATGTATCCCCTTTATTTGCTTTACTCAGTTACGTAATTCTGCTGCGTATTCTGTGCCAACTTTGCTCATGTAATTTCTTGCATTTTCCCTGTTGGTTGTTTGGCAATCTCTGTGGTGCTGCGCTTGATGGGAAAGTTGACAACGTGCCTATCTATCTAGCACCCTCCACTTCGATTGCTGACTTCATGAGGCTGTAAAGTATTGTTGGAGGGGGCTTGGTGCAGTCTTTCTTGCCTGTGCTAGGTTCGAAGATATGTTCCATTCAACGTGGAGCGGGTTAAGACGCAGCCATAACCATCTATACATCTGTCACACATATATCACACAAATATGTCACACAAATATCGAGTGACACTAATCACGTGTGCCGTCACTTACTGAAAGTTAGCCAGAACACTAATCTCAGAGGTAACCCACTGCATTTGTGTTTACACTTTATCCGCCTGGAATGCTGACGGAATTAGTTTTTCTCTTCGGAGTTTTCGAATCCTGGAACGCTCTCCCAAAATTCATTGTTATCTCCCCTTACTTGGGGCTTTTCAAAAAACGTTTGGATCTTTCCTTTGGCCCCGTCACTTCGTTGCCTCAACTGTGCTATATGCGAATATTTTAATTATCCCTTCAAATTGATTAACATGTCACATAAACCTGAGGAGGCGGTATACTTTTCTCTCGGAGTGCAACATCTTTAACTGTCCCCATGGTGCCTCGTCTTTCACATTCATTTCCTACTTACGCTGCTATTTTTCAGCAGCGGGTGTGCCAGAAAAATTCTCCAAAAGATAACTGACCTATCTTTTACCAATAAAAGTTTAACCACCACCATCCTGCGGGACTTGTCAAACGGTTGTTTTTGGCCCTGCATAAATCATCGTTCATTCTTCATTTTCAATTTACGATATCACTGCCGACATACTAACACATGCAATCGGTGGGAAAACTATAGGATTTGACACGGACAACAAAATAATGTTATTTAAGCTAGCAAACCATCTGGCAATAGTTGATTCATCACTCTGTAATCAAATACCACGCAAGACAGATAAGGCAACTTAGAGTAACCATACAAAGAGGTGCGGGAATGCAAAACTTTTATTTGTGCGCGTAGTAGAATTGGATTCCGAAGTAGCTGAAATGACATATGGGTGTTGCAAAAGGTCTTTTAGTACCTTGGGTACGAGGTTAAAGGAGGACTCGAAATGCTAGCCGGCGGCAACATCAAGGAAGATTTATCTGCCCAATGCAAATCATCGGAAAATAAATATTAGTGAACTTGATATATTCCAAGCAAATAACAAGGGAACATTACACTTAATTTGGGAGAACACGTGTATTTACAAACCTTAGAATTAGAGCACGTCTTAAGGGGAGCCTTTTGAGCCGTAGTGAGTATAGGGATATTCTTCTGACGCTTTGATCAGCTTTAAATGCATGCGTCGATCAGGGTAAATTATGGGACAAAACACACCAAGATAATTTATGGAATGTACTGGAGGTTTGTTTTGCTCACTCACAACCAAAGGAGAAGTGACGTTTAAGGAAGAGCGAAGTCAGTTGTAATGGTGGAAATCGAATCACAGCACTTAGAAGGGTTAAGAGAGAGGGAACATGAGCTTGAGCAAGTCAATAGTTCGTCTAATCCTCGTTGGAGTTTAGATGATTCCTTATTTCTGGGGTTTCACACCCCAGGACAAGGTCATCGTCATATTTGCACCCGATTACTCTGGTTGGTACAGGCAGGGACACAAAATAGATGGATAACAGAAATGGGGATAACATAGGTCCTTATAAGATCCACGAATTTGCTGGGATTGATAAGGATCTGCCTTATAACCGTATGTGTGTGCTATTGCATTGCAATATTATTATGGAACACCGTTTTCCTGAAAAAGGTTGATTAGTAACAATCTGTCAAGGCTCCCAAAGACATTAGTATAATCAAGGAACAGGAGATCAAATGAAAGGCACAAATGACGAAACGGTACCCAGAGTAGAGTGTCCTGACTTGTATGCAAACTGTTTAATGGCAGTCATCTGATTGTTTGTAAAGATTCAGTGAACCAGAAGTTTTGCAAGCACCTTCTACATCACGGAGGTACACGCTATTGACCGACACTTCTGTCATCCCTTCTTAAACACATGTGTTATTCAGACTTCTATGCGTCAAGGATTCTGCAAGTCGTTAAAGATCGGGTGAAAATCTCTGTCAGATGCGACTGTAATGCATTAGCCTATTCTTTCAAGGCGAGTGGGCACAAGGATCCGAAGCCGTCAGTCTGGTTTAGCTTCAGTCTTATGAGTTCTTTGTAAGTACATATACCGTCAAATAAGGTAGGAGCGTCAATTAGGGGGAAAAACGGGAACTGGTGTTTTCTTATGATGAGCTAGAATATGCGTTGAGCTTGCCCACATACCCTGTATCTAGGTTGCAACTAGAATTTTTCAGCTGAGCTGCGTTAAGAGCTGTCACGAGTCACGGCGACTGCGGTTTCCTGAAACTGCTTCAACGTATAGACTATTTAATCGTTTTATTTCGGCTTTTATATCCATAGAAAGACATTTGACACAGGCAGTTAGTTTGCATTTGTTAACATGTTCTTATTTTCTTCACAGTTGCTTTACTAGTGGGGAGGAAATTCTACCAATCCGAAGATAGTTGATCACAAGTGGACAATAAATATTGAAACAGAAATTGATATAATCTGGGTGGTGTTCGCATTGAGCTGATAGTTCATCACTGGTAAGGACTGAGAAGTTGATTGTGTTGAGCGTAGATTTACGCTTTGCAATGTTTTCTGCTGAACATTTCCGCCGCCTAACAGTGCTTAACGGCTCTCTTGTAATCGTGAGGTAATTGGGCTTACAGTAAATGGTTGGGCATATCTTCACGATTCAATGGTCCGAAATGCCAACCGGGGTACCTGTTCGGGTGGAAAACAGGTTATGTTTGTTAGTAAAAGCTTAATCCAAACGTGCCTCAAGTCTAGAAAGGAATTCTACCAGGTTGCTTAGACCAAGTACTTCAATGAAGTCTGTCTTACGTCTGTTGAATTCACAGGCAATGATGTAGATAACCTCATAATTTCGGTTGTAATATCTAGGCAAAGTGATTTACAAACAGTTTTATCTTTGACAGTCTTGCGTTAGTCGTGATATAAACGTCCACTACTACACGAGAGAACCACTAAGAAACTTAGTTTACATTCTAATAGGCGGTAACTTATAGAAGCCGTCGAACAAGCGGACAAATTTGCAACCGATTTGCACCAATGTTTGCTAATGTACCTGATCAAATCTCCGCGGTGATGAGGCATTACTGGGTGATCGGACCTGATGTGTTGATAGCCACCGAGTTTCTCGACTCTATCGACAATGTCAAGATGTTATCGGCTTCCTTGAAAAATTGGCATACTTGAGTTCGTGAATCCTTTCCTTTTATAAAGGCTTTTGAGATCATCATCTTACCCGAGAAGTGATAGGACATTACCGGAAGGGTAAGGGAACTTTGGGCATTGTTGGCCGGACAGCGTCTGAATCCAGTTCGCTAACCAGCAAGATGATTTTCTTTATCCGTAAAATTATCTTGACAATGCTTTGGAAAGTATTGCCGATTTTGTGCACATATTTGACTAGAGATACATTTCGTACAACGACGCGGACCGAAATCAACTGGTCAGCAGAGTTCGTCAACATTGCTGACTATAAATTGGTTCACTTAAGCAAATGGAAAATAAGTTGTAGAAATAGAGTGGAAAAGGTATCCACAGTGAGTATCACAAAGCAACATTCCAATCACAACAGCAACGGTCGTATTCGAAGTTTTCGCCAAAATGGTATATTTAGCAGCAAGACACATGTCACTACTTGTTTGCAAACGATAGATAAGTTAATTTTCCTCACAGACCTATATCGTCTGCCGCAGATAAAAGTACGATCGGATAAGTGGCACATCTCACTAAACAGCCTTAGTGTGCATAGTGTGTACATCACTCAGTGCCCAACAATTCGGGATCTAGGCTTGACAGCTTCCCAGAGCGGTGTTATTTCCAAATCGCAAAGACACGAAAGCCTACTGGATGAGTATATCCTTCTGTCTCCCTCCAACAGTACTGATTCCTTTTGTACGAGACATACGCACTGTCAGCTATTTTTTTACTGATCGTTGGTCTGGACCGCCTCCTACGCTGACCCTTGGTGGGGATCAGCTAGAAGTCGTTCAAAAATGCAACTACCTGGGAAGTTGTATCAGCGCCCGTGGGATTGAAGAGGAAATCACGAATCTTATAGCAAAAGCTCGGGGCGCTTTTGCTAACCTTCGCCACTTATGGCGCCGGCGCGACATCACTCTTGCCCTGAAGGGTAGAGTGTACAATGCAGCAGTACGTTCGACCCCATTGTACGGTTGTGAAACTTGGCCGCTTAGAGCAGCGGACCTGAAGAGGCTAGTTACGTTCGACCACCGGTGCCTTCGTAATTTAGCTCACATTTGGTGGGAACACCGCGTGAGTAACGAGCGCGTTCGACGCCTTGTTTATGGCACAGGAGAAGGAACTGAACCGCTCAGCCCCGTTATTTCACGCATCAGGCTCCGATGGCTCGGCCACGTGTTACGCATGCCAGCCCACCGACTTCCGCGACTTGTGTTGTTTGCGCGCCGGGGGTGTGAATGGAAGAAGAGGAGGGGTGGCCAAGTGATGACTTGATCGAGAGGAATGAAGGCCCTTACTTCTGAGCTGGCCTCGGTTGGAGCGTCTCGGCTCCCTGGTTGGGGTCCGAAAGACGATGAACACGTTTGGTTGGACACACTTGCTGATATGGCAAGGAGCCGACCTCAGTGGCGTTCGTGCTGTGAGTTTCTTTGTTCCACCCGATCCCTCTTAGCCTCCCCATCAAACCACGATCTCATTACTTAGCCTTATATGATTTTGCATAATAATTTTTTTTGGGTGCACAGCAGCCGGCTGGTAGCTTACCGGAACGATGCCCATCCGTTACCGGTAGCTCAGCCAGCTTTCACCAGTTATTTCTTTTTTCTCTCCTTTTTTCTCTCTTTGTATTGCGGCACAGTGGTTGAGGTGTTCCCCACCTCTAGCTAACGTGTATGATGATGACGACTGATCGGTGAATACCAACTTGTGGACGTTGGACATAATGGCTGTTGAACGAAACCGACGCCGTTTTACCAAAAGGACAAACGGTTACTCTAAAACACTTACTTACAGGGAGGGTTGTACTACCCTTGGACTGCCACCCACGTGACTGCGAAACATGATTGCAATGCTGTGTTATCTGTTCAGAATCATACATGACTGTGCTCAAACAGCAGGTGTGATTATGTGTGTGACATAGAATAATAAATATCCCATACGTGCTGTGAGCTATCAGTTCATGACTTCGTGGATAAAAAAGATAGTCCGAGGTATATTCTCTCTCATCGCTTATTCTAACCTTGTGAAGCAATCGCTCCTAAACATCATACTGTGTTACAAATTTGTATGGCTATAATAGGCCGCTCAATGCATTCATCATTTTTAACTTACGGACATCTCGGCCTTCGGAAACGATATTCGAAGATGGCGTCAACAACTCGTAGACGTAAGCTGCTATTTTCGCCTACTTGGTGCTACTTGTGAAAGGGAATTCCTTCAATACGGACATAAAATAACAATTAGATTTCCAAGTTCTGAGTTGCGGAAAAATTGTGACAGAATTCCACGGTAAGTCAGGGTGAGGAACGGAGTGAATTCTGCAACCATCTCAATATCGTACTTTTATTTCGCATCCGGTTTATAGGTATCATTCAGTCCCGAAAAACCGGGTGAAGTGGTGAACTAATGTTCATCCGGTCAGACAGCGGACATATTTTTGGGTTACTTTACTGTTTGTGCAACACAGGGTTTGAACTGATGCGAAAGCCACACATTTTCACCAAGGGTTGTTGGTTGTCTGAACCACCGGTATTGCGTCGACGGATAAGATGGTGCCCTTGAAAATAAAGGCACCAGCAGAGAAGTTTTGCATTAAGCCACTGCAGCAGCTAAAGACCATGTGTCAATGTATTTCGAGAACCACAGGTTTGTAGTGGTAGGTGGTTATTCGCTACCTTGCGCATGAGGTTTTATGAATACAAACCAAAGTTTGCATGCTACCAGGGGGTGTAAAGGACCCAATGACAACCAAATACACTAAGTTGACTAGGCAAACAAGCGACTGGATGTCACTGAAGATCCTTGACTGAGGCCATATTTCTTCGAATAAACAATTGTTCTTGAACCAGAAAGAACCAATAAGGTATAACCACCACTGGCAAATGAAGGGAGAACAACTTTGGAAGAGTTTACATGCATAAGATTAACCCAGCACTTCCCCAAAAATGCTAAACTGCATCCATCCCACAAAACAATGAAAGTGTGATACTGAGATGCGCTAACCATATACTTCAATACAATACTTGCACACATGCCAACTACGTATGCTGAAGTGGCTTCGTTCCAACTCTTTTGGATGACGGCCTCTGAGAAATCCAACACTGAAGGTGTTGATCTATCTCTGTGTGAGAACAGTCACTGGCACTGTCCAAAATAAAAAACCGATTTATGAAACCTCCATGGCTGGCCAATCAGACAGTGAGATAGTCAAACCTGCTTGTTTAGCAGTGGAAGTTGCAGCAACCGTTTAAAACTCAACAAATAGTTAACATATGCTGTTATATTGCGACCATAGATACTACAATGGAACAATGGTTTACGTATGATGGTCCTAAAGAAGCCGCCTAATAAGTCGCGTTGGTTGGTCAGAGCGAAAATTACAACCGCGGGCAAAAGTGTATCACTAAAGTGATTACTAATAGAATGTGATAATCGAGATTATGGAAATGACACTATGAAAAAGAAAAAATATAATTCCAAGGCTAACGTTTCTTGCAAATGTCGTATATCAGCGATTCGGTAATTGTTACACTGCTTCAAGATTGCCCAAATGGAAAGCACGTACATAGCAGGGAAAGAAACGCAACGGCTATGTGGTCTCGTGCATGAGTCTGATCATTAATCTATATTCGTAAGTACTCAGTTTTCGTAGGTAAGAAACGGCGGGTTATGACACTTTGATGCTGCGTGTTTCCAAGTTGTTCATCAACGTGTCTAGGATGATCGGTCCCATTACCATAGTATGTACAATGATAAGCAAAAATGGGTGACAGTTGATAGGCTCAGATCGACTCGTCTCCTTGTGAATAGGGGGTGTTTATTCACATGTCTACCTTGGCGGAACTATGCACTTGTGGAGACAGCGTTGGAATAATCCGGCAATTGGTTCGGCTACGTGTATTGGGCGTAGCCTCTTTGCCGACGGTCGTGGGGCTCAGGTGTGTGGGGAGGCGAAATTTGCAAATAAAAAATTCTGTAAACAGTGAGCATCCGGTTATCATCAGTTTTACTCACTTCCTTTTGATGAGCATTCGCTTCTAGAAGGCAGTTCTGAGGGTTGTCCTGAAATATACGCAGCATATGCGTTGCTCTATGGAGCCAAATGGACAACAGTGGGACGGCAGCTGTGTTGATAGCAGAACTTAGTGTCACTAGCGCATTGATGATGGTGAAACTTTAATAAAATAATTACCAAGCTCCTAGAACATTTCATCTAACAGAGGGATTTTCATGTTACAAACCCAACCGCCAGCCTGGGTAGTAGGCCTCCGAGCAGCCTGTGGGATCTCTCTATGTTCGCCCACTTATTTCCGCTGAAAGGCAACAAAACGAGACTCACTAAGATCTCAGGACGATACTACTTGGTTTTCAGAAGAGAAATCACAAAATATTGTGATCTCTTCGTGGCTCGCATTTGCAAGCAGCCTTTGCTTCTCGTAACCATCACACACCATTCCGTTTGATAAGGGAAAACGATAACAGGAATTTGTTGTTGGTGAAACTGGATGCCAAGAGAAGGGATGTCCTGTTCGCAACTTGCCAACGGTTGGAAACTTTGGGCTGAACACTTTAAAAAGCAAGTTAATCTGCTAGTGCTTTCCCTGCTAACTTAAAGATCACCTTGGATCGATCTCACGCAGAATTGGTAGGTGCGACTTTATTGTTGAACTTAATTGTGGCGGAAAGATTAAGTGAGGTTCTACCTGTTCCTTTTGGTTTCGGTGGCCAAGTTGTTGTGGAGATCTACACAATTTATTTTGGAAAATGTGTGTTCCAGGGGACTGGAAATGCTTTTCATCATCCTGATCTTCAAGGGAAACATCCTCTTTGCATGGCATTCATACTGACGTCGGTGGAATTTCTACTGACTTCAATACAATTGTCTCTGTCGTTCTACTTAGGACAGCACGCGTGTAAGTCAGATTCGGGAAGAACAAACCGGATTTCGTCGTGACCGAGGCTAGACTGACAGCATATTCATAGTAGTTATTTTTTGGAGCACCGCCGTGTTGATTGTCACCTCACCCTAGTTCTGCAATTCAACATCACATTTGCTTTGATTCAGTGAATCCATTTTCTCTTTGGGACAGTTTGACCGAGAATGTTGTACCCGAACAATACTTAAAGACCACCACATCAACTGAACATTGGTTTAAATCCGCAGTTACTATTGTTCCTAGGTTTTTAATTTCTTTAATACCTTAAAACTGCCATTTACTTTAACACACGTTTTGGATCAATTGTATAAAGCTTGAACTATTGAGTATGTTATACGATTCTGCTGTACACACTGATCAGACCACATAGTTGGATTGCGTCTCACATCGCCGAGGAATATACCATTCATTTATTTATTTAGAACGTGTTGCACGTGTAGCGCACGAAAAGTGAGTAATTATGGAAAACTGTTGCTGTGTTCTAATGGTGTGAGACAAAGATGCTGGCTGTCAAATTTACTTAATTACTTTGCTAGTAATGACGTTCTGGAAACTGCGTTCGTTGAGTTTTAATTAAAAAATGTGAAACTGTACCCATTTGACCGACTGTTTGACTTGGAGTATGCATACGACCTTGCCCTAATTTGCCACTGCTAACTAACGGGCTAAATAACCCTGGGTAGACTCGCGTCCTCTTTCAGCCGGATAGACCATCATCGTACCCTATAAAAGCAAAGCTTTCTCCCTAGATTTGCAGCGACAGACGCATAGGCTGACTGTCATTTTGAAGTCGTTCGGAAATTCATTTACCTGGACTACCGTGTCATCACATTTAGAATGGGAGATGACAACACTAGCCATATAACAGACGTTCGGGGTTTTCCATGCAAGTGTTTTAGCCTTTGGCGTTGGAACCACATAAATCTGAACCGAAATGGTTGGGTCTAAAATGACGCCATCTGTTCAAGTTAACTATCCAGTTGTGCAACCTGGCCTATCAAATCTACATATATACACACAGGCCTGTTACTTGCAACCACTGATATAATGGCAGTTTGGCCCAAGTCTGGGAACACTAATCAATCAGTGAGTGTGGCTGAAGTATCATTTATGCACAAGCAAATTAATCAAACTACACGGATGCCATATTTCACGCAAAAGACTCCGATGGCTCGGCCCTATGTTGCGCATGCCAGCACAAGCGTTCCCGCGATGTCAGTATTGTTCGACGTAGGTGTATAGACGGAAGAAGATGATGATAAGACAGGCGATGACTTGGTCAAGAGGAATGAAGATTACGACTTTGGAATTTACCCCGGTTAGTGCTTCCGTGTTTCAGGATTGGCGTTAGAAAGACGGTGAACGTGTTTGGTTGCATAAGCTTGCTAAGATGATGAGCAGCCAACTTCCGTAACAGTTGCGTTGTGTTACATTTTTATAAACTCCTCACTTTTAGTCAAATGTTCGCACCACGAAATCACTACCACTGTACAATAAAAGCCGTGCATAGTATCACCTGCTTCTATTTGGTGTCTGACATATTCTTTCATGACCATGCATTTGGGTATTGCGGAGACATAATAGTTAAGATTCGCTCACCTCATGGTAACTTGAATGATGACAAGATATATAAGGAACAGCTCAAATTTGAAGCGGCGCAGCGTGCATGAGGTGTGACTTTGTGTTCAGTGATGAAGACAGAATGGATAAGCCTCTTCGGTAGCGAAAGAACAGCAAACACTTACTTATATTGGATAGAATAATTAGAAGACGCATGTTACAAGATGGTAACATTTCGTGCCCTCTGTCCACTTGAAAACGAACAAAGTATTAAATGATAACATGACAGAAGGAATCAATAAGTAAAAATCGAAAGATCACATGCAAGCAAAGTAAACGTGGGCTAAAATTTGAGTAGGTACCACTAGCTCCAAGGGAGTTTGAGCGTAACCAACGGTTGCCTCTGGACGCACAATGTTGGACGATGCTTTTTATGGTCACTGCCTCGATAAAGTTGAGGACTCTGGCGTTTGTGTTACGATAGATGACAGAAAACGCTGAGTTGGGGTGAATCAGGTGTTTCGCAATCGAGGAGACAGATATGTTGTTCGGGGACACAAGTTCGGTTTGCGGCTGCCTTGTAAATATATATATATATATATATATATATATATATATATATAACGACCAATAAGCATTTGGCGAAGTGCCACAACACATGAGTAACAGCAACCAAACGGAGAAAGAGGCAGGAGAAGGGATGAAAAGATTCATGCGTTGCGTGGGCATTGAGCTTCCCGGTTGCCTAGGCTGTGGAATGAGGTTGAAGTAAGAAGTCCCATCCCCCAAGCCTTTGGTCAAATAGACTTGATCCGCAAGGCAGCGGGTTGATAGATGCAGACCGTTGACAGTCAGTGGCTCATTTACCTTATATGTGTTCGGAAGCAGTTCCCAGAGAAACCATTGGTCATCAAGGTTGTTCATTCACCCACCATTAGGTTCTCACCTCCAGTTACAGCAATCAGTGGTCAGTGACCCTATAGCCAGTCACAATGGCTTTGACGCATCGCATTGTCAAGGTAACGATACGCTTCGGAATGTGCTCCCCAAGCCGCTTACACAAACAGTGGCCTGTTCCGCCGATGTAAATGCCTCCCGTTACAATCAGCTCTATAGATCCAGTGCGTTGTGGCGGAGACTAGCTTATTAGGCTAGAATGAGGGCTGTGATGGCTCCTTAGTTGTCCAGAAGGGGGAAACTTTAGCAGCTCCGAATGCATGTCGTATTGCAATTGCTGTTCGTCGTACTCCCCGCTTAGCCAACACATCACATTTGAAAGGGAAGTGGCAGATTAACAGGAATTTTTGGTAAACAAAGTACCACCGGCTGTTTACTATCCGCGAAGCGGCTGTGAAACGTAATAAATGGGGACTGGGTAGCCATTTGCCCGAAGGGTTTACGTGATGAATTGCAATTCGGCCTCAATGAACAATAAATTTATACGGGGTTAAGAAGCGTAGATTTACAAGTCAAGTTGGATAGTTGGCGGGGATGTCGAAATAACATACATGATAATAATAAGAATGAGAATAACAGTAAAGCAGTTAGTACTTTAAATATGAAGGGAGGAATTAACAATTGCTCCTCTGTAGTCTTGCAATCCGCTTAGATTCACAGCACCCACAATTAACATTAATCAAATCCATGGTAAACTCCAAGTGTAGGATAGAGAGGTAGCGCTATGTGACCAAGTTTAAATGGTTGAGCGCGTCATCATACCCTCTTTACCGCTAGTGTCAGTGCAGAGAAAAACGATTCTGGGAGAGCATTCCAAGAGTGACGGACATGAACGGAAAAAATTTCTTTCGGCGCTCCATACGGCTATTCTGTTCTGCGAGTTTCCATGAATAGCCTCTCAGGGTTATATTGATGCTGAGTCGCAGTAAAGGGCGACACACATGATGTGGATTTTGCAGAATCACGTATGCAAGAATCAGGTCGCCTCGTATCCTGCGATGGCTTCCGCAGAATATTCCAATCGTTGCAATCTTCCCTGGCATGAACGATTGCACATTCCATTTACCTTAGTAAATACCTAACTTGGCTGTTAACCAGTGCATTAAAGTCCTGTTTGAGTCATGGATACCATGCTTGTATTGCCTATTCGACATGGCGGCGAACATACGCACCGAGCATTTGTCGAAATATGGAGCTGTTTATTTGTCCAAACGCCTGTCGCGACAACCCGACGTGTTAGTTCCCAGTCTTCGAGGCATTTTTAGATTGTCTGGAGCAATCCATTCATCTTGAACCAGGACAGCCAAATGTCGTTCAACGGTTGATTGATACAGCACATTCGTTCCGAGCCGGGATGAGTAGCTGCTCTAATATCGGATGGAAAGTACCTTGCGTTTACTGAAGTTGAATTGCAGTAAATGTCGAGTTGACCATTGGTATACTGTAACTAGGTCACTCTGAAGCAGATGTTGGCCGGCGTTCACCAGCATCCCGCGCCAGATCTTGATAACGTCGGCAAACATTAGGAAGTTTGAAGCGATTCCATGTGCAAGGTCATTAATGAACATCAAAGACAAACTTGGACCTAGAACTGAGCCTTGCGACACACCACGCTCAACTTGTATGGGGTCCGATAAAGCGCTCCGAACTCTGACCACTTATTGCCGTTGAAGTAGAAAGTTGGCATTCCAGCTTAAGGGAGGGTCGTTGATCTCGTAAAGCTGACGGTTAGAGAGTAGTATCAGATGGTCTAGGCCATCGAAAGCATTCGAAAAAGCCAGGTAAATCACATAAACGCCTTCTCGATGCATTCCTTACTCCGTATCTTACGGATCTGTTTGAAAAACCTTTTGACCAAGCACGAAATGGACCCACCATGCAACATACTTCTTCTTATTCTTCTATTCATGTTAAAACAGGGTACTCAATGCTTTATACTTAGAAATGTAATTGCGCCACAGGCGCAAGTTTTCGGATCAAGAACGGACCACTGCCCTGGCAGTAATTCGCATCCATGTGCAATATAAATGCACAATGCGATTTCATGTGGCAGGTATTTTACCGCTATCCATGCTGTGTTTCATATTTAGTCCTGCTACTCAATTACTTCAATCGGTTTATCGATGTATGTTGCTTGTTTTGCTCTATCCACGGTTGAATTTTCTTTCCAAATTCCATTATCTGTTGGAAGAGTAGATGATGCATTTGACGAAAGCACCTGGCTGTATGTACTAATAAAGTAAATTTACGGTAGGTCATATTGACTAAGTTGGTAAATACTCACCACAAAGTATACAAGTTTGTTGACGCAAGTGTTATCTCCTTGATGCACTTAAAACCACCAAATACTTTATTTCACATTGAGAGACACGTTTCCCACGTCATATTAGACTCCAGTACAGCATGAGGGCAGTGGTATTCAAAATTTCCTTAAGCTGTGACCGCTCGTTAGCGCCAGACATGAAGTACGCGGATGATGTTAACAAGCAACAATGTGAAACTTTATCCGAAGGAATATTCCTGTTCTTGCGATATCGGTCATGCTATCTTACTATCCCATACACAAATGGTCTCCATACAGTGGACGCAATCGGAATTAAACGGCAAATACTGGCGGATAACATAAGATGCAAGCTAGTGTGGTTTGAGACGAACAATGAAGAAGGATATATCACGGGTACAATAACACGTGCTTGAAGATTCCCATAGGATGACTGGAGTGACAAATTTAAATTCAAAAGATTTGAACGCTATCCGTTTCGAAGTCTAACGAGTTAAACGCGTTGGTGAATACAAATGGGGTACAATAAGACTTGAAAGCAACTATGTAAGACAACATGACGGACTGTTATTGTGGAGGTACTCCTTTCGGTAGAGAATTCCAAAGTTGACAAACTCAAAGGGAAAAGAAATTGCATCGATATTTCAGACGGTTGTATTATTCATTTAGTTTCAAAAAGCTACCTCTGAGCTTCGTGTTGTGGTTGTTTCAGCAAATGGCAGCATACGCGATAAGGGTCGCTCAGTATTTGTAGAATTATATGATGACACATCATAGTTTTCGATCTTGTCCGCTGAAAGCTCACTGTAACGTGAGACTTTGCGGACAAGAGAGACTGCGTAGACGATTGACGTTCTTTATGATCTGCCCTGTCGTGTCTCGATGACCACGACGTTGCGCTTCAGTCAAGATTGCCAGCTTTGGATGACGTGTACAAGGTAAGGGTGCACGAAGGACTTGTAAATTATTGGTAAGTGGATGGTTTAAAATTGCCAAATGGCCACTTTGGAACAGACCGACATGCTATTTGCATCTTTACACAGCTGCCTTACTTGTTTCGAACAGTTAAGCTCACTGCACGAGCATACCAAGGGCACTTTCCGGAGAAAAATTATGCAGTATGTAGGACCCAAGCGAATACATTTAGTCATGCCCGTTACGCACTCGATTAATTAGACATCTTTATGCATTTACTGGTAGATTAACCTGAACTGACCAGTTCAAAACGCCGTCAAGATGGCACTAGCGCTCCTCGTGGTCGTCCGGTTCCCTGCTCGCTAACCAAATATTGCTAACATCTGCGAAGAATAGGAAATCGGAAGCTTATGACCTCGCTAGATCGATTATGAAACCACCAATTTACGAGACCATGGCGCCGACAATTGAACCAACTTTCTTTGCGTACAAACCATGATAGTCTCCCAACATTCCTTGCATCATTCCAACTCAATGTGATCTTCCTTGATGCTGTCATAACAGATTAGTGCCGAGAGTCCGATGCTGTCAGGGTGCGAGCCCAGCAGTCCGCTAATCCCTTTAGTTTCTGTGCACTAGGATATGCTTACTTGAGTCAGTTGGACAGGTTCATCAAGTCTATTCAAATTGGATGTTTCTGCCCAACTAGTTAAATATTTATAAGTTAAAAGAACCCATCGAGCTAGTATTTGCTGGTGCCAAGGCAACTGTGACCAATGACAACGAAACATTTTGTACTCTGGAATATATGTTACCTGTGTTACTTGCAAGGGGGATACATCCGGTATGCATCGGTGGACTTGAGACCTGGAAACTGGACGATAGTCCTGCATGGTTAAAGACAATTCACCGTTTGTTCAAACGATCGCGGTCTGAGTTGTAAATTGACTTTGGCCTGTCACGCATGGTGATGTCAGCTTGGAGCTACCGATATTTGGCACGTTTCGAAATGTATTACTGAGAATTAGTAGGCTTAAAGATAAGGTTGCATCAAGTTGGAAACTCAATATTTGCTTTCTATCGCACTCACATATTTAGTAAATTTTTACGGCTTTCCCTCCATAGTCATTGTATAAGTTTAGAAAAGTCGCAAGTAAGCGAGGATTATAGTTTACGTTGAACCGTTCAATAATGGATAAAGTATTGTGGGATCATCCGAGGACTTTAATCCGTCAACCCCCGTGGAAATGTGAGCAAAGAAGTTAAAAAGAAAACCGCATTTGCGACCTGTCCGAAATTTGTTCCTTTTTAAATTCTAACGTACCGTCGTGAAGAGTGTAAACTTCACAGTAAGTGGCGACTCACAAATACATGATATCGATATAAATGAGTAAGCGTTTTTTCAATCTGGCTGTGTAAAATGTAAATTCCGGCAATGCGTGGAACAGCTGTACTGCAATTAACTTCGCTGTATGTTCTGCAAGGTTATTGCAAGGCTTGATTACTAAGAGTTCGAAGAAAAAGGAGTGAAACTCGTTTCAGTTCGCAAAGCAACAATGAACAATGATTTATCACAGACAAAAAAGCATGCGCTTGACAAGTCCCGTAGGAGGTTGAAGTAAAAACTAAAATCGAAAGGATCATCGATTAAGTAAATCAACATTTTAAGCGTCTACCGATTTAAGTGCACTACTGCATAACGACAGTTGGAATTAAGAATGGGATGTGCACACACAAAGTAGTATAGAGTGCTATTGTAGTTCAGTAGATACCTGAGCAAGAGAAATGGAAAAGACAAAGCTCATTTGTGTGTTGCTTCATTTGAGAGACTTGTTATGTTAATACACTTTAGATACATCCAGGTTATTTACATAGACACTTCTGCATGTATCCTCACTGCCATGTTGCGGAAAGGGCCGTTACGCATATGGTTAGATCTGCGTTATTTCGTCCTCTAAGTGGAACGGACTATATCAATTAATGTGTTGGAAAGCGTGTCTTCAAGACTTTTTTTGCAAAGTGTTAATGTAGGGGCAAGCTGGCATGCCGAACAACCTCCTCGTGGTGCCAGCTGGGTGGTTCGGGTTCTTCCCGTTCCAGCGAATGGTTCGGCGGCAGTGTTCCAGGACGTGGTGGGTTTTCGCCTGGCAAGCTTTTTCCCTATAAAAGCCACAGATGTCCGTGTAACAACACTGCGACGTGGCGGTTGAGACTCGCCACAACATAAAGTCACTGCCCCTTACTTTTCCCTGCGAGGCATTATACTTTAAGGGTGTGTTGGGCCCCTGGTCCTTCACGGACCGAAAGGCGTATGAACAATCTATTTGGTCAACGGCTCCAAACGGGTTGCGACGCCCTCACATCACCCTGCTGCCTTGTAGGTTAGATCTTTGATCAAAGGCTCGGAGTAGGACCCCCTAAGACAACCCGCTAGTTCGGCCTGGGCAACCTGGTAGTATCACGCCCACTGACGAATCACGGACCACGCCGCTTACTACTTCTACTGCTATGCCTATCTTCTGTGCTAACTCAACCGCTCAATCTCCACTCACAAATCACGCCACCTTCCGTCTTTCACCCACATGTACTCTGATGCCTTCTACGGTCACCGTCACAAACGGCCCACGTCTCGCAGCTGATGGAAGTAACAGCCAAACTCCCGGTTTTCAATGTCCTCCGATCGCAACCGCCTCTCACTCCACCGAACCTCCAGCTCTTCTTCGACCTGGTTCTCCATTCATCCTCGCACCGTTTAATCTTCGAAATTTGATGCAGATCGGACGACAAGCATGTCTGGCCCGTACTCTTGAGACGCTTTCGGTAGACATCTGTTGTCTTTCAGAGACCAGATTACAAGACTCTAGCGCCGTCATAAGAATTGCCTCTCCGGTAAACTCTGACGCCAAATACTACTTGCGGCTTTCCGGAGACCCAGAAGCTGCCGCCACTGGTCAAGTTGGTGTTGGGGTTGTACTGAGTGCCAGGGTTGAATCAGCTCTGCTTGACTGGATCCCAGTCAACAGTCGGCTATGTGCAGTCAGACTAAGAGGTTCATGTAACGTAAGCAGACGTCGAGACGTTAAGCGTGCCTTGTTTGTCATCTCCGCCTACGCCCCTACAGACTGCAGCCCGGATGCAGTCAAAGATAGTTTTTATCAACAACTACATGAAATTCTGCGTTCATCGAAAAGGACGGATATAGTCATTCTTGCCGGGGACTTTAACGCACGAGTTGGCCGCCTTGCACCAAGCAAGCACCAACTTGGGGTAGTTTTGGTCTCAGTGGCAGTCGATCAGACAATGGAGACAGACTGTTTGCTCTTTGTTCTGATCATCGCTTGTTTCTTTCTAGCACTAGTTTTTGGCACTCGAGAAGACACACTGATACCTGGCGCCCGCCCTCACAAACGAAAGAATGCTCCCAGCTTGACCACATAGCAATCAGCTACAGATGGCGCGGAAGCGTAACGGACTGCCGATCGTACTGGTCAACTTTTCTAGACTACCATCATGCATTGGTTCGTGCTAAGATTTGCATGCGTTTCGGTGGATCACCTAAGCGCGCCCATTACCGACCGGAGGTCGCGAATCTACAAATCCCTGCGATTTTAACCAGGTACCAAGCCTCACTGTCAACCTTACTTGGCTCAACTATTGACAGTGATCTCGATTCGCAGTGGGCGCATATCAATGATGCTTTAGTTTCCGCCAGTATCGACACTTGCGGAGTTTTCCGTCATCCACCGAAGCAATGGATTTCCACCGACTCCTTGTCGCTGATGGAAAGACGCCGCTTGCTCCCATCGGATTCCAGACACAGTGAAGAACGCCATTACCTTGGTCGAGAGTTGCGCAGGAGTCTGCAAATGGACCGCGAAACTTTGTGGTGTGAACGTGCTAGGGAGATGGAGCTTGCTAGTCTCTCTGGTAATACGAGAAAACTCTTCCATCTCGTTCGAGTCACCGAAGGTGTTCGACCTGGCATAAGTGAAACAATATGCGAAGAGGATGGCACCTTAATCACCAATCTTCAAAGACGGCTGGAGCAATGGGCCGAACATTTTGGCTCGCAGTTTTGTTGGCCCCCAGCTCCATCTGCTGCCTCTGGCGCTCGCGCTGTGGCCGAGTGGTCTACCCAAACAGACCCTCCCTCATCTCAGAAAATCGAGCAGGTGCTGCGGCACATGAAACGTTATAAAGCCCCCGGCCCTGATGTTCTTCCTCCGGCTCTATTTAAAGATGGTGGCGCATCGCTGGTTCGAGAACTCACCGCTTTATTCTCGAAAATTTGGTCGAAAGAGAAAGTTCCCTCATCATGGGATGAATCGATAGTCGTCCCCATCTTCAAAAAGGGCCTGTGCACAATCTGCTCCAACTACAGAGGAATAAGTTTAGTCTCCGTCGTTTGCAAGCTGCTGGTGTCCATCATACTTCGCAGGCTATCCCCAGCATGCGAATCGTTGCAACGAGAAGAACAAGCTGGGTTTCGCCGTGGTCGCGGCTGCATCGATCAAATCTTCACACTTCGCCAGTTCCTCGAGCTCCGCCATGTGTATCAGAGGCCAACGATTGCTGTGTTCATGAATAGCCGTGCAGCCTTCGATTCTGTCGATCGTACAGTACTGTGGCACTGTCTACTGAGGAATGGTGTCCCCGAGAAGTTCGTCTCCATACTGCGCGCTCTATATAGTCTGACCTCGGGCAGGGTTAGGGCTTATGGCAAGCTTTCGCCTATTTTTGTGGTCTCCAGTGGAGTTCGACAAGGATGCCCTATCTCTCCGTCCCTATTCAACTTTGCCATTGAGGATGTTTTGGAGAACGCTCTAGGCGATTCGTTGAATGCTGGCCTTGAGCTCCTCCCAGGTAGTCGAGTTGTTGATTTGGATTATGTTGATGATATCATCTTGCTGGGTGACGACCCACACGTCGTCCAACTTGCATTAAACCGCTTGGCGATTGAAGCATAAAAGCACGGTATGTACTTTTCGCCATCCAAATGCAAGGCTCTCTTCCAAGACTGGCAGGTGCCTCTGCCTGCACTCACGCTTGCTGGTGAGACACTAGAGGTTGTGGAGAGCTTTGTCTACTTAGGAAGTTGCATCACTGCTGGCGGGGCTGTTGGAGACGAGATTTCGATGCGCATCTCGAGAGCAGGCCTCGCTTTTTCTAGGCTGAGGCATTTGTGGCGTCGCCACGGCATTCGTCTCTCCATCAAAGGGCGGGCCTATTGTACAACTGTTCGTGCTGTACTATTGTACGGATGCGAGACCTGGCCCATTTGTAAAGGTAACTTGCGCAGGCTATCCGTCTTCGAGCACCGCTCTCTGCGGTCCATTGCTCGTGTGTGGTGGCAGCACCACGTAAGCAATGTGGAAGTTAGACAGTGTGTCTTAGGACTTGGAAGCCACTCGCTCGAGGAGCTCATCTCACTGCATCAACTGCGGTGATTGGGACACCTATTGCGCATGCCTGTCCAGCGTTACCCCCGTCGTGCGTTGTTTGCACTTGCTGGACAGGGCTAGAAGAGACGGTCTGGTGGACAGCCTACAACATGGAGAAGCCGCATGAAAAAGCTGACGAAACAGTTGGCTTCGGCCAGTTGTTGTCGGCTACCTGATTGGGGTCCGAGAGATGCGGATACTTGCTGGTTGAAGACCTTGGAAGCCATGGCTCAAGATCGATGTCATTGGCGGATGTGTGCATCGGTGTGTTGCGGTGTCCCTTCTTCCTCCCCCTAAAAATGAACAAACTGAAAAAATGTCAAAAACTGTGAGTGGTAAAATAGACAAAAAGTATTTCTTGTTGCTCTTTTCTTATTATTCTTATTGTTTTCCTTTTCAGCCATGATTCCGATGGCACAATATTTGTACCACAGATTGTGTATAATATATATATATATATAGGGGCAAGGATAAGTTTAGTCGGAAGGCCAGTCCAGGTACGGGACACACGGAGGGAAAAAACGTTTCGTCTAAAATCAAGTCGACTGTAGTGCGTAGCCAGTTTGAGCAGATAGCCTCTCGAATTGGTATTCATGCTTAGTTGCAACAGATTGCGATATGGATGAGTTGGGTTCATCAATATTAAGCAAACCATGATTAAACATCCTCCCTGACGTCGATATTCATTACTGTGCAATCTCGGGGACTGCAAGCTGCGTTGGTAGGAGAGAAAAAAATCCCCTAACGAGTTTGGTCGCTCTACGTTGTGGTGTTTCAAGTGTATCGACATCGCAGCAGCGCCAGGGACGTCAGGCTTGGATCGCAAATCCTACGTAAGGCCCCACGTAGTAGTTCAGCCGTTGTTGAAAGATTGATGACTCAAAATTCCCGAAAGCGCTCCATAAGAGTCCAAGATGTTGGCTGGCTCTTTCTGATGCCTTTTCAGCCTGTTTCGAGCAACCAAGGTCTTTCTGCTCGAGCACTCCAAATTGATTCTCTTGAGAAGCACGTTTTAACTGCTGGTCCCCAAGTCGATATTCATAGATAAGCTGATGGCGTATGCTTACGACTTTGCACTTGGTCACGTGGAACTAGAGCCCGTTGTCGAATTACTACGAGTAAGCTCTGTCGAGATCGCTCTGCAATGCCACGTGATCTTCCGAGGTCCTGATATCATGCAAATGTTTGACATCATCTGCCAATAGTAAGAAATTCGACTACAGTACACTGGAAAGGTCGTTAGTGAATATTGGGAATAAACGTGGCCCTAGTACCGATCCTTGTGGCCCGCTACACTGGACGTCAATTGGGTCGGAAATGGAGCTGCGGACTCTCACGTTCAGCTGACGTTGAGCAATGAAGTTGCCGATCAAACGGAGTATGGAGTCACCGATTCCATAGCTTCGAAGCTTGCGAAGGAGAATGCGGTAGTCCAAACGATCGAACGCTTTCTAGAAGTCCAGGTAAACAACACCGACTCTCCCTTTCTGGCATCGGCTGACTCTGTACTGCTTGCTCGGACTAGCAGCAAGTTTGTAGTGTGGGATCGATTTCGGCGGAATTCGTGTTGCATTGACACTAGGATGTTGTTGCTCTCAAGATATCCCATGAGCGCCTCTACAACTATACATTCCATTACTTTGGATAAAAATGGGAAGAGAGTGATTGTATGGTATTTCGAGGGCTCCGAACGATTAACACTTGGTAGATAGGAATGATTAGTCCCTGTTTCCACGTTGTGGGAACCTGCATTTCGTCGAGACAAAGTTGAAAGTACCGAGCTGGTGGCTCAGCAAGATCCATGGCTGCTTGCTTCCAGGCCTTTGTTTTGATGTCGTCCAAGCCAGATGATCTTTGCACACGCAATGACATTAGCGGTTTCATCACATTGACTACCGTGAACGATACGTGGTTTAACCCTGGTGGCCATGGAATGTGTTCAAAAGCGGATGGAATGATGATTCACTCCGGAAAGTATGGATGAAGTGTTGACAAAACATGTTGGCTGCATATTGTGCGATATGCGCAAGACCATCTGTTGCACGTAAAACCGGGATCCCGCGCTGCACGCTGCGGAGCTTATTGACATGTTTATACAGCAACTTAGGATTTATAAGGAATTTCGCCGCTAAGTTCTGTTGGTTCTAGAGTTTGTCTTTGCGGACCAACTTGATGCAGTGGTTTTGTTAATTCGTGTTAGCACCCCAAGTCAGGTTAATTGGACGGACTTTGTAAGCGCGCCAGGCTGAATCCCTTAATGCCTTGCACTTTCTAGTACAGCACCTTAGGAACGCATTCACTTGCTTCGGGCGAAGGACCTTGGTTTCTGACGCACTTGAAACTAGCACACTGAATGGGTGGCGAACAACATCCAGACGATATCGGGAGGCTTCTCGGCTAGGAAAGACCAGTCGCTTTCTTGAACGAGGTTGGACAGGATATAGTAATGTGTAACGATATAGATTTCCTCCTTGTCCTCACTGATGTTCTTTGAGTAACCGATGTAACGTAACATAAACATCGCGGGATCGCTACTGCCAAGTAATGCATCATTGCTCACGGTATCGACCATTAGCTCCTAGATGGAGAGCACAAGGTCCAAAACAGAATATGCGTCACCACTTGTTAATCGTGTGGGATAGGTAACCTGGTCTTTTCATCGCTGAAACTAGGCATTGCTTAATTTCCAAGGTGGACGTTTGGGGGCGGTAAACTATTGCTAGTAAATACTCATACCACGTCTTAGCTGCACACGACAACAAAGAGAAACGACGACCTTCGTTTCTGGGTCCTCAGTGACATCAACATGCAGGTCAGATAGATAATACGGGAGCACTCACCCTCTTTTGCTAAGTCGATGGTTTCGTATAGAAGTCATGCCGGGTAGTGCAATCTCAGCATCCGTGCTCATCGTGTTCAGCCAAGTTTCGGTGACCATAACTAGGTCCCAAGGCTTGGAGAGCTGATGAATAAGAAGTTCGGTTAGATTGCTGAAAAGACCTTTTGTATTGGTTACAAGCTGCTAAGGGCATCGCTGGTCAGAATCGTGTTCGTGAATGCTGATTTCCAGTGAGGGTCTATGCGAACCCTTGAGGGGTCTCCTGCCGGTTGTTTTTTGTGGGACCGATGACGCAGCCTCTAGGGCTAATTCAGGTTGTTGTTTATAGCTGTCAGTGCCAACAAGAGGGTGAGCATCCTGTCCTCCTTCAGCTGCCGATATGTTTTGCATTGTCTCCGTTCTGAGCTACACGGTGACAGAATTGTATTGGTAAGTTGCTTACTCAGTGTTATATTGTCTATCTGTGGCCCGAAGCCTATCTCATGTACACGTATTTCGGGTGGCTGTATTTTATGCTTTTTGTGCCACCTTTTGATTACATGTTTTGTCATTAATTCGGAATGCGATGATACTTTCATCACTCGGGGAACACACTTATTGTAGTTGGGTGATAACAGTAATTTTGATGTCGAATTAGCGATAACGTTTTCGAGTGAGAGCACTTCATGAATAAAACGCCATTCGTCCCACTTCTGCACTTCACGAATTAAACATACTTCTACTGGTGCCGACGTGTGTCGCAAGTTATTTGCAGATGTAGTGGTGACCTCCGCGTGGGACGATCACCTAGACTTAGGATGAATTGTGTTTTTTAAAGTCGACTGGTAAATGACGACAGAACATGGTGCGCAGTCTAAGTTTCGCACCTTTATAACAAACACCTTAAGGCGGGGATAAGCCTGGCAGTGGCATGTTGGACAGATTCGATATTCCGTGCGTCTCCTCGGGTTGCTAACTAGTAGGTGAGCAAGTCATCCTCCAACGTCCTTCATACAATAGAAGAGAAAAAGTGATTGACGACCTCTTCAGAACATTTGCAAAAGATTTATTTGAACACGTAAAGCATGCGCAGCCTGTTTTTGTGCAGCCTGTTCGTGTTGGTTACGAATTTCGAATCGTAGTGCGAGAGTGTGTTGATCGTATCATCGCTGATATCCACTGGATGAGTTTGGACAAAACAAACGAGGCCTAGCAGAGTACCGTGAGCGAAGCGACGTTCGATCATTCTTTCTCCTTGTTGATCCCAGAATTTACTCCTCTGCCGAGTCGCCAACTCAAGCACTTGACTAGGAAGTTTGTCGTTACCTACGTGAAGCAATGTCCCTCAATGATGTGAGTGCCAACGCAACGTCAAAACTACCCTTATCACGGAGATTTAAAGGCCATGGTCCAAGAGTTATGAAAATTAAGCTTCAATCACAAAATTGAAAATTTGCCACAAGCCAAACATGTGATGCATGGAAGTTAGCAGAAGTCGCGCCCTAAACAGCCATCGGAAACACATCTGCAAGCGGTTGAGATACTCCCAACACTGATTAAGTAAGGAGCCTAGTTGTCACTAAACATTGAATCGGAATGCAGTGCAAATGTGAAAGCAACCGAAGTAAAAGCATTGCAACCGGCGCACACTGGGACTTAGGACTGAATAGTTAGTGCTCTATGTATTAGTCCGAACTGGCCGAGGGAAGGAAGTTAGAATTTTTACCGCAGTACTATTCTCAGCTGACCATACGGCAGTTGGTATATCTCCGCATGGGGAGCTTGTGCACTCGAATAGGCTTCTAGCTTCTGTAGCTCACAATTATCTGTATAGAAAATGCACGACGTCTCCTCAGCAAATTGACCAAGCGTCGCTCGCTTTAGACCTCAATATCTTGGAACACCCTCCAGCTAACAGCGACATGGTTGGATGACACTGACACAAACGCTGTGATCCCACTAACTAGCATGTCACTTGTGGGCAAATACCAACTCACTAATGAAGGCGGTGTAGTGCTTTATCCCTGTTCTAACATTCACGTCAACCGCGTTAAGTATCTAAATGTTCAAGTTTTAGACCCGTTATGGTTCCGACTACAGTTAAGGCACGGTAACAGATGTTATGCGGCCATTGCATCACACGCATGCACACTTTACTTGTGCACACCTACTACTGTGCCGCAATAACTAAAAGAAAAAAGGGAATAAAATGCAACAGGTACAAACCAGCTGAGCTGCCGGTAACGGATGGGCATCGTTCCGGTAAGCTATCGAACGGATACTATGCAGCAAAACAAAATTAACTTACTATGCAGCATTATAAAATGTTAAATAATGAGATGGTGGTTAGAGGGGAGGCTAAGGGAGATGGGGTGGGACAAAGAAACTCACAGTACGAACGCCACTGATGATCTTCCTCCGCTTTTCTCAGCTGTGGCGTGCTGCAATGGGTCTGTGCTCTTTTAAATATAGTTGTTATGCAGCTGCGCTTGTAGACTGTTGGATGATTGCTGCGATAATTCAAGATATGATCTGTATGTGTCGTTTACCGATAAACTGTTGTCTCCAGTTGTCCAGCAGCATGGCTTTTCACTAAAACATCCAAGAATGGTAACTGACAATTGCTCTCTTTTGCTTGAGTGAAACGGATACCAGCAAACGTGTTGTTTATTAGCTGATGAATTTCTTCCACTTTTGAGCGCTTTAGGATGACAAAAGTATCGTCCACGTAGCGTAGCCAGAGTTTAGGTCTTGCGATCGGGAGTGCGGTTTCTTCCAATGCTTGCATCACTGTTTCGGCCACTAGTCCAGATATCGGTGAACCCACTGGCGTGCCTGTTATTTGTTCGTAGATTTGGCCGTTGTAACTAAAGTGTGTCGTGAGGCATAAATCCAACAACTCCATCAGGTGGATGTCATCTATTTTATTGTTCGTTTCTGAGGATCCGCGTTGGTTTACTAGTCTTGACATCGTTTGCTTCGCCAGATTGGTGTTGATTGAAGTGAACAGAACTGTTACATCAAAGGAAACCATGATTTCGTCCTCTTCTATTATTGTTTCCCTGAGCTTAGCCAGGAATTATTCTGCAGATTGTATGGAATATTCCGAGCCAGAGATCAGGTGCTTCAATCTCTTTCAGAGTTCCTTGGCAAGTTTGTACTTCGGAGCTCCAGGTAATGACACGATAGGGCAGAGGGGGACTCCACTTTTGTGAACTTTTGGCAGGCCGTAGAATCGCGATAACACCAAATCCTCTGGTTTCATCTTGTTGTGTTCTAATTTTGTAATTTGTCCCATTTGTTCCAGAACTCCCTGATGTCGGTACATATGGACGCCGAGAATCATCAGTTTGATCTGGAGAATGTCAGGATCATAGGCAGGGTAAACTCTCGAAAAGCAAGCGAGTTCATGCAGGCTTGGTACTCGGGAAAGAACTCAATCAACCGACATTTAGATCTTGATACTGCCTATGAAGCGCTGAGGGTTAAAACAATACTCCGTCCCAGATCAAAGAGACAAAGGAACATCATTGAGGCGGACTCTAGCTAATAGTATGCAAGAGTTGACTACACGGTCAGCTCACGTGGACAAATAGACTCCTGACGTTCGAATCAAGTGATCAATAATCACTTGGATCTGCAAGTGGCTCACATAAATCGCACTGATGATGTCGTCTAGCCTAACGATGAAACGTCTGCAACCAAATCTACCAGCTCGGAGAACACCCGCATACCCTCATACTCCTGGATTATTGGAGGATTTGGAGATTGTTCCAACGAACATACAGAGTTGATTAAGTAGTCCTTAGGAGCTAACGTTGCACGCTCGAGGCAGAACCTGCTAGAATTGCCGTATTCCTGATTCGGAAGAAAAAGTTAGTGTAAGTTGGCATAGATGACAGCTAAACTTTTACGATCCGAAGCAGCGTAAGCTGTGGGTTCTGTCAGAATATAGGGCGAAGTACTAAAGTGCGAACGAGGAGCGCAACAACAATGGAGACACTGGAAAAAGTCAGCAGAAATGTGGAGTTTGCGTACTTGAACTAATTGCAATTATTCATTAGCGTAAACAGTTCTGTATCCTCCGGATAAATTTCTTGAGGTCAAAAAGCAGATGTGACAGCGTGAATATGGAGCAGCTGAATCTCAAAACTTATGCCTATAACTCATGTCGGGGTCGAAAAAGGGAACATAGTTTGTGCTGACGCATCAAGTAGTTGTGGTACAGAACAATCCAAGCAATTCCAAGTAATGCTAATTGACAAAGGAATAACTTGCACACACTTTTTTAACTGGTGCATTCAGAAGTTAATATTGTCAATCGTACAAGATGGTGTGGACATCTGGATGAAGGCCAAAGTTTCTCTGGAACTTTAAAAGTGCAAATGATCATTTAAACGAATTAGCTTAATCGGAATAAATCAGTATTTTTCAAGATAATTGACTTATATAATCTAAATTAAAAAGAACCCTTTTATCCAAATGAGTAGTAGTGTAATTAAATTAAATAGTGGAGTTTTAACACCCGATAACTTCACTAATTCTTGTCTCCGGGCACTAAATTCTGTTATCGGATTGTCGAAATTATAAGAATCATCCAAGTCTCGATTTCAAGCGACTAATAACACTGCAAACAAAAATTATTTTCGCTATCAGAAATGTCATTGACTCTACCCGATAGAATACACTCCAGTGATCATAGAAATGCATACTGATGTTACCTAGCACGTCAGGTTACATTAGAATAAGCTATTGATTATTTACAGTAATGTCAAAGTTAGGTCGTACGACGTATTTGTAAATGTACTGCATCACAACATATCCAGAATGCATCAATGTGGCAACTACGTTTAGAACCTCACAGCAACACTCGCCGCTAATTAATGACTGCAGCTTTGCACTTGCAAATGCTGAGATTGTCGTGATAGTCGCTGGTGTGATCCAGCGCCTTCATGCTGGACAAACCAGCAAAAAGCCAGACATCATAAAATTCAGATACTTGCCACTATACCTCTGCTCCATGACTGAAATGTCATGATGAAAGTGGTCACCATGTTCATCACTAACAGATCCCAAATCCTCATAGGAGAATTCATGTTGGTTATGCAAATGCGCATCTTGAGTGATATTCGAGGACCAACCGCCCGATAGTTCGCAATGAGCTTTTTGTCATGTCCTTGTAGTTTTCCCCGCTGTTCTGCCAAAATGTCCTGCATACGTTGCCTTGAATGATCTCCAGCCTTTTAACTCAAACGAAGTCAATTGGCATTCGAAAGCACTGTCGGACATTATACGGCGAATACCAGGCCCAATAAGTATCCCATCCGTGAGCTTGGCATCACTGATTATCAGAAACACTTGGTTCAGGTTTATGATTCTGTTGAGGATTTTGGGTCACTGTATAGCGTAACCAAGTGCTCAGTTAGCAATCATGCCTCTTATAAGACTGATAATTTAAGTAAACATCTTTATCCTATTTCTTCTAACAATTGTTTTATGTGCATCTGCAAGTCCGCCTTCTATCGTACTCGCTGTTTTTCCATGGCGGGTCAACGACTCCACACAGCCTTGATTTTCCACTTGTAGTTAAGTAACTAAACTGATTTCGTTGGTCACATTCGGTAGGAGCAATCGTTGCTTTCGTCTATAAACACTCCCTGACAGTAAATCACCTTAGTTTACAACGCATGCTTTACGATCCGAAAGCGTTCCACAGGAGTGCACAGGCATCCACACTATTTCCAAAAGTCCGCTTGACAAATGGTTGTTGTGTGCAAAATTTCTCCTAACTAAAAACGAAACTGACTGTAAGTTTTGTTTTGAGCTGAACAATCACGGAGCGTGGTGCACACTTTGCGAACGCCAAGTTGAAGCAATAAAGAGGCTCCGCATTGATAATGAATCACCAAGTATTCTGCATGAGAACTCTACGTGAAAATTTCAGACAAGACGTGGGAGAGCATACTGACGAAAGGGGAAGGAATGCTGGCACTCTTTAGACCTCAACAGTTTCGGCGCTACCACTTGGTTGCAGCTGTTCAGTGAATGTCCAGCCGTTTAAGCAAAGTGATCACATAAGTACCATAAACAGCAGCAAGATGGAGTGTGTTATGTGTGAGTAACCCTAGCTTTTCAAGAATTAGCTGATGTAACGTACATGAACGAATGCTGTCAATAAGCATTTGCAGGATTTTTATGTTTTAAAGAATTTTAAAATCCACTCCTTTTATCATGTACATCTTGAGAAAAATACTGTTGGTAGCTTATCAAATAGATCGCCTGTTGCCCAAGCGCTATTGAATATTTAATTCACAGCTAAGGAAAGGATTCCGTGTCGCAGATACTTGCGTTTGATCGAGTATAAAAGACCAGCTAGTTGCTATCGGGGTTTTGTCCGGTGGCGTCGGCCTTCGCAAGCTGCTCTCAAGGTCGAATGTATGTGACCACTTGGCCAACCATAGAGAACCTTAATCAATTTTGTAATATAAATTACCTATCGATAAGATTTCATTGTAAAACTGAGTCTTCCTTGACCATTTCGTCAAGGCAGAAAGAAGACATAGGTTGCAATATGTCAACGTTTGGATTGTTTTCTTCAGTAGCAAACACCATACGAGCAGAAACACACTAGCCAATATATACATGGATAAGTAAACAACACAAATTAAAATGTCACAGTCAAGACCAAGGCAATCGAATTGATTACCTCAAGGGTTGCTGTGCATCTAGCACAGGTTGATGGGTCTTAAATAGCAATGCCACACTAAGTACCAAATTTATTGCATTTTTCTTGAGCAATAACAATTTGAACGCCTTTTCGGGGTTCACGTGATGCCGAGTTTTCATGAGGTGCATGGTGAGAGACGATGCCGGGCTCCGATTAATCTTCAGATCCGACCTGTTTGGTTGTGTCATTACTTACACTCAATACTTTGGCAAATTCTCAACTGCCCTCTGGACTAAATGAAGGCTAGTTCTGTCTAGTTAACTGCCAACATAACTAGATCAGCTGAGCAACAACATGAGAACGCAAACGAGCCGACGAGATGCTCTGAAGATTATGATGTGTAAGTCCTCTCGTGGAATGTACAAGTCGCAACTGGACGGTTGTGTTGGTGAATCTTAGAACAGATCGGAGCTTTCGTCCAAAAGCATTTGCCACATGGTCCCCTTTAAACAGCAAGAACAGATAAACGTCCATTTTCTCGGCCGTTAACAACGATGTTTTCTTGCTGGCAGGTCTGCCCTGTAACTGAAGGAACTTCTCAGTATACTAAGTGGAAATTAAAGTTTTGCGTAGAATTTCTTCTTCAGCCTTTAGCGATTTGAGGCTGCACAGTCGAATGGAGTATTCACCAAGCCGCGTTTGTATGTGACGGCAACAGAACTGGAAAAAGGAAGGTACAGTCGAAGCCATGCCGATTTGCGGTGGACGGAGCGTTGTAGTATACCTTCAATCCGTCTCCTACTGAGTATATCCAAAAACGGCAGGTAACTATGCTGTTCCACTCATGTGATACCGATAGATTGGGCTAACTCGAATTCAGAATAGACAGCAGCCACCTGAATTGTCTGCCGCTGGTGAAGCCTAAATATTCATCATCCACACTTTGTCTGTCCAGTTTCGCTTCAACAATGCGGGCGACAATTGTCTTTCTGCCAACCCGAGGAAGATATCTGCCAAAACTGGTCCCAATGGGGTGCTCATAGCTATCAGTCGACCTGTTTGTGTGCCGTCCTCTCAAACTCAAACCATATGTTTTCGGTGCACAATAGAACCTTATCCTTTGAACACTCCTCTGGCAGGCCCACAGACATATTCTGGCTAAGGATAATATCGCATAAATCATCGACCGTCTCACGCAAATGCACGCTGGTGATGAGGGATTCCACATCTACTGAGTACATGAGCGCCGCACTTAGTAACAACTGTTTTAACATCTCAGTTTAAATGAATCTTTCAGGTAACACGTAGTCACCAGTTTACGCACCGTATCTAACGGTCTGGCCAGCCAACGTGCAACGTTTTGATGAGGTGAATTGTTCGTACACATAATCGGACGTAGCGGGTTTTATGCCTTTTGTAACTTTGGGACACCCCTCATCCTAAGTGTCTGCCTGCCAGTCGGTTTCAATGGACTGTACTGCGACCAAGTTATGTAAACATGCAACAAAAGGATTTGGCGTTTTTTTGTCACCTACTACTAAATCAAGTTTGTTTTCAGTGCCTTATCTAGCTTGAACTTCTGCCTGTGTCCTAGAGTGGTCTCCATCTTCAAAATGTTATCATACCCGTTCATTTATCTGGCTAAACAAACATTACATGCACCATTTGTTTCAACTTCCCGATCTCCGTAATGCCCAGTTTTCAAACTACACGTCTGGCTTATCGGTGTACAAAAGAATTGGTTCGCAACATTTACCAGTTTCGCCATAAACCGACCCGATCTTGGCGAAAGATCACCGAGCTATTTATTCAAATACTCAAAATGGGCCTGCATAAGAAGATGATCTAGTGCGTTTGGGTGCAGTCCGTATTTCATCCCGAGCGAGAGAATTTCAAACTGAACTGAAAAATGACAACTTGTTGGCACCCTTTAAGAACTCATTAGCAAATGGAGCATGTGAGGTTTTGCAAATGACCTCTGCAGTTGCGCACTCTTGTTCCTGTGCGATGTTGAACATCAGCGGAACACACCACAAAGTTTGCTTGATAAACCAACGACATTTCATTGAGTGTACCTGCGAACCATCTCTGTGCGTCAAGAATTTCCTTCGAGTCAGGCGTCGATGGGCGTTGACTTGATCCTGGCCAGATTAGTGTTGTTTAACGGCAACTTTTTCCGAAACAAGTTATTTGCAAACCGCGGCGGCAACTCGACACCACGTGAACCCCAAGATGGCGCTCAAATTGTTATTGCGCAACAAAAACCCGGTAATGTTGGCTATTAATGAGATGTTGCTAGGTAATACCCATCAACCTGCGCTATGTACGTAGACACACTTTAGGTAATCAAATCGGTAGCCATGGTCCTGTGACATTTTCTTTAGTGTTGTTTATTTTCCCAGGTATATAATCGTTTGAGTGCTCCTGATCGTATGGTGTTTGCGACTGAAGAAAAATCGTAATGTTTTCATATCGCAACCTGTGTTCTCTTTAACTTGATGAAACATTTGACCAGTAGTTTGCAGGCAAGCGATCGTTTGACTTGTTACCTAAATTTCTGCTTTGAGCTCCGCAGTCCTATTGCAATTATGAACATACGAGCTGCTTGGTTTTTCTTCGTCACAACAGGATTTGCTTAAAAAAGGAAAAGAGCACATAAAGCAAATTAGCTGCCTTAATTAACTACCTTTTTCTGCATTAAAATGCCGTGACAATATGACTGTAATAAATAATCATCATAGTTCTTCGCTGAAGTCACCACTGCTGTGAATCACGAAGAGTTTCAACTCAGTTTGGTGCTGATTAAATACCCCCGTGATGAAATGTTTTTCTGCGAGTTTAATCAAAAATTTCGCGAAATATCTTTGACGTTTGCTTATTATTCCGTTATTTCACCGCGAAGAGTAAAACACACAGAGGTCAACGCACGCTTATCTATTATATACATGCCAGTCATAAGATAAAACAGGGGAATTGAACTGGAGACCCACAAGGTGATTCGTGTTAGTGTTCAGGGTCTACCGAATTTACAGCATTGCATCGAAAAGACCGTCAAGGTTTTTCGGTTACGCAGTACTTTGATTCATCCCACTTTTGAATACGTAGACGGACTCCGGTATGATTCAAGTTGGTTCATGGTAATTAGATACCAAGCCGAATAGATAATCTACCAATCCGGCAAAGCACCAGACAAACGTTTCGTCCTATTGGGGTTCGGCAGTGGTGCGCATCCATCAGTCCCATACCGGGGATGGAACCCATGACGGCTAGAGGTTAACGCCAAGTAACTAGCAGCTTTTGCCACTGAGCCGTGGGGAACGACAGCTGACCATTACGAATTGAAACCTAACTGCCATATAGCCCGACCCATCCTCCACTGCCTGCTGGTTATTGCCCGTGCAGAAGACAGTGGTTGGCCGTCACGGTCAGGTCTTCCCTTGATAACTTGCATCATACCGAAATCCGTCTAAGCATTAGTAAGCAAAGACCTAAGCCCTACCAGTTTTCAAAATTGCTGTGTGGATTCACGGTGCTGGCAAGGGAAGACCTGACCAAAACGGCCAAGCACTCTCTTCTACACCGGCAGTAACCTGCACGGCAGTGGAGGATGTTTCGGGCTATATCGCAGTTAGGTTTCAATTCGTAATGGTCAGCAGTCGTCCCCCATGGCTCAGTGGCATAAGCTGCTGGCTAGTTGGCGTTAGCCTCTAGCAGTCATGGATTCGATTCCCAGTAGGGGACCGATGAATGCGCACTACTGACGAGCCCCAACAGGGCGAAACTCGTGTCTGCTGCTTTGCCGGATTGGTAGCTTACCTATGCGGCATGTTATCTAATTGCGATGAACCAACTTGAAGCATCCCGCTTTCAACAATAAACAACTAGCCCAGGATTTCAGCAACTGCTGGACTTTTATGGCAGCTTGGCAGAAGCAGAGTTGCATGTCAGTTCGGATTTCGCTGGACGCATCGATGGTCAATCCCTCTGCCTGCAGACTTTGCGGCCTATACTTTCCTAAGTGGCCGTTTTCAGCGACATGTATTGATAAGAAAGGTTGTTGTAAATCTTAAAGGTCACCTGAGACTGTGATCCGGCAGTTTTCAGGCGACGGATGATTTCTCGTGCATGTGGGCTAATGGTGTTTGTATACTGGACAATGGTTTGAGTCCACAGCGGGAGCAGACAAATGGTAGATAGTTGCGTAGTGGATAGCTGGATGGATGATACTGGGTCGAGATAAAACCAGGACAGTAGCTCGGATTTGGTAGACAAAGGGACCTGGGTACCAGATGGTAAACAGATGGCGGTTATGATACTCTAAAGGAATGCCCCAATAGCCAGCTGACTGTTTTGGCATTTCTTCTGTATACAAGTTGTATAACTAAAACAAAAACGGATTCAAAGTGGTCTTCTTTATGAATTTCCCAATTTTCCCCGATTCCACGAAAGATTTTCCTATCCTCGACAATTAGTGTATTCCGCGTTTTTCTGCCGTTTACGGAATCGCGGAAAACTGGAAACTATAGTAATCATAATTTTGTGGGGGAGCTTGGCGAAATGGATGTCAATAAACAACGCTGAGTTCGGTTCCTCAGAATAAGTCTCATGCTGTTTATCCTTCATATGCTCGGGCAACGCAGTTAGCATAATTTACCACATTGGTATTTTTAGAAGTTGGGCCAGAAACGTCACATCTTCCCTTGCCAACAGCACCGGCGATTGCGCGGGGAACTCATTTTGACTTACCATACTTTGAGAGACCCAAACCACACATTCCGCGATTTGCTAGAGCTCAGTAACAAAAGCAATTTGAGATATCACCATCTCAAGCTGACTGAGCAACACACTCGCTTGGAATGCCGTCAGAATTTTTTTCCATTACTCAGTCACAGAACGTGGAACGCTCTTTCGGTATATGTCATATGTGCTCCTACGCTATCAGAATTCAAAGCCCGACTTGATAGTGCACTTATTTCGCTGCAACTTCTTACATGACCCATTACCTATTGATAAACACAAGTGTTTATAATAGGTTTCACTGGTGGTCAAATTCCAGATTTTGTTCCAGACTTTCTCACATATACTTTTGCAAATATATTATTTTAACCAACATTCCATTTGCCGTCATTACTTATAAATTAACCTTGGATTTACAGCTTTATACTACGTATACCTCAATGAGTTAACCGGAGTAAACCCAATTTTGCTAACAATTGTTTTTATAGGTTGATGTCTCACCAAAACCATCCTACGAGACCTGTTAGGCATCAGTATTATTATCCATATAAAACTATTGTTTCATCGTTCAATTATAAATTTGTAACTATACATTCACAGATCTTACGACCAATAATTTTAGTTGGATTTCTAACGAATGGCTTTTCCCCGATATATGCAGATAATTTAAGATAACATATGTACTTAGAACGGATTGTCGGAGGTGCCATTCAATAGCCTACACGTCATCGATATTGGGTTGTTTGAAAATTATTTATCTGTTCGTGTTTACCTAATTCTAAAATATTTTTATCTATTATTTCGCCTGTACACTTTTGGTATGCACATTGATTGTCTCGCCGGTTCTTACGCACTTCCTTGCACTTGCATTAAATCAATTATACTAAACAGTTCGGTTCTTTTAACTTTACTATGAGAGAATTTCAAAAGTCGCAACAGATCTATCACACTTAATCTGTTTACTACATGTACCAAAATGTATGCAGGATGATCAGGGATAAATTTATATCATGCGCTCACTCTAATTAAACAAATTAATCTCCTGTATGTTTGCGGTGGATCGCGGAGTTCTGCAGGGACCTGTGCGCTCTCGCTTTCTTGACCATCTACCTCCCTTTGTTGTAGGTATCCTCCGAAGTTCTCCGTGGTAATTTCACAAACAATATTGAGATACCCACATCCATTCCACCGGCTTGAGAAGTTATTTGCATCCTAGTTTTCATTGCAACTGTGTTGATGGAGCTACTTTATCACTACATCTATAGACTGCTTTTAAGTGAGTAGTATTCACTAGAGATTAATGGAGAACAACAAGAGCGAATTTGGTCTAGCCATTTTCGCGCACCTTACCAGAGCGATTACGAGAAGAAATGGTGCCCACCACATTGTGGCTTGGTCTCAATGCAGTAACTTCTAATAGCAGCGTCCTTTCAAATCACTCAATCTGCCACCTAGCGGTCCTCCTCTTGGCTACGTCAAAGTCAGTGAAACACACCTATAGCATTCAACTCCGCCTACTACTCTTCTCTAATCAGTACGCAGACCAAACTGCTTATAATGCCATAAGTTAATTGGCGGCTTAAGTTTGGTAAGCTGGTCGCTTGGTGAGGGGGCTAACATGTCCTCTGCACGGCAGTAACGTGTAAGTCAGTGGATAGTGAGCGGCGCCATATCACATCTAGTAGCTTATTCACGATGGTCGTTGCCGTCCCCCGTAGCTCATTGGTCTCAACCACGGACTGGCAACAGTCGAGATGCGGGTTCCAGCCCTACCAAGGGTCCGATGGAATGCGCACTGCTGATGATTCCAGAAAGGATGAAACGCGCGTACAGTGCTTTTCCGGACGTGTGGCGGCTGTCTGAGTGAGTCTAGATGTGGCGAATTTCTACCTATACCATTCAACTCCCCCTACTACTCTTTTGTAAACACATCATCGTCAAGACAACTGTTAGCCATTTAGGTTGCAACCTCATGGTGTCTGCAAACAGCTAACGAACGTAGGATTTGCCGAACGAAGTGGGTCGAACAAATGATAGCGCAACAGAACTGAACGCCCCAGAGAACGAATCGGAGTCAGTCATTATCTATCGCCAAAGACCTCTTGACAACTGGTTACCATGTGAACCTCAGTAATGCGTTCAAGGCGATATTGCCTAACAGGAACCCGATAAGGTTGCCAATCAGTAAGGCGTTGCTAATTAGCGCTCATCAACCTGTGTTATGTGCACAGAAGTTCTTGAGGCAATCAATCAGATTGCCTTGGTCTTGATTTTGACACTTTCATTGGTGTGCCAACATTTTCCCAGGTATATAAATGTGTCTGTGTTTCTGCTTGCATTATGTTTGCGACTGATGAGAACAATCGAAACGTTGACATATCGCAATCTATGTCTTCTTTCTGCTTTGACGAACATTTTACAACCAAGGATATCATGATGCATCACAACCAGACCTGGACAACACTTTTAAGTGCTCAAACAGAAATCTTTCCTAGCATCGTGCAGTTGAATGTAAGGCAGTTCATGTACGTCATTCGACGAAAAGCATAGATACGTTTTGACGCCGTATGCCATACGAGGTTCCTAGTGGCGTTTACGTTGATTTTGACTTCTCAACATAGTCTATGAAGGTGTCATAAGCAGGAAGTACGGAACAAAACCCTGCTTAAAAGCAGCTTCTCAACAGACGGTTCCACGAATGGCCTATTCCTTCACCTAAAAGTGTTGCATTAACCACTTTCAATCTTCTCTTTACCTTGTCCTGATCATATATTTATCCGGTCAAAAAACTTGAGAAGGTATATTGTGACTTCTTTGAAAATTATCTATCCTTTTCGATACTGTTGTCCCAAGTAATCAGAGCAGCCATTTGAAGTATCTCTAGCACAGTTTAGAAATATACCACTTGCAGGAACCCACTAGCCAAATTCTACGGAGTGCCCTAGAGATGTATCAGCTAGTGCTTTGCCAGATAGTAGTTGACCCTCATGGGGATGAGCTATTCTGGTCTGAACATCTTGGTGGAAACAAACGTCCGCCGTGCTAACTACTTCGCATTGAGGAATCCGCGTTCAAGGGATTGTTCCCCAGCCCAAAACATCCTAGGCAGAGTGAATTAATACTTTACAGCTCCCAACCTCCTTGTCCACTGAGCGATCTTATAAAGACCTGCGAAATTCTGAAAAACCCAAACCACAATTGTATTTACCTACCGCAACTTATTCCAAACATGTGCGCTTGAAGCTCCACCGGCTAATGGTAAACATATAATGAAACCGGCTAAAATGTTAGTGAAACTTTGGGGCTCTTCGAATCTGCTTTCCATATACATTGTCTTTTCACCGTTAGTTTTCATGTTCAAAAGGCGACTTGTAGGTACATTTCTCTACTTTTGTTACGCACTATGGCTTGGGCATACCGGGAGTTGATATAACTGCACAAAAGTTGAACTAGTAACAATCATGGTAAGTTCTTGCGTTCTTGTGGTTATGGTGAGCCTGTCACTAAGCCATTCATTTTATCAACATATGTTTACTTTAATTTGTGTTTCTCATTTTGGATATCCCTCGGAACCTGTTCAAAAATTTCTTATTAGCGACAATATATATTTTTTCATCTGAGTGAAGACTGCACGTTTGTTCTACTGCAATTAGCTTTAACATGTGGGAATGATCTTCAAACTGACATTACTGTGCGTTTCCTCTGATAGCATATTTATAGGTCTAATTATATAACTTTCTTCTAATCGATGAATAGCACACTTACATTTGAACCGTCAGTTCACAGATCAAACCTAAGTCGTCGGCAATCTTTCGGTACACGTGCTAATTGCACGAAAAGTTGTGCTTCGTCGTGCGCCCAACTAATCACAGTATGTGGTTTTACATGACGTATTGCTAAGATGCAAAATGTTTGCGACGAATTTCTTAACGGGGACATGCCACAGAAGCTGTAAACAGTCTTGAGTGGCTTGTACAATTAATTGGGTGCTCTATGCTGGAGATTTCCAACAGCCCATTACTATAGTTGGAAACCGGGAGTAAGCGCACACGTAAGTCTTGTACAGCAAAAGCCCAGGGACAAATGCGCACAAAAAGAATGAGCACACGGAATTCACACGCTGGAAATTGCCCACACCGAGAATGTGCATTCAGAAAGTTATCCGCACATTTCGCAGTATTTACCAATTCGTCACAATCGATGGTATTGTGAGCTTAATAAAATGTCAATAGTAACATTGGATTCAACAGATGCATGTTGTTACAATAACACGCAAGCTTCTCGTCAGTCTGATCGCTCAGCGTGTACTGAACTGCACTGCGTCCCAACACCAGTGGGATTCATTAACAACGCAAAAGTGACTAAGAGTTTCTCACCTACTCAGTTTGTCGGAGGTTCAACGAATCGGTGGCTGAAACCCACTCATTGTAAACAGGCCGAGCTCGTGGTTAGCCTTATAATAATAATAATAATAATAATAATAGGTATAGATCTCATCGAGTGAGAAACTGTGTCCATATATAGCTCATATCATATTTTACAGAACATGTCATGTTCATGCATGAGTGGTAAACTGTGTGACGTGAACTACCGAAAAGAGATCTCTTTGCAACGCTATGCTTTACTTTTCCATGGACATTATCTACGATTTTCCTTGTCTTTATTGTTTCCAATGTACGTATTAACTCACATGTGGTTTTAAAAGCAATGAACACCATTTGGACTAGGGGATAGTAACAGCACTAGATGTGTGTACCACACTGCGTGAAATATTTTTTGTTTCACCCATCAGGTGTTGTCTGGCACTTCTTGGAACAATTCATCAATCCTTCTCTCCTAAGAGAATAGGGTCATAATCATGCACAAGGCAAGGGAAGTGTCAAGCTTAACGCGAAAGGGCGTTGCACTCTCACACGATTTGATTTTGACTGGGAGCTTATTCTACAGAACAATATGTCTGATAGAAAAGAAGTTGGACAGCAGATTTATTCTGCACTTGGGTACACCCAAAGTAAACTCCTATTGCGTATCTCCCCTGTCGAACAATGCTGTACTTTTCGGGAAGACTAATCGCAGTGTGCGTTTTGATGAATCATGTTGTACAGAAGCATCAGCTTATGTCTAAATCTTCATAGCCAAGGTGGATAGAGCTGGAAATGTAAACAGCGTTCCCGGTAGTTCTTAGTGGATGTTGTGCCTAGCGGACATTTGTTAAATGACCTCTGTAGTTTTGTCAGCGATCCACTGTAAGATTCCCTAATGCTGCCACAAATAATACTGCAGTATTCTGAAATGGGGCCAGTGAGGATTTTGCAGCGTTCTACTCTGGCTGGTTATGTGGATCTTATACAGTATATATTAGCCACTGATTTTCTAGCGCTGGCCAGCTGGTATTCCACTTGTTCGTAAGAGTTGCAAAAGCAAGAACACCTGATTTCGAGGTTGCGCGTAGACTGCTGTGCACAAAAGTGTTCATCTTTGAGTGTAATTGATCCCGCGAGTATCGAACAACCGCGATACATAATGCTAGATATTTTGCCCAGAAATTCACTATCCAATTATCACACCATTTCTTACCTTAATGCGATGGCTGACCGCACCCATCAGGCCAATATTAAATGACCCCAGAATGCCAGTTTTTGGAGACGAGGGCAGAAGTTGATGGTTTTTCTGTGTGGGCATTCTTACGCTTGCTCTTTATTCTATGTCAAGTCAAGGTGTTTACATGCCTGAGAGGATACACCCTCAAAATGTTAATATAACCCTATCATATTCTTTGAAGTAACTTCAGGAAAAGTAGAAAAGTTTACAAATGGAAAATTAGCATTAGGATTTCAAGTCACTCAAATAAACAACGCCGAATCTGCATCTTAGTGACTGCTCGCTGTCAAAATCCAGTTTGTCGATCAGGACGGAGGTCTCTAAATTTAACAAACGCCCTCAGATAAGTTCGTGCGGTACGCGCATTATCAAAGTTAACATTTCAAAATTAGCAGGGGTCAGCTTTAGTGAACTTGTAACTAGTTTAACTGAAGCAAACGTCAAAACCTTCATTGGAAGCATATAAGTCCGCGGACTATGCACAAAAAGCGATGTTCCCGTGAAAAATCAACAGCAAGTTTAAGGGTGCGCCTTCATTTCAGTTGCCTTTTTCTATACATTTTTCTTGTATGCCTTTATCATGAAACCATCATTGCTATTGTTATTCTCATTATTGTAATAGGTCATTAACACTTATCCCACCGGCAAATTTCGACATGTTGTACAAGCCGGCTACAAGAGGAGCATACGGATTCGAGAGCAACCAATTAGAGGTTTTAAGAATCACGGCAATGTTTATGTTCAGTAAGCGGAAAGTTCCCATTTAACAGGATAAATCAAAGTGAGAGGTACGTGCAGAGTGAATAATAATTTGTAGTAAGACTGATTAAACTCAGACAAGCTAATGATTTAAAGATCAAATCGATTGAGGGCATTGCAAATGAAGGTAGTTAAATTGAGTGCGAGTTAAAGGTATCTAGGTACATAACTTTCCCAACCAGTCAGGTTAACTGGGGGGCGCAAATCAAATGACAATATAACGACAGAGGCGAACCAGTGTAGAAGTACGGAGCTTCTAAATTAGTTCTGTACATGGAGATTTGGCTTGAGGTTGCGCACATGGCTATCTTCGGCGTTAGATCGGATAAAATTTCAAAACCCGCAGCGGAGTCGTAGTGTTTTGGCTTAAAGAAGTGTTATTCATCTCTAAGACAAGTAATTTTCTGCATATTGGGGCTTGCTGCATAGGAAAGCAAACTTAGCGTAGGGTCTTGGAGTTCTTGTCTCGCTTAACCTACGCACGAATAAAGACACACTAATGAAATGTGCTGCTGCTAATAGGATGTTTCTCTATAAGGCGATCATTTTTCCAGATGATTCAGAGATAACCCGACTTCTGTTCAACTCTTATGTTCAATCCATTATTGGGTACTGATTATCAGCATCTGGTCCTCCCAAGAAAGGCGAATGCATACCGTTAAAGAAGGTTCTGCAGCGGGATGGAAGTACGTTATAACATTTTGGAACCTGTCCTATTCTCATCGCCTTCAAACTGTGAACTTTTTCTCCTTGAAGTATTGTCGTCGCCTTGGTGACTTCATTTACGCGCGACGTATTCTCCGAGGTGAGATGGGGGATTAGATACAAGTCCTTGTGGGGATAGTCCTTGTGCGGATAGTTCGACACGAAGCCACGGTAAGAAGCTGTTTCGGGTTCGCTCTAAAGTCACTTTGTCAACTTGTATAATGGATGATGGTCACAGTTTACCTGAGCTAGTCGTCGGTACGCAAACAGCGGAACGTTTCAAACGATTACTAGACAACTATTAGCTGGAAATGGATGGATCTTGCTGTGCTGACTGTGACCGCAATGCTCCCTTGTAGTACAGTGTACCGCATCAAGTCACATGATCACTACAGTTGGAGGGGTGGTAGTAATGGGGCCGACGAATGATTTCCTTCCTGCTCTCTACAATCCAATGAGGCAATGAACCAAAGATAATTTGGGTTGCGTCAATAAGCTGCACAACATAGGAATGACGAACGAAAGTTGCAAAACCTAACATCAGTGAAGGATAAGAAACAAGGGTTAGAAAGGCAATTAACCGATTTTCACAGGCTTGTGGTGACAGCGACTGTTAAGACCAAAGGGTGAATTCGATTAGCTATGGTATGTAGTCAGACACACGTAGCGATTGTACGGTCTTCCTAAGTTTCACAGAGAGTGTGCCAATTGCTTCGAAACTTCGACATGGTATACTCCGCGCAGCAGGTAATGGCTCAGTGGAAAGTTGCGAAGTTGGAACCGCTGCGAGAAATAATTTGTATTTACTACGTGTATGACACATTTTAGCGCATATTGGCTGTACCCAAGGACGCCGCGGATTTTTGTATTACCGTGTGGTGGATTCCACTTTCACTTCGGATTAGAATGTCATACTTGTTTTCCTGTATGAATTGTGAATCAATAGCTTTCGTTTGGTGGATAATCTCTGGCTAATTCCGGAGGTCTCATTGCGTGGCCCAACTGCCGTGTGCGTCCGCCATCTTGAATTTATTCTACTTTATGATGCTGTTTTAAGCTACTTGTGGTTCGTGTACCAAATTTGCAAAGGCTCATGCACTTCGGTGCTTCGGAAGCGATATGTTGTGCCATAATTCGTGTATTGGCCTATCCGCTGACGTCTTCCGATGATCTCCCGACATCGGATTTTCCGGGTTATATGTGAAAATGTTGTTGTTCAAGTGATTAAAAGACACAGCGACCGCCAAGCACTACATGAATATCTCTCTTACAGGCAGAAGTACACCGTTCACCTTGTGGGGTCTAACTACCTCGTGAAAGTACCTCTTGTTACATACCGATCATGTATGCCTAATCAGTGTATGAACTCGTAGTCCGTTTAGAGGTAGGAAAGGCACCAACGTCAAAGGTACGTGTGAACCTCTGCTCCGCTCCTAACCGAAGCCAAGTGGAAACATATGGGACCAAACGAATCACTGAGAAACAGAGACCAATCAGCGATTGCACCATACATGTGTGATTGCGCAGATGCAGTTACATGATGTAGCATAACGCATCGGTTGTGCAAATCCGACACATACCTTTACATGGCAGATAAAATCATAGTTGTAAAATGTAACGTTCCATTAGTCTGGATGAACGTCATTGCTTTTGAACAACGATCGGTGGCTCAGCTTGATCCATTGGGCTTTGTCACTCTTCTCAATTTGTTCTGTATCAACGGTTCCATCCTCAGGGTTTGACACCGCGGATGCACGGGGCCGAATAAAATCGTTGTGTCAGGGACGGTTTCTCTGATTTCCAGCTGTATATCGGCTTGCGTTCGTGAACTGACCAGTACAGTTCCGGGCTTTCGTATCAGCTTATGTTGGAGTTTCGTATACACATCCTGTTACGGTAACAGACTCTGGACTTTATCGCGTATGTGTCCACTCTGACGCATTCGTTGTTGTTGGAAACGCCTGGCTTGACGGGGTTAGGAAATAATACATCCAACCTTGTGTACAGGCAACGCTCAAACATTGTCTCTCTAGGATTACTCTGATGGACTCCAAGGGTGTGACACGATAAGCGAACAAGAGTCTATCTATTCTGATGCGCAAAGATCCTTGACTTTGAATTAGGACACCGGCTTTCACGGTTTGTACCGCTATCTCTCACTTTCTGCCAAACCATTAGAAGCTGGATGAGAGGGTGGAGAAGTCATATGGTCGATGCCGTTACTCTGTACATACTCTACGAAAGCTGCGCTTGTATATTGTGGACCGCTATTCGTAAGCAAAGACTTTTACACACACCTTATATGTATAGGCTAGTGCGCACTTTAATACTTGTAGTTTCCAAAGTAACTTTAGGAAAAATATGTACATCTATTCATTTTGTGTACGCATCCACCGGGAGTAGTAGCATTTTTGTTTCAGTCGGACCGAAATAGTCTGCGTGAACACGCTCCCATGGACTGTCAGGTAGCGCCCAGGGATGAATCGAACCGCCTGCTTTGTGTTTCTGATATTGTTGGCACACAGCTCATGCGTTCAACAGAACTGCAACGTCTCGGCGAATCGTCGGCCACCAACAGTAGACTCTGGTCAGAGTTTTCGTACCCACGACTCCTGGACCAGCATCACGTAATTCTCTCAATAACGGTATGAGATCCACGCATGATACATCCTTCATGCAGACTA